>OX637791.1:749833-1349833 GCA_951802395.1 Volvariella surrecta | reverse complement strand
CGAGTGGTCCCGAACGACACCGAGCTAGATTGAGTTCGGTGGACTTCAGTGAAGTTTTGCCTGATAAAGCCCTTCACCCCACACGGCCTTATTTTTGTTTCCTCCGCTTTTCCGTATCATGAATCCGCCTTCATGCACGTTTATCTAATCACCGCTGGTATAATCACTGCAGGAGTCCAGACTCCTGTCTCTTGTAACCCCGATTCCCCTTCAAATTTGGTGTCCCGTGCCTCAATTGCACTGCGTTGCTAATCCCCTTCTTACCAGATATGGATTCACGTCACCAATGATCGACCAGAAAAAGACGGCAAGCCTGGTCAAACCCATCTACGGAGTATCATTGAGAAAAAGACAATGGTCAATCTCGTAAGTATCCACTACGATTCTTCCCATGATTCCGTCAAGACAGTGCAACACATGCTACCCTTATGGCAAGCTTCAGAAGATGACGAATATAAATACGATGAAAGGGAAATGGAAGAGGAAAACATTACTTCGAGAAGTGTGACTCCCAGTATGGAGACAGGGCTGAACGCCGCACTTGCAGGTGCTGATCCAAGCGATGTCATCGACAGAGGACACCAGCCTTCGCGGACGTCCCGAACATGCCACGAGCTCATCATTGCCAATCACTGCCCATTCCAGCCAAAAACACTATAGTCGAAGACAACTGCCGCCAGCCATGGTTTCCCTCAGGCTCCCTCTCGCGTAATGACTCTCCAGTCTCTTTTGCTCCCGGGCCCACTCTGAACTTCCACCATGCAGCAGGCCACCGCGCCAAAAAGCGTTTCCGTACTCAAAACGTTCACTTCTTCGACCCCGAACAAGTGTTACCCCAATACATTACCCACAGACCGTTAAAACCTGCGCGTGACCCACCGCCGTCAGAGTTTGGGGATTATTTCCCTATCGTGCGGTTTATGAAGTGGATTGTGCGAACGTTGTTGAGGAAGGGTCAGCCGAAGGATGAGATCATGAAGGCTAGGTTGAGGCAGAAGAAGATTGATGATATGTGTCAGAGTAATGTGCCGTTGGAGATCTGCCTGTTTTTGTCGAGTTATACAGGATGTGAGTGTCTGTTTGATTTTGGTTTCTTACTTGGGTCTTTTCAAGACGCTGATTGGATTGTTAAATATTTTTGATGGACAATGGTTGGGTTGTGTCTACTATTGCGGGGGGGATGTCTAACAACTTGACGATGATGCAAGACACCATGAGCCAACTTGAGCGAATTGTGAATACGCCTCTGCCATTTGCTTCAAGCTCATCTGAGATTGTCACTTTGGTTGTATCTGTTCTTCTTGCCCGTAAGTTCTCTCGTTGCTTCATCGACGATTTCCTTTGGTTGACGCATTTGACGGGTGTGGCGTAGTTCCAAATTTATGACAAGTTTGGATATTTGACTATTCCTGGAACGGCGTTTGCGACATTTTTGCTTGTCGGTTTCTTGGAGATTGGTCAGGAGATGTACGTGTTCCTCCACGTCCCTGTTTTACTTGCAAGGTGACATAACCCGCTCTTTTCGAACATTTGGCTTTCGACAGCGAAAACCCATTCAACTATGACTTGAACGACTTGGACCTGGATTACTTCTGCCTCCAGATTCAAAGAGAGTTGCACGAGATTACAGCACACATCGATCCTAGTCCGGAAACCTTCGTTTTCAGCTTCTGGTGTGTTGCTTTCTATTTCATCACGCGATCGCTGTACCTGACTTGCTGAGCGTATAGGAATCAACCATTTGACCGACAGATCGTCGTCCGGCTTCGGAATTGGCTGCTTCGGAATTTTACCACCATCCCGAACACAGGAGCATACCACCTGGATTAGACAGTGTTCGGTCGACGTTGGTGAGAAATTGGAGGAATGTCGACAGGATGACTCGGGATATTAGAATGAGACACCGCGATTTCGGAGTCAAGTACACGTAGATAGCTTACATAACCTATTACTACTCTACTCTCTACCACCGCGACCTAGTTGCTGACTTTCGTTTTTCTGTGTCCTTCCTCCCACCCTACTCTGTTCTTACCTCCTATTTCTCTTTTCCCCCACCCACCCTACATCTTGGAAGCTGCCAGCACACGGTGCCCCCAGGACAGGCCTCGCTCTATCGGCTCTCCCTCTCCTTTCCTTCCTATAGCTTTCGCCTTGTCCTTTCCCCAACATTTACGTAGCTTCCAATACACATCTATGCACCTCACGCGAGTGACGAGCCGCGAGACAAGACACGCCGCTTGATCGGTTGACTTGCGGTTTACGCGGATTTCCAACGTGTTAAAATACGGCCGCTTGCCTTGAGTGGCGATCGCACTTCTTTCCTTTTTGTGCACACAAGTGCTATCAATCTTGTTTCGCTCTGTCTTCCATAATACCGATCTTCGTACTTGCGTTCTAAGTTTACGCCTGGGTAAATACGATTCTGCTTTCTCTATCTTTGAATCACTACGAAATCTAAAAATGCAGTACCCAAAGTGTCCGTAACGCCAACCAAAATAAGAGAATAACCATTGCTGGTCAATAACGCCAGCACGATGCGCGTACAGTCTATATACGAAAATCGACATTAGTCATCCATAACCCCTAATTACTAAAAAAAAACCCAGAGTCATCGTCAAGTAGGATTCAAGTCCTCAGCTGACAAATGAGAACACAGCAACTAATAAATGGCATTTGAGTGTTATACGATCAAATAATCTTTGTGCGTGCTACACAGCACGTATCTAAAAAGTCGAAGGGGTAGAACCCTGTGATGAGTCCACTTCATCATCAGAGCTATACATATTCTCTACACAACTTCATAGAGGTTCACCTGCCAACCATCTTTGTACCATAGCGAGTGCTTCCTTTGGCTTGTCATATGGCACCTGTAAGGGCAGGTCAGCAACAAACAGTGTAAGGAACTAGGCGAAACAGTCACCATATGGCCGGCTCCATCGATTGTAGCAAACGTTAGTCCATTCGCCGACCTGGTCTTACCTGCCACTGAATTACTAGGGCCTAATGACCATTCTCTTAGAGGCCGCTTGACAAACTCTTCCCTCCCACTCCACTCAAGCGCCAATGTCCATCGTTCGTTACCCACCCAATTACATCCACAATCATACGTTCCCACATAAATGAGTGCTCGGACACCGCGATCGAGAAGGGCACCGATGTAATCCATGCTCGGATGCAAGTCATCCAACGCGGCCACAAAGTCTCGATTCACGTTGAAATTCACGGAAGAAAAGTTGCCTGTGAATGAGTGATCTATGCCTATTTCAGTGCGGACGGAGGGTTGATCCAGGAATTGGGGTATGAAGCTGAATGACGTATATGAGCAGATGGACGGAAGCTAAGAGAGGCTCGCGTTAGCTTTACCGTGTGACGGGATAGCATAATGTCTCTTCAAGGACACCTTCACAGGGTTTGCTGATATCATATGGGTTCAACCCGGTCGCCAAAAGAGCCTCGACAAAGACGTTTCTACAAGCCACAACTGCAACGGCACAATCAATGTTATCAAATTGGTCGATGCATGCTTCTTTGAACCATTTCTTGCATCTCGGTACCTGAAAAAAATAGGCGCAGAAGATGAGTTTTAGAAGTTATCAGAATACTTCAAGTAGCTCACGAAAGCCTTGAGTTTGGCGCAGGTGCCAATGTCCACTATGGGAGGAAGCGAGGCCGGCGTACATATCATATCATAGAGGGATAAAATGAGGCTATGGGGTTCCGTCGCACCGTTGCCTGAGGGACATGGATCAGTGAATAGTCCCTCAGTAAATTATCGCACTGCGAGTCGGCATACCGATCATGATCGAGGTGAGGTTGATGGGAGTCATTCCTGCTTTCAGCATCATAGCATTCTGGTCGTATATGGCAGCCGCAAACAGTGGAATGTATCGTCCCTAGTAAAATGAATCGAGATCAATACAGCCTTCCAGGCAAAGATATACACACCCACCCCATACGATTCCCCTGCCATGTGGAATGCTCGGCCTTTGAACTTGCTGAAATTCTCAAACCAAATAGCAACGAACGCTGCTACATCTCTCGCTGCCTCTTCTGTTGTACTCTATTGGGAAGGAATTTACATGAATGCTGCGCCTTGGAGAGAACTGGAGGACATACGACAGTTTCTCCGTACTCTGCATATGAAAATCCAACTCCGATGGGTTGGTCGATGAAGAAGATGTTGGCATTTTGGTTCCATGATTCCGGATGATATTTAGGACCTTCTTTGCCCAGAACCCTGCAAGGTCCTGTAGTGAATTCATTAAGAAATTGTGTATACGTTGGAAGCAGCGCCAATTGAAGACGCTGGTCCTTACCAAGTTCCATAAACAACCCAATGGATGAAGAGCCACCAGGACCTGAAACAAGTTCAGTCTCCATGTATGCTATGAAGCACAGCACGTATTCGAACCTCCGTTGGTCCAGAATATCACATCGTCATGATCTGGGTCGTTTCGACTCTCGAAGAAATAGAAGAATAAATGACGGGCTTGAACGTCAATGTAACCTGTGTAGGAACTGACGAGCACACGTATGAGCACCTCAAAGACAATGTTGAAAAGGAACGAAATGGACAAAGGAAGCCACAGGATTGTTCAAACTGCCACGAAAGCGACAACTCACTTCACACCGCCATCGCAAAAGTGACTCTTCTTCACTCGAACGGAATGGTTCGGAAAAGAAGGATGTTCAAGACGCGTAAACTCAGATTCAGAAACAGCTGACAACGACTCCAATGGCGTGAACAACTCTGAATCCTTTTCAGAACCCAAGTTGTTCACGATAGAAGCGAGACGTGTACGCGAGGCTGGTGGATCCGATGACGTGCCAGATGAATAGACGGACTAGTAAGCGGACTTGACAGGAGATGACAGAATGTTGAACTCTTACCTGAACCGACACCTCCTCCTCGGTCAAATGTCTCGATTAACCGAGCACGTTCAGAATCCAAGCGGCCTGCAAGCGATGCTTGAGGTAAGATCGGGATTTGAACTGCGTTGCCGAGGTGCACAATCAGGAAAAGGAGGCTGACGCAACGCGAAAGTCCTTTCACCATGGTAATTGCCTTCAGCAGACTGTTGGGAAGAAGCTGGGGTTTGTGGGGAGAAACCCCTGATAAAGGATCTTCAACTCACAGGCAGGCAATTGATTCTGGCTGGAATGAACTGTGCGGCGGATCAATAGGCCCGAGCCATGTGCATGAGGTACACAACGGATATCTACCCGTTGCATCTACAGGAATTGACAAGTACTGCGCGGAGTTACGGATTGTCCTTCAGCTGGCCTATTTCTAGAGAAAGTGGGCCCGTCAAATTATCCCTCACTCCAAGCTTCATTTACGGGTTTGCCGTAAAGATGTGGGAGGAGATGGCGTGGGATTCGATGCATCCCGGTATATGGTTGGTGCTCTCCTATTGTACTTCGATCTTCCCAGTCTCTTCCAGTGTATCGTACGTAGCATGCGAATGACCATAAAGTCATCTTAGCAACGTCTAAATCGCACTCAAATGAATCGTTGGTCTCCCGAAAATGTTTGTTTCAACGGGTAAGAGCCTTTCGTGCTACATTCTGAAAGTCCTTTTACGTTCTTTTTCGTCAGTTAACGGTACATATTGTGAGCTGGGATAGGTGGTGTTCAGGAAGATATAATAGCGTGTTATTTTGTAACGATCTTGGCAATATATTCTCTTCAACGACCTCATAGAGGTTCTCCAGCCAGCCATCGTTGCACCATAGCCAGTGATTCCTTTGGCTTGTCATAGGGCACCTGTAAGGACGAGTCAACAACCAATAGGGTAAAAAAGAAAAGAAACCCCTACCATATGTCCCGCTCCATTGATGGTAGCAAACGTCAATCCATTCGCGGACCTAGTCTTTCCAGCCACTGAATGACCAGAACCTAACGTCCACTCTCTCAGTGGCTGCTGGACAAAGTCTTCCTTCCCACTCCACTCAAGCGCCAATGTCCATCGCTCGTTACCCACCCAGTTACATATCCAATCATACGTCCCCACATAGATGAGTACCCGCACACCGCGATCGAGAAGGGCACCGACGTATTCCATGCTCGGATGTAAAGCGTCCAACGCGATCGCAAAGTCTCTACCCACTTTATGATTGCAGGAAGAAAAGTTGCTGGTGATCGAAGGGTCTACACCTATTGCAGTGCGAACAGAGGGTTGATCGAGGAATTGTGAAATGACGCTGAAAATATATATGAGCCGAATGGATGGAAGACGAAAGGTGATGTCAGAGTTACCGTGTGACGGGGTAGCACAAGGTCTCTTCAAGGACACCTTCGCAGGGTTTGCTGATATCGTATGGGTTCAACCCGGTCGCGTAGAACGCCCCGCCAAAGACGCCGCTGCAAGTTTGAGCTGCAATACCACAATTGATGTTGTCGAATTGGTCGATACAGGATTCTTTCAACCAATTTTTGCATCTTGGTACCTGTGAAAGACGGGTGAAGATGAGAGACGTGGAGGTCGCTAAAGTACTTTATGCACTCACGAAAGCTTTGAGTTGGACACAGGTGCCAATGTCCACTACGGGAGGAAGCGAGGCCGGGGTACACACCATATCATAGTAGGATAAAGCGAGGCTATAGGGTTCCGTGAGACCGTTTCCTAAGGATTGAGGATCAGTATAGTCCTCAGTAAATCCCGAACAGCAGGTTGACATACCGATCATGATCGAGGTGAGGTTGATGGGAGTCATTCCTGCTTTCAGCATCATAGCATTCTGGTCGTATATGGCAGCTGCGAAGACGGGAATGTATCGTCCCTAATGGCAATCACAGTGAATACGAGCGTGTGAGAGAGGGTATCGACACTCACGCCATACGATTCTCCTGCCATGTGGAACGCTCGACCTTTGAATTTGCTGAAATTTTCAAACCAAATGGCGACAAAGCTAGCAACATCCCTTGCTGCGTCTTCTGTTGTACCCTATATCGGAGTAGTTGACATGGGTTTCACGACAGAGAACAGAGAGAACATACGACAGCTTCGCCATGCTCGGCATATGAAAACCCAACTCCGATGGGTTGATCAATGAAGAAGATGTTGGCGTTTTCGTTCCATGATTCCGGATGATATTTAGGACCGTCTTTGTCTAGAACTCTGCATGGCCCTGTAGTAACGACGTTGAGAAGATGTCAGTCGATTGGGTATTCTCCATACCGAGTTCCATAAACAACCCCATGGATGAAGAGCAACCTGGACCTGGAACAAGTTCAGTCTCTCTACCATGAAGCAGAGAACGCAGTCGAACCTCCGTTGGTCCAAAAAATCACATCGTCGTGATCCGGGTCGTTTCGGCTTTCGAAGAAATAGAAGAATAAATGACGGGCTTGGATGTCGATGTAGCCTGTGTAGGAACTGAGAGCACACGTATGAGCACCACAAGGATTGTTGAAACGGAAACGAAGATAGAACGTGGTTCCAACTACCACGAAATGAGGACTCACTTCACACCACCATCACAAAAGTTGCTCTTCTTCACTCGAACGGAATGGTTCGGGAAAGCAGGATGTTCGAGAAGCGTGAATTCTGATTCAGAAACGGCGGACAACGACTCCAATGGGGTGAATAATCCCAAGTCCTTGTCAGAGCCCAAGTTGTTCACCGCCGAAGTGAAAGGCGTGACTGGTGGATCCAGATGACGGTGAGCAAGAGACGTCAGTGGATTTGACCGGACGAGGCGCAACTTGAACTCTTACCAACACCACCTCGTTGACCCAACTGAGCACGTTCAGAGTTGAGCCAACTTGGAAGCGACGCTTGAGGTAAGATTGGGATTTGAACGGCACCGCAGAGGTGGACGGCCAGAGAGAGGAGAGTGATGAAACGTGATAGCCCTTTCGCCATGGTTGAGCGCGGTGCACTCGTCACTGAAGTGGGAAAACCTGGGGTCGTGGGGAGGGTACTTTAATAAATGATTCTGGTTGTTCCTGAGGAACAAATCTGGTTGATGCGGATCAATGAACCGCGGATATCTACCCGTACCACCAGAAATAAATCGAACATCGGCGCTGCGAGATCATTGTTGCGAGGTCTCTGACGCGTCGTCCACTTGGACCAGCACTTGACTCGTAAACGGCGCGACACCGTCCGATTGCGCGCAATTATGTCGTTAAAAATACTCAACAACCGCATTCCAATTATATTCCATCATCTGAACTCTTTTTGGCTGAGTATAGAAGCAACACCTGCCATCACTCCCGGTATGAGTTGCGTGACCACTGATGAAGGTCATTACTTCCCTGTTATTCGCGGTGATCATGAAATAGGATGGAGCATCCTTTGCATAGCTGTTCTCTTCTCTCCACTCGCCAAACGCGTAATTGCGCGAAAATGCACTGGATTTCCACCATTGGGGTGGCCCAATCCACATTACGGAGCTCGCGATCATGATCATTGAAGATGCCTGCAATGAGCCTCGGTAGCCCCATGCCAAGGCAAGCACCTTTGGAGTGATATCGTTCTCCCCGGCTTGACACGCCATCTTGGACATTGGGGAAGAGATTGAGCCCTGGCATAATGGTGGCAGACCCGCGTCTATCCACTTCTGTCATTGGGACTATAAACCCGCTGTACCTTCCTTCTCTCCCCTTGGCAGCGGAGTGCCCAGGCGTGACCAAGCTGTGACCGTGACAACTCCCACACGGCGACACTCTGCCTGCCGTCCTCACTCCCATCCTCATCCCCCTCCCCCCGTGTTCTTCGTTCCGTCCTAGCATACTCACCTTCTCTTGCCGTCTCCCACTCCCTCAAAACAAGACCTTATCAGGCTGCCTTTCTTTCCAGTTTTTTCTCACTCCGTTTTTCATTTGAAGCTGCAAGATGTCTCAACAACCTGGTGGAAATGGCCCGCCTGCTGATGACCCCAATGGCCCTGCACAAGGGGACAATGGTGGTGACAATGGTGGAAACGGCGGTGATAATAATGGTGGAAATGGCGCAAATGGAGGAAATGGCAATAATGGGGACAATAACGGCGGCAATGGCGGCAACAACGGTGGCAATGGCGGCAACAACGGTGGCAACAACGGTGGCAACAATGGCGACAACAATGGCGATAATAATGGCAATGACAACAACGATCATTCAGTGGTTATCCCAGCCACAGCAGCCGCAGGTATCGTCACCGTCACTCAGCCACCTCAAACCGCCACCTCTTTTTACAAAATCGCGCCCAATCAACTCATCACCTTTGGCTGGAATTTCTCCTATGTGCTAGCAACACCGACACATTTGACGGTGTCTGCTGCATGCGATAATGGCAATACGTATCCCATTGGTCCGACAGATGGGATTATAGATGGCACAGCCACAGAAGTCGTTTGGGATCCGTACGACTATCAAGTTAATCATCTGAACACCCCATTAGCACAAGCGACGTATACCCTGCAGATTTACGATGAAAGAGGTCTGGCCGCCGCAAGGCGAGGAGGCTTCCTGCTACCGAATACGCAGGTGAAGTTTGCGCTGTATACTCCTCAAGCATATACTGGGCTAGCGGACGGTAGGTATCTCCAGAGCTTTATGGAATTGAGCTGATGATGCGTTCTGACGTTTAGGTTGGAATTGCAACGCGTGTATTCAGAATTCGTCGCTGTCTGCCGCGGCTCGCCCTATCGCCATTGGCATCATCACGGTGATGATGGTCATGTTCCTTTCGGGCTTCAACATCCTACGAGCCCGAATTAGAAACAATCATTGAAAACACTCTCGCTAGCCTGCCTTGTTTTGCTCTCATGGACGTTTGAGCATCGGACTTGCACCATACATCCATATCTCTGCCGCTTGCTATTCACCGACTGTTTACGATCATAGACGCTTGATACCTCGGGTATCTTCCTCTGTCACGATCAGGTACTTGCACCTCATCGAGAGGAGTTCCGAAGACCAGACACATAGCACATACGAGACAGCCTCACTGCATACTCCCATACCTAACGATGACTGCGATACATACGATCGTAGACGTTCCACTTACTAGACATCTCCGGATAGCTGACCTCTCTGGACCTTTGTTTCTTTTGGTTTACATTATCTTGCCTTTCCTTTCGAGCGATATATGTCGTTGTCTTTGGTAGCTGGTATTATCATATCTATCCTTTATCACCTCGAGCTCGGAGTGAATGCTGCGCCCATCTGTTCGTCGTCCGCAGCGTCGGGTGCGCAGTCGACACCGTGCACCGCCACAGGAGTCGGTATAAGGAGGACTGTGAGCTCAGGTCTCGGCCACTCCCGCGCACCTCCATTATTCCCTACCACTACCCTCATCTCAGCTTCCAACACATTCTGCCTCTGCTCTCATCGCGCTCGAGACCGATATCGGTAGCTAATCAACACACGATCTATCGTGAGAGGTTGGACACCACCCCCTTTCGATTTGGATTAACCCCTCGTATCAATCCACCCAACGACGAGAATCGGAGAAATGCAAGCGCGCAAGTTGCAGGAGGAGTATGGACTGTCGGATAAGGAGATTACAGATCTCACCAACAAGTTCAAGTCAGTCTCGACTTCATTTCGTTCAAGATGTCGACCATCTTATCGAAGCTCTGACTTTGTTTTGTTCATTACGCTGTCATCGTTGAACGACGTGATGCGATAGTGCGACGGTGGTTCCGCGAGGAATCGATCAAATCTCGGTTTTCAAGCAGTTTGAATCGTATGATCTCGCTAGAGGGACGTTCAAGAGCATCAATATCGATGCTAATGTACCGGTTAAAGTCGAAGAATGGGTCGAGGTGCGTAGACGGTTGCTAGAGCGTCTGTCCTTGGGCTGACTCTCTTGATCATTAGCTGAACGGAAAGCTGAAGAATCAAGCTCCAGGAGCCGCGATGTCGACCAGGGCTGGCAAAATGGTCTTACATGGGTTCAATGCCAATGTCAGCCACACCATTAACGAAGATGAACGAAAGGAGTTTACGAACCACATCAACGGGGTGAGTCAGACCATCTTTACCCATTTCCCGCTCTCATTGCATTCTCGCCTTGTTTAGATCATTGAGAATGACCCAGACATTGGCAACCGTTTCCCCATCCCCATCGACACAATGCAAATCTTCGACGAATGTGCAAACGGCCTGATCCTTAGTAAACTCATCAACGACTCTGTGCCAGACACCATCGACACCCGTATCTTGACCAAGCCCACCGATAAAAAATACAACGCGTTCACGATCACGGAAAACAACAACTTTGTCATCACATCAGCTAAAGCTATCGGCTGTTCCGTCGTGAATATCGGAAGCTCGGATCTCGCTCAAGGGAGCGAACACTTGATTTTGGGATTGATTTGGCAAATTATCAGGAAGGGGTTGTTGGCGCAGGTTGATATCAAGCTGCACCCAGAGTTGTATAGGCTTTGTGAGGAGGGAGAGACGATTGAAGATCTGTTGAGGTTGACACCGGATCAGCTCTTGTTGAGGTGGTTCAATTATCATCTCAAAGCTGCAGGCTGGCATCGGAAGTGAGCGAGTTTTTATCTCCCTCGACATCTCGCTGATCACGATGGTTCATTGCATGACAGAGTTAACAACTTTAGTCGTGATGTCTCCGACGGAGAGAACTATACCATCCTCCTCAACCAGCTCAAGCCCGATCAATGCTCTCGTGCTCCTCTCCAAACCAAAGATCTCAAAGTCCGAGCGGAACAAGTCCTCCAAAACGCAGCGAACATTGGATGCCGCAAATACCTCACCCCATCCTCTCTCGTCTCGGGTAACCCCCGTCTCAATCTCGCGTTCGTAGCCAATCTGTTTAACACCCATCCTGGCTTGGAACCTCTCGACGAACAGGAAGCTAAAGACTACGGCGCGGTGGAAGATTTCGATGCGGAGGGTGAGAGAGAAGCTAGAGTGTTCACTCTCTGGTTGAACTCGCTCGGAGTCGAACCGAGCGTCTACAATTTATTCGAGAATCTACGAGACGGGTTGATCATCCTTCAAGCGTTTGATAAGATCCTGCCTGGCAGCGTTATCTGGAGGCGTGTTTCAAAGCCAAAGGAAGGCGGCGGACCTTCATCCGGACCTGCGGTGGTGTATACCGACGATGGAGAAGTCCTGGAGGAAGATATCGGAGTGACGCCCAATCAGAGCAAGCTGTCCAAGTTCAAGCAGGTGGAGAATACAAACTATGTGATCGAACTGGCGAAGCAGAATGGGATGCATATGGTAGGGATTCAAGGATCGGATATTGTGGATGGGAAGAAGACGTTGGTGTTGGGATTGGTTTGGCAACTTATGAGGTGAGGATGAGTGGCACTGAGTGCTCTCTCGGGAAATATCGTTCTGGTTACTGATGTTGGTTCGTGTTAGGATGAATGTCGTCAAGACCCTCACGGCGCTCGCCAAAGGAGGTTCCAACCGTCCGATCAGCGATATGGAAATGCTGAAATGGGCCAATGCGACAGCGCAAAAAGCGAAACCCAACGTTCGAACGATTCGGTCGTTCAAAGATCCATCGGTGACGACGGGATTGTTCTTTTTGGATTTGTTGGATGCGATTCGACCGGGGATTGTGGATTATTCGTTGGTGTTGAATGTGTCCGAGTCGAGCGCTTATGAAGATAGGAGACAGAATGGTGAGTTTCGGTCGTGTCGGGGTGGATGCTTTGGTTCCCTTTGCTCTCTTGCTTGTTTGAACATCGGTTGCTGATGCATGTCCCTGTCGTTGCAGCTAAACTCGCTATTTCGATCGCACGAAAGATGAACGCGTTGATATTCTTGGTACCAGAGGACATTGTCGATGTTCGTCCGCGCTTGGTGAGCTGTTCAACTCCTTTTTGCGACTGCTGAGGAGATCGACTGACTTGAGTTGCTCTTTTTCTTCCATGACCTGCTTGTTGGCCATTCAATGGATGGTCCACGACAGATTTTGACATTTGTTGGAAGCCTGATGAGTATTGCGAGTGTGTAGGGATGGACTGCGGTTTGATTGGTAGGTAATCGATGTAGCATTGAAATACAAGGTGTAGGATGAGGATGGAGATGTCAATGTAAGACAACCATTTCCTTTTGTCATGGGACTGGGTTGGGTTTTGTTCTTTCTGATATGGAACCTGAGCGAGTTGGACTCGATTCCCTGTGTCGTCTCTTCATTCATTATCAATACCTTCCGGGCAGTGTGAGAGATGGCAAATCGTGGCCATGACCTACCGTGTTACTGCTCCAGCGGTTAGTTTTACTTGCCTCGATATCAATATGTAGCAACATGGAACTTTGGGCATGCTGTGACAAATGAACTTGTTCAATTTGGGTACGATTTCGGATTTGAGAAAAAACGTTTGCGAGTGATGTTGACTGGACACTAATATGACAGTGACAGCGACGGGATCAAGGCTGCTGAGCGCTGATCGCTCGCCATCTCAGAAAACTGCAGTGCAAGCAAAACAGATCGCAAAAAAGACATACGATGGGTGACTATCGTATATAATGGTGCGATGTCATGATGTACGACTATGATGATGATGATGGGGTTTTTTTTTAAAAAAACTCCCAAGCACTTGGTCCAATGGGTGCTTTACAGGAATGGAAAACAAGAATGAAATGTGTCAAGTTTCAAAAATAACTTTGGCATCCCAGATTCTGATCGTCTGAGGCCATGGACAATGTAGGGGTGACGTCCAAGTCCACGGTATATCCCGATCCGTAGTCGCATATCCACGGGGCAGTCAGAGGTGGCCCTTGAACCCATGAACCCAAAGACGCGATATCATGCATCATCAATGGAATACGCTCATAGTGTTCACGTCTTACTGAGGGATTGAAATGGCTATTGACCTCTTCCACCTCAAGCTGAAGTGTGTGGCAGGAAAACGTAGAAATGACTTCATTAAACTGGTAGGTCAGTGCTCAGTGCTCAACACTACAATGGATTGGGGTTCCGAGCAGCATGAAATTCCATGATCTGTGACTGGGAATCCAAGTCTAATCAAAAGTCCAATCAATATGACAAAACTCGAAAGCCCTAGAGTCCCTACTATTCTCGATGCGTAAAGCAAGATGTGAAACCTGCTCAGGGGTCTATAGGTCTAAGCGATAGGCTTCATTAGTAGCGGTTCCATGGAAACTCTTGACCCGTCTCGTTCATTCATGGAGCTGCGAGGTATCCAGGAGAACCATGCTTGCAAGAGGTCCTTTCAACGGGAAAGTGAATCAACGGTGTAAAAAGCATTACGGGCATGGCTCACCCTCTGTGATCCAAAGATCAACGTGGCAGCGATGGGCACTAGAATATTCCATGAATATGATCGCAAGGTAAAAAAGATTATTCCTCCTACTCAAGGCAAGCACCAGCTCGAACCCTTGGCCATGCTGTGAATCAAGTACCCATGCAACAGACAGCCTGGAACCGTAATCATGATAGATGCCCCGAGTCATAAACCAAACTGGACACACCCAATTGCAACCAGCGCACATATTGTGAACACCATCACTCGCAGCGCCATTGCGACTAATCGCGGGCTCTGAGACAGGAATTTCCGTTGCTTGTATAGACGATAGCCAACGACAACTGAAAAGGAGAACTGGATCAATGATGGATTTCAGCATTAACGTGATGCGGTGTTCACCATTGATGGATACAGCGATTATAGTGAATAATAGTACAAGAATAGAAGAAATGGAGGAGCTGTTGGAAAAATTTTCAGTCGATCCATATGGCTTGCCGAACTGGCAACACTCACAATTTTGAACCGGCATAGCTGCAGTATGTGCCGTTCTTTGACCTCATGACCAATGAGGGATAGTTCGCACCCCACTGACATCGATCATAAGTTGATCGGATCACAATACTAATCGGTTCTGATCCATGGGCGTACCATCAGCGTTATGAAAAGCATGAGCAACCATAAGATATAAGGCACGAGCAATAGCTGTCAAAAATGACTCAGATTTAGGTTGAGCGGTCGAACGGAGGCGAACGTACTACAATCATGAAAGTCATTTCAAACGAAGAGGAGATGTTCACCAGCATCCCATGTGTGCTGAGGTATGTCTATGGCGCGCGTGCTGTGCGTTAAGAGGACCACACGCAAAGGGAGTTACTTTGCATACGTGAGTAGTTAAAGCAAGATTTGTCGCACTCGTCCTAACAACGATCGCAGCTCATGTCCACCGTCGCTGTTGCGTGCCATGAAAGAGGTACTCACAATGGAGGAGCGGCATATATCAATCCACCCTGAAGAAGACATAGATGAGGATTGGGTGATGGTCCGAATTGTTGACCGGCGAATGTGAGCAGCGTGTAGGAAACCGTTGAGAGGATCCAGGAGAAGCAAAAGCTATGCCATGTCTTGTATCGAGTGATTTTGGGGTGTAGGAGCGCAGTGAGCCAGATAACGGTGAGAAGTATCCCGCCTGCGAGCTGGAGACCGATAAATGCCTTGACGATTCGCGGGTATGAAGGCGACAATGATCCTTAATGAAGAATTCAGCCAGTGTATGTGGGAACACGAGAAGCGACACTTACTGTCATCGCTAGAGGCCAGCGAGTCCATGAAGGTGATGGTGGGAGAAAAAGATAAATTTAAGTGTACACTGACTTGATTCTAAACGACTGCCAGCAACACGTGATGGGACCTGGATGCCACAACCATTGATACCCATGTTGGTATGCTACGCTCTAGGTACATCAAATAAATCCAATATACACCATCCCAATGACCCCCCAGCGAGTGGCTCCTACTTTTTCAACATTCCCACACCGGTCGTTCGCGGTCCAACAGCGCGATGCCGTCCGTGATATGGAGTATCGCCCGTATCGAGACCTAGAACCAGACAAGGTAGCATCCTCGCTTCTGGTAGCGATAATTTGTATTGCGAAACGCGTTGACGCCCCGTTCGTGAGCCTCCAGCGGTCTCCAGCGTATTATCCATGTCGAATGACGAATGTCTGGCCCTTCTTGAGAGGATATGCGGAGGATTCTTGTCAGTAGAGCGCTTAGACTCGTGGGTGGCGCCCTTGGATGAGATGTCGAGTACTGTGTTACCGCTTGTCGTCGAAGAAAGTCGTGATGCAGAGATGCTGCTGCCATATTTCTTGGGTGATGCGTCTAAGCCCGAAAAATCTGGTGGATTCCTCTGGTCATCAGTCTGTCGATCATCCTTCTTCTTCGATCCCTTGTCCTTGCTTCGGGTCTCCTTCTCTTTAACCTTGCCACTTGCATCCTTATCCTTATCCTGATCCTTCTCCTTCCCTCGTCGATCCATGAGGCTCACAACACTAACCAAGCCAGCTACCACCCCGCCATCAGCCACAGGCTTCACAGCCGCAAATACTGTACGGGCATTCTGACTCGACGGCGTACAATTATCCCAATTCTCCAACCCAGGTCGCACAGCCTGAACATCCTCATCGGACCAGTCCAAAGTATCCACATCAGAGAATTTGCTATCCGCGCTCCTCCTTCGGGCATACAAGATCGGAGAAGCACCTCGAGAAGTATTCCTCCCTTGTGCTTTGAATGCATCCTGATCAGTGTCATTCACGCTGTCCTGCGGACTCTCTCGTTTCCCAACCTTCTTCGAGTTGCGCTTGGCGCTACTACCACTCTTCGACGCGGTCGGGAGTTCACCACGATAGCTGCCACTACCGAATTTAACCTTCGCACCCCGTCCACGGTGACGATATTGAGAAGACGAAAGCGAAGACGAGCTTGAATGCTGGGAAGACGGAGAGATCCCTTGAGCGAACGAAAAGGCGCCCCTGCCCAAACCAAATCCAATGCTACCACCTTCACTAGCCGGCTCTGAAGCCGTCCCACCAGGCTTCTGTTTCTGTTTTCCTCGTCTGTATGATGTCTTTCGTCCCCGTGTCGTCTCCTGATCCTCTTCCCCAGTCGTCCTCTTCCTCTTCCTCTTCTGAGGTGGCTTCCCAGTGCCTTCATCCGCACTGGCATCATTCTGGTTATTTTTATCAGCATTCAGATATCACTTTCCAGTAGATGAACCATACTAACCCTAACCCTTCCTCTTCCTCTCCACATTCCCATAAACGAAGGCCCATCCCTAGGACCCTCATCAGCCGTTTTCCTCTCCCCACATTCACTCTCCTCTTCTCCGCTGCACCATAAATGCTCATCGACCTTATATCTCATCCGCGCCGGTGCGCCTTCCTCTTCCTCCTCATCTTCCTCATCGCCTTCTCCATACACCGAATCATCGTCCCCTTCCAGGCTCTTTCTCTTCGCATATCGAATAGGCGACGGACTCCTAGAAAGTGCCGATGCATCCAAATCGTCAACGTATACTTCTAGATAGTCGACCAACACCGGGCTTGTAGGAGATCGTGACCCCGACACAGCACTATATGCCGTCCGTCGTGTACGTGTACGGATGGGAGTTACGCTGCTAGTGGTAGTTGAAGGAGTATACATCAATTTTGGGGTATCGCCGGAAAGAGTCGGAACTGCAACAGGCTCTCGTGAACTCTCCCACAGTGATGGACGCTGAAGTTGGTCTGGAGAAGGTGATGGCGGTGTTCCTTGAGGTGACGGAATAGGCACAGGATGCGAAATGTCGAAAGGTACAGCTACGTGCTGATCAGAAGCGGTTGACACATCAGCGGGGGGGGAGGAGGACGATGGTTCGATTTCACGGTCAAGTCCGTTGTGAAGTGATCGTGGCCATGATTCGTTTTTGTTTTCGACGTGTTGGTGGGAGGAACTCCCACTCACTGAGCGAGAATATGAATTATTTGCCGAGTAGCTATTCGAGGCGGCCACGCGTTTCTCTAGTGCCGCTATTGTAGTGATTGAGGACGGTAAAAAGGGGTTGGGCATAGAAACAGTAGCCGATAAAGGCCGAGGTATCGATGAAGAGGGCTTCGTAAGAGAGTATTTAGAACTCGATGCGATGCTCGAAAGGCTTATCGGCATAGGTTGAGATGGAATCTTTGGGGAAGGAGAACAGCTTGTGGCTGGAGAAGGAAACGGCGATGACAAGCTCCGTTTGGGAGTGGCAGGAGTGTTACCACCGCCGCCGCCGCCTGTACGCGTTGTCGTCCCCAAACTGGTTGGACCTTGTTTGACGGAAGACCAAGGTGCGGAGGATGGAACGGGAGATGGGTTGGTCGGAGTCGCAGGGGCGCTTGGAGCGGCTTTGTAAAATGTCTGAACAAAATCTCTACCACCTGATCCAGGACGGGCGGATTGAGCTGAGAAAGCATTGTTGGATGGAAATTGAGCTGGTTCAGGTCGAGATCTGGATTCTGACCTCGTTCGGGAAGCGAGAGGTCGGCGGGACTTGTGAGCGGGTACGGAGGAAGAAGCTAAAGCAGGTGGTGGGGATTGCCTCCGTGAGAGGTACTGTTGACGCTGGTTGGGTGATTGCGATTGAAAGGGGATTGGGACGATGCTTCGTGCTCCAGTGGGCATGATGGCCGTCGTCAACTGAATTGTAGAAGGCGACATGGAATGGGATTTCTTGTTGGGCCGTGATACAGCACTAGTGGACACATCATGAGGAAGAACCAACGACAGACAGATAGAAGATGTGCTCACCGTGAAGGACCACTGACCCAAGCCGATCCCTTGTTCGCAGCAGGGGTAATCTCCATCTCTCCATTGACAGAGTTCACCGCGAGAGGGAGATAACGAAGAGAAACGGGTGTTGTGAGACTCTGAGGCTGACTCCGGTTGCGTGAAGAGGCCCTGCTGATACGGGGTGCAAAGAAGACTTGGGATATGGGGAGCTCAGAGGTTGGTAGCGCGGTGCCTTGCGCTGAAGATGGAGGAGGGGTTGGGGCACTGGTGGACGACGGGGTGGTAGAAGTTCGCTCATTGCTCGGTACAGGAGTTGGTGCCGCTTGCCACGGTGGAATGGACGGTGATGGCGCTGAGCGCGTCCGCATTGTGGTGTCTGGTGAAATGAGCGGAGGAGGTTGAAACGCTGGAGCAATTGACCTCGGTGTATGTAATGGAAGCACAGATAATGGTTTCCTCGACCCAATCTCCAAACGTGTAACCGAGGGATGGTGCATCGTGGATGGTAGTGAATGTGGTGAATGCTGTTGGGAATTTCCTGGGGCTATAGCGCGAACATCAAGTGCCTGGATGGCATGCAAAAAATCTGGGACTGGGGAAGAGAGGAACGGATTGGCGAGAACGGGGACGAGGGTAAGGAGGGCAAGAATGGACGCGAAGGTTGAACTTCGTTGAGATTATATCGATCCACCGCTGTTGATATTGGGACCCTTCTGGGAAGATGATGGTGTTGCCAGCCTGGGCTTGTTCAGCATACTCGATGCCGTCGCTGTCAACCCAAACCTTCCTGGCGGTCTGCAGTGGCAAGCCAAGCATGATGGCGACGCCGATGCAACGAAAGAATTTGATCCTTCTCCCAGTCGCTGCATGCTGGCTCGCTCCAACCACGAACGATTTCTTGGTGCTTGCACCATGGAGAGGTACGTGAGGTCCATCATTCGCACCACATTCAAATGCGCCAATCTCACCCACCAGGTACCCAAGCGAGACTACCCTTTCGCAAACCGAATACATGGCCATGAGGTCCATCATATCTGTCTACCTCCCTATGCAGATACCTTCCGGTGTAACGCACCACCAGCAGAACTCTTCTGCGACACTTGTGGAGGCTTATTTCCTGCCACAAATTACCCTATACCATCTCGTCTATTGACGCCCTTCTCACTGTCCTTCCCACTCATCCCCAGCCCTGTATCATGATCATCGCTCCTCCGCGAGGGACTTTACGAGGGACCTGAATTAGACCTCGACTTCCGGCCACCGAAAAGAAGCTTAAACATGAGTGCTTACACACCTTTCAAGTACATCCATCATTCGAAACTCCCGCCCCTGCATCAACTTCCACCCAACTTCGCAGGCCTGTCAGCGGCTACAACTCGTCTTCGCGTCATACCAACGGCACCAAGACATCCTGTGGAGATTTTACTGGCGGTTTGTAACGTTGATCATCGTTGCATACAATACGCGCTACATGTCCTCAATTCAGAGACACGCACCCACGACGAACGATGGGCATACCACCCCTCGCTCTGACGTGTTTCTTCTTAGACGGGTTACCACCTCAGCGCCAGCGATGGAACCATTTTGGGCTCTTACGAAATTTTAACTCTCCCACTCCGACGGCGAAACGAGCTCCTGATTCAGGCAATGATCCATTAATATCGGCATTCCGTGTCTAGAGGAATATACTCCTTGCCTAGACCAATGACTCCACTTTGTGGGATGTCCTGTCTTTTAACATGATGCCGGTTGGATCAAATGGTGCAGTGTCGAGAACGTAAAAATCCCATCGCTACCTAGATGGATCATCTAGCGGCGAGGCAAAGTCTTTCAAAGGTTCCAACCGGTTTGGTGATTCAAGAATACTAATCACCTTAAGCACCTGTGCATCTGACTGGCACGTTGTGAGTCCTGGCAACGGGAACCACCTTCATGATGGGTATATGCATTCATCGCAAATTCAGCTTTGTATCCAGCATTATGAGCCGTAACATCCAACAAGCGCCCCGCCGCAGCGCCGCCAACCGGGAACCCCGTAGGCGCGGTAACGTGACCTGGCAAATTCAATTCCGAGTTAATTCTGAATTTGGGCTTGGGTAAGGCTGACGGAATAGTGAAACGATGAGGAGTGGGTGATCGCATGTCAACTTGAAGGACGCAACAGCCCCACTGGCTGCATATCTGATTGCAACGTCAGCACCAGGGCCTGCGTCGTGTCAAACTGTATTCTTACAATTGTCCGTCAAAGTACGTCTCCAGCGACTGACTTATCGGGCAAGTCTCATAACTTTGTAGCACTGTCGGTCCTATACGGTGGTTCAGCTACAAATGGTCGAATGATATTCAGAGCTATTATCAAGACTGTGGCAGATCGATCAGACGGCAGATACTCGACAGCCAGGATGGCTTAGTTAATTTTCTTCTGGGTAGGTGATCCAAACCGCAACAACCTCCCATCGACCCGTACCGACTTTTTCTTGATCGCAAAGCACAGACCCGAGGTCAACAACGTGTTGGCGCCGGTTATTGACTGAAACAGTAATACCTATGCTGATAGGGATGCTCTACGATGGGTTAGGCGTTCTCCATGCTGATTGTCATTCAGGTAAGAGACCGGCCGTGGAGGGTGGAAATAAGTCAAAATCATGGACTCATCATTCGATGAAAAAAAAAGAAAATCAGCCAAATAACCTCAGGACGGGTACTTCTGTCATGAATCTAACCGAGTGGCCAAGCTCTCTTATGATTGCACGTCCCGTAATTATTCTCTGTCAATGTCGGGAATTTGAGCAGTTGATCGTTTACGTGTAGTCTATCGCAGTTGGTCTACTTACAGCTTTTGTTCTACATCTATCCGAGCTATAGTCTTTGTGCTATATATTGACATTTCATTGCGTGCCGTTGTCCGTATCCTACAGTTGGATATTGCATGTCCATAGCAATAATCATACCATACGCCCTAGTTGCGTTGTAAATCATATTGTGCCTGTCGTAGTTTTATCAGAGATGCCTTCCTTCTTTTCGTTCACGTTATCAACTCCAGCCGTCCTCTTGCATCCGAGTCCAACACCAAAGTCTTTTCCTTGTCGATCGTAGGTTTTGTATTTCCTCTACTTCGTACCACCTCTACCGACTTCTTTCCTAAACCAAACAACAGCCGAAGGTTACGGGAAGTGATGGAAATCTTCCAATACACACTCCAAAATACGATAACAGTGGCAACAAATGAAGCCACCAGGAGCATAATGGGATATTGGATGGAAGGGAACAAAAAGAACATAAGAATGGCCATAGAAACCAAGAAAAAACCTGTTCCCATAAACTGCAATTGTTCACATATCACCAAGAATCGACCGAAAAATTCAACATCGACTTTACTTCCATGTGCTTCTGGATCGACGACTTTTTGAGCAATCAAAGCAGCCCCACGAGCGGCGATGAGTATGACGCCGAAATGAAATATCATGCTGAGGAAGGAGAAGAACATTCCAACTTCAAACGACCGACTCTGCCGAATGACACTGTAGGCGAGGGAGAGGAAGGAGACCACTAATCCCGCCATGAATGTGGACTGATAAGCGATATTGATCAGCAACGTTACCGTGTCGTCTACGACTTCTATTCGACCTACAATCACGACTAACATGTTGAATTGTTGGCTCAACGCTTCGAGCATCGGCAACGGGTCCGTCTTTTCTTCACTAGCTTGCGAATCCTTTGCCGGATCAGTTAGAGATGTCTCGACGGTTGTGTGCATCGGTGATTCGACTAGTATGGGTTCAGGCAAGATCGCTAGACGAATGGTGTCAGCCTCATTATAGGTCAAGAGAAAGCACCACATACACCCATCGATAGACAATTTCTGCTGCACAGCTTGCGTGGTGGGCATTGGTGTTATCGTATGAGCGCGAGTCCAGTGGGTGCCTATAATGGTAGAAGCCAACGATCACTTGATTATGAAGAGGTGATGTCTAATGTGGGCAATGCAGAAACACGGAAACGCAGAAACGCCGTCCTTGAACGTTTGAGTCGATATATAGCAATCCGGGCTTACCTGTATCCTCACCTACAACAAAGAAAAGCGATATCATTGCCCGGCGAAGGTACATACACCTTGACTAAGCAACGACGCAGCTCAACTGAACTCATTATAATACGTTCACACAGCGGTATCGTAGCCATTGTCACAACTATAACTTCCTCTTTGTCTTCACCTTTGTTAGGCACTTCCGGACGGTGTTTTATGACGAGTTCAGACTGTTGCCGATGATTGAATTGGGCTCCTGCACGTTGTTGGGGGGCATGATTTGTAAAATGAAGCAGGTTCGCCCACGAGGAATCATTTTCTACCGGAAATGAACTGCCGTGAGATTGAACAAGGAAAACAGTGCCGCTCGAACCAATCCAATACCGGCCTACGAGTGATGGAAGAAGAGCCTTCGGTGCCTCCGGTTGGAGGGGCTCGGGAGCTTACCAAATTTTGCTGCTGAATTAGGTGTCAAATGCGTAATCTGTACAACGATTGCGGTCGGGAACAAATCACGATCAACCCTTTGATTAAATGAATAGCAGAGTGAATTACCTTGGTACCCACCGAGAGGTCCTGCGAGCTGACTACCGTTCCACACAGACCATCCTAGGCTTGTGAGAGGCTGGTGTCGATCGCGATGGACTTCAGTAGTGGGACATGTAGGATTATCTTTGCGAGGAAATGACGGTACACGAAGAAAAAAGAGATTCACCACTGACCCGTACTGATGACCTGGAAAGAGGTAGCTTGGCAGGAGGCTGTGGCAGTCAGGATCGTGCTACTGAAGATATTGGCGGATTCGGGTTAGGCTGTGGATTCATCGTGTACGGAGGTAAGCAATAGTCAAACGTAGCCACAGTATGGTGGATTACATGTATACACAGGTTTTCGGTCATTTACCTTTTCGTGCTGGGTATTGGTCCTGACCTTCGTCCACCATTTAGCGCAGGGGGTTTGGGCCATGACACCACCGGATGTCAACGACATAACCAGCCAGCCGACGAGTCCACGTTCGGGTTGAAAACCTTCAAACCTTCGTGTACCGATAATCCTTCACCAACAAGAGCGTGGTGAGGGTGGCTCTGGTAGTTGATGTTAATACGCGAGGACACGAAATTGCGAGTATATATCCAAACATCACCCTGCTTCCCCCAATTCTGACTTCGGGAAGTTCCGAAGCCGTTCCTTGTGCATTTCGTCAGTACCATTTGATAAAGACGGCGACCAAGAGTGGGGAGGATTATTACTTGACGAAGACAAACCTGGTGGATGGTCACCCACTGTGGTGTTAGCTTGATTCTTACCTAAGCATTGGCATCTAAACCACCTTCCCCCATAAATCCACTTTCCAAGGTCTAAACTTGCATCAATTCTCCACCTGGAGTCCTCGAGCGTTCTGCTTCGGTCTTCGTCACAATAAAGCTCGAACCTTTTGATTCTACTGGTTTGCTTTGGACAGCCTGACTTCTTTCTGGCTCAGCTCGCATCTAAGCTTGATACCCCGTGCGAGTTCGCAACGTCGTTGGTCCCGATGTAATATTTACAGCCGACTAAGTCCAAACATTTTCCTACAAGCATGTGATGAGGCCATGCTGCACAAGGGTGCAAGTTGCATACCTCCTTCCTGGAACATGAAACGCCATGCGCTCCGTCAGTCTTACCCTGCTCCTGCAATCTCAAGCCGACGTCAATCAGTCCAGATGAATTCAGAGAATGGTCGCGAGCCGTGTTGTAACCTGAAAACTCCCGCTCTTTGCTCCTACGTTTCGGTTGAAACTAGTGACCTCCGCATTCAGTTTCAATCTTCCCAAGATCTCATGGCAGACCTGCTCTATTGTGCGCTGCAAAAAATATCCTGAACTTCGTTCATCGGGGTCATTTCATTAACCATCCGCAGATGGCTGGGGCGTAAATTGGGTGAGCCTGCTTTCCACAGTGTTGAGTGTTACGACAACTGCACATGGAGCACGGACTTGCTCACAGTTGTGATGTCAAACGTGCTTGAGCACTGCCTACTTGGAACGCTGACCAAATGAATTCCTGCAGGGCCAGCGGTGTGATTGATATAAGCCCGTGCATCTTTCTAATGGAAGGCTATTAAACTTGCCATCATCAGCAGGCAATGCTGCGGCAACTGGGGGTAGGGCGCCGTGGAGCAGACAGGGACTGACCGTCAACTTAGTTATGACAGACATGCTGAGGTGCTTTTAGCACTAATTTAGACCAAGAGCATTCACCCAGTGGCTTTGACCGACACACACGGTGGTGCATTCTCCGTTGTGTTCCGCCCCCTCCGTGTGATTGTGGGGCTTTAGGTTCGCCACTGTTTGATATTTGGAGCTAGAGGGTAAGGGACTGGTGCCAGCTGCTTATCAGCTATTCACGCTTCTCGTTGGAGCACTTCAACCTTCGGCCATTCAACTAGTCATTGTAAGCTGATCCAAGGTCGGCATGGATGCACCTGAACGGAGTGTATCGGGCAGCCGTACTGCAAGAAAGTGATCCGCAATAGGGCACCATGTGATTAATAACGTTGGGAGCAAAAGTGGAGCACAATGCTCACCAATATAGTACGCCTCCATTCTTCCTTGCTTGCGCCATTCTCCTATGCTTTGTCGAAAGGCGACCCCATTACGCTCATTTAATTACCGTCCACTCAGAAATGGAAGACTTAACTTTGACGGCGGGCGCAGGTGAGATGTGTACATCTACCTTCTACCACCCCATTACTGCCCAAACATGGGCGTTGCTTGCGTTGATCAGTGGCTATATGCCATGCCTGTCTCAATTTTCTTTCTTGCCAAGTCTCACGAATTAGCGTTGTCTGCTCCTCGGCACGCTCAGTATGCAGAATTCATCTTCGCGTATTGGGCTCGGTTGCGGCTCCTCCTCTACTTCAAATTCAGGAGTTCCATGGGAGGTATTTTTTATGAGCAGCGGCAAAGCGAACTTGAGCTGCAGGATTAGCAATTCAAAATAGAGGTGGTCATCGCTATCCAGTTCGGGCGCTCTTTCTGTTCGCGTGACGTGGGTACGTCAGTTTCTAACCACCGGAGGTTGAATGAGCCACTCCTGAAGCTTGAACGGTGAGATATGACCATTTTATCATACAGGATAAGGAATAGCCAACCTGGATCTGGAGTACAGCATGCAATTGCCAGGTTTGACCAGCGTCGGCAAGCGTCCTGTGTCAACCTCGGCATGCAGCACAATATCTTGTCAGTGCTTTCTCAACCAAAGAAGTTCTTACAACCACGTGCAGGATATTTCGATTTCCTTGAATCAAGGTGATAGAAAAGAGACCGATCAGCAGTCTCTGAGGAGAAGTGGCAATGCCGAAATGTGGACCAATCGGCGGACGCTTAGCGCTTATTCCCGACAGCTCTGGCCCACTTCCGTGAGTACACAGTGTCAACGACTCGGGCGTATTCATCGGTGTCAACAAGGAGTAGAACGAATAGCAAGTAGAGTTCTCTATCGTCTGCTGAGAGTGGGGAGAAGGGCACTTTAGTCTTGCGGGGAACCGAACAGCCAACGAACCCAATATGATTATGATCTATCTATCACTCCCATGTGGCCAGGTATTGAAGATACATCGTGACAACGATTGGGTATCAGTACATGCAGGTTGTGAATGCAAAGTGAGACGGTCAGATGTGCGTATCAGTTGTGGAGGAGTCCCAAGACTTAAATTGATATCCAAAAAATCAAGACCCACACAGTCCGTCAGGCAGCGGAAGCAGAAAACTTATTGTTCATAAGCTGAAGACAGAGAACGACCGCGTTAATACCCTCCTCGACAGCCTGAACATCACTCTCCATTACCCTGGCCAGCAACCCCCTCATCTTATCAGGATGCCAGCGTAACAAAGAACTCCTGATTCGCTCGCGTTTGGCAGTTTGACTGCCACTTTTCTTCAAGTTTCCCATTAAGAACTCTTCAACGTTGTCCAAAGTCAGATCGCGTAGAGTGAGAAGGCGATTTGCACCTTGAATCTCAACTGGCCACGGAATATCGGTGAACCTGACATTCCTCTCGCCTGGGCTTCCAGGACTGAGGTCCAAGATAGACAATGGCGTTGAGGGCTTTGAGGAAGAGGGGACAGGGGATTGTTTCTGTGACCTAGGAGAAAGTCGTGCCCAACTAGCCTCATATCGTTCCCAACGTTCCATCAAACGCTCTTCTTCATCTCTGATTGCTAACTCTTTGCGAATAGCCTCTGTCCGAATATAGTCCCTGTTTCCTTGGGCATCCCTTAGTACACCACCACTGCGAACCCATTCCTCTTCCCCTTTGCGTGCCTCTGTGGCTTCAGCGGCCATTCTCTTTTGTCGGGCGCTAGCTGAGTGACCATTTGGTAGCTGCTTGCCCGATTGCGCCCGAGATGTCCTAGAATACGAATATTCATCGTCACTATCAGCTTGGCGAGCAGGCGTTGGCGCCATCTTTCTTGCCTTGGCCAACTGAGAGGAAGGAGGCATCAGAGCCGGTGGCCGCGCGTTACCCGAGTACTCAACAGGAAAACCGGGGAGTGGGTGAAAAAATAAACTTTCTTTTGAAGAATCTGTTGGAAAGACGAGGTACCCAAGGTTGGTTTTGTCTATAGCGGGCGAAGCAGGCTGAATAGTCGATTCATCGAGGGCCCAATATTGCCTTTTAGGTTTAGGGTTGTTGAAGAGCACGCGATAGGATGTCTGCAGACTCTCCCAGGTGTCGGGAACCTTAGCTGATTCCATATTGGTAGAGAGCAAAGTAAAGGGAGTCGGACAAAGACAATTTCCCTGTCCCTGAGGCCTGAGAAGCTGCGCGAATTCATTTTTTCAAGCTGCGCGCCACCAACACGGTGTCGTCTCATCACGTGATTTATGTTAAGGCTAGGTCTTTTCGTGGTAGAGCGCCACGAAGTTTTGATCGTCATCCTATGAGAAAGAGGCTAACATTCCAACATGGAAAGTCATAATATTATGTAACATATGCTATCAGATAGTCCATCTAGCTAGTCAAACATGATGGGATTGAGCTGGAGCAGGCCGTGTGGCCCCAATATGCTGAGCGAAAGTAGGCTGCCGTCGTCCCGGAGCACCCTTTCTATCGAGTGCATCATAGAGCACCAAATAAATTCCAGACCAAAACGGAGTCCTTCCAGAATGGCGTGAAATAGAATATCAGGCTCATGCCGATGGCCGAATAGACGTATAGGGCATAGACAGATTGTTTATGGACGAAGGCCGAATGTATGGCCATCAGAATGCAGGTGATGAATAGAATACTGGCCACGACGAAGAAATGGGTAGCGGCTGCGAGAAAACCAAGAAACATTGAGATTTCAAACTTGATGAATATCTCGTTGACAATATCGCGCGCGAGTGCGAGGACGGTGATTATAGCAGTCGTGGTAAGCGTTGACTAAGGCGCTGGATGAGTGGAATGGGCGTACTTATGGGAATACAAAACTTACTTTAGCTACTATAATTGTGAATCTCTGAGCTAACGCGTCATAAACTGATAAAGATCTGTCAGTAGCGCGCTCGTTTCACATGATAGAATTTTTGTTGACCTTCCTTCTTCAAAATGTTGTGGTTCGAGTCTGTGCATGCTGCTTTGCCATCATCTTCGACTGAGCCGGGGCTCTGAGAGCGTGGAAGCGTAGTGATATTATGTTTGTCCATTTCTAATTGAGTTTCTGCTTTGAACTGGTCGTTCTGATAGGATACCAGAGTGCCCGATGCAGACATTTGGTACGGTAGACGCTGGCCAGTAGGTTTTCTGTGAGCGAAAGTTTGGATGGGGCTTATGTGAAGCTGATAATCCTGTCAATGGCGAAGGAAGAGGATGGACTAGTTGAGGACAGGGACTGCGTCGCATGCCCATCATGTATCTCTTTGTTCGATCGCAGATGACGACACGGCGTGTTTTAAACGTGACCTACGCATGACATACTAGTTCTGTTTCCAGAGCTGGTGGGACGTTATTGCAGAGGTTTAGCGCTCATGGTACACCACCTATTTGGTTGGAGTACAGCACTGAGCTCGAGGTTCGGCCTAGTTGGAGACTTGGAGTTGTGTTGAATGCGGTTGAAATTCTTTGCTATTGGCTTGCCTTTGACTGCCATTCGCCTGTTATGGTGTCTATCTAGTTTATATCTCATTTTATGGAAGCGTGAATGTAAGCAAATTCCTTACAGACCCGAGTTTTACTACCTTCCCTGAAAGTAGCCAAAAGATATTGAGATATTGAGAATCCTCCTCAGGCTCCCTGAGTGCCTTATTTCCGTTACGCATTTGACACCAGCAAAATTGAAGGTGTGATTCTAGCGCTGAGATTCTGCTGATCTGCTGTTGTTCGTCCCGGCATTCGTGACTCAAGAGGTGCCAGTGTAGTCGGAGTCCAGAAATGGAAATAGGTGTACCCCAAGAGAGATAGGGGTGGCAAACACACGTCCACAACTATTTATTGGGCTCGCCAACGCCTGGCGAATTAACTTGTCTCAGTTCTCCGTACCAGCCAAAATATGCTTTAAGGTCCCAATGGCTATCGATTACAGAGGATTCCATCTACTTTCTGGAGACTTGGATCTGCCAGTGTCCTATGGACGAAGTATGAACGTAGATGAACTCGAGCATGGAGCACGAGTGCGACAAAACGATGGTTGGAATTGCCGTTCACCAGAATTAAATAAAGGTGCACGATCCATTCCATCTTTTATCGAAAAAGAGCGCATATAACCAGGTATAATATACGAATATTCCTCTTTGCCGATTAATTATACAGTGGTGAGTGGGTATATTTACACATGCTCGGAGAAAACTACATCACAGAAAACAGTAAAGATAGCTTGGATGGATTCGAATCCAGTCGTCAAATCCCTGGTATGTTGGTCCGTGTCAGGAGCTCGTTTAGCCCCCTAACGACAGAGCCAGCCCCTTCTTGGACTAGTTCCCTGTCGTCCTCAGCAACACGAGATAAGAATTTGGTATTAAAGCGATCTGGGTGCCAGCGTCGAATGTGGTCCTTAATGCGATCCTTGATACCCTTCGCTTTGTCCTTCTCTGGGTAATTTGGGTGTACGATATAGGCGTTGATCGCAGAAGCCGTGATGTCTTCTGGCGATTGTGGTCGTTTAAACATTGGCCATGGAAAGCTCTCCCATCGGAGATCATCACCATTGGATAACCGACCCCACTGTCGTTCATGGTTGTCATACGTAGCGATAGCTTCGTCCTTGCCCAGATTCTTGCTGGCCTTCGCCAGCCTTATGCTCTCTAGTCGCTCTTGTTCCTTTCGGAATTGTTCTTGTTGTTGCCGCGAGTGCTCTTCCTGCCGTTTTTGCCATTCGCTCTCTGAGAGGGGTGCTGGTGTGGGTGCAGTTGGCGGGGGAGCAGGACTGGGAGCAGGCATTGATCCAGTTCCAGATGATCCAGCCCTGGGTTTATTGGGCGTAGATGTCGAAGCAGAAGAGGCACTTGCACTTGTCGTCGGCTTCGTAGATGTAGACCATGCTGATGCTGAAGACGTACCCCAACCAGGTGGCGCTGTTGAGGCAGGGCGTTGTGATGTCCATGCAGGTGATGGGCCGGCCGACGGAGATGTTGAAGTATAAGAAGACCCAGCCCTAGGACTTTCTGAGCTGACACTACCCTGTCTCTTTCGACGCAACATCTCTTCCTCTCTGCGCCGGTACTCTTCTTGTTGGGCTCGATGCCTTTCTTCTTCTTTCAACCGCCATTCAGCTTCAGCACGATTCTTGGTTTCGTCCCTGCTCTGTCTTTCCATCTCGAGCTTCTGAATCTCAATCTCAGCAAGCTGCCTTAGCTGATTAGCGCGATCCCTTTCCTCTAGTGCTTTCGTCCGCTCTACCTCCAATCGTTGTTTATCCGCCTCGAGCGCTCGGCATTGGGCGTCTAACTGTTGGAAACTAGTCTTCAATAGCCGGAGCTCATCTTCTCTCGAAGCTGCGACGCCATCCCTCTCGCTGTATCGACCAGCTTGCCGAGTTAGATCATCATTCCAGCTAGTCAAAAAAACCTCGAGCTCATTTAGATGGCCCGCGCGTTCTTCGAGTTCGGTCTCGCGCTGCTTCAGTTCCTGCTCCCTTTTCGAGACCATATCGAGTTTGTGTCTCAGTTCCGTGTCTCGTCGCTGAGCCTCTTCTTCTCTCTTAGTTGCCTCTTCTTCTGCAAGCCTAGCTTCCTCCTCTCTATTCTGAGCCTCTTCCTCCCTTTGTTTCGCCTCATTTTCTTGTCTCCTCGCCTCGGTTTCCTTCCTCCGCGCCTCTTTCTCTTTCCGTTTAGCGTCCTCTTCCTGTTTCTTTGCGTCCGCAAGTTTTTTCCTTGCAGCTTCCTCTCTATCTCGTGCGTCAGCCTCTCGCTCCTCGACATCTCCCCGCCTTCGCTCTAGTTTCTCCTCCCATCTTCTGATATCCTCCTCTTGGCTCTGCAGCTGCATGGCCCTTACATTTAGGTCGGCCTCCTTACTGCTGAACTCGTCCTCTTGCTTCTCGAGCTCTTCCTCTCTCCTCGTCACAAAGACTTCTCTGTTGAGAACATCCGTCTTGAGACGTTCCAATGCATCTTCCCTTCCAGCCAACTCCTTTTCCTTCACTATCGCCTTATCATCTTTGTCTGACAGTGCAGTGGAAGTCTTCTCCTTCTTCTCCACCTCCGTTTCTCTCCGCAGAAGCACTTCTGCCTTCTGTACGGCCATTTCCTCTCGCTTGAGCACCGCGAATTCTCTGTTGGTGATGACACTGGTGCGGGTGACGGCCTCTTCCATCTTCTTCATTGCCTCTCTCTCCTTCTCGAGTGCCTCTGTCTCCCTCTTCACAGCTTCTTCTCGCCTCTGTTTCAAGTCTTGCTCCTTCTTCGTCAAGATTTGTTCCCGTTTACGCAACTGCTCCGCCTTGGCAGCAAGTTCTCGGTCAGCTAGCGAGTCGCTCTCATCGTCGATATCAGACAAGTCATTAAAATCACGCCCGCCGAATCGCTGGTAGGGTGGGCCCCGATGAGGTTGTTGCCATGCATAGCCACCTGCTGGGCGGCTGTAGTGATGCTCATAGCGCGCGTCATTCGGAGGGCTGCCAGGAGGCCAACCAAGACGCTCGTCATCTTGATAATAAGAGTGAGCGTGCTTGGGAACATTAATTGGGACAGCTTGTTGGTAGGCCCTGCTATACTCGTGTGTTGCTGACGCGGAGCATCGGTATCACATTGTTTTGGAGGACAAGATAGCACGTACCATCGTGATCACTTCCTCGTCGGTCGCGTCGATCCCTGGTGTATGACGGGTCTCGAACGGGTCCAGGACGACTGAAATCTGGTGGTCTTGGATATGGTAGAGAAACATCGTTGTAAGGATCTCGTGATCGAGGACCATACGATTCGAAGCGACCATCGAAAGATTCTGGAGTTGGTGGTGGGCGATCACGGGTATTTCGTAGAACAGGGACTGGCGTGGTATATCGTTCAAGTGGACGCGTTGCTGCTGCATCATAAGCTAAGCGGTGATCATGTGGATGCTCATGGTCTTCATTTGATGGGACAGATTTGATGGCTATTGGTTTCACCGAAGACTGCTGGGAGTGATACTCGACTTCACCCCGAGCTGGCGATTTGAAGAAGGGGGATTCGTCCTCGCTATGCCGAGCAGCTACCAATGTCTTGGTTTGGCGGTCATCATGCTGACCATGTTCCACGGGTACTCCCTGACGATCATGCAGTAAACCATTCTCCCGCTCCTTTTCTTTTGACTTTTCACCTTGAGCCCTACCCTGTTCTGCCTCGTGGCGCTTGTCCACCACGTCAACGTTAGCGTGTCCGTCACCAGTGCGCTCAGGGATCGTTTGGGTCGCTGGTTGGCGAGAATTGATAGACTGTCCGGATCTCATGCTAGTGGAACTCGTACGACGCGCGATTGAAAATGCCTTGGACTCTTCGGGAGGGTTCGAAATAGATGGTCTCCAGAACTCCGGAATACCTTGAGGAGGAGAATGGGCCACGTTTCTGTCTGAAATGGAGCGTTGGCGGCTCTCCTTGTCGGTATTAGAACGCTCGAGCGATGTCCTTGCACGTTCAGGTATCCGCAGCCCCTCGTCGTTGTCATCAGCCAGAGCAATCTGACTTGCCCATGATTCCCAACCAGCTGGAGCCTGTTGCCGTTCAGGCCTGTCGAGCATCGACCCGTATGTCCCACGCCGTGTGACCCCTCCTGTGTTGAGTGTATCTGAACCACGCCGCGGGTTCCCAGGTCTTTCCTCGCGCACGGCGGTTTGAGGTGACGGTGTTGGAGATGGGTATATAGGCGAAGCGTTGCTCGTTAACGGCGGTACAGAACTTGGTGGACTCGTGGGGGGTGGTTGTGATGACTGGGCTTGAGAAGTGCCATGCTTCGTTTGATTGGAACTGGATGAAGCTGTAGCTGTGGACGACGAAGGTATGGCGTTTCTACTACGATTACCCCCATGTACTGGTGTCTGAGCGGTCCCGTCTGTCCTTCCACTATCGTGCCTAATCCGGGTCATGATTGCCTCCTGCTCCTCCTTCATCCCACCCGACCAATCTGGGTTGATAATGGCATTGATTGCTCGGCGTCGCTGCCTCCGTTCTAGCTCGAGTTCAGTCTGGTAGGAGTGGATGGCCGTGGATTGAAGGGCTGATATGATATCTTCGTACTCCCTCACTAGTCTGTCCCGCGACGCCGTCGATGTCTTGAGCTGATTTTCCAAATTGTTTTTAGCATCTTGAACCATGGATTGCATGTTCTGGTCGATCCTCTTTTTCAGCCTTGCCTTCCATTCCTCGTCCGGTTCTAAATCAAGTGGAGCCGAAGGTTGTGCGACCGCCTGGGCCGTGAGGGTTGCCATCATTAACAAACACGAAGTGAGGGAAACGAACAGATATAGAAGAAACCGAATAGAATACAAGAGTTCAGGTGAAAGTCGATTGAAAACGGGAGTGAAGGAAGATCGCAACGCAAGAGGATCACAAATCAGCGTTGGGTGAATGGGGTGGTGACACCCCGGCAAGAAGAGTTACACGGGGAAAGCCCTGAATGCCTCATGTTGAGTACTCGCGCCACATTTTACGCAGGACAGTTTTTTAGCTGAGACAATGCGCTCACCGTTGAATAATGACTCCCGAGGCTATTGCTGGCTACGATCGAGTGGCGGACCAGAAATGGGGTACGGACGAAGTCCGTTCGGCGATGTGCATTTACCGCCTATGTATCTTATGGCTGGGTTGGCTCATGTCCCACCTTCCTTATCTTGACTGGATCTGATCTTATCTTTACATACGTAAGCAGGTTCAGAAGACCTCCGTAGTAACTTCGCGCAGTTGTTGAACGAGGTCAATGACACGCAGGCCATCAGCATCAAGGGTCGTAATACAAGCCATTGCTACACAGGTGTAGTGAGGGGACAAGTCGATCGGTACAGATTCGTAGAGCAAAAATCTCCAAGACCCCACGGCGAGGTAAAGTGACAGTTACTTTCTAGATGGAGCCAGGACGGTGAAAACCCTAAGTTGGACAAACTCCAGTAGAGGGGCTATCATGGAAAAGAGGAGTCTCTGTGCATACGCCGCAGCGTGGGTTGTTTCTTGTGCAGAATTCCACGCGTTCGGAAGGCGCTTAATGATGGAACAATTCCAATGCATGACTAACCACATCAGTGGTCACCGCCGCAACCATGTACTTTCCAGGTGCCATTCTCGAGCAACGCAATTACCTCGGGCTCGATAGCGTGCAGGAAGTATCTGGGTGTCAAGGTGGGAAGCTAATCGCTGTATCAGTGCATTTTGGGTTAAGGGCTTACCCACGTGATGTAGAAACTCTATCAACAGGGTTGCCATTTGGAGAGCTCCTTTCGAGAGGAGGGTCGATGAACCCTGAGCTATGAGCTATTCCTGCCTCTCTCTCATAAATTCGTCGTCAACGCACTATTGCAACACGTAGCAACAGCTGCGGATCCTTCACGGAGAAGAACTCGATCGCAAAAGGACAAGATACCGAGCACTTCTCTCTCAGTTGAATCCCGGATTAAAATCAGCCTCGGCAATCCGACAGAAACACGAGGCAGCCGTTTAATTCCCATCTGTTTCAGCCTTACTATACAATTTTTCTGACGCAAGTCATCATCGACAAAAGATTCAACCTTCACCCCTCCTCACTCCATCATGCCCTTTAATCGTGCTGCCCCCACTTCCACCATTAATGCCGCTTCTCGTTCAACTCGGACAAAGCAGCTTTGGCGTCAATTCGAGCAGTGGCTCTCATCACCCCGTGCCACAATGGAGAATGAGCGAATTGAGCTGCTGAGACAAATGGACCTCGAGTGGAGAAAGCTACCCATTAAGTCGCGGCCCAAGAAGCACGAGCACGAGGCCACTAAGCTCGCTGCCCGGAGACGACTGGAGAGGGATTTCTATGTTCCCGCTAGGGAGGAGTGGATGCGCAGGCTTGAGGAGGTTGGCCTTGTCCCCGAAGACTGGGACGATATCACAGCACAAGAGACCGCCGCGGTCGAGAGAGCACTTGGCACAGATGCTTACGACGACGAAGGTCCTGATACCGCGGAGGATATTTCAAAGGCAGTACAGCTTTATGCCCCGCCCACACAGCCTTCTGTCGTTACCCTGGACCCTGCTCCCACCATTGCTCCCGTTTTGACTGTTGCAACTCGTTCAGCCAATAGCTCTGGAAGCTACCGATTCGTTAATCCTAAAGACTTTGGAAGGGATGATGAACCATCAGCCGAAGACGATTTACCATTCAACTTGGTGAGTATTAGTGTTTGCATGCGACAGCCTTTAACGGCCTCGTTGCTTTTGCTCACTTCTTTTCATCCACAGCCTGGTATGGAAAATGTTGTATCAGTTCCCAGTTCCGTTTCAACCAGTTCCGGTCTATCTACCGCTTTGAGATGGGGAAGAGAAATCAACCCACAACTTACCATCCGATGCACTGATATTCCTGCAATTTCTGGTCCCACGTCTTCAACCATTGATACTATGGATCCGCGAACTCCGAAAGCATCATCTGTTGATCATGCTCCCACACCGGAGTACCCTCGAATGACACAGCCTAGCCGTTCACCTTCCAAACGATCACCGGATGATCAATGGCCAGCCAGCGTTAGGCAATCACCTGTCGCTGGTCCAGCATGCGTTGGCCCTGTGCTTATCGATCCAGATGAGACTTTGGAGGAAGACGAGGACTTCGAAAACTTCAAGCTAGCAATTCGGAAGACCAAGATCATGGAATTTCACCAGGCAGCTGCAGAAGCGGAGGTCCACCTCATCACTACCCTCTTCTATGCCCAGAAGGATAAATGGGGTTTCATAGAGCAAGCTAGACTAGCAGTCCATCACCACGAGAACAAGATGCGTGAGCTCCGCGCCAAGAAGGAGGAGGAGAGGCTAGCTATTGTTGAGGATGAACGCCAGCGTCGCTGGGAGCAGGTTCAGCGCAAGGCTATCACACTTGATGCGCATCACTCACCCACCCGTCAAGCCTGGTCCTCCGGTCGACCACCATCCTCACAGGAGCAGGAGGCATTAGAGGAGCAGATTGCGGATGATTTGGCGCGCGAAATGAGTTTTGCGTTGCAAGAAACATCTACCTGGGAGCAAGGTTCGGAATTGAGCAATTTCTATACCAAGCTGGGGCAAAGGGAGCGTAAACCACCGTCACCACCACAAGTCCAACCTCGACGGATAACCCCCGTCGAGACATCTACGCAGCCAAGTGCCTTAGGCTCTGTCTTTGGGTTCAAGCAGATTCGAAATCTTTTCGGTGGACAACCAGGACAACCTCCCGAATCCCAGCCTTCCACCGATTACCAAAGCCAGCTGCCTTTGTCACCCCTCGATCAGCATCCGCCTCCCGTGAATAGCATAATGAAGCCTAAATCAGCCTCTGCCTTCTCAACATGGACTACCAAATCCTCAGATCATATTGCCGGGTCGGAGTCACGTATTGATGGGCTTCCTCCTCCATCCCTTTCTTCCAACTTCTTCACAAAGGACCCCCTTCCGCCCGTGACCCAAAATATGTGGAAACCATCGTTACATCAAATGGAGGCTGATGGATTATCGACACCTATCGGTTCGACCAAGGCACCCCCTTTAGGAGCTCTAGAAACCACGTACCCTGACCTCCTCTCCGGTAAAGCACCGCTGTCGAAGAAGCAAAGGGCCAAGGCTAAGAAGGGTCAAGTGCAACCCTCCTTCCAGGCTGAAGGACCATCCAATGCCATCGATCCCCCTCTGCTTCAACATGGCAATCCACATTCATCAGCAATCCCAGTCGTTGAGCCAGAATTTGATGGATCTATCCAGGCTTTCACAGGCTCCCGCTTCGGTGACATGCAGCACGGAGGCATGCTCAGCTCGAAACAGATGACTAAAGCTGACACGATGAAGGCCGGTTTGAGCAAGATTCAAATTTTTGATTCGGCAAGCGGAAAGCAACCCTTCGCTACTCTTCGCCCCAATCAGGACCCATTCCAGGCGCCTCTCTCTTCCGCTGTTGTTAACTCTCCTATTACCAGTGCCCACCCTACGAAAACAGGTTGGAGGACTGTTGGACATGCTGCAACTAGCACCACCAATAGGGCGTCACTCTCAACCCAAAATCATTCCCAATATCAACCACCTTCGGTCGGCAATGAGTTTTGGGTGCCAAACCAGCAACAACCCCCACAGATAGAGTATGTGCAGGACTCGATTGCCGAGCATGGTCCCACACACCAAGTCTGGAATACGAACCGGCCACGGGGATTTTCGAGCCCTCCGCAGTTTGAGCTTGGCCCAACTACAGATCGGCGACTGGCCCCTCAAAACAACCAGAAGGCGACTAGCATGGCTTCCGCTTCTGCTTCAACCAGCGCATGGACTTCATCTTCATCAACCAGCGCAAAGAAGTCAAAAGCGAAATCCACCGGCAAGGGGAAAGCCGCGGTGACCGTTGAGGAAGTTTCTGATGAGGAAGGACCTGATGGACACGGGATTGAGGAACGCTTACCACCCAATTCCCGCGTCATCTTAGAACCACGTCCAAGTAAACCCGCCGCTGCATTCTCGTCCATCTATTCGTATAGCGAGGATGATGAAGAGGATGAGGATACTGGCTTGAGCTCGTTTGCTGCCACGCCGTCCACTGCACCTACATCACCTGGCGGGATGGCTCCGTGGAGCGACGAGTGGATTGCGGCTACGTTAAGTGCAGGAAGTACGGAATGGTCCAAGAAATTTGGTGTCGATGCTCCGAAGAACGCAAAAGTATCACCACCTGCTCCTCCTGCCCAACCTCAGGCGAAACGCGAACAACCTGTTCCTTCAGCAGCCTCTAATCCTACCTTGAATGGCAAACACATTTACTGGGGATCTGGAGCACAATCAGCAGCTGTTCCACCGACACCTATAACCGAACCCATGACTATATCAAAATCAACTCACAGGACAAACCATTCTTCGTTTGCTCCATCATCCTTATCTTCATCATTTGGCCCTGGAATCGGTTCCCAATCTATGGGATCATTCGTTGGTCCGTCATCTGTGGCGGTTCAGCGTGGTGGATTTGCCGAAATGGACCTGGATGACCCTATGCCCGGCGGTTTCCCGTCATTCACCAATGCCAATTCTTCGTCTCAGCCTCCAAAGACCTTTGGCACTGCGTCGTTGCCACCAGCGGGTAAAACTAATCCAGCAGCGCCTACAAAATCCACTGTAAGTAGCGATGTGAAAGACCAACCAAAAGTACCTGTACAGCCATCCAAGCCCGCTCCAGCTCCAGCACCTGTGGTTATCGAAAAATCCGCGTTTGCGGAGAAGCCTGCACAAAAGGGCAAGACGAACAAAGCCAACGCCCGCAAAGGTAACATGCGCAACAAGTCTGCCGTATAATGTAGATTCGTCATTCGCTATTCATCTGGAATTTATTGTCATCTTGAAGTCTCTTATTATTTTTTTGCGTTTCATACCTTTATTCTAGGCTAGTACTTGTCTCGTTCTTGTTGTTTTGTTTCCATGAACCCCGTTTATCTTATTTTGTTGTATCCTATGCTTTTTCATCTTAGATTTGGTTTGGTGCACGTTACTTATTATTTACTACCTATATGGTAGTATGTTCCTCATCTTGGTTGTTGTATCTGGTGCTTTCGTCCTTCTTGTACAGTGGTATACCCTATGTAGCCCTATGACGAGTTAGACTTATATGCCCTTCTTTTCTTCTCATATACGAGATAAATCCACCCACATTACATGCCGTTATCTGATTCCGCAAAGCTTGAAATGATGTCATTGAAGTGCCGAATCAGATTAGTAGACGCTGTTGTTGGGATTTGAAGACAGTTGGCAGCAAATATTGATGTGAAACTCCCGAGGGATGAAGCAAAGTTATCAAGCTGAGGCTAGCGAAGTTGCTCTTATATTTCAAGAAGGGAGTTCGAGGATATGGACTTTGAGACCGCAACGTGTGAGATGCATGGCCGCGGAGATTCCACTTTTCCTATTCAAGTTTTGGGCGCAGTATTTCTAGATTCATGAACTATCTATCCCTGCTCATAATCAGACGACTTTACTGGATAGGTTGGTGACGCTATGGGCCTAATGAGAGAGTTGGAAATGCAGGCTAAGCCTTGCTAGATGTTCTTCTGTGTCGTTTTATGGGAGGTGTGGTGCTTTCGGGGATAATGAGCGGATATTATGTGCTCAGGTGACGATGTGCTGGTTAAAACGACTATGCTGACATTCGTCCAACTTGCCATTGAGCGCTTGGACTTCGAGATTAAGTTAGCAACCGGCATCCATGCGGACAAGGCGTGGCAGGTGAAGTGGCATCGGACTTATTCCCCGCGAGTTGTGCATGTGGTACGGCGCACGTCGGTCCACCAGCATTGGATCCTCTGAGAAGGACTTCGCGCGGTTTATACCATTTACCCTTGTAGCTTCTGCTTCGTGGGGATGGGCCGCCAAGGACGATGGTTGCTGCGTTGTTATACCAGTCTGAACCGGGTGACATGACACCATGAGGCGAGGCACGGATATCCGACTCGGACTGATAACGGAGTAAGCCCACAACACGCATGTACACTGATCTGAAGAGCTTGAGGCCTAGGTCGTCAATCCACAAGGGTGACTCGGCATATCACCAGACTCGGCCCTTGACTGTACCCTGCCCGATATGTTCGCGATTTGATTGATCATAAGGTTGGGGTTCATTGAATGCGTACCAGTGCTAAACTCTTGTCAGGTCTAATAGGCAATAAACTGCCTTCGCAACAGACTCGTAATCGAGCATGACCTTGTAGGTGGAAACGTGCTGTGATGAGAAGTAGTTACGAAAGATGATTTCATCATACAGACACAACGAAATTGAATAACACAATCTCAGCTGCATGTTTGATGAGGTATGATCTCCGCACGGGTGAGGTGAGACTCACAGGTGCAGAATATACAATATGAGATATAGACCCAAAGAATCTATTGCATTAGTCGTGAATGATAAAGGGAAGTGGGGAGAGCATAGCACCCTACCAACTAGAGCCTAAATCAGAACTTGAACGGCTGCCACTGCAGTGAGTAACGAAAGATTCCTTGTGATGTGAACGACAGAACCATCATCTTGGCGTACAAATGTCGTGCCAGAGTACTTAGCTTCGATAGTTGGGGGAATGACTGTCACGGTCTTGGATCCACCGTCATCAGCTGCTGATGCTTGTGTCGTCTCTGAATCGACAGGGAAAGAAGGTGTGGGTTGCGTTCCAGCTACTATTTAGAGGCTGTCACAAACGCTGATACCAGGAACTGGGAAGCCTATAGATGCACAAGTATAGCTGTAGCCTGCAGCGTTCAGGGAATTGAATCCTGGATAGTGATGCCATGTCAGAGGAGGGGGAAACTCACCATCCAATAGCTCCTGAGCATACTCAGGTGTCATAGCGCAGTACCCAGCGAACCGCCACAAATCACACAATTGACCATTGCATCTAAAATGTACAACGAGCAAAGGCAGTCCAGTTCAAGACTTGAAAGAAGTAAGTTAGTGAGGTGTTATCCCTGGATTTGGGAGACCATGAATTAATTAGAGCACTACACGAGACATCGCATTCTAGGGGAAATGCAGTAGGGTCAACCAGAATCATTTCCTGCACTGACTATCGATCCTTTCATTATCCAGGAGGAAGTTTTGTTCATGGACTTACCCCACAGAGAGCTAAATATCACAGAAGAAGCTGGCAGCAGAAAGGAAGTGGCTTTGACCATGACGGCATGGTAGAAGTTGGACGCAGCATTGCCCGGATAGCAGGGGAGCAGCGTGTACATTTAAACCGCCAGGTTCAGGCCTATTTGTATGATTTTCAGTTAAATGGATGCAGGTTAACAAGATTCTTGGCGGTTGTGGCTATATCTCGTTCGGCACCATGGTAAGAAACTGAAATGTTCATATGCTCGAGAATCAGGATCCGGGGGATGCCTTAAGCGCCATGGACATCACGTGATGTTGCGGCAATATCCATAACTCGGCAACACCCAGGTCCTTTACTTGAAGAATGAAAAACACTGCTATCACATTTACATTGCATTCATCGCAACATGACTTGTTTATAAGGAGTGTAGGATTAGTCCGAAGCATCATAAACTAGCTTTACACCGTCATCGAGGGTATACAAGCCAGTAAATTAGGCCAAGAGGTAGGCACCGAGTACAGCACTAATCAATCCGAGACCGTTTCCTGTCACAGAAATTGCGCTGCTACCGTCGCCTCCAGATTGATTGATGGGCAAGTTACCACCATTTCCGCCATTGCTATTGCCACTTACACTACCACTGTTATTGCTGCTTCCGTTTCCAGAACCGTTTCCATTTCCACTTCCGGTTCCACTAGTGCCAGAGCCAGAGTTCGTGCCACTACCACTGTTGCCAGAGCCAGAGTTTGTGCCACTACCGTTGTTTCCAGAGCCAGAGCTTGTGCCACTACCACTGTTGCCACCATTTCCGGAAGAGGGGCCTGAGCCGTTGCTGGTTCCGGATCCAGAACCTGAACTAGGGCCAGAGCTTGAACCACCACTAAAGGTGAAAGGTGGAACTGTGGCGCCACTAGAGTTGCAGCTGTCGGAAAACGCTACAATGAAAGGTCGCTTAGCGGTATTTGAAACGATAGGCAATCTAGTGCTCACAATCGTAAATTTCTTGCGCAGATGAAGCAGTCAAAGCCGAGGTGCCCAAAGCAACACCGCATGACAAGCAATCAGACATAGATGTGGCAGAGTCGGCAGAGCAGAGACAGTCCAATGAAGCACACCCCTGTTTGTTGAGAGCCAAGGTGGAATGTATGAGTTAGATACATAGAATTAATTACTGGAGTACGTACTGCAGTGGAGTCCATCAGACCACCACATTCTGCCTGGCATTCGCCACCAAGTTGGGTGGGATCGACAGGGAGTTGGCGAGCAATCAAAGAATCGCGAGCTGTAGCATTACCAGTGACTGATACCAGACGTAGGTGAGCATCATAGAAAATTTTCAAAGCAAGTAAAAGGCAGCCAAGAAGATACTCACCACCACGAGAAGCCAATACAGCCAATGTGATAGAGGTAGCGAAGGATAGGAATTTAACCATTTTAAATTTTTCACAGGGTGTAATAGTGATCAGTTGTGCTGGTGAGGTTGCTTGCTAGTGAAAGACAGACAAGGAAGGTGGGTAGAGAGGGAAACAGAGAAAAAATGAAGAACAAAGTCAGCTACCCTCCCCCCTGTTTAAATACTCATGGAAAGGCCCGAAATATTGCCTATACGAGGCTGGAATGCGGACGCCGAATCTCATGGTGATCAGGGGTAACCGGCGATCCTAGATTCGTTGTATTTCGCGATTTTAGTCAGTTACCGCAATCGGGTTTGGTGCGGCAGTCCTTGGAGTACACAAGTTAGTTTGCAATTGCAGTAAAGTTGCACAGCTTATAGCGAACAAGACCTCACCACCAAGCCAATTTCAAGTCGCACAGACACATGACAGCGGACCTCACCTCCTATGAACACAAAGTTTTCAGGCAGTCAGGTTCGCAAATGAGCACTACACGGCACCTGGAGTTACACAACCCGTTGACTCATGTAGCGAGGGGGTGATACATTGAAACATGCGGCCTTCCAAGATTTGGGGAGATTGTCAGGTATAGTGCAGGTTCAGTGAACGCTGTCATGCTCCACTCATATGATATAATCTGACTTGCCTCTTCAGATGCTTATCAGAAGGAAACAATGAAAAACTGAGTCGCCATCATCAATGGTATTGTTCCTTTCGTACTGCGCACCGGGAAAGGAGGTGTATTTTTCTCGCCCAGTCTGACCTCAATTGATTCCCATGGTCTACGAATGAGGTCATTAAGAGGTATGGGGGGACGAGCTTGGGTGCGAGGCGGGTGTTTCGATTAAAGACCACAACGCCCGGGTATGGTAAACAGAAGGGAATTTAACGTTATGGTGAAAAACTCTTGGCATCCACATTTGTACCTAGAACAACAAGATGTCGTACTGTATGCGACCTGTTCCATTCGGCTCCCATGGGACCGACCAGCGTTCGTTCCCGCCTCACCGACTCTGAACGACCTCTTGTTGTTAGCCACAAAAACGTTGCTCTGTTGAGAAGGCAAAGACGAAGTTTGGTAGACTCCTGAACGGGACTTTCCGATCGCGATTCGATAGGTTTTGTCCAATCTTCCAGTGGGTTCAGGGTCGCGATTTCTGCCTCGCAGGCTCACACAACGGCATTTTCTCCCCGTCCGCAAATCATGCCCTTGTGGCAGAGTGTAAGAGTAGAACGCCAATCATTGCAAATTGTCAGTGTGGCGATGTCGTGATGATAATAGTCGACAGAGAAATGACTCGATTCATGACTTTGGTTCTGAGGGTGTCTAACATCCACGTTATATCAGTTCGAATTAATTATGGTGACTTGTCGCTGAAAGCTCTGATAGCAACTCGGAACGGCTTTCAAGGAGGCTTTGCTATCAATACCGTGTAAGTGGATTGTCAGCTCCTCGTCCATATTCTTCAGTTTGTTGGCAACAAATTGCGCACAGGTTGACTATTTGATTCCGAGTCATAGAATTGTCAGCGACCATCATCTTGAGACCATGAGGTATGGCATCTTGCTTTGGCTGTGCGGAACAATCCACCTCACCTCTCCAGTAGCACGGCCATACAATCGGCGGCCAGGATGCATTACCACAAACCTCAAATTTGGGTACCACTGGTCCACGCAATGCGCGCACGCTGAACGCAAACCTCGTATAAACGTCACTAGCTATAGATCAATACATGGCTAAAAATGGTTGATTTGGCTTGCGGATATCCCAAGATTGAACTTAGTTCAGTTCACTCTATTGGCGTCCAGATAAGTTCGACGCACGACTCCGTGCTGGTAAGCCCAAGTGCATGCATATGGGTTTCACATGCTCCGTGCGCAGGTGCTGATGAAACCGTGATAGGCGTCAATGAATGCAATGCAATGAAACATGGTATTACATACTAGAGACGCATGAAAGTATGTGTCGTGTTGTAGAGAAGTAGAGATTTAGGAAGATCGTAATAGATAAGAGACTACCAACGAGGGCAGACGCGAAAGTCAACAGAGAGTTTACGTTGACTGAATACTATGATAACAGACTGATGACTGGAGAGTGGGAAAGCGCGCAAACCACTCGAGCTCTAAATGGCGAATAAAGGTCTTAAAAGGCGGGGAAGGTGGTAGGTAATCCAAAATGCGTGTGACAACAAGATAGGAGTCAAAAGGTGAACAAAGCTAGGGATGGGACGAGTGAAAAATGCGCATGCATTGAGGGAATAGGAGGTGACGACAGGGAAATCCACAAGGCACCAGAGAAAAAATAAATTGGAGAGATAAAAGACGAATCATCAATCCGCTTTCTTGGCCTCTTCAGGTTTCTTCCGCTCTAGGATCTGTACCCATTTCTTCGGGAACCATCCCTCCCGACCATCTCTTGTTCGACCTTTCCACCATTCGCCTTCGACGTCCAATCTTGGGTCAACCTCCATCCCAGTCCTAGCGTCCAGTTTCCCCATAATCGCTACAATCTCATTCTCCTTGAGCGTCAATTCGGACTGATTGCTTGGTGTGAACGGATACAACGCTCTCGCGAACGTCAGCATCGAAGGCTCAAGTGGTGGTAGCCCATTAGGTCCAGGCAAAGCACCACCATTGGCAGCCTGTTGCGCTTGAGCTCTCTCTTGCAGTATCTTGATCAGTTTTGTCATCGCATATGGAATTCCAAAGATCGCCATTAGGAAGACGATAAGTGGTTTTTTGCTTGCTTTCGGCTGTTGTGGTGCACCAGAGGGTGCAAGCGATTGTACAGGTTTTCCATGAACAACGAAGTCTCTGAATTCGTTTTGCAGCGCTCCTGTTGTCTGAGCGCCCGTAATGGTATTCCGTCGCCCTGTCAAAATCTCCTTCATCCATCTCATCAACCCAAACAAACCCAGTACACTCCCCAGCGCATTCCGCAGTTGTCCAAACTGCTCGACAACACCGACCATTGCGAAAAAGCTAGAATGCGTAGCCATAAACGTCGATTCCAACATTTGCGCCACGCCTGTAAACGTCTGCACTATGGAATGCAGCAGAGTAAACGTATGCTGCGTTGTGGACTCCAGTGTTTGCGTTAGCGATGGGATTGGGTTCCCATTTAGGTCCAACTGAGGTTGGTTTTGCATCCACATTCCGTTCGGACCCATCATTCCATATCCGCCTCCCATCATACCCATTCCACCATATCCGCCATACCCTGCTCCACCATAACCACCATAACTTCCATAGCCGCCGTAGCTGCCATAACCACCATAAGTCCCCATGCCGCCACCATAGGTGGACCCGAATCTTGAATATGGGGAAGCACCGTATGTTGAATAAGGTGACATCGCAGTGGATGTCGCAGCAGTAACTGGTGAGGCGAAAGACGCTGGTCTTTCAGGTAAAGTAGGAGCTTGCGATTGTGTTGAAGTCCCAAGAGCGGGAGGTGAGGAAGAAGAGGCCATGGGACTAGCAGCTGCGGCCGTCGTCGCCGTAGATATAAAGGAGGTAGTAGCAGCAGCAGCAGCGAGAGCACCAGGTCTTTCCCAAGGCTTTGGTGGTGCAACCATCAAAGAACGGAAGAAATCAGTTGGTGGCTCGAATGCAGTCCGCTGCCAGAGTCGGTCGCCCGAAGACCGTGAGAATCAATTTGTCACCCGCCGGCGTTTCGGTGTTCACAGTATCCGACGGCACCTGATTAACACCGTTGCATAGCTTACACGACGATACATTGTTTTGTACGCATGTACACTATCTACCAATGAGCCCCTGATAACCCCTTTACATTGATGCGGCTTATACATCATCATCCTCCCAATTGTCGGGAACATCTTCCACTTCCATGGCAACAACAGGAAGGACGACACTAGCCCTAGGAGGTGTTGAAGTCCTTGTCGAAGTCGTCGATGGCTTCATACCGCCACTGCCCGCCGCCGACGATCCACCACCTCCAACAGTTTGTCGGGTTCCAGGCCCAGACGAACCAGCAGAAGCAGCAGCGTTCGGAACAGGTGCCCATCCTCGAGGAGTACCAGACCCAGATCCCGGTCGACTCGGAAGACCGCCTACAGCCGCACCATTCATATTTCCCCCTCCCAACACCGCCAGATTCATCGCAAACGGGGGTGTCGTCATCCCTTGAGGACGCCAAGATAAACCTAGCCCTCCGTTAGGATTTCGTAAATCTGCCAATTTTCCTAGGTTTGGTGTTGAGTTGAGGGATGCGAGGTGGGCTGAGAGCAGTGGAGATGGAAGCCGTGTGTCAATTCGACGAAGTAGTCGGACACTACGATGTCATCATTAGCATCGATAACAGAGTTGAATTCGCAGATAAGCCATACCTTCTATGCGGTTCTTGATCGACCATCTGGGTATCCATTCTATACACTGTAGCCAGCTAGATAACCCACATCAACAAGACGTTTCACAAACTAACGAGCAGACGTACATCATGAACAACCTTTCTTCGTTCGGGAGGCATATGAGGTAACACCTGCGTCCTCTTCTCCGACGTAACAAACCTTCAAAAATCTAGATTAGCTCAACCCCAACACGTCGAATAATCAAAACTGACTCTGAGAACGCCCTTTCCACGATACCCAAGAATTTCGCATTGGATCTTGCGAAAGCAACCAGCTCATCAGTATATGTTGCTGTCGTTCCCGCCTCGCCTCGCTTATCCAAGCTGATGCCCAAAGCATCAGCCAACCTTGCATTTCTCTTGGCAATACCACATTCGTTCGTACACTTCGGTTGCGCATGTTCTCTTCCATTGGTGTTCGAAGCGGACTTGCCACAATGAATGGATTGTCTTATGCGACCACACGGACAAGTGACACTTATAAGAGACTGACAAGGTTTGTCTTCAGGACACGACGCGGGAGCGTGACATGGATGAGGGCATGGGTGATGGGATGGGAGGCTAATCAAACGTCAGAACTTCAGAGCTGTCACGATACAAAGTACAACTTACCAAGATTTACGAGATTTCCCACAAACGAGTGTACAATCTCCACAATCATCAGCATGGCATAACCGCTCGCAATGATGAAAACCGCATTTCATGAGCCTGCACAAAGCGGTCAAGGTCAAACCAAACAGTAAAGGGTATGGTCACTTACTTTCCACAAACAGTTCCACAGGATACTTTATTCGTCTCTAAAGAACACTTCACGTTCATGACCACTTTCTTGCCGCATGCGCACGCTTTGCTCGTCAAAACGACACAAGGAGGACATGGGCTTGGATCTTCGTGGCATGTATGGGGTATACGAGGATGCCCGCAGGGTGGTGGCGGTCTTGGGCAAGGATACTTGCATAACATCACCGTACCGCAGGGAATGGGAGGTTCAAGGACGGTTAGACCACAGAAGCATATCATCTAACAGAATGAAAAAAACAGTTAGCATCGCCGATTAAAACGAGGATCTACCACTACGGACCTCTTCGAACGAACTCCTCAAACATCGAGGACACGGTCCTTTATGATCCTTCTCTTCACAAACATGGTTGCCGCAACTCAGCAACCGTCCGCATACGAGATCACACTCATGTAATCCTCCTTTCTCCTCCCCTATGCCGGGGATCCCTTCCATACCCAGGGTGTTAGCCCCACTAGTAGCATTACCCGCCCCAGCCTTCTTCTTCCCCTTCTTCCCAGCGCCAGGTCCAAACGCCAACGACGCAAGAGGACAACAGATCCTCCTACACTGATGTCGACCACAAGCGCGTAACGCCATGCATGGCTTTTCACAGAATATCTCTTTCTCCACTCCGTCCTCAGTCGACAACAGCTCATAGCACCTTATCGACTTGGTCGTGGTCCCACATCGGCAAGGACGTGCAAGCATTGTAGTGCAAGGTGAACACGGTCCTGTGTGGCATTTTTCTTCACATTCGTGCCCGCAGAAAGAGTGAACCTTGGAGCAGCGGGAGGTACATGTTGGAATTGGGTCCGAACATGTGCGACGTTCGGGAAAGACATCCTCGGAGGTAGTATTGCTAGTGCTAATACCAGGTGCAGCAGCAGCACCGTGCGGCGAGATTGGCGTCTTGCCACATGGACAAGTTTCGATGACACTGGGCGAGAATGGACACGGGGCGGCCATCACAGACGGAACATGACAAGTTTTCTGGCACTTGTGAATTCCACAATCAAACAGTCTGGTTGGCCAAAGTTGAATTCACGAATTCTGAGCAATGGGTATACACACCTTTTGCATTTCTGCGAACACGTAAATCTGCCAATCCACATGGTCTCATCCTCGACGACGCAGTCCTTCTCCTCACCCTCACCACACTTCATCTCCTGCTCGTCCTTTCCGCAATAGCATCTCGCAATTTCGTTGATGGTACATTTTCCACAGTCTCCATCGTGGCAGATCCGTTCACACTTGTGTTTATCACAATTCAACGACTTTCCACAAACCTCACCGCAGGACAGGTTCCTTGCGCTCGGTCCCTTCCCTTGGTCTCGTTCCTTATAGGAACCACACCGGAATGCCATGACCTTCTTCCGAGGACAGTAACATTCGTGTCTCGTCGTGACCTGGCAGGGGGGACAGGGACCTGGATGGCATCGAAGTGGACATGGATGACCACAGCCGCTTTCTCGGACACGTGCACATGGACTTCCACATGAGTGGGGCGTCGCAAGTCTCGTCAATTGAGGTTCTTGTAGAGATTGACAGAAGCACCTAGAATGAATATAAATACGTGTCGCGTTGGGATTCTAGAAATCAGACATACCAATATCCAGAGGGTACGATCTCCCTCTTAGCCTGACATCCAGGACATCTCCAATCTCCGACACGTTCTTCGCCTCGAGCCCTCCAAGCTTCTGAGATCTCTTTAACGCTCTTGTTGGCCCAACTTCGAATACACTTGACATGGAAGATTGTCCAACAATATTGGACTTCTTCTCCCTGTGCGGTATTGACGACAACAGGAGTAGAAGGGGAACAGGACCAAGTAGGTTGAGCTGGGTGGATCGAGTTGAAACAGATTGGACAATCCGGAAATGGCGGGGTGCTGAGAGAACGAATGAGTGTAGACGTCAAATCATCTGCTTCAGGAGGCGGTGATGGTCTTCGACCACCCCCACTACCCTTGTTGGAATGAGACTTGGGTTTGTACCTCTCCGAGGGCTTGAGAAGTAACGATGACTCAGGATCGGGAGTTCCAGGACCAGTGGTAGCAGAATCAGTCGTGCCCTCGGTTAACGCGGCACCGAAATTTGCGCGTCGATTATTACGTTGACGTGGCTTTGGTTGGGGTGGTGCGTTAGCAGTCATACCGAGTCCGGATCCAAGTGCCGAAGTACCATCTGGTGTGATGGTGTAAGGCGTACTGATCTCACTCGCAGCGTCATGCCAAGGTTTTGCACCGCGCGGATTATTTCTGCGTCGTGGTCGAAATGATGGGCCAGAGGCAGTTTGGCTCGCGGTTGCTGATGGATCGTTCAATTCTTGCATTAAGCCATCTGTGTGCTGAGGTAGTTCAGATTTCCTCTGATTCTGAACTTGGCCCAGAGGCCTCCGAGGTGGGCGCCTTGGACGATCACTGGATTCATTTCCAGTAGAAGACCCATATTGTTGATCTTGTTGTCGATTAGAAGTAGTAGGTGGAACATTGGTAGAAGAACCTTCTCCTCCTGCTTGGTTGGGCAGATTCAAACGATTGTTTCGTTGAGATCGACGTCTGTTACGACTTTGAAATTGCAAAAAGCGAGGATTATTATCGTCGGGTGGGCGATTCGATTCTTCAGCTTCCATACAACTGTTGAGGATCAGAGGAGGAGGTGTTGGTGTTAGCGAGGACTTGAGTGTATAAAATGCAAGGTGCAATGCTGAGTCAGCGTGGTCGGGCTGACTCGATCGATGTGGCTGAGCACAATTTTGACTCACTCGGCGATGTTACCTGGCTCTCAAGTCGGCATCAACCAGCTGACCTGATTAATGATTGTTGGTCCTGCAGGTAGCATTGATATTTAGGACTGCTCTGATATCGTCAGATCGTTGCTGGATGGGTTATTACTACTAGTCCTTATCTGAGCATCCCATTACGGCTTGTTTGTGGAAGCACTTTATTTCCCGGAGGACGACATCTGACCCTTTGTGGCCTGTTTGCTCTGATGTCAACCCGCGAATGTCGGCAAAGCATAGATCTTTAATACACTAATTGTCTGTTGAATAATTTACCCGAACTTTACTGAATCCAATCTTTGTGGTCATCCTACAATGTCGCCTAAGGGTTTCTGGCATTGCTCGTGTTGTTCGGCATCATGGTGTCTTTACCAACCACGTCGCACTTGCGGAATGGCTCCTTACACATCCTGCCGCCATGGCCTTCAATTGAACAGTCTATTTGCATACCTCTCAATTTTGATGCACCACCTAGTCTGGGGCCCCCTAACACCCAAGTCACTTACTTACCTATGCCTTTCCCTCCCTCTATCTTTGTTACCTCGACTCATCCTCCGTCGGTATCCGTTCCCTGGCAGTCTCTTTCGCTTCTTGGTGTAATGTATGAAAGATGTCGCCACAGTGTATTGTCGCCTCAGGTCTGTCGATTCACATCACGGAATACACTACTGTCGTACTACTGTAGATTATAAATTAAAAAAAAGGATGGTGTTGATTATTAACCGTCCCCCATTTTGATTCCTAAATCCCTTGACTGATATGCTTCTCACAATATCTACCATGTCATTCCCTCGCTGGATGGATGCAACTCCGCCCATCTCGGTTGATTCAGGGTCACGGAGGGATCACCAGCTTTGAGAACAACATGACGTGTTGTCCGCGATGTATTGACACGCCAGATGCCGAAGCGACCATATCAGGTACTGACATAGTCAGTCATTTGAATTCCATTTCATTTATGCTCGTCATATGGATCTGTCATCCTACATTGACTGCCGCGGGTGAGAGCATGACGTCCAGCGTCAGTCCCGTACAAAGGACCGGGAAATTCATTGACCCGTGTAACTTTTTATCCCCTTGCAGCAGTCCTGGCTGGTCTACAAATAACGTGTAAGTGCGTTGTATAAAATTGTACAGATCGTCTATATCACCGACATCCGTGGACATAAAAGGCTGAGTCAGGAGGGCCACGGGAGGATATCTTGGTTCTTGGACATGGGGATCAGATTGCCCTGGAAAGTCATGATGCACTTCACAGATAACAGGTAGTGCCACTATCGGAAAACTACAAAAGGCGTCATACTTGTGCCACTCTTTTTTCTTCCTCATCACCATAACCACCTACTCCTCCCTCTCCAACATCTGAAATGTCTGCTCCCAAGGTAGCCATCATCATCTACTCCATGTACGGCCACATCGCCAAGAGTCAGTCATTATCGTCGTTTTCATTTTCAATTTTTGTGTCCTCATCATCCTATGCTTGTTGTTCCTAGTGGCTGAATACGTCAAGGCGGGTATTGAATCTGCTGGTGGTTCTGCTAAGATCTACCAGTACGTACTCTCACCACAGCATGCCCCACTACTAATACCATCTATAGAGTTCCAGAGACACTTCCTCAGGAGGTCTTGACCGCGATGCATGCTCCCGCGAAACAGGACTACCCCATTGCCACCAATGACACACTCTCTGAGCATGATGCCTACCTCTTTGGCATCCCCACTCGTTACGGTAGCATGCCCGGTCAATGGAAGGTATGTTGAGGGCGCCCACATACCTAAAGTACAGGTGTTGGTTGGGATGAATTATTGATATCACGATGCTTTAGGCATTCTGGGACGCGACCCCAGCTCTATGGGGATCCGGTGCTCTTGCTGGTAAATATGCTGGCACCTTCACCTCCACTGCCGGCCTTGGTGGTGGTCAAGAAATGACTCCAATGAGCATCCTCTCAACTCTCACTCACCACGGAATCCTCTATGTACCATTTGGTTACTCCAAGGCATTCCCCCAACTGACCAACCTCAAGGAGGTCCATGGAGGTAAGTTTTAGATTCCTATCTGAACCAAATCAACTGTCTACGTGTTCTCCTGGTACAATCCTATCAAAGTACACGTCAGTGTGCAGTTTCTCGTGATTTGGCTATTGTCTCCGAGACATAGTCAGGGTAACATCATCCTACCAACCAGCGACTCCATTTCTCTCTTGGCTTTATCAGTCACAATCCATTCCTTCGATCTCCGATGATTTCCTCCCCGTGCTTACACTGGATTGCTAATTTTACTTCTCCTTACAGGATCACCTTGGGGAGCTGGCACTTTCTCTGACAATGATGGTTCTCGTCAACCCTCGGCTCTCGAACAGGAGATTGCTGAAATCCAAGGAAAGGCCTTCTGGGAAATCGTTTCCAGGGTCACATTCTGAGCAGAGTAGATTGTAGAACCGATGATTAACGATGTACACTTATCGATTGCCTTCGAAGAAACTGATTTTCATTTTGCATAATAATGCTCTCTCCAAGAATTCAGAGCCCTCGGTAACGAGTTGGTTTGCTTTACAGGGGGGGGGGGGGGGGTTTGCCAGCCAAACTAAACCCTGAGTCGGACCCGTGGGTTTGTTTTCACAAATTTCCCCGCCAAATCCCGAGTCGGCAGAGAAGCTGGAAGCCTTATCTAAGCCACCAGTTCATACTCCTCGGCATCCAATGTTTTGCCTTCTATGGTATGTCAAGGACTCGGGGCGAATAGAAAAAGCCTTCGTTGAGAGCTGTCGATCATCCTCCTATTCTCCATCAGCGCATCAACGCCTATATGCACATAATTTTGTTCATGAGCCGGAACTACGGACGAATTTCTCAAAGTCGGAAACCGTTGCTCACTCAAGTCATATTGAAGCCTCAAAGATGTCATCCTCACAGGTAGCCTATAGGTGTACGAACGACGTAAGTAGGTTGGTTTTGGAGATGGAACTGTGTTGCTCGCCATGTTGTCGGCTTCATATTCAACTCGACGGTGAACGATGACCAGCGGCCAAAGTTGCAATCGCCTCGACAGCCATATATCTGCTGCGCATGGTCACAATATCCATGAATTGATGAAGTGCGGACAAAATGCATCGGCTCTCAGTAGTTGTCCGTTCGATTCCCATGAGAGATAGTACATGAAGACAACGAACGTCGACTGAATCATGACGGATTGCAGGACGCCTCCGTGATATTTATCTTCGCGACATTATGAATAATGCACTGCTTTCTTTTAACATTTAGCACTGTTACAGATGTGTACGCAAGTAGAATACAGAGAATGCTGTGCAGATGACTTTCATGTCATTCAAGATCCTCGCACCATATTTCGCAAGAAGTGAGGCTTCCCACCATTATCCAGAAGCGATCACGATGACGTTCTGTCGTCGCACGAAAAATCCACCACGTGGACTGTAGAAAACATTGCACCATGCAGGTCTCCTAGGCCCGTGAACAGATTTAGATTAGTAGGAAGTCAGGAGAGGTAGACGACTGAACATAAAACACGAGGGCGATGTGTGGGAGAATATATATACCCTGTATACTCACTTGAAGGTGTACAATTCAGTGCTGTCTCCAATTCTTCGTCGTCATCCGCTGCAAACATCGTATTGTCAATTACCTATCTTCCCTCACTACGCAAATGAAGACTTACCGAACATAATCATGTCTTCAACTAGATCATCCAGCTCCTCCTCTGACTCCTCCAGATCATTCTTACTCCCCAACCTCGTCGTATCCCAATTCACGTACAACCCTGTGTCTGACAACTGTAGACAAGAGATAGCATCCAAACTTGATGGATCGTAGAATGCTCTGATGCGCGAAATTTCAATTTCGGGAGTTGATGTGGGAGTGGGTGGATTTGACCAATCAGGGTGCAGGATAAATATCCCATTTCCCTGCGCACAAGTATCGTTTTGGTCCGGAAAGCGGCGCAGTGAGAAGATGGATCAGAATATACGGCGGGTCGCTTACCGTAGCAACTGCAATCCTTCCATTATCAAAGGCGAGGTACTGCGACTCTCGACTAGGAACACCTAGCTGAACTTCTAAAAGGGCTATATCCAACGTATCATCTCGAATGGCTTCTTCAAAGTTATAGATAATGAACACTTTGGATCCTGTCAAAAGTGCGACTAGATGTTTTCCACACTCTGATACGTGAACTGGCGATCAAATAAAGTCAATCTACATCATAAAGTACGCAACCAAACGCAGACTCACCGGCCAAAAACTCCTGTTCGTCAGGCTCCGGCGGCAACTCCAGCCCCTTGTCCCTCTTCACCACACGATGCGGGACAACACCCCTCCATTCCGGTCGCTGGAACCAGTTCCAAAGGTGTCGGGTAGCTTCATCTCCCCTCCGGACATATTCGCTCATTCTTCCCAGTCCATCTGCTGAAACACGGGCATCCATTCTGACATCACCAAATTTCGACTTCCCCAGGAGATAGTACCACTGTCTGCGATTTTCGTTTATTGGTGCCCCTCCTGATTCGTCACTCTCGTCGACGTCCATCAAATTTTTGTCTTGGGCTTCTGACGATTGGTCCTGTTCCGCTGCTCCTTGTCCAGTTGAGGACTCTGACGGTGGGATTAGCACTGCAACGTGCCCATTGAACTCTTGCGGATGAACAAGCTTCGCTTTAAGACCTTTCCTCTCCCACCACCTCCCACCTCTTCCATCATGGACATTATCGGGAGTAACGATATCCAAAATACTCCTCCCAGTCTCCCGGGAAAATACTCGTAACACGCGCTTACCGCAGATAAAGACGTGTCGTTCGCTGAACTCGACATAACGCAGCTGGTTTACGATAGTGACTGGTTGCAAATTTGTGAGACCACCTTTAGCTCCACTTCCCGCCATGCTGGCAGCATTTTCGGTTATAGAGGTGGCAGTTGGCAGGGGTGCGGGATCGGTTGGTCCACCAAGCAACAACGGCAAGACTGCAGGAGCCTGCACAGCCATACCACCCTGATTTAGTCCCATTGTGAACTGTACTCCCGAAATCTTCTGAATCAACTCGCCAGTCCTGACATCCCATAAGAAAGCTGTATTGGCAGATGCAGCCAATAGATGCGGGTATACAAATCGGAAAGCCCGCGTCGTTTCTTCTACATGAATAATGGCCCACGGAACAAAATGTCCATATGTGGGTAGGCTGAAAGGGTGAGGTGATTGAAGTGGTGACGTGTCCAGTGGCGGGGGGTTGAGTAAGCTATCGTCGAAGGCACCAGGCATCCCGAAAGTAGGTTCGGGGGTTTCTCCCAAGGGAGGGAACAAAACCGCTAGCGCGGATAGTAAGTTCTCGGGCGTCATTCCATCCTGGGGAATGTTCAGGCCGTTCAGGATTCCGGCAACGTTTCCGAGATCTGGGTGCAACCCCTGTCCAAACGGTCCATCGCCGACCTCGTCTTCGTCTTCTTCAAGTGGATCGCCACTTGAGGGCATCAAGCGTCGATACAGGCCATCTTCAACTTGCATAAACGCTCGCAACTGGGTTGGATCGGGCGCAGATGATTTGATAACCCCAGGTGGAACCCATGCGACAGGGTCTTGAAATGGGTAACTATTCCACGCACGTTGAAAGTGTAATCCAGGAAGACAACTCGTGGGATGGCTTTCATCATCCAATATTTCAGATTGTGTTGGCGAATCTTCTCTAAGCTCCCTGATGACATGCTTCTTGAGCCTCCATACCTCCTTATCTCCCGTTATACGATCAAATATGACAAAACCGTTGCCGTACTCGCAATGCGCCCATCCACGAACATATGTCTGACCAAGACCATCGCAAGGAAGTGATTGGAGACCAAATTTCACGTTAGGAGTTCCACGACATGGACTCCGATAGCTGAACTCACTTGAGGTAAGCTCCACAAAAAGGCATCTGCTGCCATGTTGGTCACCATTAACCCACCATCGCTATTCGTGTGGAGGATGATACCCTCTTTTTCGTCGACTTTTATCCTGTGTACACTCTCATCTGTTGCGTGAAGCCTACGTAGATCTGTTCGGGAGCCAGAAGAGCCTCGCCAGGCGTTTTCGATTAGGAAACGCTTTTTGCCTGTAAGGGAGGGACGTCAACTCTCCACATAAGAGTAATAGGTCGAGGAGAAGGATAAACTTCATGCCTAGGGATTCAATCTCTCAAGGCCACTTCACTATGGACAATGAAGCCATCTGTCTACTCGAGATCCTCCGCAGGAGCAAAGAACTAGCACGTACAAAAGCTCTTCCAGCTTCCGTTTTCCACACCAGATAGGGCTTGTACCGAGTACCTCTGATTCACAAGTACCTCAAATCCTTCCTCTACCCCTTTGATCCATCCATTCCTATACGCGACGTGATGAAATACCCATTGCTCATTTTGATCCAAGTCAAATATTGTTCTTAACGATTGGCATGTCAGCCTGAGATCGAGAATACATGGAATAGGAAGATAAGTTGCAATTCGGAGTACCAGTTCAACTGGGAATTGCAACAGCATGGTGTCACTGCTGCTTGTCCTTGTCGGTTCGTGTGGTGAGAACAAGATTGCGGTCAAGCGTGACGTCAGATTACGTGATAGAAACCGACCCTAAAGTAGCTGCCACGTGGGATCCTAGTCTACTGGCGTCTTGAAGCAGGTTATTTGCAAAAACTAGGGCGAACTTTAGTACACACCTCATCATATCGCGTGCGTTGCGCATCATGGTACCTCTGGAACTCTGGGGTGAAGTATTCAAGTCCTGCTGCACTGATGACGGTTACACCGGGCGCTCCCTGTCACTCGTATCTCATCGAATAAATGAGCTTTCCGCGCCATACAAGTACCATGAAAACGCTCCAGCAACTTCCTCCGAATCGTCGTCGTGTCCATCATCTATTCCTTGGAGACGAGGAGAGGTTGTTTTACGAGGACTGGGAACACGACCCAGATTACGAGGAGCCCAGCTCTCAGTACACAGCGATGGAGACCAACCCCGACGAATATCAGAGCGAGATTCTGAACAATGCGTCTCTTACTGACGTCGAAATTGAAGAGCTCAAAACCGATGTCCAGTTTTTTTCTCAGCCAGATGGCAAACTTGTTCCTGGTTTCGACGCAGGCGACCCCTTGTTAGGCCCGCTTCCTACTGTACACGACGACGTTGAATACTTTGATCAAACTCTCCTTGCCGCAATCGACAAGATAATTGTCATGTCCCAGGACACCTTGCTCTTATTGTGTCTGTATCTGCCTGCGGTACCGTTCGCATATACAATCGATTTCAGCATGCCTTGCGCACTCCCTAACCTTGTCGAACTTACTCTTTGTTCCTCCCAATTGGACCGCGCATCATTCACAAGTTCGCACCCACCTCGTCTTGCTACCTTGTTCTCATCGCTTCAAAAGCTTTATGTGGATGCGCGTTGCGACGTTCGAGCACTTAAACAATTCCTTGCCATAGCACCGCACCTCAGATACCTTCGTGCCCAATTTGACATGTCGGCATACTACGATAACTCAGTGGGCAGATTGCAAGTTGAAGCCCTTCGTGGGCTTTTTTCGAAGGCCTTGAAGGACTGCATGAAGGGCACTGGTCTCGAATATAGGATCTATTTCGGTGGTGAACCTAAAGTTAAGCAAGGCGAATACTTGAAATTTGTGCATTGGGATGATGATCCGCTTGATATGGCGAAGGCAAAGACGAACTGGTTGCGGAGTCGTCGAAGGATGGTTTGATGTACTGGCTATCTGTTGCTTTACTCCTCTTTGTAGCGTGAGCTAGTCCTCTCACTGTATCTTTGCCGTATAAGTGACCGCACGATACCTTTAGGCATTTATCTGTACTCAGACATCTCGTTGAAATGTAATGTTGTCATTCGATGATGACGTTCTCTGACTGTCCTGAGCCTCTAGTTCCACATAGCGTGACATCCGATGTAGAGGTGTCTCATCTCCCATCGTCACTCAAGTTTATAGGGGAAGGGTTTCATACAAATTGGTGGTAGGACCGCGATGGCCTCTGAGACAACTAGCGTCTTAAACATTTAAGCAACACACACCCCCAGCCTCAACCATCCTCCTCGTCAATCTTAGCAGAGAAATTCACTATGGGCCCACCTCGTGTAGCGATTATTATTTATACCATGTATGGCCACATTGGTAGAAGTAAGTCTGACTTTTCAACTCTCCCGTCCGGTTTGCTGACAAACGATTCACTGACCTCGTCATTTGCGCTTGGTGAAAATAGTGGCTGAAGCGGTCAAGGAAGGCATTACCTCGGCAGGTGGTAGCGCCGCCATTCTCCAGTGAGTCTTCGATCTTTGATGCACCCGATTAGTGGGGTTATATGCGGCCTGTGGGGCTCCATTCCCATTCGATACTTCTACCTTTCGACGTCACGGCATCATTTCCCCTTTTTCAATGCATATCGCGAACCTTGGCTGATTTTAGGGTTGAATTGTTTCTCGTACCTCATTGCACCGCGCTGGCTGATGTCTGTCGCTTGTGGTTGTGTCAATGTAGAGTCCCAGAGACCCTTTCGGAGGAGGTTCTGACCAAGATGAAAGCTCACGGTACGAAGCCCAACTACCCTGTTCTGGGGAAAGTGGAAGACCTGTGTGGTTTCGATGCCTTCTTGTTTGGTATTCCTACGAGGTATGGTAATATGCCCGCTCAATGGAAGGTACGTCCATCCTTGTAATTCCTTAGAGATCCAACTGATCTTGTCTCCTCTGATTAGACCCTCTGGGACCAAACGGGCAAGTTGTGGATGTCAGGAGGGTTGGCGGGAAAATACGCCGGAATTTTCTTTTCAACTTCAACCCAAGGGGGCGGACAAGAAACTACTGCTTTAACCATGATGTCCACCTTGGTTCATCACGGGATGACCTTTGTTCCACTTGGGTATTCGCACTCGTTGGAACTGATGTCAGACGTAAATGAAGCTCGCGGTGGTAAGTGTCGCATTTCACATTCAACTACCACGAACTTTCCATCCGCCATTGGTTCATGTCGTCGTCTTTTATCCTTCTACGTTATGCTGCGATTCTGATCTTGTATCTTGTGCGAGTAGGTTCTGCGTGGGGAGCTGGGACACTCACTTCAGCAACGAACGAACGTCAGCCATCCACTCGTGAGCTCGAAATAGCAAAGATTCAAGGCAAGGCATTTTGGCAGACGGTATCCAGAGTTGATTTCTCCAAAAAAGTAGGAATCGACAAGCCCGAGGGAAATTAATCTGACATTTACCTTACATAGCAAGTTCGATTGTAAATTATTTCGACCCAATGTATCACTAGGGCTGCCTCGATTCAGCGAATTTTACGCCATTCCGTACATATCATCACCTCGTGACATCGTTAAATGATGACTGACCCCTAGTTCCGTTGCTGGTCCTATAAGTATCCAGGACATCCAGTTGCCGTTGCTTTCTCACCTCGAGCACAGCATTGGTTGATTCATGGGCGCGCCGTGCAAGACCGAGGCTCAACGGAGGCGAAGCCGGATTGACTCGTCAGCTCTGGGTGATAGTAGTTGTAATTCTGCTGTACCCAGGAATACAATCTTCTCGGCATCGACCTCACACATCACATTCATTAAATCATTTTGTGCCACACTGTAAATATGTTCGTGAGTCCGTAATTGAACTGTCAGGCAGCCTCACTTTTGCTTGCCATGGCTGCGTATACAGTATGTAGCCATTCTGATCTTCCACAAAATAATGATCACAACATTAATGCTCTATCAATGGTGACCAGTGACCAGTGAAAGTTGACTGCGGTGCTTCAATACATATGCTATACGCGACCACCTGCGGCAAAAAATCCTCAAATTGTAAGGTACAAATCAAAAGCAACAAGCTACCGATGACGAGAGAGATAAAAAGATAAAAGCACAAAGGGTGTATTGCAAAGAGACAAATCATACACAACGCATACAGTCATGATCAATAGGATGTGTGAGTCGAGTAGAGTTGAGAAGGAAAACCGTTTCAGTCATATGACTACCTCGATTAGCTTTCGTGTTTTATGTATGAAAGAAAGAAAAAAAGAGATTCAGCAAAGAGATACAAAATCCAAACCCTTCAGATATTGATTTGAAACCCAACAAAACCTCCAACGGATATTTACACTCCAATCAAGGGAAGGTAGGGGTACACCGATGTCTTGGTTGGTTACGAAGCCTTTACTCCCTAACAATGTTCCCAGCACCACCACGCCCAGTTGAGGAAGGGTGGTTCGGATGATGAACAGCCGGTGGCCGTTCGATAGCAGGTTCAGGTGCAGCTGTGAAGTTAGCTGCGCCACCTCGGCCAGTTGAGCGACTATATGCGCATATATGCATCGTTGCCCATGACAGTATGTTGTACATGTCGTAGGGAGTTCAGAAAAATAAAAGGATCCTCAATGAGTCAACGGTCTACGAACAGAATAGGAAAAAAAATGCAGAAGAGGGAAGGTCCATAGCATTCCGACTCGGAGAGCCAAGCCAAGTTACGGTATTCAGCAGCACTAGAGGAGACCAGCTAACCCACCGGCGGAACAACGGGTCTCAATGGAATCGAGACAAAAAAGTCTACTCACATTTCATCCACAAGTACACCGGCACCAGCCTTCCTCCTCTCCACCTCGTCTGCTACATCCGCTTGAACAGCATCTCCTTGAAGAATATTGCCAGCACCACCTCTTCCAGTGCTATGAACGGGAAGAGCAGGACCCCCAGGTGCCGGACCACGAGAACGTGACCGACCGGTTATGTTGCCTAGACCCCCACGACCAGTAGAGTGCTGTAAGTGTAACAGAACAAAATGATGTCGCTGTTAGCAAAACGATGCGTCCGTCGGTCCCGAAACCCGATGCGATATGGGTTGCATAAGCACTGGCTATTATACTTACAGGAGTGTCCCTTTGAGCAGCGACGAAGTTTTCCACAACTACTTGTTCTTTAATGTCAGGACCAACATGTGAACTAACTTCACGAGAGGGTGAGCGAAGGTTGCCAGCACCGCCACGGCCAAAAGAGAAAACCTAAGTGAAGGTCAGTCAACACCAGAAGCAGATTGGGCGGATATATTGGGATGGTGCATACCCTAGCGGTATCTACGGCATGTTCCCTGCCTCGAGTAGACGAGAAATCATCAGGTCCCGACTCGGGCCTTGTCCTTGAGCTTGATGTTTGACGGATATTTCCAAGTCCACCACGGCCTGATGAAGTCTATCCAAATCAGTTAGTATGCTCACGATAAATGCGTTTAGATAGATTGAAAATGAGATATAGAAGGTGAGGTGGATGGAGGGGAGTAAGTGGGTGCGAAACAGCTTATCAGCAGATGAAGGGCAGGATCACAGCGCATAGATAAGGAGAAAACTGAGCTAATGTAGAGATACTCACGAATCCATCACGGCCTCTGGAGAGCGAACGACTTTGAAGGTCTGTCATAACTTGCAATCGGAAGAGAAGGTCAGAATTGCGAAATAATTATCGGTCTTATATACGGAGCAAGAGGTCGGGGAAAGATAAAGAGGGCAGCAACAAGGCGGAAATAGTCAGAACGATGGGCAAGGGACAAGAATTGAGTGCAGTAGACCCGAGTCAGATGAAGATGGATTGCTCTGGTTGCGAACAAGACAACGATATGGCCCCCCTTGCGCACTCAATTGATAGCGTAGTAAAGGGAAAACAGAAAGGAGATAAATAGAAATTGATAGTGATAAGACGGGTGGTAGCGGACTTGCTTATCTCTCCTGTGCGAGATAAGGACGTCCACCAATTACATCGCTTATCGCCACCCGTATAACAATGGCATTCTCTTATCTATAATATTGCTTGATTCCCTTTCTTCTCACCTCTTGAATTTACTTTGGTCACCGTTGAGCTTGTCTCACTGCCAACGTGACGATCCCCACTAGCGCTTCGTGTGCGGGTTAGAGCTGCTCCTATGGAAGCAAAGAACCCTCCGGTTGCCCGTGGTATTGGGGATGGGGGTGTCTTTTGAGGACGATCAGTTAGCATCGTTTATGCTTCGAGAAAATGGGAATGGCTATTGATACGCCGGGATGGAGGGCAGCAGCGGAAGGTAGTTTAGTTGGAAGGGATGGGATGGGTTGTGAGGGAGTCGAGGTATGTCGTGATGGGTGTTCTGAATTGAAACCCTCTTTAAGTGACGACAGGAACTAGGAAGGAGCATATGACGTTTTTATTTGTGCTAGCCTTGTCCGTATGGGACCAAATCGCACGATATTGCGTTTGCCAAGTGTCACTGGACGTGATCGCCTTGCCCTCGTTTCAGCCGCTAATACAAGAAGCGTCATCCAAGGGCACATTATGCTCACCAATGGAACCTCAGACAACTCCACCATGCTTCGGCCAGAACACATCTCAAAGGTCTGAAACATTGACCATAATTGGGGCATGTTCCGAAAGACCGTCCATTTTCCGCACATTCGTTGATTGCCGATTATACCGCTCCCGTCCCTACGCCCCCTGAACTCCCTTGAACAATCATTGGGAACTTCTTCATCTCATAAATTCACACGTCTCCTCGCCACAAGTTCAATTGAATATACGTGCGCTGGATCACCCTGCCTATTATGAGTTAATAGTCGAACCTGTAGAACGTTTCTTTCTCTTTTTCTGCTCAACTTCTGCGCTTCAATGCGCAGGGGCTCGAATTCTCCTCGATCGATCAGTTAAGGTGATCCCATGATCACATCCGAGGCTGAGCCTGCCCTACAAAGAACGACTCAAACAGTAGGCCCTAGGTATACTCCAAAATTAAGGGCACAACCATTATGGTGCTTCTTCACCACCGAGAAACTTTCTCAAGTTCGAATTCTAGTCCATTCATCCGTTTCGGTTAGCACCGCCGAGTCCACAGCCCATGACATACCTATTCAATCATTCTCCAATATGGCTCGTGTTGAAGCGGTGACACCTTGACAGTTTTCTGCCGATGTAAAAACCAATAAACGCCTGGAGCTTTGCGAGTTCTGCTTGTCAACAAGAAATCCGATGGGTAGCAAGAAGCACAGTTCGGTCGAGAAGCTTGCGTAACTTGACTTCGAATATCATTACTCATTCCCAATGAAACCAAACACATCCAATCTCGTCGAAAATCATCACTCGACAAATGCGTCAATTCAAGGCAGGTGTCATCGTAGATAGACTTTTTTTCGTCAGATCACGTCGGATCCCGTCTGGATGGTAGATAGTCAAATGCATTGATCTTTCTCTATACGAAATACAGCAGTTCTCGGCGCAATTCATCAAGAATAGAAAACACTCGTCATTACACGGCTCCCCTCGGCAGTATTGCGCAGATCCTCGTCAGTTCCCATCACTACCCAGCCCCTCCCCAGATCCTTCAGTTCAGTCCTCATCATATCTCATCAAATCCCATCAGCAGACCAAACTAGAGTACTTCGTCCACTTTCATCACAAGGGAAGACTTGTCGAATTTTATTTGCTTGAAGGGGAGGACTTGTCAAGTGGTTTGGATTTGTTGTAAGGGGAAGTCGCGTCGAGTGTTTTGAAGGGAAAGAGGCGCAGAGTCGTTTGTACTAGTCTAGTTGGGCCGCATTTCGTGCTGTCCAATAGTCAGAGATATGGAATGAACAAGTGAAGAACCGGGGAATATATGCCTTGCAAGTTCAATCATTCCACTGAAGAAAGAATATCAGTGTGAGTTAGTACTGAACAATAGAACAATTGCGACGACATAGAAGATTTCGCATGCTTTCGCGCGCGTCTCGCGTCAGAGCCACGGAGCTCCGCCCTGCTTTGTCTTATCTTCCATCCGTTTTGCAAATTCCCCTTTTGGATTCGATGCCGATGTCATTCCATCATTCTTCATTTGCATTGTTCCTTTCCTCTCCCTTTCGTGGGGACAATCAACATCGACACCACATATCCAAATAGCTTCTCCTCCTTGACGCTCTTGAACACAACCTGCAACTAATCAGTCGTCACAGTTATGACAGTCATTGTCCATTGGGAATATCTTCTCTATGGATGTCCCTCGCTCCCGACATTAGCATATCCAGATTAGAACCATCTGATCGTGCACGGATTATCCATTGTTTGGATAACTTCGACTTTTGGTCGTGGTTGACCGCGGATGGTCTTCAGAATTTCCTCGAAGGCAATGATACACTTCCGTATGAGAAATTCTACGCTTGGCTGCAAGAATTGAATGAGGTGCGTCATGTTCTGACGATTTGAGAAGCATGCCAATCATGTTCTAGGATTCCCTTGTTTCGAAATTTCTGAGAATGATTGAGCGCGATTTTATCATCTGTCTTTCCATCGTGTGTCTGTCAACTGTGTTAAGGGGAACATCACTACCGATAGCCAAGATATTGGTTCCGCCATCAGTAGCGATCTTCATCTGGTGCTGCGCATCATTTCCGTACTAGTTGTGGTTTTCACGGCAGTCCTATCTGTTTGTTTTGGTGTTTTCAATCTTTGGTGTCAGGGCGTCGGAGTCTCAGTATCTTGCCTTTGACAACGGAAAGATTGCAGTTGCTACGGTAGGTACTCACAAACCTCTCACTATGACGAATCACAACTGGAGAGAGCATTGACTCGAGTATCTTCAGGTGAGTATCCTGCCTATATTCCCCGGCACACCGTCCCCTGTGTTTGATGCATGATGTTTCGTCCTCCGCCTCGTCTCACTTCTTACATCTGCTGATGCGACTAGGAGATCTACATGGTACAATGTTTTCGGCGGTTCACGTGGTGACTTTTGGGTGCACCAACAGCTTGCAGGAGATCGCCGTGATGATTCTTGATGACTCCGAGTCGGAGTAGCGGGTCTCACTTCATACAAATTATCATGAGCTATTCTCGTTGAACGTTCAATGTCAACCAGCGGACACTAACATGACCTGAGCCGGGCACCTGATAGTACTCATAAAGTTATCGTGTCAGATTCTTTAATCCACGTTGGCAATTCAAAATGGCTTGTAAATTACCTGAAGCATGTTCCGGATTGGAGATATCTACGATAAAAACAGTGCTGATCACTTCATGCCAGGTGCTCGAAGCTAGTCAATTCTCCGTTGTCATCCTGTTCAGGCACTACCACTTGTGTGAATGTGCTTGAGGCGAGGATGCTCCGTTGACGCGTTTGATCTGGAGGGGAAACTGAATACATAATTTTTCCAACCGACCCCAAAATCAGCTGTCCGCAACCTGGTGGCCTTAGATGGTCGACGCCCATTACTTAGGCTGTCGATACGTGGACAGAATATCAAGCCGTGACTTGTATTTTGCGCCTAAGGGACCTTCCCGGACTTGACCCTTGGGTCACTGAGGTATATTGGCCGATATCGGTTGAGAACCTTGAGTAATTTGGTCTGAATTCTCACCTGCTGCGGATTCTGACGGGGCTTTTCTGCCTGTGATAGCGTGACGTCACATATTCGCAGGCACAGCCCAATACAGCAAGCATGTTTGGGTCCATCACATGTGCCGCTTTGCTTAAGCCACAATTTTTTCAAATTATGGATGCGCAGTGTGAGTTTATGAGTCGTTGAAATTGAGGAGTGTACTGAAGCTTGCGCTAGTTTTTGCAAACAATCTGCACCAGTGTGTCGTCCAAGAATGCACTTACCGCTGGAATCCTCCTTTCGAGTGCATAAACTATACCGCCAAAGCCTCAACACGGGTTGCCATTTTCCGAGACTTCACATGGTGGATCACTGACACCAAGTGCTCAACAAAATTTCAGTGGGTGACGGGGCCTATCGGAGTTGGTAAATCCTGCATCGCTCGTGAAGTTGCCCGCGACGCGAATTGGGAAGGGCAACTAGCTGGTGATTTCTTTTTCAGATGGTCACTCCCAGCTGGCGTTGGAAGCACTTTGAAGGGGTTCTCTGCCACAATCGCATACAGGTTAGCCCGTTGGTTCATTGAACCAGGCATGGCTATTGTGAAAGTGCTTGAAGCAGACCCTGACATCCTCCTGGCCTCAGAGGACGATCAATGGGATGCGCTTGTGATCAAACCCCTCGAATTAGTCACCTTCCAGCCCACCTTCCGACCCGTTTTTATTGTCGATGGCCTTGACGCTTGTCATTCTCATGCAGAACAATCCTGGGTTATACGAAGATTAGTCCAACTCTGCGAAAGATACCCAGTCGTGATTATTCTCTTCAGTAGACCAGAAGCACACATCAGCACAGAGATTTCCTTCTTTCAACAAATGCACCCCTCTTTATTCCGCACTCATCTTGTCCTTGGAGACAGCGAGGATTCTCGGCAAGATATCTTGGAACTTCTTTCCTACGTCAAGCCTGTAAATGATTACAATGCACATTTCCTGGGAACGTGGGATGATCTGACTTCACGGATTATGGCTGACGCCGCGGGTCAGCTTTTTTATGTTGAAATCCTCGTTGACTACCAGCTGCGTCGCATTGGCGCATTGGAGCGATCGTACGATGTTCTGTCTGCCAATCTGGAGCATCAAGCGGTTACCTTTACTCCATTGGACAAGGTTTATGATGCTTTTATGGTTAACGCCTTCTCATGCCTGACGGATCATCAAGCTTCGATGGTCCGCCTGTTGTTCTATCACCTCCTTTACATTCAACATCCAGACAGTATCCTCGGCATATCAAGGTTCTGGAGGAAATCAATACCAGCTATTCGCTCTGCTCTGCAGAAGTTCGAGTCTGTTTTACGGGTCCCCATGGGAGATTCGATGCCGTTGTCATTCCATCATCCTTCATTCGCGTTGTTCCTTGCCTCGCCTTTCCGCGGGGGGGGGGAGCGACCATCAGCACCATATTTCCAAGCACTATCTGCTGGTTGAGGCTTTGGAGCATAGCCTCGACTTAGCGAGTCCTAATAGTCAGGATCAGAATCGCCCTCCGGGCATGCATTCGTTGTGGCTATCTCTTGCTCCAGAGATACATATACCAGATCTCGATGACACTAGCCGTATGCGTGTAATTCGATGTTTGGATGACTTTGATATATGGTCATGGATGAGTTTCTTCTACCTTCTGCCATCCTCAGCTGACGAAACAGCATCATTTTACGAGTCATTTCACGATTGGTTATGCATCTTGAATGAGGTATGTAGGTTGTGGTACCCGAAAACAAACACTCTCGTTGATGCTATAGCAGGGTCCCATTCTGATGAACTATCCTGCACAGACGCCCGAACACGTCCGGCGCAGCTTTGAGCGTGACTTTGTTTGTTCCCTCTTTATAGCATCTATCTCTACATTGGCATGGGTTACATCAATTCCGGTTGTCAAAATCTTAGCTCTACCTCCATGGGCGATCCATCATGCAACAATACACCTGATCCCCTCACTGTGGTGGATTTTACGGTTAATAATCGTTATTTTCTGGCATATTACTAGAGTTTTCTCTCGTGTATTTGTCTACCTCCTCCATATCACTGCCGTTTTTTATTATTGACGGGTTTCGCAGTAATTCAAGTGTAGCCGTGCATCGTGTATTAAATAGTCAGGGAGAACTGCACGCACAATGGAAATATATATCGCGGCCAGTGCTAAGTTGACTAGCGCTGACTGGGGAGGAAAGAAACGCAAAACAGGAGTATACGAAGCAAAAAAGTTCTAATTTGATTGGTGTAGGACACGATATCTCGCCCACATCCGTGCCCCATACATTATCCAGACTAATCTCTATCATCGATGAGTCACCCACCAGGGAGCATGAGGACACTCCGATCCCCTGGAAGCCTAGGAACCTGCTTATACTTGATGGAAAGGTCGTCCTGGGACGTTCTGAGCCGGAGAATACACTCACTCGCGGGAGCACTCATCTCGCCTAACGTATCAAGTCAATCGATTAATGCCTGGTACTTACCTTTGAGATAGCAATGGTTTTTTCGCCAAGGGAAATCTGACAAGAAGTTGGGAAACGATGAAATGGGGTTGACAGGATACACTAGTACAGGGGGATTGTTTGAGCCACTGGAATCCGACACATTATCAGCTTCGATGGGCGCTTGTGTTTTCCTAAATATCAGCGAGTAAGCGTGTATAATGAATCAGGGAATATAAATCACTGTTACCATGGCTAATGTGAGGGAAGAGTCGAGAGGTACTTGAAAACCGGTCCAGCAGTGGAGATGGAGGTTGCCAAAACGCGACTGAGCAGCGAACACGCGTACGAGTGGCTCAAGCTACACGTGGTGTAGGACCACATCTTTATTGATAGATGACAATCCTGTCCTACTATTGCCTGTCGCTGGTTGGGCCAATCCGGGACCGGGAGACGACCCGGATTAGGGTTGAAGGGTGTTGATATCAATGAACACGACTACGTACTATATGAGATCAGCTGGCCGCTAAACACACTCCACCCTGCATCTTTACTGACTACCTCAGAGCAAAACATGCAGTTGCTCGTAGCAATGGCGGAGTGGAATGTTTAGCCCTGGCTTTCGGCACGACAACTTCGTGATGCACCAGTCCACCTTTTGTATGTCAACCTCAACTTGACCCACTACTGCTGTCGCTGAAGTAGGAAAGAAAAGCGTGAGGGACTATATCGAATCATGAAAAGTATTGCATATGCTAGCCCAATGCAACAGGGTTACGCATTACATGTTACAAGTCATCACGAGCACATGTACAACAAGTGCAAGCACGATCAAATACGCCGCAATCCCTCCTCAAGCCACAAGTGCCTTCCAAACCATGGATGCAAAACGTGAGTTCTGAACCTGCCGTCGTCAATTTGTATATTGACTCTCACTCTAGTGCTCAAGAATAGTCTATTCCTACGCGTCGTTAAAGAATGCGATTTTCTCTGGTCTCTCCCCTTCCCCCTAGACCGTAAAGCCGATTCTTCAACACGGGTCGCCATCCTCCAGGACTTTCGATGGTGGATCACTGACATTAAATGCCCAACGAGATTTCAATTAGTGACAGGCCCAATTTCAGCTGGAAAAACCTGCATTGCTCGTGAAGTTGCTCGCAATGCCAGCTGGGCAGACCAACTAGCTGGTGATTTCTTTTTCAGGTGGTCACTGCCTGACGGTGTTGGTAGCAATCTGAAGGGCTTTTCTGCAACCATCGCGTACAGGCTAGCTCTTTGGTTTACGGAACCAGGCATGACCATCCTGAAAACACTCGAGGCAGATCCCAGCATCCTCCAGGCCTCAGAGGACGATCAATGGGATGCGCTTGTGATCAAGCCTCTCGAATCAGTCACTTTCCAGCCCACCTTCCGACCCGCGTTTGTTATCGATGGTCTCGATGCTTGCCGTTCTCACGACGAAAAATCGTGGGTGATACGAAGATTGGTCCGCCTCTGCGAAAGATACCCAGTCGTAGTAATTCTCTTCACTAGACCTGAAGAACACATCATGGCAGAGATTTCATTCTTCCAACAGAAAAACCCATCCCTATTTCGCCCAAATCTCGTCCTTGGAGACACCGATGATGCTCGGCAAGACATCATAACACTCCTCTCTCCTGTCAAACCCGCAAATGACTACAATGCACCTTTCCTCGAAACGTGGGATGATCTGACTTCAAGGATTTTGGCTGACGCAGGAGGGAATTTTCTTTATATTACAATCCTCGTAGACTATCAGCGACGTCGCATTGGTGCATTGGAAGAATCGTACGGCGTTCTAACTGCCAACCTCGAGCATCAAGCGCTTAGCTTTGCGCCACTGGATGACCTTTACGATGCCTTTATGGTTGATCTCTTTTCACATCTGGCAGATCATCAAGCTTCAGTGATCCGTATGGTGTTCTATCATCTCTTGTATATTCAACACCCGGACAGCATCGACGGTATCTCGAGATTCTGGAACACGTCGGCAATACCACTTCGTTCGGTTTTGCAGAAGTTCGAATCTGTTTTACGGATCCCAATTTCAGATTCGATGCTGTTATCATTTCATCACCCTTCCTTTGCGTTGTTCCTTGCCTCGCCATTTCGAGGGGGAAACGACCATCAGCACCATGTTTCCAAGGACTATCTGCTGGTTGAGGCGTTGGAGCGTAGCCTCGACCTCGCAAGTTCTTTTAGTCAAGATGCGAACTGCCCTTTGGGCATGTTTTCTTTGTGGCTATCTCTTGCACCAGAGATATGGATACCGGATTTGGATGGCTCTGACCGTATCCGCCTAGTTCGATCTCTAGATCATTTCGATATATGGCCATGGATGAGTACTTTTTATTTTCCACGGTCCTTGTCCTACGAAGTGGCACCATCCTACGAGGCATTTTATAACTGGTTATGCATGTTGAATGAGGTGTGTGGTTTCTGGCGCGAATGAACATAAGACACTCTCATCCACGTTAACAGGACTCTATCCTTATGAAATTTCCGGCTCTGACGCTTGAAGAAGTTCGACGTAACCTTGAGTGTGGCTTCATCATTTCGTTCCTTACTGTATTTGTTTCTATGTTGGCATGGGTGACGTCCATCCCAGTGATCGATCTTCTAACTCTCCCGCCATGGGCAGTCCTTCATGCGGCACTACATGCCGTCCCCTTCCTATTTAGGATTGTAAGATTCATAATCATCCTTTGTTGGTACATCTCTATGACCTTGTCTTGCGTAATCCTTGGTATCTAGATCTAGTTCGTTCTAATCGTTGTGGTTTATGATGGATAGGCCGTCACCGCAATATTCTTAATGTAGCGCAAACCATGTATCGAATAGTCATGCAAGCACAAGAGATGTAGGAACGATAGATTCAGGTTGAGATAGCACACCTGGTGCTCTGAGGAAAGAGAAGGGGGGAAAATTGTGCAACACGTGTGTGTTCAATATGGTATCGGGCGAAGCTTTGCCCCGCCCTACGTGCCCATGCATTCTCTAGACTAATTTCCATCATCAATTGGCAACCCGCCAGGTAGCGTGAGAATCCTCCGCTCTCCTGGAAGCCAGTGAACCCCTTTAAACTTGTTCGCGACGTCAGCCTAGGACGTCCTCAGTCAGTGGCTCCAATTGTGGGATAGATGACTCACCACACCACACTTGTCAAGCCAATTCAGAAATACATCGTATTTCCCTCTAACGCCTATATCCACTGTTGGACTCCAGCGTAGCCAATGACGAAGATCAAAACTAATGAGACTCTGAATAGCATCCTTCTCTTCAATCCCGATGGTCAATTTCGTAGCTACCGTGAGCCATGCAGCGAAAAGTGCAGTATCTGAGGGCGATTCGCTCATTGTGAGCTCACGAAATTCGGCATGATCGTGAGTTTGTGCTACCCTCAAGCTTTGAGTCAATGCGTTCAGAGCGAGGGAGCTGGTGGAAACGACGTAGTCTGACCGCGTGGAGAGGAAATCGTGAAATGGAACCGATAACTGAATTGGGGTATCCATTCCCAAATCGTCGCGATAGATTAAAACATCGAGCAGAGGGATTAATGCATGACGAAAATCGGGCGTGGGGAGGCCCCAAAACAAGCAGAGTGTCCTGATAGAGAAGGGAAAATCGAAATGCAAGAATGAATACAGGAGCTTTTGTTGCGTGTCTTGCCACTTTCCCCCTTCAAATTGCCATGCGTTTTCAAGGGTTTCAGTGTACAGTTGATCAAGGTCATGGAAGGCGGCTTGACGCGTGGATTCGTCATGGATTAGGAGATTTGCATGCATCAGCGTACTACCGTAAACCCCTCCGATGAAACGCAGCGACTGGTTCGCATAAGCGAACTGACCACCCGCGCGATCCAGAATAAATTCCTTTACGGCGACGATATCTTGTTCCCTATCACTTGCTTGGGCGTCCTTCTCGAAGGCCATCCTTTCCAGCTGCTTCTGAACGAAGTTCTCTACATCGCCGGAATAGATAGTATCGTCCAAATTGATGCGCACCAATCCAGGTATTCCCGGCCCATTGTGGACCAGGAATCGTCGCAGCATCTCCGTGGGACGAGAGGAGATCATTAAAGTCATTGATTTAAACTCGAGGCGAAACTTGAGGAGGAGATCCAGAAAGTAATCCAACTCTGCCTGTGGGATGCATTCGTTCAGACCGTCGAGGATAAACAACATGTGACGGCCTAAACCCCGGGTACGAATACGCGCAAAATTTCGCAAGGGTTCCACAACCAATTCCTGCCAGAGCTCCTCAGTCGTTAAGTCGGTTAAGACATGATGGCGCCGCTGTAAGAGAGCCTCAACCATTGTACCATATTCTGGTAACGATTTCGCTAGACTCGCTGCAAAGGTTGGGACCATGTGTGCAAGGGTATTCTTGGAGTGCTTTTTATGGAAAAAGTAGGCGCCCGCAAGGCGTCCTTGATTCTTGTCGAAGTCCTCCGCCACATACCTACAGATGGCGCTTTTACCAGTACCAATGGTCCCGGTCAAAACAAGGGTTGCACCGTCGCCAGAGTTCATGGACGCTTGTACTTGATTTAAGATATCAAGCCTCGTTCCAGCTCCAAGTTTCACGCTTGTCAACATCCGGCTGATATACAGTCCCTCGTGTGCTATAGATCGCCACAGAATGGGATAGCGCATTGCGAAATCTGGCGTGAAAATTGATAAGTGGACTAACGAAGATGCCTTAAAATTTGATGATTGGCTGTCCGGCTGAAAGGGTGGATTTACAGCGTTTGATAGACCTGGAGCTGCCGCTAGAAGGGGCACCCCCAAACGCAGGTTATCATGGTGATACACATCCTCATGGAAGTGTGCCGTTCCCGAATTTGAAATTAGAATGCCCCCGTTTGCAACGGTAACGTTTGAGTTGGGAAAGAATTGTTGTGATGAGGATGACGATGTGAAATTTGTGGGTAATGGTGAGGATGGCGACGGATCGACGGATGTGCGATTCACGGGAGGAGTTGGTGTAGAAGGGTTGTCTGAACCACCATTCTCGACTTCGACGTGCGCTTGTGTGTCCTAAATCCCATAAATGAAGACGAGTAGAAGCAAAGAATAAGTCAAGTAACCTCACCATGAGCCACTTGGACAAAGATCTACTTGAGAATGTGCACTGCAGTGGAAGGAGCAAGTTGCCAAAATGCGGCCATTTTTACTGAGTTGATACGCGTACAACTAGCTCAAGCTACACGCGGTGTAGGGCCTCCTCTTAATCTAGTGATAGAAATCCTATTCTATTATCGTGCTGCGATTAGCTGCAGCTGGTTGAGGCAGTCGGGAGGCGATCGATAGGGTGAAACGTCGTGGGCATTAATATCAACAATCACAAATACGGACTGTACAGTCAGTCGGCCGAACGCCATCCTGCACTGCTACTTGCTAACGAGGCATTTTAGCTCCCTGGAAATCAACATATGCACAGTGCAGTCATTTGTAGCAATAGGGAGAGCGGAATATCCAACCACGACATTCGGTACGACATCTCGTGATCAATAGGTGTGCCAGAGTAGGGCCGGCATGCGATCAGAGTATATGCGCTGGCTTCGAAAATATGACAAGGCAAGCAAGTTAATGAGAGCCGGCCGGTCATACATGGCATAGGCGGAACTTGATTAACACAGCAATGACCGAATGAAAGATAAAACTGCCGGAGATACTCAGTGGAAAGATGATGATGCTACCGCTCAAGATCAGTGAGGGGGCGAGAGGCTCCGAGTCTATGAATAAAGGATAATATGGATACCTGAGTGGTGGTGACGAGGATGTGAACGAGGTGCGGAGGAACTGTTCGCTATTCAGAATCGCTAAGTTGTCCCCTCTTGACCACAGGAAAGTTGGATGTTTCAAAGTTACAAATGCATTGATTTATGCATGCCTGCGACGATTCATTGTGCTCCAGCTACCCTATGTATCGTTACCTCGTTCGTGCCTCATGGTGCCCTAAAAACTCCAGTAAACTGATGAACCCTTAACAATGTGCTGTGACTGTGCTTGACGTGAGGATGCACCGTTTGATCGGGAGGGGGGAACTGAATATAGAATTGTTCCAACACCGACCCCACATCAGATGTCGCGACCTGACAGCCTGAGATGGTCCGTTGCTTGCGTTGTCGATAGTTTGACATTCAAGTTTAAGTTCCCTTTGCCCTGATCGTATATTCTTCAAAGCCAAATTATCGAAAAGTGACGATGTAAATATATTTCAGGTCCTCCTTGGAATCTCCGTCAACTCCAGGCTGAAGAGTCGAGTTTCTAAAGGGCTGACACACGTACTACCTGGGCTATCGATAAGGCGATCGAATGTGAATAGAAGCCTAGCCTGAAGGGACATAGATTCATGCTGTGGTTAATTTAACGTGTTTGAAGGAATGTTCGTTTGCCCAAAGTAGGGTCCAAATAGAACAGAATATTCTCCACCAATGCTCAAATGCTTGGCTGGGATGACAGCTTTAGAATGTTCTGTAAGAGGCCATCAGGGAGGAAACTCCGGGTCGCTAGCACACCAAACACCGGTAGACGTACATTTTAATATAACTGGACAGATCCTGGCGCATTATCGGATCAGGTACTTGATCCATGTATTTGGTGCAGAATTCCTCCAAAGCATTAAATCGTTGAGATTACTTGACATTCGCGTCATCGTCCAAGTCGCGATTTACTGAACGACTCGGGATGTATAGAGATGTTGATATATTTGCTACGGCTTCCCGACATAAATACAGCATTGGGACAATATGCAAACTTTGAGCCACTCGACATGTTTGCTTTCTTGACATGCGGCCCGGACCCAGAAGACGGACCGCGCACATGGCCCACCGTGCTAAGCAATACCAATTTCATGTTCACATTGGCTCCGGCAAACCATGAATGAGGAGAGCATCTTTCCAGTATATTCTCCTGCAGCATTCCGTACCCAATCCTGCCTTACTTTTCGCAAAGACACTAATCCCATTCTTTGTTAAGGAAGCCTCTGTATCCCGAACTTCGAATCTCTCCGCCCATCCTGCACAGACGGGCCTCCAACTCGTACTACCATCTTGCAAGGTTCCGGTGATGGCTTACGGATACCAACTATCCGAGTAGATCCATATGGGTTACACGTCCTATCGCCACGCGAAAAACCTGCATCCTCTGTGACGCAACCTGCGTGAGGATCGTTTTGCTGCAGACTTCTTTCGAAGGATGCCAGAATGTGTTGCCCGAGATTTGAAGCGGTTTTCGGCCACTATTGCATATGGATGGGCTGTGGGATAACCCGATGGTATATAAATTCCTTCCCTAGATAAAAAGCTGGAATAATCGCATGTTATGTAAAATGCATTATCTTTGGAAATGCTTTTGCTTGGAGGTTTGTGTACTGACTGAAGACTCGGGCTGGCACTGAGGTAAAGCAACTTGAAGATGGAAAAAGCTTAGATACGAAGTGTGCCACTACATCACAAAAAATAAGGGTCCACCCTGACCAATGTATAACTCGACAGCTGGTACGCTTGTAACAGACGACGTATCGTTCATATTGTATTTTATCAATGTGGGCTGTTGTTAGAAACGAATGTCGGTACCAAACAAGATGATCCTGTCTTTTTGATACCATCGCCGTAAGAGGCGGATCATTGCAACAAACTTGGAGCGGGTTTCCAGGTGTTCACAGTCGCACTGAAGCTGTGGATCAATGTGCTAAAAGCGATAGAAACCGTCATATTCAGTGTGTAGGCGTGATAGTGACACGTCACATACGTCACCTGTACAAACAGCACCATTTTGCTGACATAGAGAGGTGACACAAGCGACACCAAACCCTCACACGTTCATGTCACAAAACGTTGTTTGCTGCCAGGACATGGTTGATGAGGACGGTACAGTTATCGCATATACCCTGTCGCAGCGATCCTGACTAACACTGCCCCAGCCTTTGTAAATACCCTACTTCCGTTAGTGGTGAACGAAACTTCCTTCGAAATTGTTAATATCGAGGACACCCTGCTACACCTGTTCCCGCCAACCTGCTTCAGCCTACGTCAGACTCGGGCTGATACTATACAAGATTTTGAGCGGTGGATAGTAGATACCACCTGTTCAAGCAAATTCCAATGGGTCACAGGTCCAATTGGAGTTGGCAAGACTTCGATTCTTCACGATGTCGCTGAGGATGCTTCTATAGAGGATCGACTCGCTGGTGATTTCTTTTTTCGAAGGTTATACACTGATGGTATTGGCCGGAGCTTAAAAGGTTTTAGTTTCAATATCGCATATAGGATAGCGCTTCGGCTTGTTGAAGTCCGTGCAGCCTTCGTGAAGACGCTAAAAGAGGATCCCAGCATTCTCCATGCATCAGAAGACAAGCAGTGGGAGAGCCTCATCGTTAAGTCCCTACAAGTCATCGCAACTCAACTCACGTTTCGACCTGTTTTCGTTATCGACGGACTCGATGCGTGTCATTCTCGATCGGAACAATCCTGGGTGTTGCAAAAATTGGTCCAGCTCTGCGAGAGATTCCCTGTGGTTGTTATCGTCTCCAGCAGACCTGAAGAACACATCCATCGGGAGATCTCAATCCTGCAACAACGAAATCCTTCATTGTTCCGCGCCAACCTCGAACTAGGAGATACCGAAGATGCTCGTGAAGATATGCGGGGCCTGCTTAGCTCTGTCGCCCTCGAACCTGAAGTATACCGACCACCTTCGCTCAAAACATGGGATGAGGTGGCTTCACGTATCGTTGCTGATGCTGCAGGTCAATTCTTCTACCTCATGATCGTGATGCAATATGAGTCCCGCCGCGTAGGTGGACTTGCTTCTCTATACGATCTCCTCTCTGCCAATTTGGAGCACCAAGCTGACATATTTGTGCCCCTTGACGACATTTACGATGATTTCATGCTTGATGTTCTATCGCAGCTGATGGATCATCAAGCGCTCACGATTAAAACGATATTTTATCACCTTCTCTACGTCCAGCACCCAGATAATGTTGATGGCGTTGCCAAGTTCTGGGGCAAATCAGTCACAGAACTTCGCCTCGTCTTGTGCTACCTTCCATCCGTTTTGCGGATTCCCCTCTCCGATTCGATGCCGATGTCATTCCATCATCCATCATTTGCACTATTCCTTTCCTCTCCCTTTCGTGGGGGCAATGAACATCGACATCACATACCCAAGGAGTTCCTCCTCATTGACGCTCTTGAGTGCAACCTGCAATTAATAAGTCTTGGTAGTCATGACAGACATTGCCGTTCGGGAATTCATTGTCTATGGATGTCCCTCGCACCCGACATTAGCATACCGAAACTAGAACCATCTGACCGTGCACGCATCATCCACTGTTTGGATAAATTCGACTTTTGGTCGTGGTTGATCACATATGGTCTCCCGCACTTTCTAGAAGGCGAGGATCTGCTTCTGTATGAGCAGTTCTACAGTTGGTTGCAAGAGTTGAATGAGGTGCGTCATCTCCTGACGATTTGGGAAGCATGCCAATCATATTCTAGGATTCCCTTATTCTGAAATTTCCGTCGTTTAATCCTCAAGGATTTCAGGGAATAATTGAGCGTGGTTCTATCATCTCTCTGAGTGTTGTGTGTCTGTCGACGTTGTTACGGGGGACATCGTTACCGATCGTCGAGATATTGGTTCTGCCATCAGTAGCGATCTTCGTCTGGCGCTGTGCATCATTCCAGTACTATTCGTCATTTTCAAAGCCGTTCTATCTGTTTGTTTGGTGTCGTTCGAATATTGGTTTGAGTTAGGATGAATAACCATTCATAGTTATATGTACGAAGAAGGTAATGACAGATACAGAATACATAGCGCTTTTATTGGCTTTTTTTGTACTAGCTTATGCTACTCGGGTGCAATCATTTCTTCGTAACAGGCCTCATTATACTGATCTTCCTCGTCGAGCGTTGTCAACTAAGTGGCAATAACCTGTGTGTGATACGCATCGTTATACTTTACGCAGAGGCCCTGCTGCTTCGTCAATTTGGCTTCGAAGAAAGCTGAACGGCACCTCACCTCATCAACGCGCTCAAGCCATGACTCGAACTGACGGTATTGTTTAGTGATGTCCAGCGGTGGTGATGGGCACCATAGCAGCCAGCGCTGAAAATCGAATTCCCCAAGAATGACGATCACCTGTCTGATAATTTCCTGCTCATTAGTGTCCACCTTCGTCGCTAACGATAGCCAAGCGCTAAAAATTTCCCGAGGCAGAGTCGAGAAGGTGATGAACTTATCAGGGAAAAATTGGGGGTTATCGTAAGCCTGAGCAACCTTCAGGCTCCAGATAAACGCGTCCAGCGCGAGTGAGGCCGTCGAAATTACGTATTCCCCGCTTCTCGCTTGCGTTGTGAGGAAATCCCGAAGCAGTTCGGCTACTCGAATTGGCGTACGAGCAGCAAGGCTATCGTCAAAAACCAAAAAACTGAGCAACGGTGCCAATGCCCCATGAAATGTAGGCCACTGCATCCCCCAAAATGCACAGAGTGTCTCAACTGTGAGTGGGAAGTCCAGGTGCACAAGTGTGTACAAAAGCCGCTCTTGCATCTTTCTGCTCCCGCCCCTTTCCGACAAGTATGCCTTCCTCGGCACTTTAGCGTACGATTGATCGAGCTCTTGGAATGCTAGTTTATGTGCGTTATTTTCTTTCAAAAGAAGTTGAGCCTGTTTGGCCGGACTGCAGTGGGGATGCTGAGTGAAACGTAGAGCTTGAACCGCGTAGGCAAAATGACCATTCGCAGTGTACACGATTTGATTCCTGAGTCGGGCAGTGTCTTCCTACCCTTCGGCGTTTGGTTTGGTTGGACCAAAGGCACCCAGCGTTCAATCGACGTATTTTGAAACGTCCTCGCGAGCATCTGGGTGTTTGCCTAATTGAACTTGGCCAGGAATGTTGATTCTATCTTTGAAAAGCTATCGGCAAACGATCTCTCTTAGCCTGGTGCAGATGATCCATGCAAAGGATTTGAAGGTGAGATGAAAGGCAGTGAGAAGGGGGAGAAAACGATTTAAGTCGTGTTCTGAGCCGACTCCAGCGCCGACACTGCATTCACTAAAGCCATAGATTATCTAAAGCCATAGATTATGAAGACTAAGCGTTCGGCGTCTGTAGACGTGATGGCAAAGTATTTTTCAATGGTCCGGTGAGTAACACCTTCCAGAGGCCGGTGATTTAGTTTCCCGTTGAAGAACCTTGTCGCCATGGTGTTCTCGACGATTCTTCCATACTCGGGAAGTATCCTCGCGAGACCTGCAGCGTGAACTGGGGTTGACGGGATACACTGGTGCAGGGCGGTTGGTTTAGCCACTGGCATCTGACGGATTATCAGCTTCGATGGGCGTTTGTGTTTCCTAAATACTAGCGAGTAAGCGTGTATATTGAACCAGGGAATGTAAATCACTTTTACCATGGCTAGTGTGAGGGAAGAGTCGAGAGGTACTTGAAAACCGGTCCAGCAGTGGAGATGGAGGGTGCCAAAACGCGACTGAGCAGCGAACACGCGTACGAGTGGCTCAAGCTACACGCGGTGAATTCGCATCTTGATGGCATTCCTCTCCTATTAACACAGCGATGTGCTTGCAGCTGGTTGGATATCCGAGTCAATAACGGCAAATACGCAAAATACACAGAATAGACCAATATACGGACAAGCAAAACCAAATACCCCATGCCTTTGCTTCTGACGTTCTTCAGTGTATGGACAAGGAGGGTAAGTCCTCAATGCTGCGTTCTGCAAACTTGCTTCAACGCTTACAGTGCTGCCTTAGTATTCTCAAAGACGTTACTCCAGTTTGTCATCAAGGAAGCCTTCTGCAGCTTGAAGTTCGACTCTTTCAGCCCATCCTGCAGAGACGGGCCTCCAACTCGTACTGCCATCTTGCAAGACTTTGGATGGTGGATAGCAGATGTCAAGTGCCCAAGCAGATTTGTATGGGTGACTGGTCCTACGGCCGTCGGAAAAACCTCCATCGTCTGTGATGCAGCCTTCGACTCTATGCGTAAGGAGCATTTTGCCGCAGATTTCTTTTTTCGAAGGATGCCAGGTGTTGGCCGGGAGCTGAAAGGGTTTTCTGCCACGATTGCATATAGATTGGCTCTGGGATTCTTGGAGCCAGGAAGGGCGATCGCGAAGACTCTGGAAGACAATCCAGGCATTCTTCATGCTTCGGAAGAAGATCAGTGGCACAGTCTCGTCATAGAACCTCTCAAGTCCGTCACTGCCTATCCCTCATTTCGACCACTTTTCGTCATCGATGGCCTCGACGCTTGTCGTTCCCATCCAGAACAATCCTGGGTGTTGCGAAAGTTGTTTCAACTTTGTCGAATGTTCCCCGTAGCTGTCATTCTTTCTAGCAGACCAGAAGAGCACATCAGAAGAGAGGTTTCACTTCTTCAACAGAAGGAGCCATCTCTGTTCCGTGCTAACCTGGAATTAGGAGATGATGAAAGTGCACAAGAAGATATTAGGAGCTTGTTAAACTTCGTAAAGCCTGCACCGAACGAATTTACGGGTCGCCTCCTGGAAACATGGGACGCATTGGTATCCCGCATTCTGAAGGATACCGCCGGTCAATTCTTCTACGTTGCACTTGCTCTTGCCTACAATTCTACCCGTGGTGCAACATTGGAGGTCATCTATAATCAGCTGTGCAATAGTTCGGAGCTTCAAGCAAGTGTCTTTGCCCCCCTTGACGAGCTTTACGACGACATCATGCGCGATGGATTTTCTCAAATGACCGACCATCAAATTTCATCCATTCGTACTATCTTCTATCACCTGCTATACGTCCAGCACTCCGACAGCTTAAATAACATCGCGAGTTTTTGGGGAAAGCGTCGCGCAGACCTCCTCTCCGTTTTATGCCATTTCCCATCTATTTTGCGCATCCCTTTGAGCAATTCCATGTCATTATCCTTTCATCACCCATCCTTCGCGTCGTTTCTCTCCTCACCCTTGCGTGGAGGCAGAAATCATGAGTACCATATCTCGAAGGAGCCTCTCCTCATCGAGGTGTTTGAACGTAGCGTTCAGTTCTCACGAAGTCGCTTCACTTGGAATGATAACCTAAGCCGAAACCTTTGTTCTCTGTGGTTATCCCTAGGACCTGAAATAACTGTACCCCACTCCGATCGCTCGAACCGTATACGACTCATCAATTCTTTGAATGAATTTGATTTCTGGTTCTGGATGAACACTTATTTTTTCCCGTACGCCCACGCTAACCATCACTTGGCTCCGTATCCAATATTTCTCCAATGGCTGCAACAGTTGGACGAGGTGAGGCGGACTGTCATGTCATCGAAGCAATGTTGATCGACCCATCCTAGGGTTCTATTCTCATGAAGTTTCCACCCCGCACTCCCCAAGACTTTCAGAAATACCTCGAACGCGGATTCATAATTTCATTCTGCATGACTGCACTTTCTACATTGACGTGGGTCACGTCAATGCCAGTCATCGAGCTGTTGATGGTACCTTCGCACGTGGCCTTGCGTCTAATCGTTCTTTCTATACCATATGGGCGCCGTCTTGTGAGTTATGTTTGGTGGTGATTCTAGTGGTACCAGGGTACTGGGGCTCTCCTACACGCTGAACACCTTGTTTGGCATCATTAGACCGAATGATTGCAAATAATCTAGCATTATAACACTATCACATAGAACATGTAATGGATCATTAAATATTTGGCCCGGTATCTTGGGATCGTGACTGCATGCGCCACCAACTTCTCCGGTATTACATTTCTTCGTCCGAAGGTAGTCCACCAGGTAGAACCCTTCGTCGTTCTGGCAGTCGAGTGATTTTCTTATACTTTTCTAAGAGTGTTCCCTGAAGCCTCGTTAGCTCTGCTTTGCGGATTACGTCTTTGAACTCACCTGATCCAGCTGTTGCAACCACCCCAAAAATTGATCGTATTTGTCTCTCAGGTCGAAGTTGGCTGAGGGGCGCCATCTCAACCAGGAATGAAGATCAAAGTTCTTGAGCTCGAAAGTAGTCAGTTGGGCGATCTCTTGATCACCAAGGCCAATCTTGGTTGCTAGCAACAGCCACGCCGCGAAGATGTCCTGAGGCAGTTCAGGAGGTTCCCCCAATTCGGCATCGACGAAATAGGGATCGCTATGCGCCCCGGCGACTATCAAACTTTGGGCAAATGCATCTAATGCAAGTGAGTCAGTTGTGATGACGTATTCTTGGCTCCTGCCTTCCGTAATAAGGAAGTGACGAAACGACGGAATCAATTTGATGGGACAGCGAAGTGCGAACTCATCCCCGACGGACAGGACGGCGAGCAGTGGGATAAAGGCCTCATGAACCTCATCCCATGTGACGCGCCAAAAGAAGCAGAGAGTCACAATGGTTACAGGAAAATCCAGAAAGGCCAGCAGGTATAACAAGTTCTGCCGCAGCTCCCGTGTCGTCCGCTTCCCGTTGTTCAGGGCTCCGTTCAGTATCCGAGCATAGATCCTGTCAAGATCTCGAAATGCAAGTCGTTTGGCACTTTCACGATTCAGCAGATCCCTGATGCGGTTTGCCGGACTGTGGTTGTGAGCTTGGATGTAACGCAATGTTTGATTAACGAAGGCAAACTGCCCATGTGCGTTCTCCGTGAGGAATTGCCGAATCCTTTGTACATTTTGCTCGAGCCCAGACAACCCAGTGGGCAGAATGAGCGTGAGCTCTGTCAGCTCTTGCTCAATGACTGTTGCGATATCTCTGTGCGATTCAGCCATGGTGGTCAAGTCGATACGAACGAGTCCCAGTGGATGGGCTGCACCCACGAGGACGAATCCACGCAGAAGCTCCGTGGGGCGGGATGAAATAACCCAGACAAACGACTTGAATTGTTGGCGGAATTCGAGGAGGTCGTGATGGAGGAACCTTTTCAATTCGGTTGTTGTGGTCGCCCGTCTGCCCGGATCGCACTCATCTAGCCCATCAATTACAAACATAAATCGACTGTTAGATGCCCGGCGAAGAACAGATTGGAGAGGATTTAGGACCAAATCGCCCCAGAGCGTGCTGCTGTTGCGATCCAGATATTGGTCCGTGTACTTTTGCAGTAAGGTAGTCTCAACGATCTCGCCATATTCTGGGAAGAGTCTTGCTAGGCTGGCGACAAACGTCAGGATCATGTTCCCAAGGGTGTTTTTGGAATGACCGGGGTGGAAGAAGTAGGCGCCCGCGAGGTGTGTTCCACGTTTTTCGAGCTCTACTGCAACGTATTTACACAACGCAGTTTTTCCCGTCCCAACCAGCCCAGTTAATACAAAGAAACCTCCCTCTGAGTTGTCCGAGTCTATTGACGATATCAGTCGGTCTATTATACCAACTCGAGTGCCTGGTCGAATGTTGACATCATCCAAAATGATGCTGGAATAAAGACCTTCTGCTGCAATGAGTGCTGCTAGCAATGGATAACGTCCCAGGAACATCGGCCGATCTGGTCCTGGAAGATAGCATTAGGACAGTTTTAAACATAGAAGGGGTATCTGCTGTTCACTAGAATTTTCATTGGCGTTGGAGTTTCTGAATATGGTGGTCGTTGTGGTGCACTGATCTATGTCACGCAGTGCTTTAGCGTACTGTACATTCGGTGGCTAAATGAGCGCGACAGTACCAAGCACATTGGTTTCGTTCGTAACATTCATATTCCCTGCAATTATGTTCAGATTTCCGACATGAAGAGCCGTTGAAGATGAAGGAAGAGGAGCTTGAGATTCCTGATGGTCCATCGTGGGTTTGTTAATTGACAGGAAATGGTGTCGAAGAGGGAGTTCAAGATGGGGTGGTTGACAAAACGAGGTCATTTCTACTAGCCAGCCAACACGCACGAGTGGCTCAGGACATGCGGGATAGGGCCTTCCCTTAATTTAGAAATATTATTCCCTATCCCATGATCGTACGGCGATTGCGTGTAGACTCGGATGGTCAGGGCAGGAGTCGAGTTAGAGTATGCTGGTATAATCAAGCGCAAACGCGCCCGTATCCGGTCTCACGCTGACTCCACACCATTTCATTCTGAAGAATCCCCATCTATATATTTATTTCCGCTAACAACTAGATCGTGAGCTTAGAAATGTTCAAAGAACAAGTAGAACGTGATATCAGAATTTTTCAGACTACCAACATTCTTTCACATGGTTTGCCGGAACCGTGACAGGACATGCATATGATCGAAGGACTTTTGTTGGGATTGGGAGTGTGATGGGGGGGAAGCAGTTGCACAATCGATAATCATTGAACAAAAGTGTTAAACACCATTTTCGAACTCTTATCATCAATCATAGAGCCGCTATTAAATATTAAACCATGGAGAACGAGACTGCATGATCAATATTGATGAGGATCATACGACTCGGAGTGGATCTTCCAACTTCAGGGATGCGAGCTTGTGCCTTCTTGGATTTGAAATACCCAGTGGTGGCAGACCAACGAATGCTCTGACTGTGCCGAGGTGAGGATGGAAGCTTTGATCGGGAGGGGAAACTGAATACAGCATTAGTCCAATACCAACCTAGAAATTACATGTGAAGCAACAGACCTAGTAGCCTGAGGTGGGTTCAAAATTGGTTGTTACCTGGATCTTCGACATTTAAGTCTATTAATTTATCTATGACAACTTTGGTTATCCAACTATTCACCAAGGGACTCGATGATAACACAGGGAAGTGCTGACTAGTAAGAGCCTGCCGTGGCAGTACTTTCACCCCAATTAACATTAGCATGCATCATAGCTCGTGCCCGCCTACCTTGATTACGAATTAAGATGATCTAAATATGACTTGGTAAATAGGAAATAGTGTCCTCCCTCGAACCTGCGTCGACTGCAAGAATGGCAGATGAGAACACTGCTTGCAGTCAGCATTCTGGCTTTAATAGATGTCCAACACATTTTTGCAATGGGAGACTGGCATCAGAATCGCGGCACAACGTAGAGAGCACGTGGATAAGGGGAGGACTGAAAGGGCTGAAACACGTACCACTAGGGTTCATCGACAAAGGTATCGAGTTGCATGAAAGGGGAATCGTAGATTCCCCACGTAGTTAACATGTGTGAAGGAGTTGATTCTTGACCCCTCCTATGTAGGGTCAGGATACAGCGAAATATGCTGACATGGCCTCCGCCAAGTCAAATTCTGGGGTCTAGTATGCCCTTCAAAGTTCCTAACAGTAGTTACATTATTAGAATGGTATTTAAGCGTCGTATCACTCGCAGGGATACCTTGCGAGTACACTGAACACCGGCAGAAATGCATTAAACTTGAACATGTCCTGAATGTGTTATAGGAGAGGTATTTGAGCACCTTCTGTACACGCATTTGCAAAAGTTCCTCCGAAGCGTTCAGAGTCAAACTCGCCCTCGGAAGTATTTTTAGAGGGTGACTGGGAATTTACTGAAAAAGTTTCAACCCCAGGTGCAATATTGATATTTTATTTCCGGACCCCTCTTGACTGCGTCCCTCCGTCCACCTCCTCCTTCACTCCTTCAATGTCAACGCCCTTGAGCGGAGAAACGTTGGCCTTCATCATTTATGATTCTTGGGAACTTCTTCATCTCATAAATTCACACGTCTCCCCGCCACAAGTTCAATTGAATATACGTGTGCTGGATCACCCTGCCTATTATGAGTTAATAGTCCAACCTGCAAGAACGTTCCTTTATCTTTTTCTGCTCAACTTCTGTGCTTCAGATCGCGAATTTCCTTGCCATGATGTCACTGACCCTAACAGAGAGCAAAGCGCAGGGCTCCAATTCTCCTCGACCGATCAGTTAAGGTGATCCCATGATCATATCCGAGGCTGAGCCTGCTCTACAAAGATTGGCTCAAACAGTAGGCCCTAGGCAGCACAACCATTATGGTGCTTCTTCAGCACCAAGTGAATTTCTCAAGTTCGAATTCTAGTCCATTCATCCGTTTCGGTTAGCACCGCCGAGTCCACAGCCCATGACATACCTATTCAATCATTCTCGAATATGGCTCGTGTTGGAGCGGTGACACCTTGACAGTATTCTGCCGATGTCAAAACCAATAAACGCCTGGGACTCTGCGAGTTCTACTTATCAACAAGACCAGGTTACATATAGCGCTGCCAAAATAAACATGTCAAATCTGATTGGGCGTGGTTTTATGGTCTCTCACTGTGTCGTGTGTCCGTCCAACTTGTGATGGGGAACATGGTTACAAATGGTCAAGATATTGGTTCCGCCATCAACAGCCATCTTTGTCTGGAGCTGCGCTCAATTTTCACAACAGTCCTGTCTGTCTGTTTTGGTTTTGGTGTTCGAACCTTGGTTTGAATTAGGATGCGTTGCCCTCGACATGCATATCTCCGAAGGTGACAACGGACACGGAATATTTAGCCCTTTTATTGGCATTTTTTGTACTAACTTATGCTAGTCGGGTGCGACCATTTGTTCGCAACACCGAGAGGGAGGCTCATCATACTGATCTTCGTCTTCAGGCGTTATCAGCCAGAGGGACTCGTTCCCCAATGTTCTGGGTGTGATATGTGTCACTATACTTTATGATGAGGGCCTGCTGCTTCGTCAATTTGGCTTCGAAGAAAACTGAACGGCCAACTTACCTCATCAAGTCGGTTGAGCCATGACTGGAGCTGATGGTACTTATCGGTGATGTCCAGCGGCGGTAATGGGCGCGATAGCAACCAGCGCAGGAGGTCGAAATCCCCAAGGACGACAATTATCTGTCTGATAATTTCCTGCTCATGAAAGTCCACCTGCAAATGGCGGCATTGCCCGTTCCGACGGTTCCGGTTAAAATAAAGATACCGCCTTCAGAGCTCCCTGACCTGAGACGGTGTAGGATGTCAACCCTATTGTCCTTCCCAAGGATCACGGTTGCCAAAAATTCTGCTCATATACAGAGCTTCGGTAGCCCTGAAGCTTGCTAAGTGTGGATAACGTCATCTGTACTCTAATTTAAATCGAGAACACATCAGAAATTGTAAAGCGAACAAAGAAGTTTCGAATGACTAACCAGCAGCAGTGATCTTGAGGTGGAACGAGATCTTGGAGTTGATCTCGTAGTATGATCTGAGCCATCGAGTACCAGTTAGTGTATGCAGTGTGTGTCTGGATAGCGAGTACTATGGACCATCGTCATCGCTGTCGGAATGTTCACTCGCGTCCTTCCAATCGTATCCAGGTGGCCTGAGATATTAAACCAAGGAGGTCTGTCCGGGGTTGTAAGCTGTGTATTAGAGGAATTGGGTGACATTGCGGCTCTGGACAAATCTAGAGTTGTGGCTAAGGTGAGCACCCCGAATCGCAGGTTACAACCACTTCGGTCGCCTTGGAGGTATAATGTTCCGTCTGAGATAACGATAGCTTGTTCACCAAAAGACACATAAGCATCTGGAAAGAAGTTGGGAAACGATGAAATGGGGTTGACGGGATGCACTAGTGCAGTGGGATTGTTTGAGCCACTGGCATCTGACACGTTATCAGCTTCGATGGGCGCTTGCGTTTCCTAAATACCAGCGAGTAAGTGTGTATAATGAACCAGGGAATATGAACCACTTTCACCATGGCTAGTGTGAGAGAAGAGTCGAAAGGTACTTCAAATGGGTACAGCAGTGGAGATGGAGGTTGTCAAAACGCGGCTGAGCAGCGAACACGCGTACGAGTGGCTCAAGCTACACGTGATGTAGGGCCGCAACTTGATTGAGATATGGCATTCCTGTCCTACTTTTGCCTGTAGCTGGTTGGGGCAATCCGGATTAGGGTTGAAGGGTATTGATATCAATGAACACAAGTACGTACTATATGAGGTCAGCTGGCCACTCAACACCACCCGTCCTGCGCCGTTACTGACTACATATGCATTTTCGCTTCCTCAGAGCAAAGTCAAGATATATGCAGTCGCTTGTAGCAATGGGGAGAATGGATTATTTAACCCAGACTTTTGGCACGACACCTCCGCAAGCGATGCACCAGCTCACCTTCTGTATGTCACCTTCAACTTAATCTACTACCGCTTGTCTCTGCAGTAGGGAAGAAAAGTATGAGGGAAGACATCAAATCTTGAAAAGTATAGCATGTGCTCGCCCACGTCTGTATGTACAGACGTTCTATTCTACCAAGATATCTGTGTGTCACATGTCACACGCCTGTGTCGGACCCAATATATGCAAGCAAAGCCAAATACACAGCTATTCCTCCCTCATGCATTATCCCCCATGCCACACAATATAACGTGCTGGTAGAACATGAATAAAGACGGTAGGGTAATGAGATTATGTGTTGTCACACTATATGCTAACTTTCCTTTAGTTCTTGATAATACCTTGCTTCCCTCAGTCGTCAAAGAAGCATCCTTTGATGCCCTCGGAATGGGGAAACTTGCCTTTCCTGCGACCTGCATGACCATAGATGTGACTCGAACTGCCATCCTACAAGACTTTCTATGGTGGAGCAAGGACTTCAAGTGCGCAAGTAGATTCAGCTGGGTAACTGGGCCCATTGGTGTTGGTAAAACTTCGGTTCTTCGTGATGTAGCTTTCAAGGCATACCATGAGAACCGACTTGCAGGTGACTTCTTTTTTAGAAGGTGGTTACCTGATGGAATTGGCCAGACCTTGAATGGTTTTACTGCCACTATCGCATATTGTATGGCAGTCCAATTCGCTGAAGTAGGTAGGACCATCGCGAAAACGCTGGAAGAGGAGCCCAATATCCTTCAGGCTTCCCAGGACAAACAATGGGATAACCTCATTATCAAACCACTGCGATCCATTACGACGCACCCTACATTTCGACCGGTCTTCGTCATTGATGGACTCGATACCTGCCGTTCTCGATCTGAACAGACTTGGGTGTTGCAGAAATTGGTTCAGCTCTGCGAGAGATTCCCCGTGGTTGCCATCGTTTCGAGCAGGCCAGAAGAACATATTTACGAAGAGATCTCACGATTACAACAACAAAATCCCTCATTGTTCCGTGCGAACATCGAACTCGGGGATACTGAAGATGCTCGTGAAGACATGCGACGTTTGCTTGGGCACGCCGAGCTTGAACGAGAAGAACTTAGGCCTCCATATCTCAAAACGCGGGACGAGGTGACTTCGCGTATCCTTGCCGATGCTGCTGGTCAATTCTTCTACCTCGCGATCGTCAGTCGTTATGAGATCCGCCGTATAGGTGGACTTGCTACTCTATACGACGTCCTCTGTGCCAACTTGGAATATCAAGCGGAGACATTTGTGCCGCTTGACGATATTTACGACGATTTTATGCATGGCACCTTATCGCAGCTCACAGATAATCAAATCCCTGTCTTGAAGATAATATTCTACCATCTCCTCCACGTTCAACACCCGGACAGTATCAATGGCATCGCCAAGTTCTGGGGCAAGTCAATTACAGAGCTTCGCTCTGTCTTGCGCTATCTTCCATCCGTTTTGCAGATTCCCCTTCCCGATTCAATTCCGATGTCATTTCATCACCCTTCCTTCGCATTATTTCTCTCCTCTCCATTCCGTGGTGGAAACGACCATCTGCACCACATACCCAAGGATTTTCTCCTCGTCGAAGCTTTCGAACGTAATTTGTACCTAACAACTCACTCTGGTTACAACAAAGACTCTCCATTGGGAATTTCTTCTTTATGGATGTCTCTCGCACTTGAAATACACGTACTCGAATTGAATCAGTCTGATCGTGACCGGATCATTCACTTCTTGAATGACGTTGACTTTTGGTCTTGGATGACCACGTACGGTGTCCCAGAGTACCTATCAGGCAAGGAACCGCCATTACGTGAGACCTTCTACGGATGGTTGCAAGACTTACATGAGGTGAGTTGTACTATGATATCAGGGATGCTTGCCAACCGTATTCTAGGGTTCACTGGTTCTGAAATTTCCATCATACGATCCTCACGAAGTCCACGGAAATATTCGGTGCGGAACCGTCATCTCTCTTGTCGTTGTATGTCTATCAACATCATCATGGGCGACATCTATGTCGATTGTCGAGATTTCGATTCTGTTATCATTGGTGATCTTTCGTCTGATACTGCGTTCCATTCCCATACTAATTGAATTCTTCAACATCATGCTCCCCATCTGTTATCGAGCCTTTCTAACCCTACACTGAATGACGATTATCGTAGTTGATAAGGCAAAACATGTAGCTAGTATCACTAAGTGGCAGTGCATCATTTATTTGACTGTTGTAATACGAGTTCATCCCATAAATATCGACGCTGAACCTTTATTCATCCTTCAACGGTAACCCACCCGGGGGGACAGTCCGCTGTTCTGGGAGCTTGTCGTGTCTTCTGACATACTTGTCATAGAGACGATTCTGATTTTCGTTAGTCCGGCTACGATTTCACTTGATCAAATACATAGCTTACATCGCCAACACCATGGAGCCACGACAAGAATGCGTCATATCTCTCTCTAAGCTCGAGCCTGAACACTGGACGCCATTGCAACCAGTGATCAAGCTGGAAATTTGTGAGGCCGTGGACCGCCCGCTGAACAGTTTCCTGCTGTCCGGTGTTCACTCTGATGGCTAACGAAAGCCAAGAGGCGAAGATGCCTTGAGGCAAGTTAGGAGTGCCATTGACACTGTCGCGGAAACTCTCTGGGTCATCGTAAGCCTCAGCAACGCTGAGGCTTCTGATGAAAGCATCCAACGCGAGAGTGGTTGTCGAAATCGTGTACGTCGTACTTCGAGCAGATGTAAGGAGGAAATCTCGAAATGTTGTCTTGAGTTCGATTGGGCTGTCAAGGGGGAGTTTATCGTGGAAAGATAAGACAGGAAACAGCGGGGCTAGTGAAGGATGTAAAATCTCCGACGGAATGCCCCAGAAGGCGCACAATGTCCCTACAGTAAGCGGGAGATCGAGATGTGCCAGTGTATATAAGAGTTTCTGTTGCATCTCTCGCCTTATCCCGCCTTCTGCAGAGTATGCCACCTGGAGTAGGTTCGTATAGGAATGATCGAGCGTTAGGAAGGCGGATGCACTTTCATCATTGAGAAGGCGCCGCAGTTGCAGAACTGGGCTCGTGGAGGGATGCCGGATAAAGAGTAGTGACTGAACCACGTAAGCAAATTGCCCAGCTGCCTGCTCGATTATTCGTTTTTTCATCATCGCAAGGTCCTTCTTCCAGCTTTCATCGGCTTCTTGTACATCTGGTACAAATGGGATGGCGTCCAGCTCCTGACCCACGTAGTTCGTAATATCCAGGTGAGCTGCTGCGGATTTATCAAGATCGATACGAACCAATCCAGATGTCCGAATTTGATCATCGACGAGAAATCGGCGGAGAGTTTCGGTTGGCCGAGAAGATAGCACCCATACAAAGGATTTGAATTGAGCCTGGAACTGGGAGAGAAGTGCAAGAAAATAACTCAATTCCCAGTGCGAGCCAATTACACCACCGAGATCGCAATCATCAAGGCCGTCGATGATAAACAACAATCGGTGAGTGGCTTCAAGTGAACGGTCCTCGGACAGCGTTTGCAATGGACCTACGATCAACTTCTCCCAGAGGGTATCGATCCCACTTTTGTCTACAGACGTAGTCTGCAGTTTCTGCTCGACGATTTTGCCGTACTCCGGCAGTACCTTTGGGAGGCTGGCGGCGAAATCGAGGATCATGTGTCGAACTGTATTTTTTGCGTGGCCGTGGTGAAAGAAAAATGCACCCGCGAGGCGCCCTCCGTCTTTGTCAAGGTCTGCAGCCACGTACTTACAAATCGCCGTCTTCCCCGTCCCAATGGTCCCAGTCAGGACAACAACACCGTTCTTCGAGCTCACAGACTGGACTGCGGAGCGCAGCTGATACAAGGTATTAACTCTAGTGCCTTTCTGTAGTACCACGCTCTCCAAAATAGTACTGTTAAAATGCGCTTCAGGAGATTTCAATCTGGCCAATCGAGGATAGCGTCGCGCTAGTTCATCTGAGTTTGGCAACTTGGAGCCTGTTGCACAAAGAAAAACGATCTCAATGACTTACGACTGTCACTGGAGCTTGCACTGTCACCAAAATTAGTGCAGCGTGTAGTCCTACTATTATCTAACCAAGAACCGATTAGTACATACTAGTAACAGGTCGATGGCAAGTGCTACGATACCATTGATGTTATCCTCATCCACAATGTACACATCTCCTCCAGCGACATTCGCATTGCCTGTGATATGGTATATTATGCTTCTGTCGGTATATCGTTTAATATTCGGGATCCTCTTGGATTTCGGGGGCATTTTTAGTTCAAAGACTCGAGGTGAGATGGGGTAGCTTGAAGACCGGAGCGGAGTAACCGTTGGCCACCAAAACGCGGCCATTTCCCCTTAGCAGGCAACATGCTCAGGCGTAGCTTACGCTACACGCGGCATAAGACTAAGCTCTTAATCGAGGAATATCATTTCCTATCCCGTGATCGCGCTGTGATTGCCTGCCGACTCGGAAGGTCGGGACATGAGACAAAGTTCAACCGTTGGAGGATACCAACATAAATAAGCGCAAACAGGGTCGAACCGAGCTCGAGAATAACTTATCTACTTGAACACCATTCCGTTCTGAAAAATTCCTATATATTTTTCAGTCTGCTACTTATGAATTGGTTCAAGATGAACACTTTATGTTCAGAACTTGCCATCACAACCTTTCAGCCTACCAACGTTCTTTCATCGATGGTTTGCCGGAACAGGGCATGCATACGATCGAAGCATAACATATGTTGGGATTGGAACTGTGACAAGGAACTAGGAAGCGGTTTCACAAAATACAATCACTTCTAACTCTATCAATTCCCGGCCACGCCTTGAGAAATAAAGGTACTGGACACTGCCATGATGGTTCGAATGCTTACTAGTATCATCAATCATGGTGGACAGAGCGCATGAAGTATAGACGTTCCTGAGTGATCGGGGATCATACGGCTAGGAGTGAATGTACCAACTTCATGGATACGAATTAGGTGTTGTCGAACTGCTCTCCGCTTGTTCCTTCTTGAAGTTGAAATAGCCAGTTGTGGGTAACACCGTAGAAGCCGCGAGATAGCCTATTCAAGTTGCGCAAGCTGCCATATCATGTGATTCGTGCAAGCCTACGATAAGACAATGGGATCAATTACTCTGTCCATGTAACCTATACACATCTCGTTTCCCTCGTGCCTTGTGGACACCCAAAGACTCCAGCAGACCGACAAATCTGCCATAGGCCGTCGATTTGTGAGAGGGAGCGGGATTTCGCTCTTGCGAAGGGGCTCATCAGAGGGTTTTATCACTGCCCTAACCCAGCTCGATTGAACCAAGCCACTATCTAACTCTAGACGTACTGGTGGAGTCCACCCCTCAGGTGCTTTCTCTTAGGAGGGGTTTGACCTCGTGAGCGTAGGTGTATCGTGGGAGACAGCCTTGAACATGCGTGGGCATCACCTCCATCATTATGCCCTGCTTTGGACCAGGGGCGGGGCCCTCTAATCGACTGTACGGCTAAAGCTGGTTACCCAGCCTCGAATTTGCGTGGCCCGTTCTGTGTGTCCTACTATAAGTCCGCCGTACAGTCACCTGTCCCCGAAGGTAAAGGCGAAATGAGATTCTGTGTTGTCGTGCCTTATTCTAAACTTGAATTAGTTATTGCAATTATCTTGCCCTTTAGTATGTCACCTGTGGAACTTTTGTGTGTGAGGTCCAGCGCCGATGATTGGCACAGCCATAGCAGCCAGTGTGGTTACTTGGAAAACGAAAATCCCCAAAGACGATTTGATCAATGCTAACATTGTGACATCTGCAATCCGTGATGATAAACGTACACGTTCACAAACAATATCACAACCACCACAAGTGCAAGCATGATCAAATACTCCGTTATCCTTAAGCCACAGGTGTCCTCCAAACCATGAATGCAAACCGTGGGTACTGAATGCATCATCATTGACTTGTATGTTAATTCTTGTTCTAGTGTTTGAAAAACATCTATTCCCACGCGTCGTCAAAGAATGTGATTTTCTCTGGGCTCTCCCCTTTCCCTTTAGCCAAACCGCCGATTCTTCGACACGGCTCGCCATCCGCCAGGACCTTCGATGGTGGATAACTGATACCAAGTGCCCAACGAGATTTCAATTGGTGACTGGCCCAATTGCAGCTGGAAAAACCTGCATTGCTCGTGAAGTTGCTCACGCTGCCAGCTGGGAAGGCCAATTAGCTGGTGATTTCTTTTTCAGGTGGTCACTGCCTGGCGGCGTAGGTAGCAATCTGAAGGGCTTTTCTGCAACCATTGCGTACAGGTTAGCCCACCGGTTTCATGAACCAGGTATGACCGTCCTGAAAACGGTCGAAGCAGATCCCAGCATCCTGCAAGCCTCAGAGGACGACCAATGGGATGCACTTGTGATCAAACCCCTTGAATCCGTCACTTTCCAGCCCACCTTCCGACCCCTATTTGTTATCGACGGTCTTGATTCCTGCCGTTCTCATTCAGAACAATCCTGGGTGATACGAAAATTAGTCCAACTCTGCGAAAGATACCCAGTCGTCGTCGTTCTCTTCAGTAGACCTGAGGAACGCATCATCGCAGAGGTTTCATTTTTCCAGCAGAAATACCCTTCCCTATTCCGCCGCAATCTCGTCCTTGGAGACACCGAGGATGATCGGCAAGATATCCTAAAACTCCTCTCCCCTGTCAAACCCGGAAACGACTACAATGCCCCATTCCTCAAAACGTGGGGTGACCTGACTTCACGCATTTTAGATGACGCCGGGGGAAACTTCCTTTATATTACAATTCTCGTAGACTATCAGCGACGTCGTATTGGCGCATTGGAGGAGTCGTACGACGTTTTGACTGCCAACCTACAGCATCAAGCGCTAAGCTTCACTCCCCTGGATAACCTCTACGATGATTTTATGGATGATGTATTTTCACATCTGACAGGTCATCAAGCTTCGGTGGTCCGTCTGGTGTTCTATCATCTCTTATACATCCAACACCCGGACAGTATCGATGGGATCTCGATGTTCTGGAATAAGCCAGCAACAGACCTTCGTTCGGTTTTGCGAAAATTTGAATCTGTTTTACGGATTCCGATGGCAGATTCGATGCCGTTATCATTCCACCATCCTTCATTTGCGTTATTCCTCGCCTCGCCATTCCGAGGGGGCAACAACCATCAGCACCATATTGCCAAGCACTATCTACTGGTTGAGGCTTTGGAGCGTAGCCTCGACTTAGCGAGTCCTTCGAGTCAAGATCAGAATCGTCCTCTGAGGATGCCTTCGTTGTGGCTGTCGCTTGCTGCAGATATACATATACCAGATCTCGATGATACTAGCTGTATGCGTGTAACTCAATGTTTGGATGACTTTGATGTATGGTCATGGATGAGTATCTTTTACCTTCTGCCGTCCTCAGCTGACGAAACAGCACCCGCCTATGAGGCATTTCGCGATTGGTTACGCATATTGAACGAGGTATGTAGGTTCTGGTACCCGAAAACAAGATACTCTCATTGACACTGAAGCAGGGTTCCATTCTGATGAAATATCCAGCGCAGACGCCCGAAGACGTTCGGCGCAGCTTTGAGTGCGGGTTCGTTTTCTCACTCTTTATTGCATCTATTTCTACATTGGCATGGGTGACATCGATCACGGTGGTCAAGATTTTAACTTTACCTCCTTGGGTTGTCCTTCATGCGACGCTACGGTTGATCCCCTCCGTATGGTGGGTTTCACGGTTGATTTGGCATATTGCTAGAACTTTCTCTTGTGTAATTCTTGGTATCTAGATCTCCTTCCTTCTGAACGTTGTCGTCAATGATGGATGGGCCACAATGATCTCAACGTAGCGCAAATTATGTATTTAATAGTCATTCAAGTACAAGACACGGAGGAACGCTAGATTTAGATAGATAGCACGCCTGGCGCGGGGGGGAAATAAAAAAGAATAAGAATAAGAAAAAGAAAAAGAGGCGGGGGGGATTTCGCAAAACAAGTTGTGCGCTTGATATGGTATGGGGCGAAGCTTGGCCACACCAAATGTGCCCTGATTTCTCTAGACTAATTTCCGTCATCAATGAGCAACCCACCAGGTAGCTTAAGGAATATTGGCTCTCCTGGAAGCCTGTAGATTCCCTTAAATTTGTTCGTGACGCCAGCCTAGGACGTTCTTATTAGAGAGGCTACAAACACTTGATGGATGACTCACTACACCGCACTTGTCGAGCCAATTAAGAAATAATTCGTATTTCCCTTTAAGGCCTATCTCCACTGTTGGACTCCAACGTAACCAATGATCAAGGTCAAAGTCAATGAGACGCTGAATCGCATCTTGAGCGTTATTCTGTTCGATCCCGATAGCCAGCTTCGTGGCTACCACGAGCCACGCGGCGAAAATCATCGTATCAGAGGGCGACTTGCTATTGATAAGGTTTCGGAACTGGAAATGATCGTGAGCTTGTGCTACCTTCAAACTTTGAGTCAATGCCACCAAAGCGAAAGAACGGGAGGAAACGATGTAATTCGAGCGAGTGGAGAGGAAATCGTGAAATGGAGCCGATAACCCAATTGGGGTATCCAGCCCCAGATCGTCGCGAAAGATTAGAACACTGAGGAGAGGGATCAATGCATGACGAAAGTCGTGCGTATGGAGGTCCCAAAACATGCAGAGTGTCCTGATGGAGAAGGGGAAATCAAAATTCAAGAATGAATACAGGATCTTTTGTTGCGTGGCTTGCCACTTTCGCCCTTCAAACTGGGATGCGCTTTGAAGGATTTCGGTGTACGTTTGATCCAGGTCATAGAAGGCGGCTCGACGCGTGGCTACGTCGTTGAGTAGGAGATTTGCTTGCTTCAGTGTACTACCAGAAATTCCTCCGATGAAGCGTAGCGACTGGTTCGCATAAGCAAACTGACCACCCGCACGACCCACAATAAATTCCTTTACGACGACGACATCGCGTTCCCTATCAGAAGCCCGTGAGTCCTCGACAAAAGCCATCCTTTCCAGCTGCTTCTGAACGAAGTTCCCTACGTCGTGAGAATAGGTATCATCGTCCAAGTTGATGCGCACCAGTCCAGGTACTTTGTTCGCGTTCTGGGAGAGGAATCGCCGAAGGATCTCCGTGGGGCGAGAAGAGATCAGCAATGTAATGGATTTAAATTCGAGATGGAAGTTGGGCAGGAGATCGAGAAAATAATCCAACTCTGCCTGCGAGCCGATGACTTTGCCTGGGTCGCATTCACCCAAACCATCAAGGATGAACAATATTTGATGGTCTAAACCTGGGTCGCATTCACCCAAACCATCAAGGATGAACAATATTTGATGGTCTAAACCTGGAGAGCCAATACGCGCCAAATACTGCAAGGGTTGCACAACCAATTCGTTCCAGAGCATTGCGGATGTTGAGCCGGTGAATACGCCACCACGCTCCTGCAAGTGAGTCTCGACAATTACACCATAGTCTGGTAACAATCTCGCTAGGCTCGCTGCAAAGGTTGGGATCATGTGGGAAAGGGTATTCTTGGAGTGCTTTTTGTGGAAGAAGTAGGCACCCGCCAGGCACCCTCTAGTCTTGTCGAAGTCCTCCGCCACATGCTTACAGATGGCACTTTTTCCGGTCCCAACTGTCCCGGTCAAAAAAAGGGTTGCACCATCGTCAGAGTACATGTAGGAGCGCACTTGATTCAAGATATCAAGCCGCGTTCCAGCTCCAAGCTTTACGCTTGTCAATGTCTGGCTGATATATAGTCCTTCGTGCGCGATAGATTGCCACAAAATCGGATGACGCACTGCAAAATCTGCTGTGAAGATTGATAGGTCGACTGACGAAGGTTTCTTGAATATTGAAAATTGGCTGTCCGGCTGAAAGGGTGGATTTACAGCGTTTGATAGACCTGGAGCTGCCGCTAGAAGGGGCACCCCCAAACGCAGGTTATCATGGTGATACACATCCTCATGGAAGTGTGCCGTTCCCGAATTTGAAATTAGAATGCCCCCGTTTGCAACGGTAACGTTTGAGTTGGGAAAGAATTGTTGTGATGAGGATGACGATGTGAAATTTGTGGGTAATGGTGAGGATGGCGACGGATCGACGGATGTGCGATTCACGGGAGGAGTTGGTGTAGAAGGGTTGTCTGAACCACCATTCTCGACTTCGACGTGCGCTTGTGTGTCCTAAATCCCATAAATGAAGACGAGTAGAAGCAAAGAATAAGTCAAGTAACCTCACCATGAGCCACTTGGACAAAGATCTACTTGAGAATGTGCACTGCAGTGGAAGGAGCAAGTTGCCAAAATGCGGCCATTTTTACTGAGTTGATACGCGTACAACTAGCTCAAGCTACACGCGGTGTAGGGCCTCCTCTTAATCTAGTGATAGAAATCCTATTCTATTATCGTGCTGCGATTAGCTGCAGCTGGTTGAGGCAGTCGGGAGGCGATCGATAGGGTGAAACGTCGTGGGCATTAATATCAACAATCACAAATACGGACTGTACAGTCAGTCGGCCGAACGCCATCCTGCACTGCTACTTGCTAACGAGGCATTTTAGCTCCCTGGAAATCAACATATGCACAGTGCAGTCATTTGTAGCAATAGGGAGAGCGGAATATCCAACCACGACATTCGGTACGACATCTCGTGATCAATAGGTGTGCCAGAGTAGGGCCGGCATGCGATCAGAGTATATGCGCTGGCTTCGAAAATATGACAAGGCAAGCAAGTTAATGAGAGCCGGCCGGTCATACATGGCATAGGCGGAACTTGATTAACACAGCAATGACCGAATGAAAGATAAAACTGCCGGAGATACTCAGTGGAAAGATGATGATGCTACCGCTCAAGATCAGTGAGGGGGCGAGAGGCTCCGAGTCTATGAATAAAGGATAATATGGATACCTGAGTGGTGGTGACGAGGATGTGAACGAGGTGCGGAGGAACTGTTCGCTATTCAGAATCGCTAAGTTGTCCCCTCTTGACCACAGGAAAGTTGGATGTTTCAAAGTTACAAATGCATTGATTTATGCATGCCTGCGACGATTCATTGTGCTCCAGCTACCCTATGTATCGTTACCTCGTTCGTGCCTCATGGTGCCCTAAAAACTCCAGTAAACTGATGAACCCTTAACAATGTGCTGTGACTGTGCTTGACGTGAGGATGCACCGTTTGATCGGGAGGGGGGAACTGAATATAGAATTGTTCCAACACCGACCCCACATCAGATGTCGCGACCTGACAGCCTGAGATGGTCCGTTGCTTGCGTTGTCGATAGTTTGACATTCAAGTTTAAGTTCCCTTTGCCCTGATCGTATATTCTTCAAAGCCAAATTATCGAAAAGTGACGATGTAAATATATTTCAGGTCCTCCTTGGAATCTCCGTCAACTCCAGGCTGAAGAGTCGAGTTTCTAAAGGGCTGACACACGTACTACCTGGGCTATCGATAAGGCGATCGAATGTGAATAGAAGCCTAGCCTGAAGGGACATAGATTCATGCTGTGGTTAATTTAACGTGTTTGAAGGAATGTTCGTTTGCCCAAAGTAGGGTCCAAATAGAACAGAATATTCTCCACCAATGCTCAAATGCTTGGCTGGGATGACAGCTTTAGAATGTTCTGTAAGAGGCCATCAGGGAGGAAACTCCGGGTCGCTAGCACACCAAACACTGGTAGACGTACATTTTAATATAACTGGACAGATCCTGGACGCATTATAGGGTCAGGTACTTGATCCATGTATTTGGTGCAGAATTCCTCCAAAGCATTAAATCGTTGAGATTACTTGACATTCGCGTTGATAAAATTACATATAGCCATTGTGACATAGCTTAAGATTCAAAGCACTTGGTCCAATTAGTGCCATATGTATCAGGAATAGAAGACAAAAATGAAATTTGGGGAGTTCGAGATATGATTGTTGCCAAATATGGTGCAAAGCTACAAGTGATACCACTAGGGATGAAAAAGAGCTTGTTGTGGGAAGAGTCAACTGCCCATGACATAGTAGGATCAGATGTCACACCAACATAATTACAGGTGGGTGGAGTCAGTTGGACATTCCAAATTCTAATTGTTTTATCAGCTGATCCTGAAGCAATGTATTTTCCATCAGGTGAATATGCAACTGAATTTATCCGATCAGTATGACCATTTAACTCATTGCCAACTTGTTGACCTGTTTCTGCATTCCAAATTCTGATTGTTTCATCATATGATCCAGATGCAATGTATTTTCCATCAGGTGAATATGCAACTGAATTTATCCAATTAGTATGACCATTTAACTCATTGCCAACTTGTTGACCTGTTTCTGCATTCCAAATTCTGATTGTTTCATCATATGATCCAGATGCAATGTATTTTCCATCAGGTGAATATGCAACTGAATTTATCCAACTAGTATGACCATTTAACTCATTGCCAACTTGTTGACCTGTTTCTGCATTCCAAATTCTGATTGTTCCATCATATGATCCAGATGCAATGTATTTTCCATCAGGTGAATATGCAACTGAATTTATACCATCAGTATGACCAATTAACTCATTGCCAACTTGTTGACCTGTTTCTGCATTCCAAATTCTGATTGTTTCATCATCTGATCCAGATGCAATGTATTTTCCATCAGGTGAATATGCAACTGAATTTATACCATCAGTATGACCAATTAACTCATTGCCAACTTGTTGACCTGTTTCTGCATTCCAAATTCTGATTGTTTCATCATCTGATCCAGATGCAATGTATTTTCCATCAGGTGAATATGCAACTGAATTTATACCATCAGTATGACCAATTAACTCATTGCCAACTTGTTGACCTGTTTCTGCACTCCAAATCATGATTGTTTTATCAGCTGATCCAGATGCAATGTATTTTCCATCAGGTGAATATGCAACTGAATTTATCCAACTAGTATGACCATTTAACTCATTGCCAACTTGTTGACCTGTTTCTGCATTCCAAATTCTGATTGTTTCATCATATGATCCAGATGCAATGTATTTTCCATCAGGTGAATATGCAACTGAATTTATACCATCAGTATGACCAATTAACTCATTGCCAACTTGTTGACCTGTTTCTGCATTCCAAATTCTGATTGTTTCATCATCTGATCCAGATGCAATGTATTTTCCATCAGGTGAATATGCAACTGAATTTATACCATCAGTATGACCAATTAACTCATTGCCAACTTGTTGACCTGTTTCTGCATTCCAAATTCTGATTGTTTCATCATCTGATCCAGATGCAATGTATTTTCCATTAGGGGCATATGCTATACATTGAACATTTGCACATATAATATTTTTTAATTCTGCTGTATAGTAATTCCAAATTGAAATACCCAAAGAATTGGATACTGCAATATGTACATTATCAGGACTGAAAATTACTTGTCGACCTTCAGATCTTTGCTTTAGTGTTGTCAAACATTTTGAAAACATATAATGACTTGATTTTTTTAGCCATGCTCTTTTGCAATATTTGCTATAATATTTGGAAATACAACTTGATTTTGGAATATAAAGCATGCAAGACAGATATATTTGTGGTAAACTTGTTAAAATTCCTTTACTACACATATGGATGCATTGCTGCCATTCTAAACACATACGTGCAAATTCCATGTTAAATTTCTGTGTATATGATAATATAATTTGATATTAGCTATTATATAGATCGATGGAGTATTTAACTGACCTTGCATATTATAGAACAGTTGCCCAATGCAATTTTTGCTGTTTGAAGTTTGTTTTCCATGCTTATGACTTCAAGCCAAAATAGAACCAATTTACATAGAAACTTCTCAAGAAGGTTTTTCAGTTGGTTGTTGATATCAACACCATCATTGAAACAAGCAAATAAATGATCTGACCAATACAAACAAGCATATTGTAGCTCAGGTGAAATATTGTCTTGCAGTCTCTCTTTTACTTCTTTATTTGCTGAAAACGAACTTGGAAAATCATATAGATTAAATTTGAGTTGTGTGCACATAATATCCAAACATGCTATTGCAAGTCTCTCATTACTAGCCACTATATCAATGGCATAGCCTTTGGCATGTTCTTTGCTTTTAACAAAGTCTGCAAAGCTTTCATGTCCAATATAAATATATTCAAAATTTGGGCTCAAAACAGGCTTCAAGTCAATACATATTTGATGTACTTGATTGGCTTTCAGCTCAAGTGCTAGCAGCTTTTTCAAAGTGTTTATATGAAGCTTTTCCTGAGACAATACTATAAATGATACTACTTTTTTATATGATAAAAGTTTGGATTCATTGATATTTTTATTGAGCAAAGTCAAGTAGAGCTGATTGACATCTCCAAGTGTTGTATTTTCTGTTTGTAAGAGATTCAAATTGTTCTCAATATCTCCAAGTTCAATAAATCTTATGGCTGTTTTTGCCCATATAAACAACCCTCCAGCTTTTCTAACAAAATTATTGACTATAGCTTCTCCAGGCCACTCAGACTCAAGATATGTATATGTAAATGTAATATTTCTGAACTGCTGTTGCATGTAATTTCTGATATCATCATGAGTAGTAGTTGGACAATCATTTCCAGATTCAAGATATGTGACTTTGTGATCACTCGTTCTAGCTTGTTGAATGCCACCCTCATTTCTAGCTGTAATCAACAATTTACAGTTTGCAGGCATTTCTGACCATTCTTGAATTCCCTTGAACATCATTTGGGTTTTTGCACTTTCTTGAACAGACAGCCCCTCATCAAGAGCATCAATAATAACTACAACATGTACATCTTTGTGTGTTTCTTGAATGCACTTTGTCAAGGGTTTTTTCAGCAACACTTCAAATTGATCTGAAAAATTGGGAAGAATGGCAAGAGATGAAAGCTCTGCTGCAAAGTCATAATAACATTTGGCAAGCTGAAAGGCAATAGTACTCCACAAGTAGGTGGAATTGCTGGTAACAGCATCTGTTCTCCTAAATGCAAAGAAAGCTATATAGATCTGTGGATTCTGCAGCAACTGGGATCTGACAGACTCTGCAATGGCAGATTTGCCAGCACCAGGTGCCCCTAGCAACCAATGGACATGGAGCATGGTAGGATCTGTGCTCCAATGATCTATATCCTGTAAAATGGGTACTCTAGTGCCCTTCATGCATGGATCATGCCATGTAATATCTACTGGTTTCAACACCTTTTCAAGTGTTTGTAGCAAATCCTTATGAGCCTGAGAAGCAATAACCTGCTGGTGTAACTTGACATGAGTATTAATAGCATATTCGATATGACCAACTGGGTCCTGAAGGGCTTGAACATTGCCTGCAATAACAGTATTCATAACCACCTGTCCAAGTATGAAGTTAGCAATATATTCTACTGGGTTCAGGTCAATGACACTCACATTATATGTTCTGAAGGCATCTTCCATCTGAGCTGTGAGTTTCTGGATAACTGCTGCCTGAACTGTGGGGGTGATAGCAACTTTGAGTGGATTTGCCTTGAGATGTTTCCTGCATTGGTCTTGAATGACTCTAAGAGCACTGTACCAAGTATAAGCCTTGAACACGTATAACAATCCATAGACAGCAATTGTACTTACCCGAGAAGTTTCTCGAGTGCCTCAAGTGCAGCTGGTGGAGGCTTAGACTGTCCTTGAATGCCAGTCAATATATCATAGGCACAAGTGCAGGCCCTTTGAGCCAACTCCTCGTATCCAGATCTGGCAGCTTGTCCAGTCTATTGAATACATGAACTCTGATCGCACATTGATGGCTAGATCCTCTGTCAATACTCACCTGGGCGGCCTTGACAAGTCCCTGCAGCACCCCAATGGCATGCTTGACACCAGGGACAGGAATAGCATCAGCACCCGAGGCAATGACACCAAGTACAGTACAAGCAATATCAAGTCCCTTTTCCAACTCAGATTGACCACCAGCGAGAGCAGATAGCGGGGGAAAGACGATGTGAGCAGGAGCAGCCAGAACAAGACCACCGTAAGCCAAGCGAACAGAGACATCATCTGCATTCAACGACGAATTCGCAACCTGAGCTCGGCCATCGGCCGATGGCAGAATAGCTTTGATACGTTGATGGAGCGGCATAGTTGTCGATAGTACAGTTGAGCGAGCAAGTAGCGAGAGCGGCGAAAGCAAAGAGTAGCAAGGGATGATGGTGATTCAAGGGGGAGTTGCAGATAAAGGATGCCACGTGTCCTTTGCGGCGATAATGCGCCAGCCTCGTGTTCAGACTGCACGTGCCATCAGCACAGGCACGATGAGCGCTACAGATGATATAGAAGACACAGTGACCATTGTCGAGCGTGAACAGACCGTCGTGCAGTTTTTGGCTGATAGTATTACCTTTGGTGGAGACAGGCATTCGGTATTGACCCCACAAACGGAAGAAAAGCATCTTAAAGTGGATTTATTGCAAAGCGTACCGATTCCAACCGAAGCATATATCTCGAAGTACAGTCTGCGCCTTCCTCGTAACTAGAAACAATATCCCAGGCACTAGTCTTGTATGCTCCGTTCCTTAACGCCCGTTATGATACGCGAACATGATACGTCGAGCTCCGGCATGAGGACTTGATCAGACAATTGTAGTTCTTGATTCTCAGACGCTGGGATTGGCTACTCTTGCATGTCTCATGGATACACAGAGCGGGTCAGATATTGCAGTTATAATGCGAAGTGAACGCCGTTATCTGGATGGAAGTTTTGTTGAGGCAGTGGGACCCATGGCGGCGTTAGCAACTCACCTACAACAGTACATGACATGACCTACGACCTCACGACTATCGGTGTGTACCACTGATAGGTTGGACTAGGCGCCGAGCTATTTAGACTAATAGGGCGTGGGAGCAATTTGTACACGAACCTCCCTTCGCCGTTCGTCGATACATCCAGATCTCTTCCATTATTTGCGATTCACCACGAGCCATCCACTGTCATCGTCTGTCGAATTGACTTGTATGATGTACAGAGTATGTATGGTCGGAACTGCACAAACGACGACGTTAATCAGATCGTCTACGGAGTTGATATGAAACAGAGGTACTTCTTTACAATTCCTAACCTTGGAAACACCGCTCCCTCAAGCCAAGTGCTTGTCGATCATTGCCACCACGTTAAACGTAGTCAACTGTTGGTTTGCGTTTCCTCGTATTGGAGCTCACATGAAGATACAACGCCAAACAATTGTACTCACCCAGGTGGTACGTTGGCAGACACCATCGATAAACTACATCCCTCCCAGGAACCAGAAATCGTTAAGCGAGCACGGTGCAGCAAAGATTGCAGGAAGCTGTCCGATAATAAGTCACTGCCCAAGACCTGCACGACACAAGACATACCGACATGATTGGGCTCTTGACCTGGCAATCCAAGTATCGGATCTAGAAGGCGATGAGCGGCCAATTCGACGCGATATTTCCTGACCAGTGAGTGAGTTGAAGAGGACGATGAATGCCTCAATGTTTCTCGAAGCCTGCGATTATGGTCATTCTTAACGACGGCAAGGATTGAAACCTCTCCGAAGGAAGAAATATGTGATGGAATTTGGCGAAATTTGCTGGATCATCCGTGTACATTGCTGCAGCTTGTCAACTCTTCTGATATCGCTACATTCCCAAATGAATATGGTCTTAAGAGATGCGTACTTAGAGTCCGATTACCTGATCACCGATATCATGATAATCCTTTGAAAGAATTGGGCACTCCTGGCCAACTTTGAGGGCAAATACGACGAATACACGGTCATCACGTCTTGGAGATCCCAGGAGTCGCTACGCTGTTGCTTTCCATTCAAAATCCGCCCAATACTCGTACCAGAGTTCACATACTTTCCTACGATCTCCTTCCTCGCGAATGTGCGTCCACGCCGTTTTCGCTCAGTTCAGCGGTACTTTGTAGGTTCGAATTTTGCATGGGCGCAGTTCTAGGCCATCTTATTGAGCACTCGATTTGGGTATCGACAATGAAAATTGTTAGTTGGCAGGGCGTTCGAATCCGGTTACTGGTGGACGCTGGACGAGATGTGAGAGAGCAGTACTTTCCCACGCCGCTCATCGCGATTTACTGAACGACTCGGGATGTATTGAGTTGTTGATATATTTGCTACGGCTTCCCGACATAAATACAGCATTGGGACAATATGCAAACTTTGAGCCACTCGACATGTTTGCTTTCTTGACATGCGGCCCGGACCCAGAAGACGGACCGCGCACATGGCCCACCGTGCTAAGCAATACCAATTTCATGTTCACATTGGCTCCGGCAAACCATGAATGAGGAGAGCATCTTTCCAGTATATTCTCCTGCAGCATTCCGTACCCAATCCTGCCTTACTTTTCGCAAAGACACTAATCCCATTCTTTGTTAAGGAAGCCTCTGTATCCCGAACTTCGAATCTCTCCGCCCATCCTGCACAGACGGGCCTCCAACTCGTACTACCATCTTGCAAGGTTCCGGTGATGGCTTACGGATACCAACTATCCGAGTAGATCCATATGGGTTACACGTCCTATCGCCACGCGAAAAACCTCCATCCTCTGTAACGCAACCTGCGTGAGGATCGTTTTGCTGCAGACTTCTTTTTTCGAAGGATGCCAGAATGTGTTGCCCGAGATTTGAAGCGGTTTTCGGCCACTATTGCATATGGATTGGCTGTGGGATATTAAGAGCCCAGAATGGCTATCGCACGGATGCTAGAGAAGAATTCAAACATCTTGCGCGCTTCGGAAGAGGAGCAGTGGCGCAGTCTCATCATCGAACCCCTCAAACCCGTCACTATCTATCCCTCATATAGACCCCTATTTGTCATTGATAGACTCGACGCTTGTTGAAGATCAGGACAATCGTGGGTATTGCCGAAAAGGTTCCAAATCTGTAGAATGTTTCCCGTGGCTGTCATTCTTTCTAGCAGACCAGAAAAGCACATCAGACGAGAGGTTTCGCTCCTTCAACCAAGGGAGCCATCTCTGTTCCTCTCTACCCTGGAAATCGGGAGATAATGAAGGTGCTTAAGAAGTCATTCGGAGGTTGTTAAACCTCAAAAAACCTGCACCAACCGAAGATACGGGTCGCCTTCTGAGAACATGGGACGCATTCTGAAGGATATCGCAGGTCAATTTTCCTGCGTCGCCCATACTCTTGGTTACAATTCTACACGCGGTGCAATTCTAGAGATGACCTATGACCACCATCAATCCCAATTGTTGAGCTGTTGATGCTGCCCCCACGCGTAGTCCTGCGTTTGATTACGGTCATCGCTCCCTTTTTCTTGCGTTATTTTGGTGGTAATTTCGTATACCAGTGGATGGCGCTTTAAATTGCCAAATCTTGAATTAAAGCAGCAGGAGTCGTGTGTGATTAGTTGCCAAGTTGCAGAATATGTAGTGCATAGTGCAACGTCTATTCTACCGTCGCTCCATACCTTGGGACCGCATTCGAATTCGCTCACGCATTGGGCATCAAATAGGAACATTCAACCGACATTTTTCCATATTAAGTTGCTTGACTAGTCTATAAATATAAATCATACTAAACGCGATTTTCACGGATTGTTTTTCTACGGGACTGTGAGATACTCAATGGAGCTTGTCGTGACACTTCATTACTTAAATTACCGAGATATTTGAAAAGAAAAGGGGCACTACGAGAGCTCGAGCAGAAGCAGTCAAAAAGGAAAAAAAGGAGAACCGGACACGTAACGCGTAAAAACTAGTATCAGCGTCTTTGAGCAAAGAGATTACTGATATATTGATTGTGAGATAGCGAGGCCTGGTTAAATAGAATTGAGAGCATGAGAAACCAAACCAAGCGTAACGTCAAAGTCGAGATGAGGTTGCAAGATGAGCACAACGCTATGTATTGTAAGAGACGAGTTGTCGATGGTATGCATAGAAAGATGCGGGGCCGTGCAGGGATGAAAAAGGTCGGTACAACAAGACGAGAAAGGGAACAAAGTACGCTTTGCGGAGCCCTTTGCATGTACGAACCCAGGAACTTGATGGACAAAAAAGAGAAAAAAAAGAAAACAAATAATGCACAGTATCTGCATGGTGATAATTTGTGTACTCAGATCGATGGTGTGGAACAACGCATGCTGAGACAGAAAAGGTCAGCGGAGGAGGCGGAAGGATTGATGGCCAGTGCCCGATTGGAGAAGTTCGTGAGCTGGCGTAAAGAGGGCGCTCTTGCTATGCGTTAGATAGTCGTTGATATGGCGAGTAGAATGCAAACCAAGCAAGCATCCTTTCATCCACTCTATAGCAGAACAGGGAAGCTCGGGACGAATATGAACAGTTAGCGTGTACGGTGCTTTGGGCTTGATGGTGTTTAAATTTCATCAAGGGAAATGAGAGCTGAGATCCGGTATCGATGAGGATTGCAGGCCGTCGCTCTGGCAATGGTTTGCCAAGTTATCAACGACGAGCGCCGGGGAACATCGTGGGTTATGCTTGTCTGCGTGATCTCGGCCTGGACTCTGGGAGAGGTGAATTTGATCGGCGCAGTGCAGCCAGCGAAGAAGGACTCATGTGCCGGTCCCCCACCATCCAAAATCTGCAAACCTCGTCCCAGCGATAAATCCGACGGGCGTCAAAAAAAAGTGGAAGGTTGCGCTTGAATATTGAGTAAGTCAAAGGCATTGAAAACAGGCAAAGAGACCAATAAATAGCCAATAGCGACAACAAAAAGGGTCAAAAAAAAAAACAAAAAGAACAACCAGCGTGGCGAACATTTTTTTTACAACCAACACTTGCACCTGGTCAGGGTGCAGCAGCGCGAGTGTTAGCACACGACCAAACGGTAAGAGAGAGGTTGCCAGTGTGGGAAAAAGGGGAAATGACGGCGGTGCGGTGCGGGGAAGCGTTTCAACGGACAAATTAACGGATAGAGGATTATAGTAAGAGATGGACAAAAGGAGCGGATAGGGTTCATTCACTGGGCTCTGTCGGTGCCGTAGGTGCGTGCATGCCAGTGCGTTATGATGGCAACGAGGAAGGGAGTGTGAGCAAACAACGAAAGGTTCGCTTAATCAAGACAAGGAGAGTGTGATAGCTAAACAAGCCTAGTGCACAGAATTGAAGTATTTGAAGCGTAATATATGACAAAACAACACACACGTACGAAAAAAAGGAATAAAAAAAAAAGAAATTGCAAACCGGACAGGGTTGAATGTGATGTATGTATGTTTGGATGCATAATCATGGACTTTTGATGACGTGCAAACAGTCCGGAAAGGAACAGGACCAACGACCAGATGCCAGATGCAGAACCTTGAATGCATGAATAGAAAATAAATAAATAAACGGAAGTGCGATGGAGCTTGATATCGTTACGAGTGGAAGGAAGAGTGTAGTGATTTGAGCGACGTGTAGCGTAGAAGGCAAAAACGGTAAATCGTAAACCAACAAGGAAAACAGACACATCCACCGCCTGCGCGAACCAAATCTAAACCAACAGTCTGTTGCCTAAAAGGCAAGAAAAGAAAAATGAGGAAGCCATAACCGAACAACCATAAGATCATTCCAATAACAAGAGAGAAAGAAAAAGTAAAAAGTAAAAAGTAAAAAACAAAAAACAAAAAAAAACAACAAACGTAACCGATGCCAATAGCAAGTAAATGTATTTCATTTTGACGCCCGGCGAGCTTTCTCTTTTCGCAAGAGGTGGTGGTTGTTCTCTGAAATCCAAGGAATTTGCCAAATGTCCATGCCTACAAGTGTTTGAAATCGGGTTGCTTGTGTGTTTACTAGGTCTCTTCGATGATCACCTTCCAACTACTCGTGTTGCTTCCTTCTCCTTGACGTGTTCAGCGTCTACTCGGCCTTGGCATTCCATACGACTGCTGCGGCGGCGACGCTTAGTACGAGCACGCCCACGGCCGTCTGCACATTGACCGACTGCTGATCAAAAAGTGAGCACAGAAGGTCGTCAGAACACAAGCAAACGAAATGAACAGGTAGGGAACCACAAAATCCAAGACAACAACATACCAAACTGAGTCCTTGTCTCGTCTTGGCATCGCTCTTCAGCGGTTTGGAATTCACAGCCTGCACATGCTGCAGCGACTGCAACGACGACTCCAGCGTCCTCATCGACTCCGGCGTCAACAACGCCCTCCTCGCAGCCTCGTCGTCGAGACTCTCCTGATTCCCCATCATCCCCTTCGCGATAAGTTCCGAATTATAATTCTTCAAATAAGACGAAACCTTCGCCATCCCCGTCTCTTCCGACAGCGTGGCATCCGTATCCGTATCCACGCTACCATCATCCGCTATTCCGCTGGCATGATGCGACGAATTGCTCTTCGACCTTGTCCTTGACCGTCCACGTATCTTCACATTCCCATTAGCCTTGCCGGCACCGTTCACACTCGACTTGGGCGAATGCGATCGCCTTCTCCTGTTCCTTGGTCGAGTCGAGTCGGCAGAAAGGCTTCGAGGGCTCGGTGGTGTCGCCAACCCACTATTTACTTTTCCTCCAAAGTCGCCATTACCCAACCCTCCAAGTCCTCCTGCTCCAAGCCCAGCACGAAAGCCCTGCTGCAACTGATGAAACTGTTGCTGATGCTGCTGGTGTTGCTGCTGGAACTGCTCCCGGTACTGTTGTAGCTGTTGCTGCTGTTGTTGATGGAGCTGCTGCTGCTGCTGTAACAACGTCTGTTGTTGTTGCTGGAACGTAGCAGCACTCGACTGTAATCCAGCAAGCTTCTCCAACCCAGAGTCCACTTGACGGACTTTAACCTCCCATTCTCCCCTCGCCTTACTCAACCGCTCGCGTTCCTCCTTCCATTCTTCTTGAACAGCTCCCCATTGTCCTTCAACAGACTTCTTCCACTCCTGGATCATGTCCGTCAACGACTCGCGTTCCGGTACAACCGGTTCTAGCTCTGATTGAGGCTCTGGCTCTTCGACCACAACAGGAGCAATGACAGGAGACTTGGGTTGGGGTTCCGGCTCAGCCGGTTCCGTCGCGACAGTCTGCTGCTGATTGCCACGAACCATCGTCTCCAAAGCTTCCACCTTGCTCTCAAGCGTCGAGACAGTCAACCGCACAGCTTCAAGCGTCGACGTAAGCGCCATAACAGCATTGACCTGCACCGAAAGCTGAAGCACTTGTTCATAAATAGCCTCGGTGGTAACGGACGCAGAACGGGGTGGTACCGAACCAAGCGGTGACATTGAACGATGAGGAGCCAAAAGCGTTGATGACCGACTTCGACCGTCATATACATCATCACCCCTCATGCCCATCGATGAAGGCTCAGGTGTACGTGGCCGTCCGAGCTCATCTCTCCTCCTACTTCTCTCCTCGTCGCTCTCCTCTTGATCAGAGTCTTGATCCTGTTCCGACTCTTCATGACCAGCAGAGTGGAATTCCAGCGGCTCGTCATCCGCATCTGCATTGGCAAGCTGGTCTTCATCAACCTCGTCCACACGCTCGAGCTCATGAGGAACCAATGTCCTGATACTACGAACATCATCGTCATCGTCGTCATGATCAATCCCTCCCTGATCCTCCTCGGGATCAAACCCGCTACGAGGTCCATGTGGACCATCGTCCTCTTCTCGCTCCAGACGAGCTCGAGACGTTGGTTCCTGGTGATCACCCGACCGGTTGATCTCGAATGCATCCCGTAGCGCACGGAATTCACGCTTAAGGATCTCTTGTTCAGTCAAAACGGTTTCCAGAGATCGGATCTTCTCCACGTGGGTAGCTAGTGACGATTGGGTGTCCTGAAGCCTGGACTGGAGCTCGCTCAATGCAGAAGTAGCAGCCTCGGCACTAGGTGCGGGTGATGGGGGTTGAGGAGATCCGGATTCGGAAGCACCTTGTGAAGGTGGTTGCGAGGAACGAGCAGCAGGGAGATTATGTGGGTATGGGGGAGGGTTGGAAGGCTTTTTTATGACGAAAAAAGATCATTCAAGTCAATATATGCGGCATAGTAGTAAGGATCATGACATACCAAAGCGCCGCCAAGGGTATCTTGAATATCATTCATAGCGCCATGTAGTGTTGAGAGCTCTGCTCCCGTATCACGACTCTTTTGCAACTCGCCTTGCAGTCTACTCAGGATATGATCAAACGTCAAGCCACTTTTACCCGGGGGACGCATGTTGCCTAGTCCACCTGTCCCGGGTAGTGTGTGCACTACAGGAGGCCGACGTGATGTCGCGGGTGGGGGAGCAAACAGACTCTGTGCGCCGGCTGCCGCCGTTGAGGATTCCGCTTGATTTTGAGTGGCAGTTGAACCGAATCGAGGAGGATACTGTCCCTGTTGTTGGGCATGTTGTTCCGCTCGCTGTGCTATTTGAGCATCTTGTTCAGTGATGACACATACGGCGCGCGCAGCGACTTTATGATGTATTATCGTCTTGTTGTCTTCGCCAACGATATCAATTCCGAATTCCTACGATGGAAGAGAAAAGAGGACATGAGTTTCCGGAAAAATGGATGAGTCAAGATAGTGTTGAAACCAGTGTTGGGCGTGGGTAACGGATATTTTAGTGGACGAGTGGGAGTAAAGAGAACGTACGACGATATCGTCGCTTTTGAGCTGCCACGGCTCGGACTCCATGCCTTCTGGACTGAGTCGCTCGCCATTGATAAATGTACCATTGGAACTCTTGACATCCTTGATGTAAATCTGGCACAAGAGAAAACGGTTCAGCGAGGGACACACAGCGATTCTTCACAAACGACAAACCTTCCCGCCTTCTTCCCAAACCTCTGCATGCTGTCTGCTGAGCACTTTTGAATCGAAATAGCCATTTCTTTCGCCAGGTTGTGTCTTGACATTTGTCTGTCGACCGATTTTTACGCGCTGATTGTGAGAGAGAGAAATGTGCTTGGGAACGAAGGAGTCATTGAGAGGATAAAGACAAAGAGCCGGATAGGGCAGTTGAGGAGGGGCGGGGGATTGGAAGGGCGGAGGGGCGGGAGCGGGAGAAGGGGCTGGCATGGCTGGCGTTGGAAGAAATTGTTCAAAGTGAGATACAACGAAGCCAGCTCCCTCCCTGTAACCCTAACCTTAGTCGATGGATAGCCACACGCACGTGGCACTTCTCCGCCATTTCCATCCACCTCAAGCGTTGTGCTGTCGTGGGATGCTCTGCGGGACAATTCCTTGAGGACATGATTCTAGTTAGTTCTCATTAGACACCAGTGTATCTCGCACCATAGCATACCGGTCCTCACCTTCATTGCCTTCCCTGCTCGATCATCCCCTGGACTCGGACAGCGCTCATCCAAAGGGACATCACCGATCGAAGAGTTATCTCTCCTTGCATGGAACTGAAATACGGGTATAGCACCGCAAGCTCAACCCAGCCATATGGCTTTCCACATACTTCCCTCGGTCCCACCTCCTCCGCTTTTTTTGATCATCAGCTGCGTTGGCAATCCCCATCTCCAAAGGAACCACAGACCACGGACACCCCTTCCCCAGACGCCATCGTCCCCTAATTTTCATTTCCTTTGTCGATCATACATCCACCTCCAGCAAAGGTATAGACTCGGCAACGTCAAGCACGGAATCCCACACCCAAACACATGACCATAGGGCTTCGATTCGTGTAGTACGTCAAGGGTTGTGTCATTTCTATTCTTATTATTATCCACCATTTCTCATACCATCGTAAAGTTATGATTGAGCTTCTTTCAATGGCGTCGACGATCAATCGTCTTCCATTCTGTCGCCAAAGTCGGCGTGAATAATTGATTAGACCTAAGCAGCCTACACTGATCTACCGAGATTGATCCACCGACCCATCGCACCCCGAGTTGCATCCTCCTTCCCATTCCTTGCCTTTCCCCACGACGGTACAGCCTCTTTCGCAGTATCCATCGCTAATCATTTCATCACCACCAGCCTCGCTTTCAGCTTTATCCATCCTGTGCATTTTCCATATCCTATCAAGCAAAAGTCTGAAACACCTCCTTACACGTTGTGAAGGAAGATGTCATTCAACCTCGGCGACGCCGATAGACATTGCCTTTCCATAGATCATTCTGACACCTACAACGACAGCTGCCAAATAGGCTTATCGCTCGTCGTTCAGAATAGTGTTTGAAAATTCAAAGTCAACACTCCTTGACCTCGACGTGTCGTTCAAGTTGCTGAGATCAACCTGTCACTGTGCCATAAGCGGAAGTCTTGGCATCCCATTGTCTACCCCTTTTGGCTGCTCTATAAGTCAAAACCCGCAGGGGTGTTGATGGATTTGAACCCAGCGGACCAGCACATTGTCGTCATCTCGTGTGAGCATAACGTGTCGTGGATCAGAAGGGCATTCGTAGACTAATGAAGAAGATGGATGCTGTTGAGCACATGAACTGTTGGACGAAAGCCCCTAATATCGTCAGGGGTCAATGTCACTGCTTGACGTTCCAAGCTCAAGTCTCTTTTGTCGCATACAAGCCCACCAGCAGTCAACAGCGCTGGTTGCGATTATGCGGTCGCGTCGATGTGTAGCATTGGAAGCACATGAGTATCAATGCAACACGACCAGTTTATCTATGCCTAATTATAAAATGGACTGCCTCCAAGTTCTCATCGTTTCTATTGTCGGATTCGATCAGCTGTACTCGGCGGTACCGGTTACACGATAAGCAGCGCCGATCTGCTGTACGTAGGCAACGAAAACGTGAATGCGCTATACTTCCCTGCACTGCGCAAATCATGTCTCTTCCCAAGCCCACTTCGCCTACCGACTTTTCAAAGCTTACTTCCAGCTGCATACGCAAAGCAAAGCAAAGTGCATAAATAACCTTCTCGCGACCGGTTCTCACTCCCACTCCAGCCCGACGGCGCTCCGTCAATTAAACAAAAAGCTCCGCCATCAGGACATGAATGCAACCGCCATCACCCTGGGAAACCCACTAACATCCACACTGGGACCCACATTATACCCTTGGGTCCCACCAATGACCAACGGCATACCGTACTGTTCGTGATCCAAGCAATGCTGATGATCCACCATTCATTCATGGTCATTTACGAAATAAGGAGGGCACATGTCTAGCCTACGATCGCTAGATTGTGTCTAGATCTTCATGATCAATTTCACCTCGAAGAGGCACTGGCAACGAGGGAATGACTGATGCATATGAGGAAATACCGCCAAGCCAAGCCAAGCGTTCCATCAATCCGAATTCGACGATCCAATTCAGACACAGAATATTAAAATCGGGACGTCTGCGGCCGCTGCCAGAGAGGGAACTTGAGAAGTGTTCGTCGACTATGTGTGTGCAGATTGCCCGCTGCGGATATGTAGGAATTACGAGGTTCAAACGGCCGTGGTAGGCGATTAAGACATGCTGTATACATTACACTAGAGTACTGCAGCACTGACGCCTGACAAGTGCAAAAATGGGACCTTGTCGTGCCTTCACGGAGAAACTGCAGCCACATAACATTCATGCCAGCCTGAGCGGTCCACCGGTACATGACGCGCCGCCACCCCATATTCCCAAAAAAAATAATTGATCACAAGTTGCATGACCCACATGCGACTGGGTCATCGTTCACGAGAATCCCTATGCCTGACGTTGTCGCTGCAGCCGTATACCGTACCCAAGACAGTTCTCAAAGCTGCATCCCAACTTAAGCATCTCTCTCAGGCTATCCACCCGAACTCGGAATTACCATGGCCCGAAAGCTCATGCTCAACCGTGACTCAAGTCTCCCTGCCAGGTCTCAAACGCATATAGCATCTTCAAGCTTTCTGCCAATGTCGTTTGTATATGGAGCCCTTTGGTAGTTCACTGAAACTGTCGGCTTCATTATGGGAAGTTTCGGAACACATCCGAAGGTGGTGTCGTCTGTGTGCTTATTCGTATCTCCAATACGTTCTTGCGCGCATCATCGTCAGTGCCATGATTTCGTGAAGCCCCACACCACGCCTTGGAGTCTCGGACAGCGTACGTCTTCAGAGCAGGGTAGGTGAGGTCACTGGTCAATGTGAAGCGCACATGAAAATAAACACTTGACCTCAAAAGATCATCGAATTCTGGATTGTGGATAAACCCTGACCCAGAACACGCGGTTCCTGATTGCTCATCCAGGAGGTTTACTTCTCTCCCTTGCTTTAAGAGGCATTTTCAATGTGAACAAGTTCCGAGCCGTGTGGTGTTTTGACATTTAAGCTGCCACTTGTGCCTTGGCGTGTCATGTATCCGTCACTGTCGCATGATGGCTACTTTGCCGATGCTAATGAGTCCAAATTCGATGGTGCTTGAGTGCATAATTTTGAAAGCAGACTTGCATGATTCATCGCCGTCGTCTTTGTACAGGCTGACACAGAGTCGCCGACGTGCTGACCTATCCTCGACTCACCGACCTCCGTCATGGCCCAAATCGGATTGGTCCCAACGTTACCGCTTACAGAGATTAGCGGGGTACACGTGACTCGAATGAATGCTCATGATGACGAAATATGTACTAAAAAGGAAACGCACGCCATTATTTGCAATACGTTCGAAATTTGAGTCTAACCGGGAGTAAATTTGCCCGGATTAATGTAGAACGCAATATAAGCTGGCACGTACGGTCATTCCATACCCGCTACAACAGCATGTCTCCCGCACTCACACTCCCCCATACCATATCCGAACTGCTTCACCGTCCTCATGCAGATGGTTTCGGAACAAGAGCTATACACGTAGGAAGCGAACCAAACCCAGAGACGGGCGCTGTCATTCCTTCCATATCGTTGAGCACGACCTACAAGCAAGACTCGGTTGGTATTCATAAAGTGAGTCGTCCGTTGCGTTTCTTGGCGTTTTGCGCTGGTGGAATCGTGCGGGTCTTGGAAGCACAACTCGAGGGGCTGCTATCAGGGATGACGACCTCGAGGGTTATCCCTTTCCCCCCAGAGTGTTCGACAAGGCGTTCGCCGCTTGACTTCCCCCGCGTTCTCTTCTTCGCACGGAACATTCCTTTAATCATTCATCCAATGAACACCCTTACTAACCCATCTTCCTCAATCCAGGGCTTCGAATACTCACGCTCCGGAAACCCCAACCGCAACGCCTTTGAAGCCACCCTCGCTTCCATCGAAGCCGGTGGCTCCCACGCCCTCGCCTTCTCCTCCGGCTCCGCCACCACCGCAACACTCATCCAATCCCTCGGCCCCAACGCCCACATCCTCTCCGTCAACGACGTCTATGGCGGCACCTTCCGCTACATGACCAAAGTCGCTTCTCTCGGCCAGAACGTCTCCACGACGTTCTTGGACCTCGAGGACGTCGACGTGGATCCAGAGGTGGAGGAGAACATTTTGGACAAGATACAGGAGAATACCCGGTTGGTATGGATCGAGACACCGACGAACCCGACATTGCGAGTGATTGATGTGAAGAAGGTGGTTGACGTCGTACGACAACATCCGCAGGGAGAGAACATCCTGGTGTTGGTGGACAACACTTTCCTTTCGCCTTATTACCAATCGCCTCTGCTGCTGGGAGCCGATCTGGTGATGCACAGTATCACAAAATACATCAACGGTCATTCGGACGTCGTCATGGGAGCTTTGATCCTTCCCTCCCGGCACGCAGACTTGCTCGACCGATTGAGGTTTTATCAAAATGCCATTGGCGCAGTGCCCAGCCCTTATGATTGTTGGCTGGCCCAACGTGGACTAAAAACGCTACATCTTAGGATGAAACAGCACGGTGTTAACGCGTTGAAGATTGCGCGATGGTTGGAAAAGGAGAAGGAAAACGGAAATGGATTGGTGGAGGATGTGATTTACCCTGGGTTGAGCAGTCATAGGAAGAATGAAGTCGCATGGAGGAGTTTGAGTCCACATGCGAAAAAGTGGATCGAGAAGGAGATTTTTGTGGGACGGGTAGAGAGTCCTATGCTTTCCGCTTCGTCGTCGCAGGATGACTTGTCGGGTGGTTTGACACCTGTTAGCGCAGATGGAGACATGGGTTTCCCATACGGCGGGATGATCTCTTTCCGTCTCCCCGGCGGCTTCACCCAGGCCGACGCATTCCTCTCTTCTCTCCGGCTCTTCACGCTCGCCGAATCGTTGGGTGGCGTGGAGAGTTTGGCCGAACACCCTGCGAGGATGACGCATGGGAGTATACCGGAGAGGGAGAGGGAACAGTTGGGGATTGGAGAGAACTTGATTAGGTTGAGTGTGGGGGTGGAGGAGGTGGAGGATCTAATTGAGGATATGAGGCAGGCGTTGGAGAAGGCGAGGGCGACGGTGGGTAAGGCAAAGGCGAATTAGAGACTTTTGGATGCCCTCTCTCGCACTTTTTTGAGCTATAGATGCCGAACTCGCTTTGTGCACCTTGGAATAATTGCCTCCCCTTTGGTATACAGTACACAGGACCATCCGCTTTGCATTCGATACCAGTGAAGGAGAAAAAGAGCTATAGTAGTATATATTATTCATACTATCCATACTATTTCATTAATATACATTCTAGTCTGCATTTTCGTTGTCGGATCGTGATTGAATTTTCCTGTTGGCCGATGGATGTTGAACCATGGACCGTTGGCGGTGGGACAATGGTTGCCCCTATCCTGGTTTGACAACTCTCATTTCCAAAGCATTTTAATACTCGGATGGAGACAGCCCGTGGTGACGGGGACTGCTCATGTAAGAGGATCACGCTTCTGAGAAGAACAAGGGCTCGAACCCGAACATAAGGAGATTAAGATAGAATGGCTCGGAGAGTGGAAGAAGCCGGACTACGTTTGACCAAATTGCATGCTGAGCCAGTTAAAGTCGTGATTGCCCGCGTCTTGGCCGATATGTTGAGCCTACCAATGCTTGATAGTCTCTATTCCGTAACATATCTGGCTTCATAGCAACTCCGGCGTCAATGTCTGTGTTCACGTGACATCCTGCTCACGCTCAGCGCTTTGCCCACCTCAAAAGTCCAATCATCTACCAAATTGGAACACGATATTATTTACTCCTCTGACGTGACACGTTAATTCGAGTTCTATTGGCCACACTAAACGCAACCCTTAATATGATCCAGACTGCGATGGCTTCAAGCTTCAACAATGATCTGTCTGCAATCGAGGCAGAAATTCCTGAACGGGAGGTCCCATTGGTCAATCTCCGAGGCCGCCAAAAAATATGATGATGCCCATCGCAAGGCTTTCTGCAGAGCTTATCAGCAACATCATCGGCCATCTCGTTGCCGATCATGTTCGCCTAGGGGATAAAGTGCAATTGAATTACGAATCACGCAAGTTTTGTTTCTTCTCGTCACACAGTTTTGTGCGCAGTGGAGGGGAGTGGCCTTGGATGTCGCATCGCTGTGGACGTTATTGTGGACCACCCATCTCGGATGGTTCAATGCATTCCTGGAACGTTCCAATGACCGGCCTTTGCCTATTCCGAGGGATGCTCGTAATGTTTAGCCTTATCGCTAAGAATATGCACCGAATCTCCTCGTATCTTCGATCAGACACCTCCAGAGCGCATCTTCGTTTACTTCGGGACGTACCGGCTCCTCAACTACAAGTATTAGCAAGATTTTGTCACACAGGCGATCACTTTGGCAACGCAGTCAGCTTCTCCAATGTTATGCGAACTGTATATCTCGTCCACGGAAGAAGACTGCAATGCCCTTCTCCCATTAGGTTTACCCGCTGTCACACACCTCGGTATCTCGGACATGTCTGCTGAAGACCAGTTAATTCTTATCAGCCGTTGTCCGGTTATTCGGTTTCTATCTCAAACAGCGCCATCTAAACGACGTTGGTAGGATTCGCAGCGCTTCTCCCTGATCGCCCTGCCCAACTTGCAGCATTTGCATTCTGATAATGTGCCATGGGCAGTGCTCGATCGTCTCACACTGCCGTCTATACAAACAGTCTCGCTCATAACGCCTTCGATCGACAACCATCCCAGGATAGCTGTTGCGATCCTGGCAAGTCTAGTTCAAAACTATGTGTTTCGCCATCTCACTCCTCGTTTCCGTATCGGCTCCGATGGCGGCGATCTGAATCTTGTCGTTGAGCATGCCAACGGTTGCCAACGGTTGTCAACGGTGGATTTCTCTTGAAACTCTGCATCACTTATGTATTTCTACGGTCCGACGGCGGCTATGTCAGCCATCCCCCCCACTCATGGACAATCTCCTCCAACTGGTGCTCACTGTGAATGGAGCGATCCAATCACTTAAACTCAAGAGCATGGGAAGCATCGACCATCGCCTTCTTAGTTTAATCGGGACTGTGTTGACGTCTTTAAATTTATATTCGAAATCTTCAGGCTCTCAAGGTTCTCCTCTCTGGCTTCAATCACGACACCTGCGTGGTCTCTTATCCAGGTTTGGAATCCCTGACGGTCAATGTAGGCGACGAGTCGGAACGATGGATTGCATTGTTGGTGGAATGGCTCAAAGAGAGGAAGAAACGAGGACTGACGTTGGTCAAGTTGCGTGTCCAGAGCGATGAAATCGGCGAAGAGTTGTTGAATGCCATGAAGCAAATTGTCCGACAACGTTACTGTCAGAAGGTATGATCCTTGGTAAGCGATATTAGGGAACTAAATATAGCCTATGTGTAGCATTGCCAGTGTGTCAGGGATCCGGAGTACATTCGTTGCGGTCATCATTACGAATAACGCTCTTAGTTGATCCAGACTCCGACTCGAACGAATGGTCTCGCAAGTGGCTGTGTAGTAAGTGGGTGTTCACGTGATCGCGTCCACGTTCATATATTTAAATATTGTGGCGGCGACTCCTTTACTCACGAAGCCCTTTACCAATATCATCGTTTATACTCTGCTTCATACAGCCTCTCTGTTGATTCCATCACTGGTACACCCTCCATTTCAATATTCGAGCCCCTACCAACGCGAAACACGACACGCTTTGCTCCTCTGACGTGACGCGCTACTTCAAGTTCCATTTGCCACATTCATTCAGCAGCCAACCTACAATGCCTTCACACTTCGAGGACGAACTGTCTGCAATCGAGGCCGAAATAACTGAACAGGAGGCCAAGTTGGTCAATCTCCGACGCCACAGAAATATGATGATGCCCATTGCAAGGCTTTCTGCAGAGCTCATTAGCAACATCATCGGCCACCTCATTGCTCACTGTTCTCCCGAAGGGGACAAACTGGAATCAAGTCGCTATGCTCCCAAATTCTCTTTCTTCTCGTGGGTTTCGGTCACACAGTTTTGTGCACAGTGGAGGGGAGTGGCCTTGGATGACGCATCTCTGTGGACGTACTTGTGGACCACCAATCTCGGTTGGTTCAGTACATTCTTGGAACGTTCGAATTCCCGGCTGTTGCATATCGACACGCATCTTCCCGAGGACGGTCGTGGCATTCAACTTGAAATGTTCCGGCTTATCGCTAAGAATATGCACCGAGTCTCCTCCTTGCATCTTCGACCACAATTCGACTGCATGCATATTTATTCACTTCGGGACGTGCCAGCTCCTCAAATGGAAGTATTACGAATCTTGGATCGTACAAACATGCCCAGCTGCTGTTACCGCCTTCCAAATCCCGTCAACCCGGGTGTCATGCCGAGGTTGCGCGAGTTGTACATCTCGTCATCGCAGAATGCTTGGGATGTCCTTCTCCCAATGCATTTACCCGCTGTCACAAACCTCACAATCTCTGGTATGCCTGCTGAAGCCCAGCTGAATCTTATCAGCCGTTGTCCAGCTGTTCGCTTCCTATCATCGACAGCGCCATCTAAACAAGGTTGGAACGATTCACAGAACGTCTCCCCGGTCGTCCTGCCCAAGTTGCAGCATTTGTGCTCCCGTAATGCGCCATGGGCAATGTTCAATTATCTCACATTCCCATCTATACAAACGATGGCGATTACAACGTCTTCCATGACGGAAGACCCCGCGCAGGCTTTTTCAATCCTGACAAAATTGCTTCAAAGCTCGCGCGTGCTTGACCTTACACCTCTTCGGTTCCATCTCGCGTCCACTGGCCGCAACCTTGCTGTTGTCCTTGAGGATGCCACTGGTGGAACTCCCCTGAGATTGGGAATCAACTTTGTATTTCGAGACATCGCAGGTGCCAAGTTGATGCATCTCCCTGTCTTGAATAATCTCCTCCAACTGGTGCATAATGTGAATGGAGTCATTCAATCGCTGCATCTCGAAGGTCGGGGATGCACCGACCATCGCATTTTTCACTTCTTTCGGGACAACACTGACGTCTCCGAAATCGATCTTCAAAACCTTCAGGCCCTCATGATCTTTCTGTCCCTCTTCAACGTGAAAGAATGTGAGCACTCATGTAGCACAAGGACAGTTGGGCGTGAATGCGACATTTTTAAGCTATGTCGCGACACCTGCATTCTCTGTTATCCGAGCTTGGAGACCCTGACGGTCAATGTCGATGACTATTTCAAGGCGGAGTGTGAAACGTGGTTTAAATTGTTGGTGGAGTGGCTCAAGGAGCGGAAGAAACGAGGATTGAGTTTGGCAAAGTTGCGTGTCAAGAGCAATGTAATCAGCGATAGGTCGTTGAACGCTGTGAAGAAAATTGTCGACGACGTTATTGTGGAAAGGTGTTCTTGAATATTACGGAATATAGTGTAGCCCTGTCCTTAGAATTTCCTCGCGTTGCATTCGATCTGGATCTGGAATACATTCACCCCCACAAAGTAGAAATCGTGATTATCGTTCCTGGTGATCTGGAATCCCAAGCTCGACGTCCGACTCTTGAGATGAAAAGCAGCTTCTGGCACGACCTAGTATCAATTCGCCATCCTCGACGATTCTCGATCCAGAATTCTTTCAAGTTTGTGAGAGCCGGGGATGTCCAAAACATGTTGATTGACTCTCCTTTGTTGTCGTTGTAGTCTGCATACAGACACGCAGGCAGCGCGAGCGACAAGACTCAGAGACAGCAAGAGTACCTGCATGAGCTAGGAGGATATCCGGAGCCGAGTTTGCAATCATGATCCAGCGGTTGTCGTGATCGCACGACTCCAGCTCCATATACTCACTGAACAACGTCTGGAGGCCTTTGAACGATATGAGGTATCTCAACAGCGCTGGGGTGATGGCGCATTCAATACGGAGATACTGAACACAGGTCCCTGACTCCCTCAAGAAACCAAGAAATCCCAAATCCATCCAGGTCCATATGTGCATCGTACCCATAATGAGTCCATGCGACCACATCTATTTGAAATCCTTCAACTTTGTCAGCTCCATGGTATAATCCCGGGCCACATCTAGCAGCGACGCGCGTGGTTCATGACTTTCTGCGTCCAGCAGGATACCGAACCTTCTGATGAATGGCACACCAAGATGTTGGGTGCTTTAAAAGATCCATGCAAAGTGGGTCTTCCTGATTCCATTTTGCGTAGTGAGAGGCACACCTAGATTTCTAGGATGTCGACGAGGAAGGGTAGGAAGATGTGGGTGAGACGGATGGAGGTGTAGCGGAAGTTGGCGACATATTTGGAACCGAGGTGAGGGCCAATTTGGTGGAGGGCTTCTGTTGGGAGAGATAGTAGTGTTGGTGGTCTCATGAGTGGCTCTGGGCAAGCGTATCAGAGACAGGGGAGTCTGTGTCGTAAAAGTAGCCGACTGTCCGCAGGCACAGCATGAGTTGGTCAATGTCACACTGAGGTATCCGGCCGCTTATCACCTTCCATGACATACTAACCTTTTCACGCCATATAGGTACGCCATATGAAAGAAAGCGGTTCAAATTCCAAGTAATACATTTCATTTAATTCTTCAGGACCGCAATCATGCGCATGCATGTGCCATGTACACAAATTCGACGATAGCCTTGAGCAGCGGACAGTGTTCTCAGAAAACTACTGATTACTTGTTTGCCTTTTTAGCTGCTACGCGGGCTCTGTTGATTTTCTTCTTCCAAGCGAAGCATTGTCCACAACCTAGCAGGATGGAGAGGTAGGGTGTTAGCGGTGAGTAAGGTATTACCGAAATGTTCGTGTTGGTAGATTGAGGAGGGGACATGTGTGAAGAGACATACCGGCTGAACCGTGTTTCTTGCACAGCCAAACTCCTTCTTTGTTTTGAGTTATTTCTGGGACGTCTAACGGTTCACGATCGATTGGATCGAGCTATACGTATATGGGTATACCAATGAGCACGTTGATGGGGGATGGGTGGATCGGATCAAATGAATGATGTAAATTGGATGAGAATGAGAGTGAGCTAATTGATTCGAGATACGTACGCCGAAGAAGGAATCGTTCTCTTCTCTGCCATCATACCCGCAATTATCGCACTAGAGGTTGCAACATTAGAGGATCGAGACGAGATGAGATATGGAATGAAGCGTAGTTATAGTGTCGCAAGGTGAGAGCATTGCTTACGACTTCTTTAAAGTGCGAACAGAACACGGCGTCGTTGACTTCGATGGTGTTCGCAGCTGCGATATCTGTCATGATGGTCTGGTGGTAGATGAGCTGATCTGGGGTAACAATGTGGGGAAAGGGGCACAGGTCTCCCGCGTCTCACGGTCATAGACCCTCATGGACTTGACGGACCAACTCGTCCACAAAATGAAGCGCGCCGCACTCAACCACGTCCCCCGATGTCAGCTACCGATCTCCCAGCTGAAATATGGAACCAGATATTCAACCTCGCTACAGATGAGGATATTATCTTCCAAATTGCGCTGCCAACGTCGATGGCGGAACATGCGTGGTATAAGAGGTCGTTCGAGTGGTCGTGGAAGGGTACGCCGCCGTCCGAGGGTTCGCTGTGGGGGTTGAGATCGCCAAAAGATGCGCTTTCTCTTTTGCAGAAGGGGAGCTATGCTACCAAGAAGGTGAGTGTCGTGTGCTGAGCTGGACGGTGAGCTCACCTTTGTGGCAGGCGATTGTCATGACTTGCAAGAGATGGCATGGGATTGGATACGAGTCCCTGTTTCGCTGCTTGTACATCAGCACGCCGCAGAAACTACTCGCACTCCATGGTCTCCTCAATTCGCCTTCTACTTCCACCACCAAATACAACTCTGTCGGGTGGTGGACTCGGCGTATCCATGTCCAACGTTTCTATTCCACCACCCCCATTCAAAAATCTAATACACACGATAATACGCAACAGACACCACCCATATCTATGCAATTTCTCGAAAATGCACTCTGCTCCATTATCTCCCATTGTCGCAATCTAGAAATATTCATCGTCGATTGGCCATTAGAGTCTCGCACGTTTGGTCTCATCATCGACGCACTAGCTCAATCCGCGCGAACCACACTGAGAACGATGCAATGCATCGTCCCCTTGGATGCCCTACCCAAAGTCATATGGGCATTTAGCTACCTCCCCTTCCTCGTCTCAGCCTCCATCCAATTCGAACGACACCCCCCCTCTTCCTCATCACCGACATCGACACCCATCTGGACACCGTCCACCAGTTCGTCCTCCGACAAATCATCTGCAGATGAAGAAGATTCATACGACGATATCCGACTAGGCTCCGCATCCGGTCTCCAACTTACCCTCCCCAACCTCCAACAACTCCTTCTCAAAGGGCATTGCCAAGAATTCATCGAGCAAGCCCTCAACTGGTCCATGCCCAACCTCAAAGCCCTTTCCATCGACTGTACCGGCCCCAGCCACCGCAGCGACGACCTCCAGCCGGATGTCATTGGCTTTTTGGGGAGCCATGGCGTAGGCCTGGGACTGGCGTTTTTGGATTTAAATTGTTCGCCCGGGGCGGTGGGGGCAGGGATGGGCGTTGGAGCTGGGGGGGAGATGGAGAGTGGTAGTTGGGATGTGAAGAAGATCTTGGAGCTGTGTCCGTTTTTGGTGACGTTTGCGTTCAATGCGGATTGGATGATTGGGTTGGGGGTGGACCAGCAGCAGCAGCAGCAGAATGAGGCGTCTTCCTCTTTTTCGGCTTCGGCTGGCGTGGGATCGTCGTTGGTTCGTGTACCCCATCGACATATCACGACGATTGGGTTACACGGATTAATCTACGCTTTTGGTGTCCCCTCCCCCATTTCATCCACACACGCCAACACATCGCACAACCCCAACACTGTCACGACCTCTACCATTGATCCACTCCGCTCGCTCTTGTACACTCGCGCGAACGACCAAAACCTGCTAGCCTGCTGCAGTAGGTACAATTTCCCCAAGTTGCAGAGGGTGAGGGCAGTGAATTCGGTGATGCTGGAGAGGCTGAATCAGAATAATGGGCCAGGGGAGTTGGATGGGGGGTATGAAAGGTGGGAGAGATGGTGGAATATGTGTACGAGGGCTGGCGTGAGGTTGGAGGATTGTACGGGACAGTTGTTGGGGACGTTGCCGATGGAAGAGGGGAGTGATGCTGATGAGGATGAGAACGAAGATGAAAACGAAGACGAAGATGGGGAGGAAGGGGGGGAAGGGGAGGATGAAGAGGAATATCAAACAGATTCGGAAGAATCTACGTCTTCAATTGATGAATTCGGTCAACTCAAGCCCATCCCTGGATGGAAATATACCGTCACGTCCAAATCAAGGCGAACGAGTCCTCATGTGAATGAACTACGACAGCTACTAGAAGAATGTAGAGCTATGGACGAGGACAGGGTGGAGGATTCGGCTGCGGCTGGGAATGAGGTTTTGGCAGCTGCGATTGCGAGTGGGGGGGTTAATGAGTTTGGGCTTGGCCTGGGTGGGAGTTTGGGGAGACGGTCGAGAGGACGGAGGTAGAATACTGAGTGGCATGAGGAGGCTCTTTGTGCTTGTGTGGACTTTCACTGTGGACGGTGGCCATGTAACTCACGGAGTATCTTATCTTCTTTTATTAATACCCAAGCTAACATGGATGTCTTTTTCACTTTTCTGTTCATGGCAGAAGAACCTCATGATTGTTTGTCGTTGCGATTTTGCGGTTTGATTTCATTCTACCACTATTCTACGATTCTACAAGTGCAAAGCGCTAATTGAGATGTATGCGCTGATCTCGAGTTGACTTCCTATACCAGCAAACGCAACCTGCGACGCGTTTGACGCGTTTCAATGGGGTTTCGCGACGACGCGTCCTTTGTAAAGAAGAGTGCGTTCTCTCCATAATCCCAATGAGTTTTGCCTCACATTAATCGCTGCTCCTCAACGAAAAAGAGAACACTTCAAAGGCGCTTCCCATCCCGCAAGAACATCATGACGCGAACACCAGCAGATCTTGACTAACCCCTCCCAACTTTTCAGATTAGGCCACTTGTCTCTCATTTGGTTTTTGTCTTTCACTCGTAAGGTTCTCCTGTCCCATGGGTATATCAATCGTCTCTCATCCCCCCTTGCAGGCTTTTTCTTTCTTCCCCATCGACTACTACGTTCTAAGCGTTTTTCTGTCGATTTTGTCCCTCCTTTCCCTCCTTTCCTCCAAGTCGCTGCTCACCAAGCACACAAGCACCCAGGCTATAGCATCTGTTGCAACGTCCCTTTATACCACTCGACACCGGATACACTCTTTTTTTGAAACTGGACTATCATGGTCTTTAAACGCGTCAAAGACTTTGTTGCCGGTCGCACCAATAAAACGTTGGAGGTACGTGTTCTCGCGTCTGGATTCCTCGAAACGTTCAGTGGTCTCGAGATCGTGTTCTTGCCCTGTTTATGCCTAATGGGCTTTCCGGCCGCTTCTCATCAACCTGTCAGCCACCCACCCTTACCTCATTTCCTCCCCTACTCCTTTATCTTATCTATTTCCATACCGATACTAACGATCCATGTCCATTCATGCCAGGTATTCGGTGAATTCACCGAGTCTTCTAACTTGACTACTGGCAACGACTCTGCCTACGTCGCAGTCACATTCGCAGGTCTCTCTCCTTTCCTTTCCCCTCCTTCGCCCTCTCCTATCTCCTCTACTGGTACCGCGGATGGTCAGGTTGCCACTAGTACTATCACTCATACCGCAACTCCCCTTCGTGGTATCATTGGCAGTGGAGTTGGATTTGGAGCTCGTATCAAAGCTCAGAATGATGAAAATCAGAATAAGAAAGCATTGGTTCCTGTTCCTGCCTGTGTGAATCAGGGCACGGTGCCAAAGACGCCGCTTCAGGTATCCAAGGTGAGCCTTGAGTCTATCTAAAATGACGATTCTTTTCCCTTTCTCGTGTTCGACTTTTGACTTCTGCTGACATCTGCATATATATAATCCTCATAGACTCGAACCCCTTTGGCTGAGAAAAACCTCAACGTAGTCAACACGATCCCTAAAGTCAATGTCGACCATATCAACGAAATCGAACTCTTGTCTGTTCTTAATGATGCCTATCACGATCCTTCCACGCTCGATATCCTCCGTGAACATAAATTTGGACTCTCCGCAGCCGCTGGTTCTCCCGTTCCCCCTCTTGGTCCCAATCGCAATCGCACCCGGGCCGAGATTCGTACTCCCTTTCCCTCGCGTATTCATCCTGCCATCCAAAACAAGAACGAGAATGAGAAAGGGAAAGAGAAAGAGAACAATTTCCCCCCTCGTTCTGCTATCCTAACCAAAAACAAAAATACCAAAGGGAAGGATGAAAACAAGTTGCTCAAGAGGGTGTATACCACCAACCGAATTGTGTTGGAGCCTCCTGCTACGCCTACGCCTGCACCGACCGGGACGGGGACGAGGTCTACCATGACTTCCCGGTCTTATACCCTTCTTTATCCAAATGTGCGTTCGTATACCCGATCCCGATCCCAATCGATTTCTTTGGCCTTGAGGAAGAGGGATGGTGAGCCTGCCGGCTTGAATGAGGTGGTGACTGCTTCTATACAAGAAGTGAAGGTCTTCGAAGTTGACGAGAAGGAAAAGACCGAAACGCCCGATGATTCGATCCAAACTGAGAATGTGAACGAGTCCAAGTTCATCTTGGAATGTGGACGTGCCGCAAGTGATGGTGAAGTGGGTCTTGAAAGTAAAGCTAGTACTTCCGTAGAGAAGAAAAATGCAAGTCCTACGACGACGACGTTCAAGGACCGATTCATGACTGGAGAGTTGGTCAAGGCGATCACGATTATCAAAGGCAACGTTAATTCCATTGCGATATCATCGTCTTCAGCTTCATCTGGATCTGGGAAGTTTCATGTTCTCAACACTAAAACCAAAGCCAGGAGCAAAGTGAAAATCACAGGGACATCAAAGGATAAACTCAACCTGAAGGCCAAGTCTAAAGGGAAGGCTAAAGCCAAGGGTAAAACAAAAGCGAAAAAAGGTGACGGTTTGGGGGAAGGATTTGGTTCGCCTTTGAGTTTTAAGTGTAGAGGATTGGACGTTAGGCCTTCGGATGGTTCGTCGTTTGAGTGGCTAGAATTCGGGGTGTTGGGGAGTGGTGAAGGTGGTGAAGGTGCCGCTTGTTTGCCTGTGCCAGCGGTTGGCGATGGTGCTGGTGCTGGTGTGAGTGGAGAAAGAAAAGAGGGTGATGGGATGGCGATGGATGATAACGACGGGTCTGCCAAACCCGAAGTTTCGTCATCGCCTCCGTCTTTTCTTTCGTCAGCTGACGATGCTATAAATCAACTGCATAATGGTCGTGATATCTGTTTGCTCGATTCAACTAGGCGAATGGGACACGAATCGATGTCCAACATTCCCGAGTCGTCATTTTTCGGAAGGGAGATAAAGGCAGACAGTGGCCGTGTAAATGGACTAGGACATATTGAGGAGGCCGAAGAGCGCGTAATTGGTTCGGAGAGTTGGGTTGAGGTCGACCATGTGAACGTCGGTGAGAACGCTTGCGAGTTGCATGATGGAGACGACGAAGATTGGATAGACGATTCTCAAATCCAAGAGGGCAACGACGCCAACGACTGCTCCGATACCCGCCCTGGAACTTCGACTGAAACTCAAAACCGACTTTCCGCTCAACCTAACCAAGGTGACATCGATGGGAATTGCGACCTGGGTCCGACTGTCAACGACAAGATGGATGCAGAAGCTGCCGAGTGCAGCGAAGATGTATCTGGCAAAATGGCGGAATCCGAAGAGATAATTACTGCTGATAGCTTGAATGCCCAAGGACTGGCAGCTCCTGGAGTCCGCGCCACCTCCACAGCGTTGTTAGTCCATCAGCCAGGACCGTCGAATGTCGCCAATAGCGCGGAAGACGTCTCCTCTCCTGCTCATTCGGCCGACACCATTCCTCGCACAATGAAACTTGAAGACCTTCACTTCGTGAGGCAGCTTGGGAAGGGTGCTAGTGGACGTGTATATTTCGTCAAGGATACCATCTCCCGTAGCCGTTTTGCTCTGAAGGTCATCAAGAAGGAAGGTCTGGGTGGAGCTGATCCCGAAGTGCTGAAGTTGTTGATTAGCGAGCAGAAGATTTTGAGAGAGAATGAGGGTAACCCTTGGTTATTGCAACTCGAAGCTAGCTGGACGGATAGTCTGTTTTATTACATGGTCATGGTAAGATTTTGATATTATCGCCGGGCATTGTCTTGACGACATACCGCCAGCCGTTCCATCCAATTTCACTTGAAGATATCATCTGGGATGAAATCAGGATCGATTCCCATCGTGCGCGGTTTTATCTGGTCGAGCTTGTACGTAGCTCACGCTCTATGCAGTGCTTCACGGACTTGACGCTTTCATATAGATTATCGCCATTGAGACCCTACACGCGCGTGGTATCATTCATCGTGACATCAAACCAGGAAATATCTTGATATCAACCAGCGGCCACGTTGTCCTTGCGGATTTTGGCTTCTCGAAAGACTTCCACCGTCGACCTTCCGCCTCTGAAATAACCTACCAGCCTTATTGGCAGCATCTTCCTGGCACTGTGGTCACAGATGATACGTCTCCTGTCGATCCTGAAGACCTCGTGTTCGTCACAAATACGCGTTGTGGATCGCCCTATGAAGCCGCGCCTGAGGTGTATATAGGAGACTGGTACTCGTTCCCTATTGATTACTGGGCGGCGGGTGTTACTCTATTCTGGATGCTTACAGGACATGTGAGTTCAAGCGTAACTTTGCTGGTCTTCAATCAAAGGAACAGCGATTGATACTCAACTGTATAGCCGCCTTGGTTTGAGGAAGATGATGATGAGCTATGCGATCAGATTTTATTCGATCCGCCTGCCTATCTCCCGGAAGATCTGGTGGATCCGATCGAGAGAGAGTTTATCGCCCAAGTAAGTCTTCAGGATCTGCGTATCGCGGTATTCCTGACGAGTCCTGGCAATTAGATGCTCCAAAAGGACCCCAAGAACAGAGTCGGAATAGGAAGTAAGATGAAACATCACCCATATTTCTCCGGAGTGTGAGTCTTCGAACATCTGCTGTTGTAGAGATGTGCCTTCTAAAGTTCGTCATCTACAGTGATTGGAAATTACACGAGGAGCAAAAAGCGTCAGTTCCGTGGAAACCTCCTCAAAGAGCATGGGAGGTGCTTCGGCCCCATAACGAATGTATAAGCGGTGCCGACTTTGAACCAGGAAATCCACTTGAAGTAGTAAAAATGGATGATGAACAATTCTTTGATTTCCTTTCTGACCGCATCAAATTTGGAAAGTTGGCTCCCAAACCTCAGATTGGACTAGATGAATGTGAAGAGGGACCAGGTGGCGATGAAGATGGTGAATGTGTCAAGACAGACAAGGGATATCAATGCTTAGGAGCCGATGATAGGGTTAAACGGGATTCCCTTCTGGGACACCAAGGCGATGCTGGTGGAGAGGGTATCAATGGAGGTGTAGAGTGTGGAAAACATGGAGACGAGAATACCCCCGGAACAATTGCACGAACGTCTGATGAAATGCTTCAGGTAGTTGAGGAGATGGTCGCAAACATCGGATGTTCGCGGATGCGAAAGCAACCAAAGTGGCCAAAACCTGAAACAAGGATACGAGAACAACACGAAGGGTCTGCCTACAAGGAAGACCAGCGCCGACTTCATTGTCAACGCCAGCCATATCCCACACTCAGTCCATCATGGGCGCAGTCGTGCCCCAACGTCCCATGCACATCGAGTCAACCCGACCCTGCTACCCTGCACAGTACGCCTGATTCGGCAGCTCGACATACGCATGCAGTCTCGCCAATAGGCTTGCAACAGTGCAACACTAGCACGGAATCACGAGTCGTTATGAAGTGTGCTCGTATTCCTAATCCCAAAATTCAGATCGCCTCTCAAACATCTGCGCAAGGTCAGGTACATGGAATTGACTCAGAGACTCGCTGTCGTCAGAGCCATAGGGGATTCACATACAACTTTGCATCATGGTCACCTAGCAAGTTCAACACCACGAAGCCTTTGGTCATTCGCAATAAAATAAAAGCTGTTCGATGCTCGCTTCGGTGTCCGCCACCACCGGAGTTGGCCATGCGACAACCCATCAAGCAAATTTGGTTTGACCTCGTGATGGAAGACGCAGCTCGAACGGAATCCACTCATCAGCCTTCTAACCATCTTGAACCGGCCACTCATGATGGGAGGAATGATGCTGACGTGGCCTTTGGCTCTATCAATGGTTCGGCGACATTAGTTTGTTCACCTCAAGTCACCCCCACCATCGCAGGGGTCGTGTCGCCACCACGTCCCCTTGCTAATGCTGCTGAGGTATCACGAACACCGACCACGATTGATGCTAACTATAACGTCTCATCACCTAACATCGCTACCGATCCCTTCACCATGTTGTACCCGAAGACGGCGACTTCGACCTCTCCCCGGACATTAAAGACTACCATCAAACAGATATCGCCACTCAGTACCTTCATTTCGTTTGTGCCATTGCTATTCCAGTCCCCTAGAAAGAACGCCACTCAGTACTCAATCATTGAGCAAGTTTCGCCCTCTCATGGCTGTAACGCAAAGATCGACCCGACGATTCGGCAGGCAACAGTTACCCAGAAGAGAGCCATGGATACCCACTCACCACGTAACACAAAGGCTCACTTGAATGGGACCGAAGCCTCTAAAGATTCCGAGAGACGAAAGACCGCAATCAGCGAAGCAACGCTCAACATTGCCGAGATTCAATTTCCGACCAGTGAAGTCGCCAAGATGCCTCAGTTCTTGGACTCCGGAAAAATCCTCCAGGAAGAAGCATCGATTGGTCGCTATATTTACAGACCTACCCAAAGAACCGTAAGTCCCGATTTACACGCAGAACCTCCATCGTTATATGTTCGGAAATCAAACGACTTCGTCTCGCAAGACATTAGTACAAGTTATACTCCGCCCCAGCCAGTACTCAGGAAAGAAGCAGAACAAATTTTGGTGCCGTCTAGTATTCCCTCCTCATCCAAGATCTCCGACGCAGGAACCCGAGTAGAAGACCTCCGTTCTTGCAACAGTTCTGATTCGGAAAGCACCAGATACTCCCCAAGAAGCAATGACCCCCACTTTTATGGAAAGTTCAAGGAGATCTTCGACTTTTGCGATACGCCCTCTGCCTCTCCATCACTTTTGGTTACGCTTTCTCTAGCTCTTCTCGACCCACCAAAACCCGAGGCAACAAACATCATACCTCAGTTTTCAGATACATCGCAGGACTCCCCGCTAATGCGTCCCATGATGCCTTTCAGCGCACCCCAAGACTCGCTAAGCTCCCCTTCTCCCTCACCTCCACTTGTCACTGCGGCTTGGGAAGGTATTACGGACGAAAGAGACTATGAATTCGTTGAAATCCCGGAAGACATGAATTCTCTCGACATTTTCCCAAAAGAGAACCTTGCCCCACGTTCCTCATTGTCGCGCCATCCATCCGATATCACGCAGCTCTCAAATTCAGAAAGGAACAAGCATAAACCACTTGTGTCTCCGAACAAGATGGCTGAAAAGGTAAAAGCATGGGGCAAGAAGGTTCTCGGTCGAAGTCGAGGAAATGCGCTCTATGAATGGAAATAAATCTTTGTGTTAGTCGGCGCAACTGGTAAGTCCACTTCGTTGACCCAAAGCTTTGAGTACTCACTTGACTCGACTGCAACTTTTACAAGACTGAATCCTCATGGAGATCACCCAGTTTTGCTGATTAAGGTGTTCTTCAGGTGACTTTGATCGGAAAGGCTGGATAGTAAAAGCCTAAATGTGTGCTCCTGAAGTCTTATGAAGACCCCTATGGCAAAAATTCAAATTACATGGTTTGAGCTCTGTGGCCTTCGGTCGACTTGGGATTTGGATCAAATTCAGTAATCTAGTATATTTAATTACACTGTAAAACGGCCAGATGAAACACCAAATTAATGTTGGACGAAATGTTTTCCGCTGATGTATATTATTAAAATTTTTGTATTTGGGAAAAGCAAATCTAGCGACTATGTACAAAATTTCATGACATTTCACTGGGAGATACAAGAGCCAGACCGACCGCAAATAGATGTGGCCAAATTTGGCAAAGACGGGCCATTTGAACAGCCTGAACTCTTGTCTCGCGGCTCATCAATTGCGTGAGGTGTGCAGATATGTATTGAAAGCTACGTAAGGGTTGGGGAAACGACAAGGCGAAAGCTATGGGAAAGAAAAGGAGAGGGAGAGCCGATAGAGCGAGCCCTGTCCTGGACGCACCGTGTGCTGGCAGCTTCCAAGATGTAGGGTGGGTTGGAGGAAAAAGAGATAGGAGGTAAGAAAAGAGTAGGGTGAGAGGGAGGACACAGAAAAATGAAAGTCAAGCGACTAGGTCGCGGTGGTGGAGAGTAGAGTAGTAATAGGTTATGTAAGCTACCTACTTGACTCCGAAATCGCGGTGCATAGCGTGAACAGTCGCGGGCTGGTGTGACCGAGGCGACCTAGCGTCATACTGTTGCGCTTGTGCGTGCGGGAATAACATCCGAAATCGGTCGAGGAGGGTAGCAAATGGTGTAAATGGGTAGGTAGTTCGTACGCTAATACCCATGGATAGAAGAAAAAACAAAGTGCAGTTTTGCGATGAGGCAGGGAGTGAAAAGCAACCCTGAGCAACCCTAAGCGACAGCCCCGCCCTCGTTTCCTCAGTAGCCTCATATATTGGGCATATCTGTTAATTTATGTTCAACACATAAAATATGTGTTACAGTGGCTCAATATGCCAAAACAAAGCACCAGCCCTATTTGGACATTTTTACGACCCTTATCACCATTTGTAGAACCTAGGTCTGGGTGGCATTGGTGAGCGCAGACGGTCTCATTGCATGGAAAGTGCAAAAATAACAAAAGAAATTACCTAAATGGACGTAAAATTACCAACTGTACAATTGACCCATCCTGTATTGATGGCCCGTCTTACACTGTATCATTAATGCATTTGCCGGGTTGAGCTAGCTGGATTTTGTATGTTGACCAGTGAAATGCTGCTTCTCTGAACTGAACTGCCGTGTTTGAGATGTAAACTGAATTTATTACAGCGTTGCTACTGTAAAATATCTCTGTAGACAGTAGGTGTGAAGTTATTACGTGTGTATGTTGCCAACTACACATTCATGCAGGGGTATAACATAACACGGATCTTCATAGATTCATAGTCAAACACATTTACAGCAATTACATTAGGAGTGCCAAGTATACGTACTTTTTTTTTTTAGTATATTTTTCTGTATTCCGTGATCAACAAATCGACGGCCCGGTACAGGTACAATACAGATACGAGAGAGGAAGGAAATGGAGAGAAGCTACATATCAGAGGCAGATTGAAAAATAGGTAGGGTAGTCGTAAAGTGACGAAAACTATTGATGCAAAAGTTCGGAAGGCTATGTGCGATCAGGAGAGACATGGTAAAATAGAGTTCAGATGAGGTATTGAGAGATCGTGTAGAGGTAGTGATAATGGGAAAATTGTACGTAGAACTCGAGGGTAAAGAAATGACTCACCCCTGGGGTCCTCAATAACCGGTCGGTCCGCAAAGGTGAACGCTACTTGATTCTTCAACCAGTCTGCTATGGCCGAGTATAGGTTGTCGTGGAATGTAAGTATACGTACTTGCTAAGTCCCTCTGGATTCAGGGTCGTCTGAAGCGACTTCGATTCCCTTCTTCGGTCGCGTTTGATCGCGTTCGACCGAACGGTTCATGCAACGCCGAGGGGACTTGAAGACGAGTTGAAATCGATCGGTGTCGGTAGACATTTTTATCCCATTACCGTACACCATTCTTGCAGTATTAATATTGTAACGTATTCCTACATAAAGCTTTAATACCAATTCTATTCATGTCACTATCCAGGCGGTCTTCAAGCTTCATTTGGGATCCTCGGGTTGCTCACCTTTGTCATTCTCGCGACACCGCGGAAGCAATTCGACTATCTCATTTCTTGTAGTTCCGTCCCTTTTTCTTCAAAGTACCTCGCACTTTCGAAGATCCAGGAATCATTTGCACGTGGCCAATTTTCCAGACGCTCGAGATACTTTCGCACTCTTTCATCAACAGTAGGAGATCCGAAAGGTGGAACATTCTGTAAGCCCGATAAAAATCGTGCTTCAACAGCCTTGTGATATTGGGATGCCCAGATCATGGCGTGATTTGCTTTCTTGAATTGAAAATGATGCATCGCAATAGTTATGATGTTATTATGGTGGTTTCCTCGCCTGCTCTCGGTTGCACGAAGCGATGTCCTGGGTGTAATTATTAGATTTGGTGCGACCACCCAACGGATGCAGTTCAGCCACGAAGACATATATTATCAATGAATACGGGCTCCACAATGCAATTCAGAAGTTTTTTGATGACTGGACGATAGACCACATCGTCAGGTATAACCCCAACTCTCCTATAGTGCATGAGGGACATAAACCCTCCTATTTTTATATAACTCCAAATATCAAGGGTATGGCAAGCTTCTCGCGCAAGTGCTTGCTCTAGAACTGACTGGAGATACTGTGTAAAGTAATGAATGGAATGCCTTCGTGCCGTTGGGGTGGATGTTTGAATTGTCAAAGGCCAGAGCCTGCATCAATACGTAAATGTCAACAGCTAGTGCATGCATATGAAGACCACGCTCACTGTCTCATCGCTTCTCCCAGAAAAAAAGTCTCATATTGGGTCATGGCACGTTTCCAACACGTCGAGAATAACAGTCAAACTATGTTGGGTTCCGCATTGTCAGTACACTCGTCAATAACAAAAACTAAGTTCATTAGGACGTTACCTGTAGGCAAATGCTCTAACAATTAACGATCACGAACGCATGAAAGCGGGCAGGTACGTTCACAAACACCTTTGGAAGCATCTGGGTATGCGAGGGATGCAATAAAGCCTGTGCATTTGCCAACCAACAAGCATGCGAAATTGTCAGTGATATAGGATGCACCGAAGTTACAGAGCTCGAAGGCGTGCCGAGAGACTTCATCAAACGGATTGAAGGAGTGGATCCAAGCAGATGACTCGGCACTGACTTCGTGATAAAGCGGATTTAACCGCCGGGATCATGGCGATGCAACCACGGTGTCCGGAATGAAAAGCTTTCGTCGTTGATTGTCACCTACCATTGACCCTAACAGCAGTTATGAACAGTAGGGTGATAGTATCCCTTCAATCTTTACCAATGACACGATTCGACTGGTCCCCTAAAGGTGCCAGTGTCTCCCTCACTTGTGCGACGTTCACAGAGTAGGACGAGGCTCTGATATGGGTTGTCATCAGCTTCTACGTCGCAGTGGGGACTGAAATGTTACCCTTACAATCTTCTGGATCTCACTTCATCAACGCGAGCAAAATCCATCATGCTATTACAGCTACGTTTATAGGAGTGATCGACAGAATCCAGCAACAGCCACTATGTTTACACTTGATCCCGACCCCGTCCAGACTGATACTCGTACTTAGACGCAATGCTCATCGTCATACCGTGCAGCTCTTCTGAAGATACGAAACTCTCCCTTTTAGCGTCTACTTCCTTCTTACGCTCTCCCACACACGGGATAAATAACCGGATCAAGTCCTGAAATAAAAATCAAAACATGAGTACCATGATTGATACATCATAGCTGAGCACAGACTGATTGAGAGCCAAAAATTGCTGCAGTTAACGCTGGCACTGCATTCAAACCCAAGTGAGCTTTCAGATTCTCAAGCATGTGTAAAAGATGGCACATACAAATGGCTAAGATCAAGTTGTTCCTAGAGCCCTCGCCACCTGTGGTGGTGAAGAGCAATGCTGCCCTGAATACCAGGGTATTTGTTAACGAAAGGAATGACAAGTGAAGATGAGGCCTGGACTTACATCAGGGCAGACATGCCGGTCAGCGTAAATATGCCCACTCGAATAATCATGCTCGTGGCTGTGCCCATCTTCAGCTTTTTAGATTTGTTCTTATACACGATAACACATATCGCAACTAGTGTGCCAACTCTATTAGTAGTGAGACCGATGAAGTTAAGGTACTAAACACACTTTCTGCTAAAATGACCACCGTTGCGGCGACAAGCGACCATATAGCCGAGAGCTTGGATCTGTAATCGGGCCGTCGTTAGCACCATTGTAATTTAAAAGGGAAAACCAACACACAATGTATTGTTCGCCATGGAGCAGTAAAAGAAAGTGAATTGAACTTGGGTTGGGTTGCTGACCGCTATCTGATAGGAATGACATTAGGCAATGATGCTCAGCTTGGTCTCCATGGTCCTTACCCCGAGGACTCCGAAAAAGATCACCGCCCAACTAAGCCAAGGTATAGCGATTAACTATATCCATGTGTTACTCTGGATCATTCAATCAGCATATGGCGACGACTCACTAAGAAAATAAGAATCGGGCCCGTGGATCCCGCAACTGGACCGTAAATTGTCGATAGGACCTCGTAAAGGAGCTGGGAGTCACTTCAGTTCAGCTATGCCGCAAATAGAACTTTCTCCGGATTCATCTTACGTGTAGGACGAGTGCCACTGTGGCTGAACTTGCCCTGTTTGAGACGATGAGCAGGGTGAGCAGGCTCTCCCGTGGAATCCTTACACAACTGGTGCAGCGTATATCAAGCTGACTTGAAAGGTGCAAAGACCGAGTTGAGGGGAGGTGGGACTCGTCGTGAACACCAGTAAAGCATAGGAGAAACAGTACATGATCCATGAGAGACAGAAGCTATACCATGACCCATGTCGATATACTGAGCGTGCAAAGGCAGCCACTAGTGTGATGATGATAAACAAAATTCCCCCAAGGAGTTGAAATATAAAGAAGGCTTGAATCGTTGCCTGATTCTCATCTGGGATGCCTGTGCGCGGTGAACTCACAAGCGGTGAATGAAAGAACAAATGCATACGTACCAGAGCTCTCCCTTCCCGGCCCAGCACTCCCAATCAATTCAAACATGGTATACGTAGTCGAATAAGTTGACACCTGCGATAGCCAGTCGTTGTCGTTATTGTACAAGAGAATGGAGATCGTAACGCCCTGCGCTACACTGAAAGGATCGACGAGGGAAGGAGACAAATAAAACGCAAGCGCAAAAAGAGCTTTGCGGCAGAAGGCCAACGAGCAGTGCTTCTCGAGGGAAAAAGAGAAAGCCGCCTAACGAGGTCCGCTTTATTCATTCCGCCAGACGCCGACCCTGTTGGGCAAAGTTATTAGTGGACACGACTGATCAATATCGATCCATCTTCATTGATCTCTCATGGTTCCTAAGTTAGTATTTATCCCAACTTGTTACTAAATCCGTTCAGCGGCGGATAATCACTTAAAGTATTTGCTCACACGATGTTAGTAATCTGGTCAAGAACACACCAGTAGGTGGCGGATTGACATTTGGTGCGGTTCACTTTGACTCCACCACCAAACATGAACAAAACTTATGAAGGACCAGGGAAAATTTGAAGTTACCTATTATCCCCTATTCCTCTAGCAGAGATGCTCCTTTGATGAGATGAGCAAAAGTTCTAGACTAGATAGATTTTAGGTAAGTCAAAACTGGGAAATTTGCGTAGGACCCTTTCAGGGTCTGATGGGCCCCATGGGATCATAAATAGTAACCTTATCTAATCTCGAAACAAGGTGCTTCCAGGTTCCAAGAACGCGTCAGTGGGATTTTGAACTTGCTTGCACTACAGGTCTTGACTTTGAGCTCAGCATCTCTAGTGCTCAACCCTCTCGATATTCCCGCATCCACCTACAGGCACGGTGTCTTCAACACCGTAATATGTTGACTAAGGCGGAAGCCAATGCTTTGGGCATGTTCGTCTCTGCTTCGATCTGAGTGAACGCCTTGTATTCCCCAGGATTGCACTAACCCTTCACCAACCGTCCAGGTTTGTGATGTCACCATTGTGTGGAATGTGCTGACTGCGAAATTTGACTCAGGTATGTAGTGTTTCTCCCATTCACTTCTTTAAGTTGAATACATTTTTTACATATTAGTAACATTACTGTGAGTTATGTTATTATCCCCTGTTAGAAATGTCTGAAGGGGACAAATGTTAGTAACAATCAATCACTCGCCGAACTAGAGTTCGGAGACTGCGAAGGGGACCGGACTCCATCGGAGTACAGCCTCAAGAAGTGTGTCGTTCGTAAACTGGTTGGATGACGACGCCTTGACCTATTTACTGAGCATCGTAAAGTACTGGAGGAAAGTGACGTGAAAGGGACGACCATTACCCGAAGTCACTGGGATGGGAATCTCGCAGGTAGTTACGAAGTTGCGTAACCAAGAGATTGGGGCCTGCTCGGAAACTCCCTGACCCCAACGTCGGCCCAACGTCGGCCCCCTAATTCTTGGTAGCCTGCTCGCGACAAATACTAGGCACTACAAAAGAGAGAGAGAAGAAAGCTCACACTGCTCACGCACACACTCCTCCTCATCCCATCTCATTATTCATATCACTAAGACATTTAAATACTCAAATAAAGTTCTTTCTCAACCCACCCACCACATACAGAAACCAAACGTTACGCTTCAAATTTCTATGGGCAGTTGCAGGTCTCCAGGGAGATCACGACCTCACAACGGGTGGTTTTCTCGTTCCCACCCACCCATCGTTCCCCAGGTCTCTCGCAGCCCCTCCGGGGCTCCCCCACACTATTTAATAGAATAACACGAGCCTTCATCAGTAGCGCAAACAGGGCTTTATGTTGAATTCCAATACAATCTTACTTTAGATAACGCAGGAACCTCTGCCAACCAGCTATCGAGCGGAATACGCGAAATGTTCACTTCAAAACGTGCTGGTTCCATGCAAAAATAGTCGATCTCACAACCTTAGGGACCGAAAGATATGGGAAGGAATATTACCACCGTGGACTCATCAACGCAATCCTGTATTTGACCACCATTCATCCAACCCACTCGATTTCCCTGATCTACCTTAGTGCATGAGTTATATTATGTAAGACGTCCATTCTTGGACGAACAACGATCAATGAGGTATTCTAGGCTTCAAGAATACTCTCTCAACTGTCGTTGCGGTCGCCACGGAGACAAGGATAATTCATGAAGAATTCAGCACGGGGATACCGTGCACTAGATTGGGTTTCGATTTTGGTGTTAGAGCAAGGATTGCTCTCAGACTCACCGTTAAGCTTCCTTCGAGCATTTCATTCATCACATACACCTGTCATAGTGACAGCGTTGTTAGCGACATATGCATACGCGCGCGTTCAAGTACTTGAGCTTGTAGGCACATAACAGTGGACCACACACGAGTCATTACTCACGTTGTGGCCTGCTTCAGTAAGAATCATAGCGCCCCTCTGCGTCTGTACGTTCTCCTCTAATAAGCACTGCCGCTTGCAGTGTACCAATCAGGAACATGACCGGTCACCAGTCATGCTATCTTGATCCAAAACCACCTCGGACATATCCGGGTACGAGGATATGCTATGTGGAAAACCGTTGTATGATAACTCGTAGTCACCTCTGCATTGTAGCGCAAGCTCGTCGCGCGTTGAGCACGGAATGTAGAGTAGAATAGTTGATAAAAAAAAACGTGGAAAACCGGAAAACCGACGGAAGTCAGCATTCCCACCAGACCCCGATATTGACGAGCTCGCACATTATGCATTATTAGCGTCCATAGCCACCTATACCGCACAACAAAAATCAGAAATTGCAAGAACAAGGATGACGACTGCCGAAGGTCACATCAAAGATCAAGTCTTCGCTGGAGTTAATCAAGGAACATTTTCTCGTATCCATGCCGTAATTCTGTCCAATTAGTGCATACTCCCTTGATATCATATAGATCTATAGTGTGTCCAGGAGGCTTCGAAGCCAGCCATAATTTAGCCATACTGTTTTATCCGGCCTGCACGGTTCCAGATGGATTGCGATCCTGCCAGATGCGTGGATCATGATAAGTATGCACCGCGCCATCATCCCATCCACGGACATAAGACAATGGGATGAACGTTTGGTTTGACCATAGCTCAGGCGATGACGAAAAGGATCAATGCCGGTTAACGACTCAAGATCGACTAAGTTAAGACGGACATAAGCAATATTTCAAAACCCCAACTCATATTCAGCGAATAGAGTTCTGGATTTTACAGAGCAAGGTACACGCACAGGGCGCACAACACAATTAGCACCGTCAAATGTTGACAATTAAACCACGGAAAGTCACAAACGCAACTGAAGTTGAGTGATGGGACATTGGTTCGTAAGGACGGTGATTAGGGCATAGGCGAAGGAATAGAGTCGTGAGTTGAAGTCATGTATTTCTATGGGCAGGAGGGTTCGGTGAGTAGCCAAAGAATTGCAGCTAAGGAGATGATGTGGTTCCTGGAGCATCAGAGTCTGTTGATACAGCCTCGGCCTCATCACCCTCCGTTTTGGCAGCAGTGCTAGTGCTTGACCTCACTCCTGACGTCTCCATTGATTCGGATTGGCTGGACGTAGTAGCACCAGCTGTCGGAGCCGGCCCTGGCTCGTCTTCGGAGGCACTAGCCGATAGCGTTTGGCCCTTGTCTTTCTCAACTGCAACCATTTCGTCAGTTGCTATTGAGGCTGCTGTGTCGACAACTGGGCTAATAGGTGCTTGACTTGGCTGATCATCAACACGTAGACTGTCCGAATAAACCACCTTTGAGTTGTCTGTGTCGCCGACGTCATGAACATCATCGTTGTCATGCCGTTCACTTGTATCAAGAGCACCTTTCTCCTCCTCCTCCTCCTCCTCCTTCTCCTCGTCCTCGTCCTCTTCACCTCCACCGTCCTCCTCCTCCTCCTCGTCCTCGTCCTCGTCCTCTTCACCCTCGTCGTCGTCTTCTATTGTTCCAGATTCTTCAAGCAGAGAGGCAGTGGTAGTCTCATCTTCAACCGCTGGTGGGTCTGATGGAGCGGGCTCGATGACGACTTGGATCGTTGGCACGACTTGATCCCGGGCTGAGTCTGGAACGTCTGATGACTGGGCACGAGAAACAGCATCTGTGGAAGGGGATGATGAATCCTCCGTACTGCCAGTCGATGAGGCATGAGCCTGCTCGGCGGCTTCAGCTAGGCGTTCATTGTCTACAGCACTTGCATCACTGGCTTGGCCCGATGGTAAAGACGCCTGACCCTCATCCGGTATTGATTCTTCTATTTCTTCCTCTTCGTCCTGTGGCTTCGCAACCAGCTGGTGTTCCAAAAAAAGCTCGTCGTCATTCTGTGATTTCTCCACTTCCTCAGTAGTATCAGAAGGAATGGGGATAGCATCTGCATCGTCGAATTTCGCCAATTCTTCTGCCATATTCGCAGCTTCACTGTATACCATAGTATCGGTTCGAGTACGACCCAGCTTTCGTGAATTTTGGTTTTCAGAGAGACCAGGTGGATCTCTGTTCTTTGGGTGAATAAGCGAAAACTCCCCAGGTAAAGTCTGGCCCCATAAAGCAGGAGTGTGGCTCGGGTGTGGTGGTGCGGCTCGACTGGACTCTGCCTCAGGATCCAAAGGCGGAGAAGAGATACGCTGACCTTCGCGCGCGCTGTTATCATCTTCACTGCCCATTCGAGCTGGAATGACCAGGAATTCAGCTGGGACAAGATCAAATTTTGACGTCAATGCGAGGAAGCGCGCATATAGAGAGGATTCAGCTTCGGCTTGTTCAAACACTTCCCGGTGGTGGAAATATGCATGAGCAAAGATGCGACTAAGCCGTCGAGCGAGTGAAGAAAAATGTCTGTGTGAACTTGCTGGTATTTGAAGCCTGAATGAAAAAAAGAATCTATAAGGTTTTGGGGGTACAACATACCATTATGCTCACCGAGACGGGAAAGCGCGAGGAGAGTTGAGCAAGGCAGTTGCGCTGTCCAACGTGTGCAATATGTAGTCGATAGCACAGCATTGCTAATTCGTTACGAACAACTTTAATTCTGACCACAGAATTTGGAGCGAGAACTTACCTCCATCGCACCCCCTTCGCCATGTGCTACGCATAGATAGAGCCATTCTCCCGCCTTCATTTCAGGACATGTCGAACGACTACATTCAGATTGTAACATCGTAATGAGCGGATGCGTCAGGTCTTGTGCGAGACGCCTGAGGAATATCCATAAAGGGCCAATGGAGCGGTAATATTCGGTGGCTCGTACCTAAGTTGTTCGTAAATCCAGCAGGCTTCATCAACATTGACATCCGTCTTTCCCTTATCATCTTTTTCGTCATTCTTGATTTCATCCATTTCATTAACCTCGCCCTCCTTTTCCTTATTACTTTTTCCCGGAAGTGAAGTGATAGCCTCTACGTCGTGCACATTGAGACGGATGAGTAAGGATATGTACTCTTGAAGCTGAAATGCGCTGTCTAGCGAAGATAGAGAAGGAAGGGTCTTGACGGGATAGAAGGTAGAGATTCTTGAGCCCCGTAGAGGCCTCTGGAGAACAGCAGTCATTTTCGACTAGAAAAGTTGTTTGGGAACGAGGAGGCAGCAGTCTCTGCTTACGTCTGCTGGTGCTTCGGCAATTTGCGGTGCAAGTCCTGAAAATCCTGGAGATCAGTAATGCGTGCAGGGACAACGACTACCAACTTGCAAGCATCAACCAACTGCGAGTTCTTTGGACGCATAAATTTTCTATGGTCTCTGCATCGTGTGGAGCTGGTGACGGGATGAATGAAGCTCATTTACCCGTAAAAGGTACCCACCCCATTCAACCCTGGATGTTGACACAAAGCTGTTGTCGTTGTATTGCCTGCGGACCACATGAGATAGCTTGACCAGCTATCAGGTGTCGTCGAACGGCATCGTGAAAAGTTATCTCAGCTATCGCCATCTTTCTGCTCACAATGTCGTCTCCTCCACCAAGCTATCAGTCTCGACCCCCTCCCAGCTTCGTTGATAGCACAGATAATCCATATCATCCACAACTACTCTCACCTCGCCCCACGCAGGGCGTGCGCAACGTAAGCGCACCCTCGCAGGATATGCATGCTCGCTATCTCTCCGAGCCAACATCCCTCGTTACACCTTCAGGCTCACCTTGTCAAGCCGGAATCTTCCCTCGTGCACCAGCTGAGCGGCGAGTCGGAGAGCTTGGTTCTATTGAAGCCGCTCCTACAATCAGAGGGTCCAGAGCACCAAGCTTATCTATTAAGCTACCGCCACGACTAGAACGGAAACTTAACCCGACGAACTACGTCTGCTTGTCGAGGAAAAGCTCATTGCGCGAGAAGAAATTATTTTCTTCTACGTCTATTAAGGGAACGTTTACTGTCAACCCATCGTTGCATATCCCACAGGCGCTGCTAGGAAGGCGTCCATCAGCCTCTCTGTTAAATCTTCCACAACAACGAAAGAACCTGAGCTTGGAGGTCCACAACGGGGGCATTAACGTTGACATTGTGCTAGTTAGCGACGGTACCGATACTGGCCCACGAGTAACGTTTGATCTGACTGTGCGTGGCGGGCAACATCGAAAGTTCCCATTAATTGCAAGACTTGTGAGTTCATTCAGTCTCCGTTGTTGAAATATGAAACCGAAACGATTGGTAGCACACGCCTATATCCCCACGCTGTTCATACTTATTAACCGCCAAAGCTATTGATGGCTACACAGCCTACTATCTCCCACCTAACTTCACTGGCCCTATCACTGTCACGGTAGCGAGTGGTGATCTCAATGATCACATCAGGCTATCAAAGGCGTTCCTCACGCGCTCACACATTCTCAGCGAGACTGAATTCACGAGAAGCTTCTTCGTTGGACAGTTAGATGGATGGGCTTCAGATGAACAAAATTGGCACGGAGACATGATTGAAATCGATGTTAACCGTGGACTGGTGTGCTTGCAGTTCATCGGTGAGACGCGTTGGGATGGGATATGGCAAATCATTTGGAAAACGTTAAACAAATAAGGGATTCCTAGGACGTGCTGTCCTGATATCGAGGTTGCAATTCTGATGTATCATTTATCCGCTATACCCATGCATCCAATGTTGTGATTCATGTACTTGTAGAAATCTTGTATAACATAAACATCAATATCTCAAGCCAGTTTAGTTCACAATATCAATCCATATGCATTTAACAATCGCCACGACAAACATCGCGCGTTCTTCTCTAGCAATCTCGATTACACAGACATTCCATCACCGCAGAAAATACCAAAACATCTACCGACGCCAGCAGGATTTGAACCTGCGCCCTCAAAGAGGAACAGATTTCTAATCTGTCGCCGTAACCACTTGGCTATAGCGCCCACATGGCGTTACGGTGGCTGTGCACCAATGTGTCAAACAAAAATCTGGCAAAAGCATAAACAACTTAACTCGAAGCACATTCATCACAAGTCAGGACAAGAATAGCGCAAGGACCCCCGGCCCTGCCACATTGCCACCTTCGTTGAAGATTCTTGGATTTGGCGGTTTGGGTTGGATGTGATAGCATGATGAGTTTCACGCCTTCGTCGACGATCTTCCTGTAGTAATTATCGTTGGTATGGTAAGTTGACTATATTGCCGAGTTCTTTCAGCCGGACCAACTCATTGACAGGTATGAATTACAACTTGAAGCATTCTGGAGCGCGATATTTGACTTGTAATAGTGGAGTTGGTGTGTATCAATTGGAGTGGCAACTTGAACCTTCGGATTCCAGCCTCTAGAATTTCACTGATCCTCCATAAATGACGCATAACCCCAGCTTCCTATGCACGGGGATTACATACAATCCTCCTATCTGCTTAATGAGTGACAACTTCATCCTGTTCCAGAAGCACATATAGAAAGGATATTAGAGGTAGATTGGCCATTATTCTGCAACTTAATCTGACAGTAGATCCACCCTTATACACGTTTCCTTCGTACCAGAACCATTTAGCTTCGACGGTCCCAGGTGAGAGGGATTGTCCCACTCATCGTTGCTCGTGCCTAGTACTGAGTTCGGCCTCATCTTTCTCAGCACTCATATTATCCCTATCCGTTACCTCAATTCGGTTTACTCTGAGGTGCATTTAACTTTCCTCTATATTACAGCTCTTGTTTAATAGCTTAGACTGCTGCCTGTTTGTTTTTTTTTTTATTCCGGGGCTTGCTTTCTTTGGCGTAATTCGTGCTACTCATATATCATCAAAACAGGCCTGGGAACAATCCCTCGTCATGGCCCACTATCGTCGTTCCCATTTAGCATTCAGTGATTCCACAGAGGAAGACAGTGACGTTATCCCGCCACCTGGATACACATCGCCTAGCATCCCTCCATCTCTGCGCCCCGCTGTGGCTTCATCTAGCACTAGACAACACAGATCATACGAATGCGGAGACGACATCAGACGTCCGTATGCATACGGAGAACAACTATCGCCGGGCCAGACGCAAGCTGTGGCCAGATTCCTGTATGGCAGCTCCCAACAAACTCCACAGTCCACCCAGAGAAGTCATGGCCGCAATGCCCGTTCTATACACGAAACCGACAACGCCAATGAAGCTGATGCGGAAGGGAATGTGGAGATCAGCGGTAGTCTCCGTGGAGATGGCAGTGATTCAGACCTCAGCTTACCTGTAACAGTCTCCCGTTTCCTTGAATTTGGTGCATCAGAAGATAGGGGTCCTGTCGGTGCGACTTTGCGGTCGTCGCGGATAGCACCGTCTTATCGATCCAACGCATCAACCAGATATAGCGACCAGGGTCATAGGATCATTGGGAACACTCTGTCTGGCCCGGTATGCGACAACCTAAACTCTACTTCGCAGGGTCATACGGGCGCACCTGTTCATGGCCGAAGTGAAACAGAGTCAGTAAGGTTGCGTGGATCACACGCTGGTGCTGCTCGCCGACATCGCTACTCTCACGCGGGTCATGTCAATCCGATCACCTCCAGGTATGGGTCAGTAAGGAAGTCCCAGCATCGGAGGCATAACTCCCAACCCCATCAGAATCCTATTGGGTTTTCGAATTATAGAACTGACCAAATCAATAATCCTAACTCAAGCCCCAAATATTCAACCTTGTCTGGCGCGAGCGGAACGTACCTCCCAACTCAGTCTCATGAGACACATTTGTTTCCCCCGCCATTGCCCCCTCTCCCGTCCGTTCTTTCTGAATTCTCAACTCATGCTTCGGCGATCTCAGCGCCGGTTAAAAAACCCGTTCTTCCCCTTTTGAGTGAATTCCATTCATCTCTGAAGCTCAGCCCGACTAATCACGTCTCTCTATCACGAAAAACGCGTCCCGAGTCCAACGGGATATTCTCACTGAGGAAAATAAGCGCTTCGATCAAGGGAACGTTCACAATCAATCCCTATTTGCACATTCCGTCGGCATTGTTAGCTCCTCAAAATGATCGAGCGGCGTCGAGACCAAGGGATTCTGCTGTACATGAACATGCGGAACGGAAGAACCTATTCTTGCAGGTTGAGAATGGAGGAATAGATGTCGACATCGTGCTCGTTGGCGATCAAATGTTCGATGCTGAGGCTGACAATGAGCAGCGCAAGGTTGAGAAGACAAATCTGGAGCTCAAACTGACTCCAGCGGAGTCCACCTCCAGCAAAATGCATTCGCTGATTGCACGAGTGGTAGGTTTCTGACTCCAGCGATTCTACGAGTATTGATCTGATATACGCATCATTGTCTGGCAATATAGCATACACCTCACGCAGTCCGACCGCCATTTCAACTAAAACTAACAGGATCCGACGGATATGTTGCCGCCCAGCTTCCAGCATCATTCCAGGGTCTCGTCACTATTCGGGCCAATAGCGGTAATCTCAATGCGCACATATCGCTTTCCAGTATGTTCGGAGACAACTCGATCATCCTGAGTGAAACTAGCACAACGCGGAGCTTCTTTCTCGGAGAACTTGGTAGATGGGGAAATAACGAAGAGGAATGGAATGGTGATAGTGTGGAAGTTTGTGTCAACAGGGGCAGAATACGGCTTCAATTTTGGGGAGAGAAGAATTGGGACAGGCTCCGAAAGATGACATGGAGAATCTTTGGGCTTTAATTATCGAGAATAAATACGCGTTTCTTACATAAGCTGCTGAGGACCCTTAGTGTGAAGCGAAGGACGAATTCGAACTCGAACCACAGCTCCACGTCGCTGGTTGGACCTTGTCTCCTTGTTCTCTCCTTGTTCATCTTGCTCATCTCTTGGTTTCTTTTTTGACTTCATAACGACCATGGGTAGAAAACCGGCGAAAACTTCCCCAGATCACGACATTCTACCTGAACTTCCTGAACTTCCTGAACTTCCTGAACTCCCAGAACACACGCCTCCACCAGATTCCCACTCCGCTATTGTGGATACCGCCCAGAGATTGATGGAAATGTCTGTCCCATCTCCTCCTCGTTCTCCAAACCTTCGACCAGGATCTCCCCTGGGTATGCAGCAAAACGCGACACAACTGTACCTACCTGTATCAGCATCAGCATCCACAGCTCATTTACACCACATCCATCAACAACCAGGCATCATTTATAATAGAACAGAAAGTGCATTCACATATCGAAACTCATTTGATGCTAATTACCTCGCACCCGGTCGACTTTCGATACACGGGAACCCATCCGCTTTTCGACTTCGATCTCAGAAGTCATATAGTTCTGTCAAGCTAAATCCAACAAATTTCGTCTCTTTGTCCCGGAAAACGGTCCCTCAGAAAAAGTTCTTCCTTTACCGGGCGAGCACATCAATCGGTGGTACCTTCGCGGTGAATCCATATCTGCATATACCAACAGAACTTCTCCCACCATCTTCGGAAAAGGAACTGGACAGGAAGAACCTACGGCTAGAAGTCGAGAATGGAGGAATTGACGTGGACATCATCCTAGTTGGCGACTCTATGCCAACAGAAGATATGCCACCTCTTCTAACGACTCTGGACTTGAAGCTGAGTGGAAGATACCTCAACCGTTTCCCATTGATTGCGCGACTGGTAAGCCATCGTTCCATCGTTTTGACGCGTCTTTCCGTTCAATTTCGCTGTCCCATCATTGTTCTTCCGATTTGGTTTCGACCTCCGGTGTCTACGCGTCGCGGTCACGGGACTGACTCCCTCCTCTTCACGTTCCCGATTCAGCATACTCCAAATCTTGTACGACCCCCGTTCCACCTTCTGGCTACTTCATTGGATGGTTACGTTTCCATTCATCTGCCACCGTCATTCAATGGGCCTGTCATGGTTCGTGTCAACTCCAGTATCGACTTGGGTGCCCATATCTCCCTATCGAATGCACTCAAAGAAAACTCGTTCATCTTGAGCGAGACAGAAAATGTAAGATGTTACTTTGTCGGCGAAATGGGCGGATGGTCAAAATCGGAATCCACCTGGAAGGGAGATAGGGTGGACATTCACGTCAACTCTGGAAAGGTTCGATTCCAGATGTTAGGCGAGAAGGATTGGGACATGGTAAGGAAACTTACTTGGAAGTTTATTTAGGCGCATTCTAGTTGGTGGTATGGCTTTGTGACGTTGACGTCGATTGCTTTGTGATAGCTCTATTGCCCTCAGTTCCGCTATGCTTCCCTACTACCCTCCCTTTAACCTTGGTGGACTCGAACATTCGCTATGCTCTCATGATTACCGCATTTGCCTTCTTCCTTGTCGATTTTGCATGTACTTAGCAAGCTGGTTCTATCTTTGCTACGACCCTGCCTCCCCTTGTTCCCCTCACTCTGTCCCCTATTCATTATCAATAGCTAGTTACTTACGAGTTCACAAGACTTTGATGATTGTTATGCCCTCGCATTATTCACACACTTACACACGACCGTATCCTCTTTGATCTGAGTTGGCCATCCAATCCGTTGGTTTCAAGGACTTTCATCAAGAGTGTGCGTCGATAAAGCAGCTAGATTTCATTCTGCTCTCAGATATTGCATCACCACCCATAGACAATAATCCTCTTTTATATATTGTGTAATTCTCATTCTGGTCCCAACCTGCTCGGTGCATCTTTGCCACCCTGCCTGGTTCTTGGCGTCATCTGGCACCGCAAATGCGTAACTTCAGTGTTGACTGACCCTCGGGAGTGCTATACACTGGCAGGCCCGATATTTGGCTTCCAATTTATGGACCCTAACCCAAGACCCAATCTCGAAACCTGCCTCAATCTGTTGATTACCAAAGGCCAGGTACGTGTGGGCGTACAGCTCTGCAGCCTAACAGTATTAAGATTTTCATCAGTGACGACCTTGTGGATCCATTTCGGAAAATCTCCCGTTGGTGCCAGTGGGGCATGGCACGTGCTAGCAATGGTGGCATGGAGCTTTAGAACTTGGAAGTGCACGGATTCACGCATTCAAGTTGGGTCCGATTTCAGAATGCTTACAGTATATCAATCACTTGATGAACCACAGCAGTGGGGCAGGTACTGCCTGGAGAGAATGCACTCCGCCGATGGCAGTGCCGTCATGAGCGCCCTACGGCACAGAATGACATTCATCCCCAGCAACAACAATTGCAAGAGGAGTTACCATCTAAGACATCATACATAGGATGCCGAGTAGTGCCGCCCCCAGCTACTGGGGCCCGACTACTCGGCATAATCACAGCCAATGTCTCAAATTCACGGAGGCTGAGTAGAGCCACTCATCACGGAATATCTGGCATTACGAGAATCGTCACTTGTCAGAATGCAATACGTATGTGGGCCACAATATCTTGTCGTCACCAGAACCCACAATGGTGCTCCAACGATCGTCTTAGTGTGGGGTACCACGCATTCACAGTCGCTCACTGTAGCCTTTCGGGTGTCAGATTCAGACCTAGTACTCTGCACCGAATGGAAATGGGCGTGGCTTCACTGGCATGATAAAACCCACCTCGAAAAGCTCCAAGTTGTAAGCAACTCGACCCTCCATGGACTCCCCTCTCCAAACCGCGTTCACTCTCTTGGCTGTAGTGTGTGCCTTACTATTCGCTCGTCGCGCTTTTGGGCAACAGAGATTACCCCCTGGTCCAAAAGGATATCCAGTGATTGGGAATGCCCTGAATGTCTCGAAGGAGACACCATGGGTAGCCTTTGCTAAGCTGTCGAAGCAATACGGTAACTATATTTCACTATCGCATGAAAGAAACCAGTTCAAACCTGAACCTCGCTAGGAGATTTTGTTTATCTTAATGTATTCGGACAGAAGTGGCTGGTCATCCATTCGGTTCAAGTTGCTGTAGACCTGCTCGAAAAACGAGGATCTATATATTCGAATCGACCAATTAACCAAATGGCACGCCTGATCGATTTACATGACCGCGGGATGGGCATGATGCAGAATAGCGATCGCTTGAAGTTATACCGTAAATTCTTTTTCAAATTCATGGGTACGTCATCTGCGTTACGACGGTATGATGAAATCGAAGAGGAGGAAAGTCAACGATATGCCAGAGCGTTGCTTTCGAAGCCGGAGGCCTTCCTCGGGCATGTGGAACAGTGAGTAATTGGCATTTAATCTCCTTCGACTGAGAACCAAGGTATCGACGGACGGTTATAGTTTTGCTGCCTCAATCATTATGCGCCTGGCGTACGGGTACCGAGTCAAAGGATACCCCGACCCCGACCCATTCGTGGACTTACTGCAAGATTCCATGAGGCAGTTTTCAGAAATAATCACTCCCGGCCGATTTCTAGTAGAATGGATCCCATGGTGTATGTATTTACTTTAATTAGAAAGGTAACATGCTCATCTGTCATGTTTACTAGTAAGATATGTGCCGGAGTGGGTCCCTGGTGCAGGCTTCAAGACCGCAGCAAGAGAGGGTAAAAGGTTGATGACTGAGCGAATGGTTGATGAGCCGTACAACTGGACCACGTCACAGATGGTTTGTGCTTCACTCCCATGGACAACTGAGGCTCAGCTGGTTACAGCAAACCCAAGATGTTAAGTCATTCGTGAGCGATAACGTGAGCGATGAATCAGGACCACAAGCGGAGGACATCAAATGGGCTGCCTCCGCAATGTATGCAGGTCAGTCTATACTACCACCTAGGTTCGACATCATTCTCAAAGCGACTCTTTTATTTCTAGGTGGAGGTGATACCGTAAGAATTTAGCTTGGATCCTCTCATGCTAGATATCTTACGCCTAATATCATAGACCGTCGTTGCCATTCAGTCCTTCTTCCTCGCTATGGCGAAATATCCCGAAGTCCAGGTTAGGGCTCAAGCTGAGATCGATCAAGTGGTTGGAAGTGACAGACTTCCGAGTATTCAAGACAAGGATAAACTACCATACGTTCGAGCACTTGTCTGGGAAGTTTTTCGTTGGCACTCTCTTGCCCCTCTAGGTTAGGCGGTATCTTACAGAGATTAGCCATCCAACTTACACTGTGAATCACCGCGATTTCGTTAATAGGTCTTCCGCACTGTTTAACAGAAGATGATGTCTATGATGGATATTTCATTCCAAAAGGGACGACAGTCATAGCCAACATTTGGTATGCCCATCACTGCCCAAACTCATACCTACTAGAGTATATTTAATAACAGGTTCATGCTACATGACCCCACCGTATATCACAACCCTGAGGAATTTAATCCATCACGCTTCCTCAAAACAGATGACTCCGACACTATCGAACGCGATCCTCGATCAATTTGCTTTGGGTTTGGTCGGAGGTAAGCCTGTTATCAGTTCCGTGTGCTTAATGCTCCCTCGCATGCTTATTGTTCTACTTTTCAAACCGTCGTTCAGGATATGCCCAGGTATAACTTTGACACGCATCGTAGCCCCAAAAAATATTGACAACTCTTGGATAGGTCGATATATGGCCGAAACGTCCATATTCATCAGCTGTGCCATGACCCTTGCTGCATTTAACATACGCAAGGACCCCAACGAAGAACTGAGGTATGAATTTGAGTCGACTGGCATCAGGTGAAGTCTGGATCGCTGTGTTTGTGTGCAAGTACTGAACGTCCATCAGCCACCTAAAACCGTACAAATGTGATATCAAGCCTCGATCGCAAAAGGCTGTGGATCTTATCAAGGGGCCCCTGGCCAGTGAGATCACCTAAGTGTACTGACGATAGCCCGAAATTTAAATCAACTTCTCACCAGAGACTACGTAATTGTTCCGGCATTGAATGTTGTATGTAGACTACGATCGAGCTGTACAAATTACACGTATCCGACTGCTCTATCTGCGCCCATTCGTCCATGCCACTCGGTTTCGTACAAAGTGAAAGGGGTCGTCATCGTGGTATAGCCTTCCTATAATAGCCCCTATCAGTCGGCTGGGTAGAGATTTGCGTTCTGTTGCCCTTTGGTACAGGGCTCTCGTTCATTTCAATCTTAGCAGGACATTTCATTGACACTTATAATTTATTTGTTCCACTCCCCCACTTGAGACACTTTCCGGACTGTAAAACGTTTCTTGACCTCGAACAGCGCTTTGGTTACTTTATCCGGTCCAGGTACACTATCATAGTCCCGACCTTGTTGTATTGGCATCTATGCGTCATACTTCTGTATCGCATTCATCTTCCTAGTTTGCGGGTTCCAATAGTACACCATTTTGCCAAAATTAGATTAGGGTTTAATTGAGGGAGGTAACGGACATTTCGGTAATCGATATTCATTTCATTCAGCCGCTGGGTCGCGGAGACGACGTCAATGTCAATGTGCATGCCAGCTCCATGCAAAAGTAGGGGCAAACAGCAACCGCATGACATATGATCTATATCCCAATAGACTGCGGATCCAAGTCTGCGGTGGTGTTGGGCGGGAATATTGGCATTTATTCTGCCTTAGCTCGTACTGCTGAAACTCTACACCAGTTATCAGAAGGCGGTCCCCAACCCGATTATCATGCCATTAGCAGGCTCGAGCGCACCCTATAGTGGATGCCTTATCCAATAAGAAGGTGGACCAGGGCACTACTAGATATATGCCCAACCACCGACTAGAATAGAATAGAACGTATTGCTAACTAGTTTGACAAACTGTCCTATAGTTACCCTTCTAGGTATTTAATCGCCCATGCATATCAACTTCCGTAGAAGCATCCCTCCCTTCTTTCGAAGACTTTGTTTTCCATGGATAGCAGAATTGTCATGCTCTACACTATCAACCCGGATTAGATCACTCCTAGTACCGTTTTTCTCGTTTTCGTGACCAAACATCGTTCGGTCACCTTCCTCTTCGTTGATACATCGCAGATCTGTTCCTCTATGCAAATGGTTCGTGGTGCTTATTGGAAGGCTGAATGCTACAGTAGCCCGGGAATGATGAAGTATAGGGTGAGTTCGTTTCCAAGTCTCGCGGCCAATAGGCGCTCCGGTTCGTGAGTCTGGGTCGCTGAGGCTCGGTGCCAGGTTGGGCGCGATCGCCATCACGGCATATTCCGATAACGACAAAGATGCCGCATCATTGGTCACCAAATTCGGGATCTGGATGGAACAAGTTGGATCATGTGTTGTTAGGATAGTGGCAGTGATCAGCAAGCAGAGTCAAGTTTGTGATACTGACCTCAGTGATGGGATTAAGAACATCAGTGCCATCTACATCCACCGGTGGTTCCCAAACTCCAACTCGATTTTTGGCCATGAATCCCCATGCAGCTTGTTTCAGGCTGTCATTATTTAATCTTTCTCCTGCAGAGATCAAGTTCAGCAACGATTTCCAGGTCGTTCGTGGCCATTAAACTGACCCGCGTAAGCTTGCAATTTGGCGTAGAGCTGGAGGAACCAATCAAGACGTTCAGTTGATGAATATCTTCAGCGGTGACATGATCCATACCTGATTGAAACCTCCACTAGAGAAGCTTTCCCCATATCTTGCAACTTTGCTGCAGACATTGGGCGTGTCAGTTCCCTTTGATTAGAAAGACCGAGAAGTAGTTGATGTGCCAACGAATGTGCAGTTGATCCGCCCCTCTAAGCAGCAGGAGTAGACAATGCCGCAGAGTGATTGTCATGGGACTCAGAGTACTCACTCTTCGTTCGATGCATTGTATAGTCGACAGAAATCAAGCCATGCTTCGTTGAACTCCGGTTCATCAACGATCAATTCCATCGCTTCCATCAGGAACTCTCCACCACCAAACAGCATAGTCAAGTGATAGCTATCAATTCCCAATGACAGAAAATGTCAGCTGTCGTTACACCGTAAACTTTATCAGGAAAGGGGTACTAACGATCCAGCAGGTCCACCACCAATATCGACCATATGACCGGTATCAGCATTCCAACCAACAGCCGCACCGTCACCAGTAAATAAACCATGTTTGAAAGTGCCAATATCGTGCTAGTAAATTGTTCGAACCCGAAGTATTGTCAGTTATTTTTGAAGGCTCCACAGTCATCTTCTAACGTACCATGCCAACTTTGATGCGATCCCTCCACTTCGTATCATTCTGTGGCAATGGCTTGCATCAGAATGAGGTGACAAAGGTAAAGTAAAAATTACGCTCACCGTCCGCTCCCATTTGGTGAACCAATTGCCAGCCAGCGTTGTCCAATCTGGTCCAATTCGTAACCGTCCTGGGCCTTCTGGTGGCGGAGGAGGGAGCACCTTTCGTAATGGCTCCCATACCATTATAGTCTGGTCAGCTTGCAGAGTATAATCCATGAGGTCTCCCATTAATTCATCAGCTTTTTAGGTACGCGTCAGCATCAAGTGCAACAGAGCCAACGAAACCCCTCACTTGTAAGATAATAAAATGGCCGCCGCAATGTACTCCCGCTCACTCGAGCTTCTTTAGCTCCATCTCCCCAATGCGAAACGTTGTGTCGACTACCTAAACCAGCGAATGTGCCAGTGTGATGTGAATCAACCTCTGAAATGTGTCTCGTCATGGCATACGCAGTTCGAAAAACATCCGCTCTGCCTGTCCTCAGGAAGGACATCCATAACCACAAGTCAGTACCTATGATAGATGCTCATGTCAGCCCGTTGCGTTGTTACAGTGAAATGTTCAAATGTCTGACCAAGTTCGCCGTTATCCCAAGCATATCCACCAACATCATACCTCCAAGTATGACGGGTCTGATCGTAGGTATGCATCACATCTCCGAAGTTCCAAAATCCATAAAATTGCCTTTGTTCAATATCCTAACTTTCGTCAGATTGATGAACCAAGTCAGAAAGAGGTGGCCTAACATCAAGATAGAAATCCAACAGGTCGCTCTTTCGCTTCTCGATAGCTATTAGGGTGTTATTATCCGTACGTGGTACGCCCCTGAGTCTCAATCATGTCAATACTACTTCATATGCGGTAGGTTTCATCACTTACCACCGACCGCCAAATAATTTATGCGAGGCATAAAATTTGGGATGAGCGACTATCTGAGGTGGATCGGCCTGAAATAACGGGAACGTTATTGGTAATCCTACTGTAGTTCCAAAGAAGCATACTTGAACAGTGGCTAATTTGCCAAGTACACTCCTACAGGGAGTAGCGCTGAATAAATGTAGTGATGCCTCATAGGACCGACCAATGCCTATTGGGCTTGGGTCTGGATTACCAACGTCTTCGTACGCCAAGTCCAGCTGGTAGAGATTTATTAGCAAGTTCAGGATGTGAGTTTGGCTTGACTTACTCCGTGGGGTATAGTATCATAGTGTCGCATGTCCATAGCTGGCGCCTTGAATTTTTGTCAGAATGAAGACTTCTGTTCAAGACATATGAACTCATAATAACTCACTCGGGGACTGTATGCCCAAAGCGTCGTTGTAGCAGTGTCAGTTCCCGCGCCACGTATATCCAAGCCCCTTGGCGCACCCTGCCAAAAGTCTGCATGAGACCGATGATCAGTCATATGTGCTACATCCTTCAAACACAGCGCACCTCTTAAACCAAAGGCAACTCCACCACCCGTCGCGCCACCCACGTAACCCAGTCCGGATGCCCTAATTCCGAAACCAGCATTGCCCAGAAATGCTGCTGATCTGCCTGCATTGGTCCTTTTCGAGATCGTATAGCTTGTTGGAGACAACTGATCCAACGTAAAGTCGGACCAAATAGCAAGTTCCTTAATGCCAGAAGAGATGGTGGTAGGCCAGGTTGAAATATCAGGGGTCGCTTTACCCTGGAACTGTGCTGATAAAACGGATGCAGTGGCATCACGACGAAGGCCAGATAGGACGAGTACGGGTTCACCCCATATTCCACCTTCAGCACTGGCAAATCTAATGTGACGGTTATACAGCTCGTCTGTTAATGGAGTTGAAAATCGTAATCCCTAGAAAGGGTCTTCAGCACAACGCTGAGTTAGCGAACGTGGAGATAAAGAGCGTACTATCCCCTTTATGAAGTCCTTGGATTGATCGCCGTCGTAGATGAAAAAGTGAACCATTCGAAGGCTGCTGGCCCCAGATGCAACATAGAACCGCACGATAAACGGTAGAAAATCAGCGTGCCCATTCCCGAAATACTTCCCCGTGACCTTCAAAAAAATGTCCAGAGATGAGCATATAGGTGGGTTACGAGTTCAATAAAGCTGACCTTGACAACTACTCGAACAGGGCCGGACTGTTCAATTACGACAGAGTCAATTTTACCCGTCAAACCAACCACACTTGGTCGCGGGCCCTCAATTTCAGACTCGTCAGGAGAATCCTGCACTTGCACGATCAAAGTACCATTGGTAACGAGTGTCTTCCCACCGAACACAAGTGAATCGACGAGAATGGAACCGTAGCGATTAAACTTGGCTGTATTTCACCTTGATGAGTGGAATATCGCGCATGTATCCACAAACTCACCTACAAATGGCCCAGTTGTGATAGTAATCTCGTTAGACGATTCATCAACAGAAATAGGATCGTCAGGTTCGGTAGGTGTTCCTGGCTCAAGGTGAAAGCCACGCCCGATAGTCCCATTCGCCTCCAATGCGTGTCCAGTCCATTTCAGGCTTCCGCCTGGCCAGCTAGGGTGTAGACATGGTGAGTTGAACAACCGCTTGGTAGATAATACCAGCAAACTCACTATGCGAGTGGCCATGATTGGAGAGGGATCGACTTGCCGGAGGCGGTTGTGATTTGAAATGGTGTGGTCCTGTCTACTTCACCTTGAGCCCAGGGCACACCAAAAGCACTGTCCAAAGGCACCATTGTTGGCGCGGCACCGTCCATCCAGTGAAGATCAACCCCATCTTCTGCGCGGGGTTTGCTCATGATGGGGGTTAGAGCAATGTGAAGTGCTTGTGCTAAGGCTTAGACTCGTCAAGTGCCTTGTTGGTTTGTGATGGGTTGTGTATAATTATTGCCATACAGGGGTTCAGGAAGGTTTTTGGCACAATTGAAGTGAGATCGGGTAGCCAGAGACTGAAAAGAGCGTGCTGGGCTCATTGAAGGTGAAGCGAGCCATGCGGTAGCGAATTTGAATGAATGGAATGGACTGTGGGTCGTCAATCAAATAGCTTCCCTTGTTCGAGTGGTCACAACGTCATATGCTTTGAGCATTAAGCGAGGAAACTTCTGCAACGAGGATAGGAATGAATAATGAGAAAAGAGGAAAGAAAAGCGCTGTGTTGACGATGGTATTTGAAGACGTTGGTACAGCCTGGACAATGCAGGCACAGTAGAGATCGATGGTGGTTATTATGTTAAGATTGGCCGGCAATTAAAATCCCCGGCATGACTTTCGATCATCTCAAAAGGAATCGAGGAGCACGTTGGCGTAAGAATGCTTATGAGGAAACATTCGAGAAATCACCACAAGGAAGAGCTTTTCTGCACACTCGCTTGTGCCTTCAACGACACGAACGACATCGGTGCCGAGTATGCTCTCAGTAATCAGCAACCACGGCGCCTCCTATTGTCGATGGACGACCCTCTTGTTAGTTTCTCTTCTTGTCCCACTTGCATCCACTACCTCCATACCATGCGAATTTTCGACCGGTAATTACAAGTTCGATTTATGTCCACTCTTGGAATCAGACCGTATGGCCTCCATTCGAGTGTCAATCGACGAACCAACACCGCCAACACATACCAGGAGGTTATACGAGCTCAGTTTGAAAGATAAACTACGTAGAGACTTTACCTTGCCTGCAGAGCTCCAGGTGTGCAGCTTTGGCAGGTTTGGTTTCGTACTGCGTTGCTGAAGTTAGAATCAGTGTCCAGAGGGAACCTGGATCTGTTTGACTGGTGAGTGATCTACGTGTCTCTTCAGAAAGGATTCGCTCAATTTCTGTGATAGTCGAAAATACAAGACCCTCTCATCCCTCAGAGCCCACGAGAATACTCCAAGTTGTTCCAGTCGCAGGGGAATCAGCACTTAAACCAACGTTCAAATTATTACCCATAGAGGATGGGGAACCCCATGGTTCGTCGTTTCAACAACCGGGGCTCACACCTTCACTGACAGTGTTTCAAAGGTCTGCTACGGCTGACGCTGCATGGAGGAAAATATACGGATCATTCACAGAAAGCTTCGATACTATTTGAATGTGATAACAACGCATCGGAGGTACTTCGTATGATGTGATTGCTCCATGAAAGCGCTAACCCACTGCCTAGAATACTATGCCAGCTTTTACGTGGCAATTCAACGGAACACACACCTTTTCTTGGAAGACGAGATATGCATGTGCAAAACGGGCTGAGGAACCGCCTTCACTACCAGAAAGTGATCCGGATCCCCCTGCTGAACTGCCCATCGATCCTGACGCGGAGAGTAACCAGCTGCCTGGGCCGCCTTTGGGCTCTCCAGTGCTGTTTCTCTCGTTTGTCATCATGTAAGTGGAAATGAAGCATGGATTACTTAGATTTAGTACTGACTGCGATATAGATCGGCTGCTGCATTGCTGTTCTTTGTGGCTCGTCGATGGTCCAGATCGGTGGAACAAGTTAAAGCCTTGTTGAGCCCCAAGGGGGAAAAAATCTTCGAGTACGACGAGTTTCCACTACTAGACAACCCGAGCCACGGAGAGTTGCGCCTTTCCCTAAGCGATTATGATCATCGCATTAACTACGGTAGCTTGTGAGAATCGATAGTCTGAATGTAGCTTATGGACCAACATTTGTTCACCATACTAACACCATCGGGCCCGTACCTTGGCCTTAACATGTGCCTTCTGCTATTAAAGCACTCCACAACCGCAGCGTCGTAGATCCATACGATATGATTCATTCTTTATTTCTTGTAGTCATTTTTGACCTTGAACAAATGGCATCGTCCCGGGATTTAATTTGATTACCGCTCCCATTCCAAATACCATGTCATCCGAATCCTTTACTGAGCTTCCAGCTACACGAAGTTCCAAAGTATCAAGATCATTTATTAGCCACAGAAACCATCAACTTGAATCAGAGCCTTCAAATTTACAGGAGCCAACAACCGAAGAATCAAGTGTTGAGAGACATAAGCAAACCGGTCAACCAACACAACCCATTGTCGAGACATCCGGCCAGGAAGATGCCCCATCTGCAGGACAACCTGACAGCGCGTATCAATACATCTCTCCAGAGAGGATGCTATCTGAGCCCTCTGTACCAACACAAGTAGTGGTTCCAGCGGGCCTATACAGAGAAATGCCCAGCACAATCGAGATCTGTGCAACAAAAAAAGCGGGCAGGGGTTTATGGGCCAAAACAGAGTACAAACCTGGTGGGTACGCTCAATCACCCCCTGCTTCATGTGTGCGTAACTCTTGAACACAGGCACCATACTAATCTCGACCCAACCTCACGTCGCCACGCTCTCGAACCTACATCTCGCCTTGCACTGCTCGGCTTGTTTTGCACCTGCACCATATTCTGGGCTCAAGCGGTGTACACAATGCCAGACGGTCTTGTATTGTAACGCTGTATGTTTGCTCCATTTTAGCCCGTCGAGGTCGCAGGTGATAATGTCAATTCTTCAAGGCGTGTCAAACCAGGGATTGGTCACTTCACAAACGTGAATGTTTGGCACTTCAAACTTGGGCTAAGTCTGCACCCAGCCCCGAACTATCCATCCCGAGTGATGCCGTAAGGTCACTTGCTAGGATCCTATGGAGAAAGCAAAAATCGGGATTGGACTCTGCATGGGTATGTGCCTCTTTACAATCACCAGAAGAGGGTTATGGCGACTCACTAGTGCGTTCTATCGTAGGCCAAGGAAATTGACGGAATGCAATCGCGTACGAACCAACTCCCGCTACGCTACCCCGTTGTCCATCCATCTGATTACACCGTATCACTCTAGACAGAAAAAACTTGCAGCCATCATCATATGAAGTTCACGCGCACCTATCTCATGCTCTTATCCGTTTTATTGGTCTTTCCTCTCCAGACGAACTCGATTCCTATGGTTTAGCTTCCACCAGCGAGCTAGTTGATTTCATATCTCGGGTACGCCGTTGAATTCCTATCATCCCCTTATCCGATCACTCAGTCTTGTTCCATGTCAGTTCATCACCAATACTTTCACAATCGCATCCCCGACACTAACACCATTAGGCGCTTCTGTTTCTCCAATCCCCGCACTAATCAATCACTCCTGTGAGCCGAACGCCGCTATCGTATTTCCACGCGCGGCATCAGAACCAGGGAAGGATGAACCAATTCTTCAGGTCATCGCTCTCAAGCGAATTTTACCGAACGAAGAGGTGATCAATGACGTTTTGTGCTTATCATTACGATGTGCTAAGGTGATGCATAGATCACTGCAGCCTATATCGATGTAACACTTCCTCGGCATCTTCGTCGTAAAGAACTTCTAGAAACCTATCATTTCACGTGCCAATGCTCGTTATGTTCAAGACAGCCTGACATCGATCCGAGGGATTGTATCCTTTGCCCAAAGAAATGTGGTGGGAGGTGCCCTCTCCCGACAGAAGGTTCGTTGCAGACTCGTTTTCAATCTGCCGGTGGCAATCAGTATTGATACAGCCGTGATAATCTAGAGAATGACCTAGTGCGATGCACGACTTGTAAAGCGGTGGTATCTGATACAGATGCGGTGTTGGATGCCGTGAGGTTAGGTACAGAAGCCTTGGAGAAGGCAAGCAACGTTCAGCTAACAGGTTCGTCGCATTATCTCTTCCTGGTCTTGTCACCTTCGGCTCATCGCATTCACAGACCCCAAGAAAGCCCTCCAACTCACGTCGAAGCTTGCACCCATCCTACTTTCAGCCGGTGTATCCCTCTCTTCATTTCCTCTTCTCGCTCTCTCACGACTTCATCAAACACTTGTGATATCTGCACTCGAATCATTGCCCGATACAACTACAGTCACATCGTCATCCCAAGCTCAAGAGAAATTAGATGAGGCTATTCAAATCGCAACACGTTCTGTTACAGGCTTAACTGAGGTCTTGAGTTATGGACACCCAGTACGTGGGATTGCATTAGCAGAACTCGGAAAACTCTTGGCTGTAGATGAGCCTAATCCGGAGCCGACAACGGTTAAACAGCAAGGACTAGCGCCATCATTTGGACAAGGCGCCGGAGAACTACGAGGAATGGGGTCAGTTGGGGTGCAGAAGTATCCGCCATCTGGTCCCCAAAGACTCAAGTTAGCCTGTCAGACTTTGATTCGCGCTCGAAATGAATTGATGGTTGGGTTTGGTCATTTAAATGAAGGTGGACTGGTGGGAAAGGAGATTCGAGATATTATTGCTTCGTTGGAAAAGGAATTGCAGGTATGGAATAAAAGAGCCCGCGAGGCTCTGGAGGACACAGCATGAAAAATGAAGTTACTCGTAGTAAGATATGTTGTGTACTGCTTCAGTTGACAATCGCATGATCGTGACTCACGGAACGGCACACGTTGTGCAATACTCCGCAGGCAACTTAATTTGCAATTCCAGGTCATACAACACAAATCGTCAAGTATGCAAAAGCTTATACTCCATCCCATCCTTCCTTAACAAACTCTCAATTAGCTTCATCCCTTCCATGACTTTCTCTTCTTCCAATCTTTTCCCAACAACCTGAACACCAACAGGCAGTTCATCCATCTCAATGGGGTTATATGTCTTGTACCCTCCAGCTTCAATCGCATTTCGCGTTTTGAAGTCTGGTGGTAAGACGTCAGTGATAGAATCGACGCGTGTGATGGGGAGGACGCCAGCTGCGTAGTCCAACTGGTTACCGGAAAAGAATGTGATTAGGAGCGTGGAGGGAACTATAACCAAGAGGTACTCACGACATTAAATAAGAAAGCATATCCGCAAGCTGAGAATGCGTCTTTCATCCCTCCGTGAGGACAGGCAGGGAAAGGATTCGGAACCGTCAATATAAAGTCCAGTTCCTCAGGTTCATTTTTGCTTTCCCCAACGTCCTTATCCCCTTGGTACGATAATTTCTGTACATTCCACACCTCGAACCACCTATTCTTATAATCCTCCTTTTTGGCAATCAACTTCCAAAACTCTTCTACGGTCTTTTCCCTCAGTCCTTCAAGAATACCCGCATATATTTCATCACGTTTGACGTAACGAATATACCATATGTAGAGCTTGCGTGCCCAGTTTGGAAGAGAAAAGATTCTGAGAAATGCAACGACTCCGAGGTCAATGAACTCGAATGATTGGATGGGCGAAGTCACGGTTTTCGCTAAGGATGTAGCGTCAGTTGATGAGAGAAATGGTATACCATGAATTCAGGGCCTACCTGCATCGGCGAGAATGAGTTGAGATCCGATTTTAAAACCTTCATAGGGATCAGGAGGATGACTATATGCGCGTTGGATGAAGCCCCACGACACTGACGAGTTAGGGACGAATACCTACATTTCAACTATCTCATGCCCGTTCTTGGCTAAAGTCTTCACTACGAGTTCCAGTGCACGTTTGCACGCGGGTGAGGGTTTCACAACGCCTAGAGCCAAGGTTAGGGCCTAGAATGATTCTGAGTGACACCCCCGGTGGCGTACCGTCATCCCACATGACACCCCATCTCAGCGTCTTCCTCAACTGAACTTCCCTCCAAGGCATAGGAAGGCACTACGTAACGCAGCATCAGACGTTGCTCGTACGAAATCGGATCATGGCATCAACGCACTCACCGCTTGATCATACCTCCAGGGTTCCATCGCAAACACTCCCTTCCAAAAGGTCTCCAAGTCCTCCAACGTCCTAGCCATGGGGGAGTACACCGGCGTCACCCCTTCCTGTCCAGGGATGCTCGGAACATTTCCCATCCTAACAAACCTCCCAACTGAAGCTCTAATGGAATAAACACCCGAATAGTGAGCGGGTACTCGAACAGATCCAGCGACATCTGATCCAATGCCAACCCTCGAACCACCATAAGCTAACAAAGCCGCTTCACCACCTGAAGAACCGCCTGGAGAATAAGCCTTGTTGTGTGGGTTGGTGGATCGACCGAATACGTCAGACGTGGATTCATATGAGAGGAGCGTCATTGGAATACTCGTTTTGACAAAGGGGATGGCTCCAGCATCGTGAAGGATGCGAACTATGACGGAGTCATTGTCCATGGGCTTGTTTATCCAGGATGAGTAGCCAACACAACTATCCCAACCAGCTACACCAATGGTCTATGCTAGACATGAATATGCAATGAGATTGAAAGAAGAAAGCTACGACTCACGTCCTTGAGACTGACAGGAATTCCTGCAAGTGGGCCATTACGGTTGCATGATTTCGCCCAGCTTTCAGCAGAAGCAATCATAACCTCTGTAAGGCAGTTCGTCGCATCATGAGCTTTCAAAGCTTTCTTCCCATATGCGTGTAAGATATCCAACGGCTCAATTATGTCTGCTTTCACGTCTGCAATCAGACTCGAGATGGGCCGATTGAGAATGGAACTGTCTTTATCGGTAAGAGATTGATGATAGATTGATGGGAGACTGGCAATTCGTTGACGTCGTTCCTCTTGTTTGGTATTGCTACAGAGATAGATGTCATTTATCGAGCACATAGTTACTGGGGAGCGCTAAACTTACCAAGCCCTCCGGTGTGCGAGGTAGGAGAACAACATGGCTTGACCTCCTCAGGTCCCCATGGCACCCTCCTTGTCATACATGTCATGCTTGAGATGTTCACGTGCCCAGTGAGTAGAAGGAGTGCGTGCCATGTTATTAACACTACCTTATTTGGATAGAATGACGTAACATTACTTCAGCGCTGCTTTAGTAAGATTATCTGGACGTGGGGCTCAGTCAATAAGTTTCGCCTGTCCTGATTACAGCTCAACTTGTTTCGTCTAGTCCGGTAAATCAGGTAGATCATAAAAGGATCATCATGTACCGTAAAATCTAGATACTTGAATCCATGCAATCTTGTCCTCCGACCACGATATAACACTTATTACCCCAAATAAAGAACTGGCGGAATCGTTCTTTGCGATCAGGCAACGACCTAAGGCTGATGTCCCATTCCTCGGGATTGGGGATCCCCAAGGCAGTGGAAGCAACGTCTACCCGTATATCAGCGACAACAGATAACGCGACTCACTTGACGAAGGGCTTACCAGGGATTATGATGGTTGGCATATACCTACCAAGCCGATCTACAACGTCTTTGGGTGCCGAGTCCAGGGCCGATAGGAATGCATGGGCATGGTGCGACCCCAACGACCAACCGACGAGAACCAGACCACCTTCGCCGGTCGGTGTGAGTGGAAGAATATTTTCTTTAGTGATGAGCGCGTTCAAGAGAACTGCAATTTCAATTCCTTGTTGCTTGAGGTGCTGACGACGATGGCCATCACTACTCCCGCTCAGGAGTGCGATTTCTGCTTCTGAAAATGGCGAAGAAGGAGCATAATCCCCCCAATCATGCCCATGACAGGTAATCCATGCTTGGCGGCTTGTTCGAGGAGCTTTTTGAATGTACCTGGATTAAGGCCGAAACATATCGACGATGCGTACCTCCGTTGAATCCCATTCCAGGGTGGAATACCAAGGTTGTGTAGTTGGAACCAGAGACTGGTCCGCTGTCGATGTAGCAGTAGGAGACCTTGTCAGAAATGGCGATGAATGGCATAATAATTGTGATGAACTATCATACGCTCCCTCTGTATATATACACGTTGCAAAGTCGATTGCGCCTCACGTAAATGATGCTAGCGGAGTATTCCTCGAATATGGGAAATAGACAGGGCATGCGATCGCCATCATACACCGATATTGCCTGCTTTTTGCTGATATACATTTGGCCGAATAATGATTGATGGAAGATTTTGAGGATCAGATGCATATTGCGACGATTAGCACTCCAAGGAACTCACAGCAGCCAAGGTTTTGCTACGAAGATTACTCGCATTCCTTTTTAATTTTGCTATATCATAGCAAGTGGCCTTAGACAAACCACATGTGCCCTTTCTTCAATTGCAATGAAGCCCCATCAGCAATTTGTCCATGAGCTGGAAGAGCTGGGGAGCTGGAACACCCCTCTAGCTACCCCAGTTCATATTTAAGTTCATATTTTCTCACATTTTGATACTACAACACGATCTATTTGTATAAGGGTAACTAAACGACAAAACATGCATATACTTCAATGCTATCCTTAGCTCAGTAGATAGTGAGAAATGTTCGCTCCAGCTCACCCCCAGCTCTTTCATGCATGTGGGTATAGATCTAGCTCATGAATTTTCTGGGGTTGTGCTAGAAAAGCTGGAAGGACTAGGCCTAGCTCTTCCAGCTCTCCCACAAATTGCTGATGTCCCTCCGAGCTCCCATTCGTTATAGAGCGCCCATTGACCCTATACCTGAATTATGATCCGCACTGCTTTATGCGTAGATGCATGGGCTATTCTCTCATAAGGCTGATGGTAGATTCCTCGCTTTCTTACGTTTGGCGTGGGACGACTTACCCAGCCGAGTCATATCCTACTTTCGAGGCTGGTTATATCACTAAATTTAAGGAAAGCCAAAAAAAAAAAAAGAAATTGGCTGATCACACAATGTCGAACCCTGGACATTTCTGGATTGCATCTTTTCGTTCTCTCATATCTCTTTTTTCCCTTAAGTCTCTTGTGATAAATCCCTTTCGTGTAGATCATATCCTCAGTTCAGAAGGCTCTGAGACCGGTTCCTTTCTTTGCAAATGTACGATAGATAGTAGAACGATGTGTGTTTTCGCCATGGCATGATGTCGGTGCCTCTCCCCATAATCCACTAGATTCAGGAAATAAAAAAACGAAAAACTAGGACACCTCATGGAGGCATATGGGTCAAATTTTCAACGGAAGATGCATGTGGTATGGCCCACGGTGATTGAAAACTTATGCATTCAGTTCAAGGTGTTCAGCTTGCGTTTGACCCTACTCTGAAAAATAACACCGCCACCACGCACCAGACGAACCTTGGCTGCAGTGATCAATCGCTATTAATCACTTACGAAATCAACAGACTTCCGATAGCAAAAGGCTTCTCGACCATACGATAAAACTCGTCACACAATGATGCTGCGTAAGGACGAAGTCAACTTGAAGCTCGAGTTACCAAGTCCGCGACGACGTCGATGTCGGAAACAGCATTCTCAATTACTTCCCGAATAGTCGACGTCTGCCACTAATTTGGGCAGACGTCGACATAGAGCACAACCCCGCACTCAAGTTGGCAAAAAGTATGCATCCGCCGTAGCTACGACCATCAATGCCATGATGGATTGTTCCGCTTCTGTCCTTTGATACTCCACTACAACGTGGAAAAAGGGGCACATTGGGTTCCTGGCTCCTCGTCTCTATTCCTGTTGAGCCCTTCCCTTGATACCGAGCGCGACTGCCGATTCTCTCTTGGACATTCATTTTTATAGCCGTAACGCGTCATACCCTACGCCAAACATCACGAAAACGATGCAGACTTTCGGCTATGCATATGGTAGAGGCACGCGAACTGTGATCGCTTTAGCTATCATCTTACTTTTCGCACTCGTGCTTCTGCATTCACGCAATTCAGTACACCATGATGCCAGAGTTCTCTCGACATACACAAAACAAGAGGAATTCGGAACCGAACGGCCTTTACCCACGACCACCACTCTCGACGGGCCAAACACCCATTCAACTTCAGGATCGAGCTCGTACGACGACGACACTGAAGCTGCACCCGTCGCGATTGGTCTTCAAGAGACGCTTTTATGGAATGAAGCCATTCTTGCCAATGGAGGGAGAAATGAGCTTTATGTTCCTGGGTTTACGATGTATGAGAGGATGTATCTGTTGAACCGGACCTTTTTCATTATCACTTCGGACGAAACCAAGCTTCCTGCCAAGGACCTTATCATTTCGAAACCGCTTAATTTGGGAACAGTGGATCTGACTCCTTCTGATCAGGTGGGTTGTTTGAGCTCTTCATCGACACTTACGTCTCGTGGAATGCTGACGTGTATCACCTATGGGCTCCCCGTTGATCATTATAGGAGTTGAGGTTCATTCATCCAAGAGATGCGTCTCAAATTCTCGGTTCTCATGCAATGAGGTTAAAGGGGTTATCTGTCGTCATGTACGATACCCCTCAATTCCAAAAAGTACGTCCCAATTCCCTCCTAGCTTGAAAAAAGCACTGTCCACTCAATTCACGTCACGATCGTGGTGGTATGTATCTTTCACAGCATTTCTACCACTGGTGGGGTGAAATCATTCTTGGCTTTTGGAGGGTTTACTCGTCTTTGTGGGACGCGGCGAAGACGGGTGTGCAAACGAAGTATCCACCTGCACCTGCGAGGTTTATTATCCCTGTAAGTAATTGATTTTACTCTTGTTACTCTCCAAGTATTCATTTCACCTGTCATTCAATCTTCCTCGACCACTGCGCCGCCGAACCATCGTCCTACTTTGCTGGTCTCGCCCATCCAATTTTTCCGTTGAAATGGCCATGTACTAGTTCTCCCCAACTGCTACCGAGCAATGGAGAGACCAAGCAGGCCTGAATGCCCCGTTAATGCGAGCTGCATTCCCGTCTGCTTCAATTCAAGAATCAAATTTCTGGAAAGACCTGAGCGATCTGCATACCACGGTCGTATTCGACAGAGTCATGATCATCAACCGTGAAGCCGCACACAAACAGTAGGTACCACCGTTTCTGCCCCACTTCCTTCCGCCTTTCTGTCGTTCTTTCGGCTGATGATGTTGATTTGTCTCACGTGCTCTATAGTCCCTTTGGTTCGAAATGGTTCAAGATGATAGCAGGGACCATGTCCGTCACTCCAACCAATCCCACCTTCTGGGAACCTCTTCGACAAAGCACGCTTCGAAACCTTCTCGGATACGTTTGGAAACTTGACGAGTCCGGTGTACCTAGCAGCTCTGACGATGAGGCTGTATCTCAGCCTCAGGTTGAAGTACCTACGAAACCAGTCGTGACGTATATCTCTAGACAAGGCAGCAGCAGGAGGTTGTTGAATAGCGATCATGTCGGGTTGATTCAGGCGCTACAGAAGTTGGAAGATGAAGGGATATGTAAAATTTATGTTCCGCAGATGGAATTCATGACGTTGAAGGAACAGATAGATGTCGCATCGAGGAGTACGGTGAGTTTTCCTAGGCTCGGTTCTCGTTTCGGGTTGCAACTAAAAAGACTCGTTGCGTTCTGGTTTCGGTGTAGATCATGGTCGGGGTACATGGAAATGGATTGACAGTAGGTTTCGATCATCACCTCGCGCAGCTTCACGGAGTTCACGGGCGCTGTTCTTAGCACTCCCTTATGATGCCGCCTACACTACGTTCAACTGTAATCGAGATATTCTACCCATCAGGCAAGTGTACAACCTGTTCTCCCTGGACTTGAAGCAATAATGATCATCGCAACCTCCCGCAGGATATGTTTTTGATTATGAGATGTTAGCTCGCAATATGGGACACAAGGTACACATTCTTATATAATTATCCACGGTCAGTTGAACTCACATCGGCTACAGCATTACGGAGTATGGAATGATACGCTAGTCACGTTCCCTCCAGGGACTTATTACGAGGTGTGTTCATCTTATACCGCCCTTTCATTCCTCTCCGTATTCACCAAAAAATAGGGTATTTATTATGGCGAGCAATTCCACAAAAGTATGTGTTTTCCTGTGTCCTTTGGTGTTCACCTCTCCAATCAAGTTTGTATCTCAGGCTCCATCCCAGTTTACGGTCCCGCCGTTGCAGACCTCATTCGTGAGAGGCTTACGGCAAATTTACAGGATCTAGCAGTATAGTATATGGTCCTCCTTCATTCCTTGCTTGGCATTTTGCTGTCTGCTTTGTTTGCTTGCGTCTCTACCGCACACACATATACCGCACGTGTCATCATGTAATACATGTACATACATATGTACTTTGTGAATGAAATTTAGAGCGTTGGTTAATGATCATTCGTGCGCATTGCGATCGAAGCTAGCTTGGCGGGCCTGAATGGCGTGAAGTAGGTATTGGATGCAAACTTCGTTTACGCTTGGATCGCCTGCGATGAGTTTCACGCAACCGCCGGCTGCTACGTGTCGATTGGTGGCGGCGTCGATATAGGGGCCGTTGTGACGGACGGGTCACACCGATCTCAGTAAGCAAGGGAGTCACCACACGGTGCACCCGCAATTCACATTCTCACTCCCAAGGCACCCTCCGACTCATCGCGCCGCTTTGTTGGGGGTCCACAGCCGCCCACTTCTACGTCTCTCCATCTTTGGAAGTGAAGTCTACCTAGGTGCCAGTCGTGTGGCACATTGGGAACTTGTTCATCGACATCGTCCATCGTTCATCGCTACCTTCCAATCCTTTGAAGCACTCTTGAGCTTAAGCGAGGGAAAAAGAACCGAACGGAACACCTAGATCCCTCTCAACAGTTAAAACATGGCTTCAGCCTATTATGAATTCTACAGAGGATCTTCGTATGTATTTTCTGCATTCTTCTGTTCTTCATTCCTCCTCCTTCTCCTCTTCGTTCGCTCTCCCACCGGCCCGCTCTTGTTTGCTAGAAATGGGCAATGGGAGTGACTATAGGCGCCATGCCAGGTCCCATAAGGGCATGAGCGCTTTAGATGCTTTGACTCTTCATGAACTATATTCATGCCGCAACACCGAACTATATCTGGGAATAATCACTCCCATTCTCCCTTATGTAGGATCGGAATGGCATTGACGGATTCGTTGGATGAGTTGATCACGAGTGGGGCGATTACACCTCAACTGGCAATGAAGGTTCTACAACAAGTGAGTCGATTCTTTCTCGCCTCCTCGAGCATCGACTTCCTTTCCTTTTGGACTCGCCTTTCGTCGCCCTAATGCTATATTGGCTATTAACTCCATTCTGCATTGCACCGCCCTGCGCCTTACCCTTACCCACCTTCGTTTCGGTCCGGCTTCTGTTGGGATTGGGCTAACACTCGCTTGTCACAGTTTGATAAATCCCTAGCGGATACAATGATCAAGCAAGTAAAGACAAAAACGACCCTCAAGGTAATGCATCCCATTTTTCGTCAATTCTTCACTCCCATCCAATCCCCTATCCTCATCCCACCTCACTCCTTCCGCTCCACCTAGTCTCCCTAACCCTGACCCTAATATCATGATAGGGTCACCTGCACACGTACAGACTCTGCGACGACGTATGGACGTTCATTGTCAAAAATGCTTCTTTCAAAATGGAATCAAACGAAATGGTGGCAGCACAGCGAATCAAGATTATTGCTTGTAAGAACGGAGATGCCATCGAGGCTGGGAAGAAGTAAGAGGTGGGTGGATGCGATAGGGCGCATTAGCTAGAGCATAAATGAGAGGAGGTGGGAGTAACAGGGGGCGTTCTTCGAGCGGGTTGGGGATCATGGGTGCGTGGATGAGCGTTGCGCGGAGAAAGTGACGGTATGGTCACTAGTCACCTTGTCCTTTGGTGTACCTGTTGGGTGTTTCTCTTTCCTCGCTCAGGTCTCTCATTTTCCCTCCCTATTTCGTTATCTATAGCACTCCAAGAAAAGCACACACTGTAAACTTATGATGATTTTTTTTCCAACATGGCAAATACAAAAGTAGTTTAGAAAGCGCTGGCAGGTTTCCAACGTTAATCCTGCATTGAAACTTTCCACTTCAGTACGCGTACGTACTCAGCGTACTTCGTCTGAGTATTTCATCAAATCCAAACCATTTGCAAAGCACCTCAAAATGCAACGTACAGCTAATCCTTCGTTTAACCACTGCAACGATGTCCAACAACATTACCATGATAGTTCAAATGTTACTGTGATCGAGCACCACCAAGTAGAGGTTCCGTATACTGCGGGTGGCCGCGAGCCTACGCGGCTGCGCAGCACATCACATGATGCATGCCTCCATGGATTAGTACTATACCTAGTCTGGTATGAGCTAAGGATTCCTGTACCGCAAATTTGCGTCATGCTCACCATTTTGCCGTTGGAGCTGGGAGTTCGGTACCCTGGTACGCAATAAATGAGCTTGTAGGTGGCAAATTTTAAATAGTTGCGCCTTCACACCAACTGTGACCCCCACCCCAACAATGAGACTCCACCTCTCTGAATCTTCACATCTCTTCGCAGACTACTCCAACGAACTGGGAGAAACCATATACCATGTTCAGACTAACTCGAGGTTTTGGCCACGAACCACTAAAATCAGCACAGAAGTTCCGCATACCTGGTCCATGGGCACAGCGTCATTGGCTCGGATTGACTTTCGTAAGATTGGATCATCGAAGATTACGATAGGTGGCCAAGAGTTCGATGCATCCAAGTTCTTCAGGAAGGCGGGAATGGGGTGGAACGGAAGGTAATGAGGGCTTATTTGAAGTTTTGCAGCAGTGCTCACTGACTCAGGGATCGAATCTTTACTGGCCCTGATGGGAGAGAGTATCGATGGCTGCTCGGCCATAAGACATCCAAGGTATGGGTTCCAATCCCGCACGTGCGTGTCAATAGTTTTCATTTTACCTACAGTTGATCCTAAACGATGGAACCCAGACTGAGGTGGCCAACTTCCACGCCAAGAGCTTCAGTCTGGTGCATAGCCCGAAGAACACCTACCTTGAGATAATGCCCATCGGGGAGCACATGGTAGACACCATCCTCATTACCTTCTTATATGTCGAGAAGTTGAGAAAAGACAGTGCTAACAGTGCATCAGGAGGTGGTGGCTAGTAGTCTTGTAAGCTTCAACGCTCCAGCGCTTCACAAATGTACAGTACGTAAAGAAAGGAATTTCACCTACTATCTTCTAGTTGAATGAGGGTGATGGGATTACGCGCCTCTGGATGCCTAACATCCGAATCCCTGCCAGGGATCTTGGTCATGATTTGGATTATCACGGCTCAAGCACCGTGCACGCATACATTGCACAACCTTGCCTGAAAATCTGACCTTGCGCTTGGGTTTGGCCATGTTGCTTTCTCGTCTGGGTGCTGCCGACAGATGTTTCCCGGGGAGGGGATAAAAGGTTGAAGTCTGTCGACAGAAATGACGACATCGGGGTGACTAGTGGGTGTGTCGCCTTCTGAGTCGGCGTTATGCAATGAGATGCATGCGAGACGCTTACTGTCACTTTACCATTTTGAGTGTATACATCCCCAATCCATACCAGCTCGCACATTTATCGGCACATGGCTAAGCCAAGCGATGATGTCGACGCACCTGTGAACTGTCCTTGAAAATGCATTGGTCTGTGTCGAATTCCGTGACGATCACAGCTGAGGCCTGAGGCAGTGAGGCAGGACGGCGTCACACCGGTACCGCCGGACTTCATTTCCGGTTCTGTCCACTACTCCAGTACTATTTTGAACCAGCGTCACTGTGAGGAAGTTACAATAACAAGCTTATTTTGAGATATATTGAAAGTCTCACCGTGGCAGTTGAGATACTCTTCAGAATCTTTGTGCCACATTTATTTACGAAAATATACCTGTAAATTTGGATAAATTTATGTATTCTGTTCAGAAAATAGTATCATCTAGCTATATATTCCAGAGTTCATGCATTACTTGTATTTGATTATTCTGCGATTCGTGTTGAACTCTTCCCTATCATCCTAGAACCCTCCTCACCCTGATACCATCACCACTAGGGGTTTCCAAAGGCGGAAGACGCATCACCCCATCTTCGGAATCTTCGGCAGCTTCTGCAAACGTCGAGATGCCTTTAATACCACTGTGAAATAGTGCTGGCATGCTGACGCCATACTCCGGTCCAACACGCATTGTACCCTCGATCTCTACGGGTGTACCCCTCTCAAACGAGGTCGGCTTCAACGAGACCACCAGAAGCGAGTTTGTGGCCTCACTCTGATCATCGACGATGGCCAATGCACGGCATGCGATAAGACTCTCCTGTGTGGCAAACTCCTGAACGACATGGTCACAGACTCTTTCTGTCGACCATCCAGCGAAATCATGAACTTCTGCCCCTAAAACCGTCATTTGGACACCCTCAATCTCTGAACCATTTTCTGCTTCTTGTTTCACCCTCTCCAACCATTCTGCTGAGGGCTTTGTGACAGCCGTAATAAAGAGCGCAATCTGTCGTGCGTCGTTTCCGGGGAGGACCATCTTGATCTGATTCTATGCTCGTACAAGTTGTGCTAACCTCCAAGATGATTAGCACTATATTCTGCCGATGGTGCTTGTAGCGCGACTAACCAATTAGAATTGTACAGGGGTCGGTTTACTGTCGGTTAGTGTTGGCTAACGGGGAGGGCGGGGAACGACTACCACATCTGCTGTACCGAAACCATTTAGGACTGTGACATCACCGTCACCTCAAACTCATGTTCATCGATGAATTCTTGATGACGGAAGGTACGCCTTATCATTTAAATCAGTAATCACTAAGTACGACGAACATGTGGAGGTGGAAACGACATCATCCCGTGGGCTGCATTCCGTGTGGTCCCTGGGGGCAAGGTCAAGGATGATATGCTTCGGTCAATATAAACCCTGCTGCGCAAGCACCGAATAACTCATGCTGTTGGTGCTCATGCTATGAAGAACTAACTGAACTGTCGATAGGCCGACAGAGACCTTGCATGAAGTGAGGACCTTGAGAAATCCACAGCGAGAAAAACTTCACTGCACCAATATTAGAAACCGGAAATACAGTATAAACTATGCTAGCAAAGGATACTGTACATTAGCAACGAGCCCATATCTCGTAATATTAATAGGCTATTAGGTCGGTGTGCGAATCATGAGCAACTTCAATTGCACTGACGCCGCAGTATATGGGGCAGAGTACATGTACGTAATGCATCGAAGACAGATAGATCATAGATAATTGTAAAACTCACGAAAGTGATCACGGTCAATCGGTTGCCTCTTCTTCAACATCTAAGACCATAATTTCCTGCCTCATATCCAACCCTCCAGCAAGAATTACGTTGTTGCTGTTCGATCTTTCGAGTGTTTGAGTTTGCAGCGATGGCAAACCTGGATGCAAGCCGCCGGATCCTCTTCCACTTTCCTGGTGAGATCTGGCTGATGATGGTGGTGTAAAAACTGAATGTGGCGCCCCGAGGCTTGTCGTTAAAGTTATATTTATCAGGTGCCATGAAGGAATAGTCCTTGATGGCTAATTTTTGTGATGATATTCGGGTGAGGAGAGTTACAGCAAGTTCTATTTTACATTAGTTGATCAGAATATGGTTAAATAAATGGACAGGTGGTGGATTTCAGCTAAACAACTCCTACAAGAGCACCGCTGCAGGCGTCACACGGTTGCAGTTGGCGACACGTTCAATGTCTTAATGTAGCAGTTAACTGGGATCCGTCGGCTATCGCTCATGATCATGTAACGCTAGGAGCAATCCGCCTGCGTTCTGTGCCAATCGTGCTATGAACAAGGACTGTGCGCACTACCATTTCTCATTCAAGAATTGTTGTACTCATTTGTAAACATTGTTGAAAGGAACTGAGTTCCATTATTGTTAACGGTTTATCCAACGTCCGCCGTGGCCGTCGTTATTCTAACTCCCGGGCCCTCGCCGACGTTGATGGTTCTCTTACGAATGGCACCTTGATCCCAATGCGTTTCGCCAAGACGTCTAAGGGAAGGACGCTGCTCATCTTGAGCACGGAGGCTAATGAAGGGGATGCCGTCTGGGATAATGCACTGATTTTGACCACTTGGCTCTCTCGTCTGAGTGCTTCCAACAGATGATTTCCTGGGAGGGGGTAAAGGGTAAAGTCTGTCGATAGGAATGACGACATCGGAGTGACTAGTGGTTCGCTTTCAGAGCTTCAGCTTCAGGTGTCCACTCTCAGGCCCCAGGTCATTGGCGAGCTGGGATTACTGTTATTGCTCAAGCACTCAAAGGCTCAAGCATATTCCTCCAAAGTGAAAACAAGTAAAAAACACAGTTCTTGTATAATGCCTAGATCTGCCTTAATATGCATCGACATAAGTATGCTTATTGTACAATACAGATGCAATCATTGAGCTCCATAATCACCGCCTCATTTATGCACAAATATATCATACAAATTCATCTGAAATTCCAGAGCTAAATTGAGGGTCATGCGCTCACTGGCCTTGTGATGAGGATTGACCACCTTTCGTTTGAGTCTTCGCAAGAGGTGTTGTCCGAAAAGGTGGTACACTCTGTCCATAGAAATGACGCATAATCCCTTGCGTATGTGTCATTGTCAAGTTAAATAGCGGATGTGTTGCATTCTGAGTTGGCGTTATGCGAGACGTGAACAAATAAACCTAAGGCAGAGGAGAGAGGGAAGCTTACCAATCGATTGGCTTCTCCACCTACGACAACGGACTTCGGCATGTTCTCGTCTTCTTGCCAACATAACGCGTCTGAGAATATACCTTGGCGGAGGTCATCGTCTTGGTCTAAGAATGGGCAAGTGTTGTGAGCTTGGGGTGTATAGAAATGGAAAAAGAATCGGACGTGGAAAACATAAGCTCACCCTGCAAAGGTACCCAAAAGTCCAAAATCCGTTGTCGTTGCAAAGGGGAAGGTAAAACGTGGTGCTGTGCTGCCGATAACCCAGATAAACAATACAGAGTATGATACGCGTCTGCTGATCTGTGTTGCATAGCGGGAGATCACCAGCAGAGTACAGAGTAATTGGGACCATTGAGTCTCTGTGCGAGAAAATGTCGTAATGAGGGGACGTACTTTGGTGGTTTATCTCTTAATCCGCCTGCTGGATGTTGACCTGCGAATAAGATGTACTCTTGGAGAGCTTCTCTATTAAATAACGTATCTTATCGACGAATAGTGAGCGTATAGTGATATAGACACGAGAAACCTTGAGTATCGCTTACCATCAACGTCAATCCAGGATTCTTCCTCCTCATTATTGCCTTCTCCAGTATGAGTCGCTTCCTTTCCCTCTTCTACATGCTCTTCTGGATGCGCATTTCCATGGTCATGGCCATGACCAGCGCCCACAGCCTCAAGTAGAGCAAACGCGCCACCAACCCACCAAGAATAACAACCATCGACAAGTTTATTGGTTCTTCCCTTAAACCCACCCAGCTCGGCATCACTCCCTTGCATTTGGACGAGCCATCTCAACAGGTTATCGTCATTAATCGACGGCCTTGGTGTCCGTGGCATGGACTCAGACTCCTCCTGCGTCTCATTTGCCCTTTCTGTAACCCCAGACGCAGGCGCATATGAAAGATCCAAATAAGGCTTCAACAAAACCCATGAAGCCAAAGCACAGAAAGTGTATCCACCATGGGCTTCACCTAGGGGTGGACGAGGGTGTGATAAGAGTTCACCGTTAAGATTGTAGTAGGGTTGTGAAGCAGAGGCGAAACCTCCTTCGTAAGTTTGGCAGGAGGAAATGAATTCGGGTACTCCGGAGAGGAGAGCGGGAGTTGCGATATTGAGGAGGGTTGCAACGACTAAGAGGCAGTAGATGCCACTGGGAGGAAGAGGTAAATGAAGGGAATGGAGGTGGGATGGAGTACGTACCGGACATCTACTTCGGCGTTAAGTGCGACTAGGAATGAACCATCTTTCTGTTTCAATGACATGAAAAAGTTGTACAACTTTGTTCTGTGGGGGGATGGTTATTACGCACACGCGCATATACGCGACTGCTGACCTGTCAATTTGATCCCAGCCTCCACGTGGACCGGGACGACCGACGATAGCAAGAGCACATATGGCTGCATACGTAGGTAGTAGATGTGCAGATTGGCCTGGACCTCCGCCGAACCCCCCATCTGGATGTTGCCAAGTCATGATCGTGTCAATTGCGCTAGGGTTAACGCAACAGGTAAGGAGATAAGATAACCAAGAGAACGTGGGGTGTACCGTTGCTTATTCCCCGGATCCAAACCGACTTGTAAAATACCCAACGAATGTAATGTCCAAAACATCAACCAAGGTTGACTAGCGTCTTGGCTGATGTATTTCGCAGGAAAGCCTTGTCTTAGATTTCGGGCCAAGTAGCCCATATGCGACTGTTTTTGAAGAAGATATGGATATGCGGGGGGTCGTTCTCTTTCTCTCTCCCTATCTTGGTCTTTCTGCTTTTCGAAATCGGGGCTGTTGAAGTGATGCAGTGAAGGAGGACCACGATGATCAGGGAGGTGGTTTATGAGGATTTGTTCCGTTTCGGATTGGATCTTTGAGGTTGGCGTTGGAAAACCGTCGATTGGGGCGCGAGTTGGTGGAGGCATTGTGGTCGTTATTGTTCAAGAGCAGGCAGGCTTTGAAAGATTGGCTCGATTCAATTCATGGTGCGTCTAACAATAATACCGGTATTCATTACGTAATGAAATTGAATTCAACCGGGAGCGAATGACGATTGCGACAGGACTTAACTTGAATGTTCACCATCTTTTTAAGGTGCCGTCCTCAGCGATATCGATTCTACTGCACTTCGACGCTTCCTCGAAACATGGGCAATAAAAATAAGAAGAGAACGACAACAATCCCACCAGAAGAGAAACTTCTTCTCCCAATACCATCAGAGCCTACGGCATCTGCACCCATCATAGATACTCACACACATTTGGCTTCCACGTTCGCGTGGTACAAGTCTACATACCCAACTGGAAACTACGCCACTGTACACGACTTCGTCAAGGGGCTGTATCAAGGAAGAAATATAGAAGCCATCGTCGACGTGTGGTGCGAAGCACCTGTACAGAAACTATGGAAGGAATTTGCCGACTCGGCATTGACGGAGGAAGAAAGGAATGAGAAGTGGGGTGGGATACAGTATTGGTTTGCGATGGGTAAGTCAACCAACTTGAGCGATGTTCTGTGTTACCAAGCTCTTTCGACGGTGTTGATAGGCGTGCATCCGTGAGTATGACTCATTACGCGAGGGCCTTACACTCATATTAAACTCAAAGTCATGATGCAAAGCATTATACCGATGCGGTACAGGCAGAAATGTAAGCTTCTCCTTTTATACTACCAAACGCGCCTTACCAACTCCTCCTCAGCGTAAAAGCAATGGGGCACCCTCGTTGCGTTGCATGGGGTGAAATAGGTCTAGATTACCACTACGACAATTCTCCCCGAGAGGCTCAGCGCGAAGTATTTACTCGACAACTCCATGAAGCCGTGAGATTGCGTAAACCTCTCGTCATACATACAAGAGAAGCCGATGAAGATACAGAGAGGATATTGAAAGAAGTTGTTCCGAAGGAGCATCCCGTTCGTTATTGCCATCTGAAGAACGAAATGTATATGCTCATGCTTATACTCTCCCATTGTAGATGCATGTGCATTGTTTCACCGATTCTCCAACGTTCGGACAAAACCTTCTAGACTACTTCACCAATCTTTGTATCGGAATAACGGGTCATTTCCACCGCGCCTCTCCCACTCACTTCATCACTAACCTTCATCGTCATCCAGGTGTCATAACCTATACCAGCAATCTCAACACATCCGCCCTAGTCAAGCAAATGTCCCAATCCCCCTTCACTTCGACCTTTTCTTCGATCTCCACTTCGCCCCTTCGAATCCTTCTAGAAACAGACGCACCCTACATGACACCAGGAAACATCTACGCTTCATTACCGAACGTTAAAGGTGAAGGTAAACTACCGTTATGTCATTCTGCCATGATACCTTGGACTGCGGAGTGGGTGGCGGGTGTTATCGAGGGAACGACGTGGGATGCGGCGAAGGTTATGGAAGTGTCTAGGAGGAATGCTGAGTTGATTTATAAAATTTAGGAATAGCATTCGCATGATTACGACAATCGACGTCCTTTAAAAGGATTACAAAGTGTTGTAATCTTGGGACATATAAGAAATCCATGAGTTGACCGTGATGTGAACACGATATTCGTGCTAGAGTATATACATATCAGTATTCAAATATTCAAGCTGTACTCTTCCCCGCTCCCCATACAACACAATACTTGTCGTTCCTGGTTGTTCCACTATGCTCTGCGCATGCTGAGATCAGTATAAAGACGCGACCAAGGCGTGGCGATGCCTCCAAATGGAACTCATGGATTCGATGGGTTGTTGGTGTTGCTGCAGCGCCGGCAAGGAGCTCGCACTCTATAAGATCATCATGCTGTGGCAAGGAAATGGATATATCACCAGAAGGATGCTGGGAATGTGGATAGTTTAGTTTGTTCTCGAATAAGCGCTCATACATAGTCATCCTCAATGACCATGGTGCTCGTAGTCGGAATGCGCGTGGGACGACCGTAGAAATGACGGATGATGGGATATGGCAACATCATTAGCATTTCGTGAAACACTCTAATAATGGCCATATGTTGATTAAATGATATGTATGTGTTAATTATGAGCATGCATGGACGTGCGTGCCGTCGTGATCGCTGGCATTAGAAATATCAGGAAAATCATAATGGGCACCTGCTAGACTTACAGGACTAAACGTAAATGAAATACTCCCCATTAAGCGTCCTCGTGATCGCGCTCGCTTGCTTGCTGGCATGTGGCCGCTGTCCCTTCCAATGCCTACATTCACTCCTGGACGCACAATTAAAGCATTGCGTTGCCAACCTGAAATCAATTGAGGCACAATGATTAATCATTAGTCCATAGAGTTCCCTCAGGCAGGAACGCTATCATAGAATGCTAAGATAATTGGAAGGGAATCGCACGGTTGTGAGGCTCCTGCGCGACGCACCCGTGCCCTCGGAAGAAGCCGGATTTATTTGCACATGCTTTGCAAGTCTGCGTACCTCACATGGGTTGCGTCCTTTCACTTGTGACTCCTCTGAGCACTCGCTGAAACTCTGTGAAAAGAGTTGAAGGAAAATCTATTGTTCGATGCCGATAATCCCACAAGAAGAATGTCCGCTTCTAAATTCTGTTCTAATCCTAGTATAGATCAAATATGACAGCCCGTATCATATGGATCCGAGGGGAGACGCAACGGCAATTTTAATCAAATTTAAATGCAGGACGTGAATTTAATCATAATCAGGCGGGCACAAATCTTAGTAACATCAACCATTCAACGTGTGCAATATAGGCACGTCACACAACAACCTCGAAACATAACTAGCCCTAATGCCAGAAGGCCCTTGAACAGGGCAATCTGCATTTAATTCAATCTGCCGAATAGACAGCGGAGTCTGGTAGTTAGGTTATTATTGTTGCTATATTCCGGAAACAGCCACTTGGCTGACATGGAATACGTTTATGCGGGTATCTCACTTGTTTTGCGTACGTACTACCCTCTCAATATCGGGTGCCAGCCCAATACCGATAGTGAGGATAACGCGGCCCAATTCGTACAATTGCAAGTATCTGCCGTGTGTGATCCTCGCCAAAATACATAAAAATTTCAAAAAAAATGCGAGTGGTCCACATTGATCTTCCGGGGAATATTTTTGTTGTGCCCTCGATTTGCCGTTACTAATTACTCTATAGTATAATGCAGGGCCCGTTCTTTCCCGACAACGAAACCCGCTTTTAAACATCCACCTCCACATAATCCACCCCAAAAATCAGGTAGTAAGTACAGGAAAATCCAACTTCCAGAGTTCGCCGATCGTGAGCATTTCACCCTTCAAGCGACAAGTGGTTCTCCTGCTAGTACTCAATCTATACCATCACAGCTCGGATCATTCTCAATATTAATCAGGAAGTGCCCAGTTCGCAACTCACAAGCTGGGCACGACCCCACTGAAGCTCGACGTGAGAATCCTTGGCACTTTAATCTCGTGGCCTCAACATTGCGAGCGATATTGCTTGACGGGTCCTGGGCCCGGTTCTTAGGAATTCATTCATCAGGGAGGACATTTACGTGTGGGACGAAAAAGGGTGATCAACCCATTACCGTTTACATTCTATCAGAGTTGTGAGAACCACGTGGCAGTTATAGTAGTGTTAGCTCACTATCAGTGAGTGTTGAACACTTTGCCTGCATCTAGTTCGGAGAGTATCTTATGCCCCACCTTGAACCTGCGATTTTTTTGCTGTCTCGGCGTTGAATTCTGAGGCTGCCAATGGGTGAGGTTGAACATTGCATATGTAAATGGCCGATGTGAAGGATTGCTTTCAAGGTGGGTCCAATAATTCATCTACTGCAAACTCATACACATGCGTTGTATCGTGGATGGTAAAACAGGCGGGCACGGCAATGACCGATTTGCGCCGAACGCAGCCAGTTCCGCGGAGTACATTCGGAATTTGAACGCCACAAGGGCCGAACTGGCAGACGGTCCTTTAACAGCCCTTTCCATTCCTGAATTCCGATCCTTCTTCTGCTACCCTCTCCTCAAAATTCCGCTCGCCGGCGCTCCTTTCGATGCCAGTTTTTGACAATATTATCTTACCCGACTTTCCTGAACCATCGACGGCGAGAGCCTTGGAGGATGCGCGACTCGTCTTGAACGGTATCGAAGATGCCGTCACAACCTTATCCATCCGAATTGAAGACCGAGAAGCTATTCTTGCCCGGATAATACGAGGATACAAGGAAGAACTACAAGAGCTTCAAGAAGAGCGTTCGTTACTACAAGAGAAGGCCTATATAACGAGAGCGTATCTAAGTCCTATCAGGCGTTTGCCGGCGGAGCTCTTAGGCGATATATTTCTCTGGCTATTCGAAGAGCACCCTTGTAGTGCTTGGGTAATGTCGACAGTTTGTAAGCCGTGGCGACGGTTGGCACTGGGGATGCCTAGATTGTGGTCTAAGGCAAGTTCTCTTATGCAACCCATCCCTTCGTTTACTGCTTGACCGGATTTGGTATGGCATCACGCGTTCATCGCTTCGAATCATGCATCCCTTGAGGTGGTCTTATGTTATGTGAACGAAGCCTTTCTTGGATGGAGCATGGCACGCTGTGCGTGCGCAATTTGTGTTGAGCGAGAAAAGGGATGGCAATGGGACCCCTCTTTGATGCGCGATTCCCGGTTATGTGTTCAACCAACACGCCGATCGTCTATCCCCCGCCGCTTCGTGTGTTTTCATGCATTGCATTTGGCTATGAAAGCTTCGATTATGGGTTCTGGAGAGCTCGGTGATAATGTGGAAGGGGCGCAGTTTTAGGGCTTATCTTTAATTGACGCAGTGGAGCCCCCCAATTAAGCTGATGGACCCTGCGTGGGTACCACCTGTGTGGACCTCATTACTATAAACTGGTGCTAACTCCCTGCTTCACGTTACTTCATTACAGATACGATTGGTCACTACTCCCCACTCATCCCCTGATACAATAAGGTTATGGCTAGAACGTTCAGGTGACAATGTCCCTTTGGACATTGAAATTTTCCTTCGTGTAGGGAACTCAAAACAATCATCAAGTGATCCTACCCTATCACGCAGTAGGCGCCGGCGCTCAAGCTCACCACTATCCCCACTACCATGGGCATATCCTAATGGTGGTACACCGAACAGCATTCCACCTCCAGCACCTCCGCCAGGGTTGGCGATCATCCCTCCCGCCCACACTCCCTTGATCGTTCCACCATCTCCCGGGACTTCTGAATGGACCCCGGGCTCACGCCCAGGCCACGAAAAGTCCTCTTCTGCCACATCTAAAACCCTGATGCACTGGGGTCATATCACCTTCTACTACCTAGTAGAGCATATGCACCGTTGGGAGCGCTTCATCTTCCGCTTCGACAAAATCTTCACATCAATACGCGCATTGAAATCAATTAGCGGTAAGCGAGATGCGATCGATCTCAAGCAGTCCTCGTGCTGACATTGTTTCCTGTACTTGCCCTTTCATCAAGGTCCGGCGCCGTTGTTGAAGGAGTTTGAGGTGTCGTGTGCTGAAGCAGGCTATTACCCCGAATCGTGGGCGTGGCTTCCGAGCGATAGTGTAGGAGCTGTCGCTTACCTTCCCCGGCTTCAAAGCTTGACTCTCCACTACACGCCCTTCGAATGGTCATCCGCTGCATTGCGTACAGGTCTCACAACTCTCAACCTTCGGGCACTCCCAAATTGTCACCTCCCCCTTGATCGCATTCTATCCATCGTAGCAGGCAACCCCACCCTCTGCAATCTATCGCTGTACTTTGAAAACGTTCTCCCTGCCATTCTACCCCTGACAATGACGACCCTAAACTCATTAAAAACGCTCAGCATTGGAGGACACTTCCATCTCGCTCAACTCGTCGACTTTCTAACAGTTCCGAATTTGACTACCCTCAATTTCGATATTGACGCTCGAGATGCAATGGAAGACGTCATTACCAACCTCCTCACCCGTTCTCATGCTCCTCCGGTTGCTCATCTATCAATAGGATATAGTTCAGCGACACCCGCACCCGCATTCTATATTGGCCAAGTCTTCGTTGTCGTCTCTTGGCCTGCTTTGCTCAGCGAGCTACCATACCTCAAGAGCTTCCATATTGGTGGGACACCCCTAGAAGCACTGGCCATGGCCCTGGGTTCACCTGATGACGAGAGCAATCACATTGACTCGTGGAACTGTATGAGATTGGAGACCCTCGGGTTGAGGAACTGTCACACGCATAGTGAGGGTGTGACTAAGCTAGTACAGATGGTTGAGGCGAGGAATCCAGGAAGGATAGCGCATCGCCAGAATGGTCCATCGAGCCAGCTTGCACACCAATCGGCTTCATCCATCCCCTCTTCGTCAACGTTTTCATCATCTGCCAGTATTCAAAACCCGTCCAACCCTTTCCCTCTCAATCCCACGACTCAAACGACCACTTCTGTCGACACCACAACTTCAAACTTGACGCACCCAGTCAAACTGAAGGCGCTGGAACTACATGACTGCTCAAATGTAGGGCAGGATGTGATTAGATGGTTGAGAGATAGAGTAGAGAATGTGATATGTTCGGACTCCACGAATCTTGATCGGTGGGTGATTCACCCACTTGTTGAAGCTTTTGACGATTACTAAAAACTTTTGATTGTCCATACTTCATCTTCACTGTCTCGCCATCTCTCATCCATTTCGTAACTCACGTTCGCATCTATCACATTGTCCCCTGTACCCCCTGCATTGTTGTTCATCGGCCACGCGGTTCCATGTTATCAAATAACTTTATTCATTGCACAAATAACTACGCTCCACAGCCATGCACATATCCATCATCCCTACCCTTAACGCCCTCTCTCAGACGGACATGACCAAACACGACTTCCTGGTTATCACGACTGCGATGTGCATTGTGTATTATACCCATCCCTGAGTCAAAAACGCACTCCACACTTTCCCATTGTATGTAGTATCTCCCTCTTATTTCACCAATCACAGCCTTCATAATCCTTCCGGTTGTGCGTTTACACTGGACAGTACCCCCTAGGATGTGTAGCAATTTTCGGAAAATGGACGAGTAGAGCTCGCGGAAAACCACCAGGGGGATAGGTTGGTTTCGCCGCAACTGTTCCAGTTCGAGCCAACAGCTCAATGCAACGATAAAACGTCCAGTGGTGATGAAAAAATGCATGATGAGATTACAAACAACTGAGATATTACTTTCATTGATGATAGGGACAAGTGGGAAGCTCGGAGGAAGATGACGGGGAAATTGCACTATTGGATGTTCTTAGTTGGAATGCAGAAACTTGAACATCGAGCTCAATGCTTCATTTACCGTGATTTTGAGCGTTGATACGTAAGTATAAAGTATCAACACAGTACTGGAGTCGTGCCAGTCGCCTGCTTTGCCTACAAGCGTTACTGTAAACAATTAGCAGAATTTGCTGTACCTATCTAATTATTATTTATAATTAGCATGTGTATATCTAATCATCCATCCATTATTTACATCTCTCAATGCTCCACACTATTAAAAGCTAAATCTACATTAGAATGCATTGCTAAAAATACACCAGTCAGGATTTGTATTACTAAACATGCTTCTAATAAATATCCAGAATTTGATAAATAGCTAATATTAGCTGCTATAACTTTATTTAGCGTAGCAATAGCTAGCCTACCTTAATTAAGATAAATAACGGTTCAACGCAACTATAACCTGCAAACTACACCTAACAACGTAGTAGCAATTGAAAATGTGTAGGCCTACATGTATATCAGGCTCTACATCTGTGGTATACTTCTTAGATCAATCAACCTTCTTCATCACTGCATTATTAGTGCTAAATACCTCTCAACTTTATCTTGTGCATTTTATCATCATTCAAAAGTAAGTTGTGACAGTTTTTTAAGTTCCTAGCTTGCAACTCAGAATAATAATTTTCTTGTTGCAAACTTCTGACCAAAGTCTGGTTTGAGTTTTGGTAATAGACCATGTCTTGCAGATACTTGAGAAATCACTTTGCTAGAGTTGACCTTGCATCTAGACTTGTACCCAAGTGACTTGAGTATTGAAACTGAAAAGTTTCAAAACAAGTCTGAACTAGCTATGGATGATCGACAAGGTCAATGTTACCGATAGCTATTATGAGCTCAAGCTACCCATTAGCAACCTGCTCTAGTTAAAAGATGGCTTTTGTAGTAGTTCCGTTTACTGCACCATGAATATGTTGTGTATCGAGCCACCAAGAATTAATACATTCTCTCCAACCCTTACAACTCACCTAGTGTTCAATCATGGACACTACTTATATTTGATTGTACAAATCTATAGACTGCTAGGTCTACCAAAAATAGGCCTCAGTGCTCAGCTAGCGCTGCCGTGGGCAGCAAGGCACAAGTTTTTATGTCTGATTTTCTGAGTGATGTGTCAAGCTCTATTTCTTGTTTTGATGCCAGAGCTCTGCACCCATAAAGCCAAATGCACTTAGGGAAAGGCACCAGGACACTATCAGCTATATCGAATTACGCAGATAACTCCATTACACGAGTTGCACTGGTGATTGCCTACATATGGTGCTGTACAGTATTAAAACTTATGATTGTGCAGGAAAGATGCGTGGACGCACAGCTGATTTGAGCACAACAGCAAAAACAGGTCTAGAATGTTATTCACAGCACTAGAACTGGATGTATGAATAAGGATAAGACGAATAAAAAGTGATGCGATAAGTTAATTCTCCAGATGTGATGCGGTTGAAATCAGGGAAATACGGGAACATGGAAAGGGTGATCAATTCGCCAGCGCTGTCGGTTCATGTCACAGGACTTGAGAAGCTTGCAAATGACGGCCGTTTAGACAGAAGTACCGATTTGATTTTTGGACGAAGGGATGAAGCGGATGAAACCGGAGTACTGTCCACGAACATGCATAAACTCCTGGGCCGTATGGGAGGCGATGAGCTTACCATGCAAGTTCTGACACCGGTTTCCCATCAACGGTTTGTAGGCTAGGGAAGGCGTCAACAATTGCGGACTTGCACTCTGTAGTTGAGTTGCTAAGTTGGTCAGTGGTGTAGATCGTTAAATGCCGCAACTTCCAGAAAGTGTAGTCGCGTTTTCGCATGATAGAGCAAAACTACATAGGATTCCGGATTAAGCAACCTTCAGGGCACCAAATGCATCAAGATCGACATACCACTTGACTTTGGGGTATCGACAAGTCGGAAGGACGGTCCTGCGACGAACCATCGCCAGCGAATCCCCCGCACATGAGCTTCAGTGTTTGAAGCGAAGGTAAGTTACTAGCGAATAAGTCAAAATGCTGGGGTGTGATGCATTCGACATCGAGGGTCAAGTTCCTGAGCATTCCTGTCGCCTGGAAGAGTTTTGCGAGTGGTTTCAACTCGTATAATGTAAAAGAGTGGTCTCGTAACGTAAGCGAGGTGAGAGTCAGGGAAAGTGTAGAGAGATAACCCAGTACACATGTGGCATCCCCTGGAATGCCACGAAGACTGAGCTCGAGGGTTTCCAAGCAGGTGAGATAAACGCGGAAAAAATCCTGCGAATACCAAGAAGTTGGGGATGGGATCTTGGGGTATGTATTAGGTGGTAGATGGAACTGGAGATTTAGATCTCTTATGCACCCTGAATGGATAGCGAGAAAATATCGAAGTCCGTGCGTGTTGGTTTGGTGGAGGCTAACGAATGGATGCGAGATGTGGACCTTTACCAGGTAAGGAAAGTGATGAAAATCGGGGAGGAGGACCGAAAAATCGAAATCTTCAAGTGTAGTGAATGCTAGCCGCTCCAGTGTATAGACGTGGTTGTTCATGAAGGGGATGACATTACGACGAATGATGTTGGTAGCAGCGGAAAGTGTACTTTCTGGAGTTCTAGTTAGACGTATACTGAAAGCCCGCAACGAATGGAACGTCAGTGATCCGTTCAGAAATTCGGAAAGACCTTCCAGAGGTACATCAAGACTGAGGTCCGTTAGCGTTTCGCTGAACGTAGACCACGCCGCTTCCAATACTGGTAGCGCAATACGTAGCCTCCCTAAATCCTCCTGATTCCAAAATTCAATACTATAGGACGTAACGTTGGTCATTCTCCGAATAATGTCGGTGATGCTCTCGAGCGCAGCATCTTGTGGGAATGGAAGGTGGCTCTCCGATGCCCTAGGAGGGCTTGGTTTCAAGCCTTTTAGTGATAGCTTGAACATTTTAGGCCATGCCTGGGGGCGATTTCGGGGTTTTTCGTCTTCCATGAGCTTGCTAATGAGTGTCGGGTGTAGACAAAATTTCTGGACGCGCTCCGCGACCGGAGAATATCTGAATATTCAGCAGAATGGTTAGATCACTCAACACATCCCTCCAGAACACCAATTAACTCACCTCATCCGAAAGAGGTTTCGTAGCGTTTGGCCATCGGTCAAGTGATGAAAGTTCACTTCACGGTAGCGCTCGTTCATGGCGACGTCGTAAAACGCCTGATTGAGGCCATACAAGTCACGGAGCTGCACCACGGAGAGGTACTGGGAGATTTGAACCCATATGTCATATGGCAAGGCTGGGTTCATGTTGGCGTTATCAGGTAGTATAGGAGAGGGAAGTAGCTGGTGGGAGGCGTTGTGCCATTGCATTCTATATACAGCATGGTGGAAATAAATTTCCGTCGAACCTGCTTCCGTTCATGGTATAATTTGATGCAACCAGCAAATAAATCCTTACCAGGCTACGATGGACATTCCCATCTAGGAATACATGTGCGCCGCTGGTCAGGGCTGTCAGGGAACAGTCACCATGACGGCATTTGAAAAGATGTGATTCTCCGCAACGACGAGTCAAAATTTCTCGATCATACAGATTATGGCCATTGGAATACGTGTACATGGAAGGACGGGAAATGTACCGCCTCTGGTAAGGGATACCTCACCCACAATAACCAGGATGAGGTTCCAGCTGGAGGCGGGTTTATAGTCTTGAACCCGCTGTAGGCTCCTGCGAACCAAAGATCGCCTTCGCAGGGGTACAATAATGCGAGCCCTTGAAATGAGTGACGGAACAAAAAATTGACGTCTCCTGGATTTATACCCGATTTGCCACGTGCCTGACTTTGTCCTTATTTGTTATCTTACACCTTGCCGCTGTCTCATGTAAGAAGTAGTTATTATTTAGTTATTATTTCCCCGCGTGTGAGTGCGGGTAAGGGACAGGATAGGTGGAGAGAAACAGGAGAGCCGAAGGGGAGTGAAGGGGCTGTATACTAATAAACTATCCTGACCTAGTCACCCGTGAGGGCTCACGGTCTGAGAGGAGGTGGGTGGGAAAAAAGAAAAGGAAAAGAGGAGTAGGAAGAGATGGAGGATTATGTAATTATAAGCGAGGGGAGTGGTGTCACCAGGGTCTCTCATACTTATTCGGCAGCGGTGTATGATTGATTAACTATGACCGTGTGCGCCGTAATTTCTGGTACAACACGTATTTTTACTCACCAAATACACTAAAAAAAAGAAAGAAAAAAAGCACGTTATTTTTACGCGTAGGCGGAAGGTAGAACTATTCTATTCACATTACGCGTATGGAGACGCGTGAACCATTTGTTCCAGCGTCACCGCGTCAGATCTCACGTGGCCCTCACGACGATCGTTCCGTAAGCATGAACTCTGCCACCTCTTGACAATGATAGGAGCTAGTATACAGTATTCACATGCGAAATACCAGGACTGTTGAGTAGGAAATACACCTCGAAGAGCAGTTTCATTAGCCAGTAACAACGCCGAGGGGTAGTAAGCGGAGCGGTCACAGCTGACGTCAGTAGACTCCTGTGCATTTCAAACTCATGCCAGTCTCTTGCTTTCACGACAATGCTGAATCACAACAACAAAAATCCTCAGGGGCTATCCAGCCCTCGCGAGGTCACCGATCCCGTCACTCATCTTCCTATCACAATCTCGGACCAGACTTCCTTTGAAGTAGCATCGACCTCCCCACCTCTCTCACCACAAGAAGAACGCTCGAAGGACTCCCAAGCACAGTCCCAGATCCGCCATAACTCTCTTGAACAGCAACTTAAAGACGAGATCGGTAGCTGGGATACCACAGGGGAACTTGATTCGCAGTTCAAAGTCAACTCTGCCCTTGCAGCAGGGGCCGGTGCAGCTGTTGGGGCTGTCGGAAGTCTGGTGTTTCTCTTAGTCGCGGGGAGCACAGTGATATCTGTCCTTTGCGCGTTCCTGAACTGTATACTGTTGTCATTCGGGGCCACTATTGGCGTGCTATGGTTCTGGGACGCTTATCTGAAAGATTACCTGCGCATAGCTCGGCCACAGTACACGGACGTCCACCAACCGTTGAAGCCGACTTCGGTGAGATAGTACAATAAAACTGGACCGCTTAAGCTTATTTCCTCGTATTAGGATGAATTATTTCCCGACAGGCAGCAAGGCGTTGCTGCTAGTAACGGCGATACCACTGAGTCCGCGTTGTGGCTGAACTCGTTGCTTGGTTCTATTTGGCCTATTGTCAATCCTTCATTATTCACATCTGTCGCCGATACATTGGAGGACACCCTTCAATGCACCTTACCCAAATTCATTCGGGGCGTTCGTGTAGTTGACATTGGCCAAGGTTCGGAGCCAGTTCGAGTTGTTGGCGTTCGCTATCTGGATCCGGGAAATGCGGGAGTGGATACTGATGCGCTGAAGGCCGAAGGAGACTTCGTGAATATGGAGGTCGCCGTAGCCTACCGAGCTAAACTCGACCCAACTTCTGCGCTCAAGGACCGTTCCGGTAACGCCCACCTTCTCATGCAGTTTTGGCTATCCGGGGGGATAGTTCTACCAGTTTGGGTTGAGTTGGAAGCGCTCTGCGCGAGTGCTCGAATGAGAATCCAATTGACTCCCAACCCGCCTTTTCTCTCTGTAATGACGTTAACCCTCCTAGGGCAGCCAAAAGTGTCACTGACGTGCACACCACTTGCGAAAAATTTTCTGAACGTTATGGATGTGCCCGGGCTCTCTGAATGGCTCCAAACCTCAATTGATGATTCCGTCAAGCCGTACATCGCACCAGGTAGTCTAACCATGGACCTGAAGTCGATCTTGTTGGGAAGTCCTAAACTCGATACGGACGCTTTTGGCGTGGTCCTAGTGACTTTGAAATGGGTGAGGTGCAAGGGAGTCGAACCTAGAGTGATAGCTGAGTCTAGCGCGGAGAAACTACATGATGGGTACATCACTATCAGTTGGAGTAAATGGGGAAAACCACTTTGGTCAACGAGGTTGGTCGCATCCCATCATTCAAAACCGTATGCTGAGGAATACGTAGAATGATTGAAGGGTACCAAGATCCGGTTTGGGAGGAGACAGCTGCCTTTTTAGTTGGCCCTACAGAATTCAATGCTCAGGAGTCCTTACAAATCAAACTGTGGGATTCAGGTGAGAATTTGGATCAGAATCATGATAAGATAATTCAGGGATGTTCTTGATTAGATCGGCTCACCGCAGACGATGATCTCGGAACCGTGGACCTTCCCTTGTCCCAATTGACTACTTCACCAGAAACTTTGAATAAAACATTGTTCATGGAGGACAGGTTCACGAACGGGGCTACAGGAACCTGGCCTGGTTCACTGACATGGAGGTCTGGGTATTATCAAAAGACGACATTGAGACAACATCTATCAAATAATGAAGAGCAATTGAGAAGGATTGAAAGAAAGGTTGAAGAGGAAGTGGAGAAGAAGTTCAGAGAAGCAGAAGGGGACTTTCACGGTGAATTACAGCAGCAGAAACGGGAGGACCTTATCGAGAAAGGGAACGAACTCATCGCTGGAATGCGCCCATCTGACGAGTGGCCGAGCGGGATACTCTCCATAAATATCGAGCAAATTAGCGGGCTTAAAGTGCAAAATATCCGGAAAACGGGTGTAGATGATGAGGCAGAGGACGAAGAGTCGGACGATCTACCAAGCGCTTATTGCGTTATCTTGCTCAACCACCAGCGTGTATACAAGACGAGAACGAAGATGAAGAGCAAAAATCCCTTTGTAAGTTGTTACTGGTCTGAACGCGACTTATGCTAAAATGCATTTTTACAGTTCAATGCGAGCACGGAAAGGTTTATTCGCGATTGGCAAACTACAATTCTGATCATTGCTGTTCGCGACTACCGCTTGCATGAGAATGATCCACTTCTTGGCGTTGTACTTATTCCGCTTCCAGATATATTCAGGGATTGCTCTCAAGTTATCCAATCCCTTCCGATCGTCGGGGGAATAGGCTACGGTCGCGTTCGGTTTTCTCTCACTTTCCGTAGCGTTCAGATGAAACTTCCACGAAGTCTCCTCGGTTGGGATGTCGGCACGTTCGAACTATATTCAGACATTCGTATTCCAATGGATTTACCAGCCGACCTCGCATCATGCAGACTCGCCGTTCGGACAGCTTATGGCAAGGGAAAGCTCAAACCGTTCAATGATGGATATTGGAGGAATCGACATGGCAATCAGTCTCCTATTCATCTCGCCGTTAACCATCGGTATCGCTCGAACGTAATCATTGAATTCCGCAAAAAAGTCTTAGGGCCGGATAAAGTCCTGGCGTTTTGTGCATTATGGCTCAAAGACATACCTGATAGCCAACGAATCGTTGTTTCTCTTTCCGTTTGGAATAATGAGGACGGTGAGTTGGAGAGGGCAGAAAATAATGCAGATAGTGACGAAGAAAGGATCCGGAGAGGAAGGGCCATGATTTCGACGATTGATGTAATTGTGCAGTTTTGGCCAGGAATGAGTGGATATCACCAACAGGCAGCCGGCTCGGATCCGAATATGGCCGATGTAGTGGAGGTTCTGGATTGCGTTGAGGAGACAAAGGGACTCAGCAAAAGTTTGCCACATGGTTCTGAAGAAGAGTCGGGTGCAGAACATAGCGTGCTCAGCGGATCCTGCGACTCGGGGTCAGATGATCATGAAGGACATTTCATGGACGCAGAGCGCGAAGGTGAAGGGAGTCATCAGAAGAAAGGAAAGATGAACAGTATCAAGGGTTGGAAGCAGAAGCAGAAGGGACTGAATCGAAAGCATCGTGGTTTGATGCAGTGGCGGGTTGCAAGGAACTTGGCATGGCTCGGGCAAGGGGTCGAAGGTCGTGTCGGTAAGTTGGGTGGCAAGGTAAAAGGATTAGTCAAGCATCAGGAGAAGAGCATAGGCGTGGACACAGAAGTATAAGCTCTCGCTTTCCTTTTGAAACAACCAAGCAGAAACACTATGTATACTAGATAGCACAAGGACTTGCCGCATAATACCTTTCGATCAGAGAATGCTAGTACGGCGACCAATCAGAACGATTCTACAAGCAACTTTTCTTGCTGCCGTGAGTCCAAACCCTTCGTTAAGCATCCGTGAAGTGTCTGTAAAACACCGTGTTAGCCTTAGAGTGCACATATGCAATAAGCCACCCACGTCATTAACGCTAACATATTTCTTATAAAATTCCTCGCCAAGAACGGACCTGATTCCCTTATCTTCCATAAATACTTTCTTAGCCTCAGATAGATCGGGTGGTAGGCGTCTATGCACTCTCCTCTCCCGCCTCTCCGCTTCTGACAATTCCGCCGCCGTCCTTTTGTCATCTCCGCCACATTCTTGAACGTCAAGGTTCATTTTTTCTGAAAATCCCAAGATTGCTGCAGCTAGAATGCCGGAAAGCACAACATAAGGGTTGGCGGTTGCGTCGACGGATTTGAACTCGAAGTTCCTTGAGCTTTCTGAATGAGCGTTGCAAAGCCGGATAGGCGCTTCTTTGTTATCCCTTCCCCACGAGACGTAGGTTCCACCTGACCAGACCCCGTCAATCATTCGAGAATAAGACGCGTAAGTGGGACACATGAGGTAGATTAACGATGGAAGATGTTGTAGCAATCCAGCGAGGAATTGGGATTCCGTAAGATTAAGAAAATCAGACCCGATTCCATGGTATCCAGCGGATTGCGGTGACGTGGAGTAAATAGATATGTGTGCATGTGAGGAACTTCCGCCTATAACACCAATAAGCCACTATCATAGCTCGAAAATGAGTGCAACTTACAGCTATTGTTAAACAATCGTGGTGCAAAAGTAGCACGCAAACCATGCTTGCTAGCGACGTTATAGATCGTCTCCCTAGTGTATATCAAAGCGTCGGCAGCTTCAAGGGGCGGCAATGGGCCAGTGACGACTTCATATTGTCCTGGTGCAGCTTCTGCATGGTACATCTCGAGTTCGATGCCCATAGCCTGCAACGAGTCCGCAATCTCTTCCAATACCTTGTCTCCAAGAGTCCCAGCCCCTAATGCCCCTGATTCTGACCACCCTTGATACTTAACAGGTTTAAGGGGGGAGACATCGTGCAGAAGAACAAACTCGCTCTCAAATCCCACGAGGAACTTGACGTTGTGAGCTTCCGCCACCGTTCTGGGGACGAGAGTTACAACATTGTGGAGTAAGAGGCGAACATAGCGTCGCTCACCTAACAAGCCGATGCAGTATTGTGCGCGGGTCGTAGGCAGCGAACGTGTCTTCGTGGAGAGGCCGCTCAATTTTCACCTTTTCCCTAAACCACCCGAATATCATCGCATGACCCTTAGCCCAAGGCAGGAACCTGATGGAGTTGAGGTCCAGGACGTAGATGCATTCACCAATCGCTCTTTGTGAATCGTTAAGTCGACAAGTGATAGTATTCCATTTAAACGGTCATCCAGTACAAAGAAAACGCAACTTACGTAAATTCCGTTGGAAGTGCTAGAAATACCAATCCCAACGCGCATTGCGGAGCGCTGATACACGGTTTCCCAGTTTTTATGAGCTTGCTGAACTGCACCAATGGTACGACCCTCTGCCGAAGTTGGTTTCCTATACTCACCCACTCGACTCTAATGTATTTCACGCCATGATTTTTCAACAGAGTGAGGTGAATAAGCTCGTCCATGGGCTGAGTCAGGGAATTAAGGGTGTGATAAAGGAGGCCACGATCAACAGAGGGATGTTTATATTACGTCGTCGCGCGCAGAGGGCCAACTTTTATACTGTAACGAAGCAATTCAGTACCGCAAGAAGCTATATTATGATGCAGGTTCGGTCTCATTGATGGCTATCTCGAAAGGTTATATGGCTGAAAGTTAAGCTCAAGATGAACTCTGGCTAATATCCCTAGACATGGATTGAACACGTGTACGGTCCACTCAAAGCCCTGGACGTGTTTTCTTAAACACCCTTCGAATTTCAAGCAGCACTTCTCACATCGACTTCCTGGAAAGCAGCATAAGGGCAAAACAATCCTGACTGCGTTTCTCTTCACCCAATTTGTGGCGCTGATACACGAGCTGTCCGTTGTATAGGAGGAGCATTTGTGGTCATGGTATGAGATCTGAACGCACATACGGAGTCGTCACGAAACTACGTCATCCATTCGTTACCCCGCAAACCTCGGGATCAGTGGCTGTGTCATAAATATTGGTATTCGTCTAATTATTGCACGATATCGAATTGGTGGATACTTCCAGCATACTGCTGTCTCTCGACGGATGGTATGACTATAGTACGTTGCGAATTGTTCCGATGGGGATCGGATCTGATGTCGGAGGAGAGGGCAGGGATTGAGTCTGATTGCGGGCACCTGCGAAGCGAATGGCTAGTTCGTGGCAGCGAATGATACCAGATGAGCTGCTGGAGCTGCCCTTCCGTGCTGCCTCGTTTACCTGCATGTTACGACCGCTTACATTTATTGAGGGGTGGCGGTTATCTGCTGGTGACAGGAAGTCGATGACTTCTCCAGGGTTATGTGTACGAATAGGTGGTGGAAAAAACGTTTTGACCCTCTGTTGCGAGACAAGCGAGGTTGTAGGCAACAACAGTGCTGGGACTCGGATAGGACCACTTGTCTTGATCCCATTGAGTGACGATGAACTACTGTAGATTTTTAGTCGCTTATTCACACTCGTCAGATCTTAGATACCTTTGCTTAAACCTCTTGCGCGCGGGCAATGTACTCCATTCTTCGTCTGGGTCATCAACAGCGTAACTATATGCGTCTCCAGCTCGATGCGCGTTGAATTGCGTATTTTCCTCCCGTTTCAACAGGTTTGGGGAAGCAAGGGATTGCTGACTGTGAGTTGACGCAGCGTGACGTGATGTATGTGCTTCCAATTTTGCATCGCTAGTATGAACGAAAACTACAGGATCGTACTTCAATGGGCTCGAGAATTGCTGTTTCTTGATTGTCACAGGGGTTGAGATCTTACAGACTGGCGTCATTGGTGACATGATGTCTTGCCGAGGATGTATGCGATCCCGCTTGATAGGCGTCACGAACGCGTTTGCTAAAACGAGGAGATGATAAGTAAGAATGTCAGATAACTTAATTTAACCACAAAAGCACAATGAGGTTGCTGCCATCCAGGTTGCGTCTCAACTTCGGGCTTGATGGACTTTCGAGGGGTGAGCTGATGCTCACTGATCTTGAACGGGATATAAGGAAGGCGTGTCGTCGATAGTAAATGGCCAGAGTCAGTTCGGGCAGATCTAGAAGGCTGTGGTCGTCGCAACAGGTTAGAGCGATCTTGCGTTGTTTGAGGCGATTGCAGCAATTTCTGGGGGCCAGATGGTGGTGGGTGAGGTTGAAGCAACGGATGTAGCAGTCCGATCGGAAATGGTGAGGATTCGTTAGGTAAAGATGCGCAGGCACTGCTATAAGTTGAAACAGTCATGATGTGACGCGGTCCAGGAGATTCCTCTTTGGCAGTAGGGTATACGGCGAGGCGATCTTCCGCGCGATTTGGTACACCAGAGTTCGGTTGTTCTGTCGCCTTTGATAACTGGCCCGGTAATGCGCCAGGATTATCCCCAAGTCGTGTGCGAGGCTCGGGGAGAACTCGTTTTTTGAGCGCTTTCTCGGCTTGCCTCTTCAAACCTTCCAAAACATTGCCATTTTTCGTTACAGTGGGCATACTCTTTCCTTTGTTTCTCGGGGAATTCGTCGCAGGAATAATCTCTTTGAGAGGGTTCGTCAAGTACACTCCAGTTTTCGTATTTGCATGGGTAGGTGTGATTATATGCGCATTTTTCACAGTGTTAGCGCATCCATCACCGGTAATGTTAGACTTGTTAGTTAACTGAGCCTGAGCACGCGTTGCTGCACTGATCTTAGCAAGGCTAAATGGATTCGGCTTGTAAGTTACGGTTTCTTCTCTTAAGGATAAGTCAATCTCGCTGAGCAGACGAGCCTCTTCAGATCTAGGCTCATTCTTTCGAATTTCCGTGCCAATGGCGTCGTGGTCGTCACCAGAATCCGATTCGTCGTCAGCGAAATTACTGCATTTACGTCGAAAATCGAAGAACCAGGCTGAGTCATCCGATTTTCTAGGTCCTTTCCAAATTTCAGCGGTAGACATTCTTTATAACATAGCAAGTTAGCGGCAGGAGTGAGAGCTGAGTAAGTGGTTGAATGAAGTTAGGGCGACAGAGTTGGGGACTTCGGCATCTGCCGGACGAATTCGTGCAACTTTGCACGACTCTCGGTCATGAAGATGCCGAGAAACGGTGAGCCTAACAAGCGGCATTTTGCTGGTCAACGAGCCACAAACATTGCGGAAGGAGTGTTGATAAAATTTAGGCTATGCAGGTGTTTGGGTATTGGTTAATGGACTGAGCCACCACTGGCACAGAGTGAGCCAGAAATGGTCCTACTCAATCTTTTGCACCAGACCATGGTTCAATTAGGCTCGCTATATTGCATGTCACTTACTAGTACGGACCGTATGGCATTCACGCGAAGTGTATCCATTAACGGCAATGGCTAATACAGTCCATGCATCTTAACAAAAATGGCCCTCCGCCCGGCCAATGTGGTCCCAACTGTCCAGCGCGGATCCGAACCCACCAGGATGCAGTCCCCAATCCTGACGTCATAACTCCGTGGCCACATGCACAACGCGAAAACAACACCTGAAACAAACTTCCATGGTATCAATGACAAACGAAGTCGTCGATAAACACGGAAAACCCGTTTACATTGGGGACGAAGTTACGTCTCGCGCAAGAGGTGGAAAGCAGACAGGAAAAGTAAAGCGAATAGTTGTTGATGAAAAGGAGGCCCAAGATTTGGGAATCGGGCATGCGCCAAAAGTTGTGTATGACGACCAGCATGGTATGAAACAACCTGTAGTTTGCAGAGCTTGTGCTGAATTGAAATTAGGTCACCAAGTAAGCCATAAACCAGGCACTGTGGTCCATGGGGATGAACCTACAGATTGATTGGTCATGGCCCTTGTACAATCATTTTGGGTATTGTAACGTGATAGTTCGACGGGTTTAGGGCTTTTAAATATGTCTATTCTCCTGATCTCTGAATGTATGTATATTCGTCGTTCGATAGTTGGCAGGGCAGGATCGGATGCCCAAACCACTGGCACATGTGGCACGGGCAGTTTTGACACAGCCACAAACTGTTGCAGTCACATCCCAAAAAGGGGTGGCATCACTGCGCCCTTGGGACAACCAGCCATGTCGGTTAGGACAGCGCTGCAAACTTTCTCCCTCACCAACAACATTATAGAGGTGCCTCCTGAAGATGAGATATACAAATTCGATGCCGACTCCAACAGGAAGATAAATCGAGACGCTCCCTGGAGTCGAGAGTTAGCATCAACGCACTTATTAACCTCTCGATCGGACTGATCCTGTGTATACCTGCAGCCCCCATCACTTCAAATCATGCAAAATCTCCGCTGTGGCGCTTATTAAGATGGTATGGCAAGTTTCAGCTCGTTTTGTGGTCGTGTATTCATGGGTGGCGCGAACAGGTGATACATGCGCGGTCGGGCGTGCCTCACGAGATCATGGGTCTTATGCAAGGAAAGGTGGTTGGAAACGCCATCGTTATTATGGATTCGTTTGCTCTGCCCGTTCAAGGTACCGAAACACGTGTCAATGCTGCGAGTGAGGCGAATGAATACATGGTGGAATACATTCAGGGAAGCGAAAAGGTGGGCGGTGAATGATACTGGATTCGGATTTCTGCGTCTCACATCTTTCATTGGATAGGCAGGACGATTGGAGAATGCGATTGGATGGTATCATTCACATCCAGGTTACGGCTGCTGGCTATCGGGCATCGATGTCAACACACAATTGAACAATCAAAAGTTCCAGGATCCATTTGTTGCTGTCGTAGTAAGTCCTCTGGCTCAGGACGCGTTTTCTCCCATTTTTATGAGATCTCTATCCCAGATTGATCCCAACCGCACCATATCCGCTGGAAAAGTTGACATTGGCGCATTCCGAACTTATCCTGAAGATTACACACCACCCAACGCAGTGGCTTCCGAGTATCAATCGATCCCATTGAACAAGATCGAAGATTTTGGTGTCCATGCGAATCAATATTACCAACTAGAAGTTGAAATCTTCAAGTCCAGTTTAGATACAGAGTTGTTGAATATGTTATGGAATAAGTATTGGGTGAACACGCTCAGCCAAAGTCCATTGATCTCAGTACGTCTTTTTGCATCGCATCCGACTACTCAAGCTGACTGAACGATAGAATCGGGCGTATTCGGTCTCGCAACTGGCAGATCTTCATCTGAAGTTATCCAAGGCACAATCAGCCGTAGGGAGCACCCGTGCTGTGATACCGACACTCAAAGAGAAAGAATCATCAGCTGCCAAGGTCCGTTACTCCGAGTTGTTTCGTGACTCTTCGTTTTAAGTCCAATGTCATCATTAGAAGGAGAAGGAAGAGAAAAAGAAGGAAGAGAACCAACTGACAAAGAGTGTTCGTGACAGGTATGACGGATCTAGTCCAGCTCCACAGTCATTTCATTAACACGCTTTATAGCACTAGGATCGCTGTCGAAGCACAGCATGGCCTCATATCGCAAGTTATAAAAGATGTGATTTTCTCTATGCGACCAAAGACAGAAACGTCAACAGCCCAGACTGTCGCAGAGGTCACAGATATGGCGATTGGCTGAAGGAGTTTCTGGTTTACGTTAGGTCAGACACGTCTGTTTTAGTATCAATATGTAATATTACTGCATAAAGTTGTTCTATTGATTGCATGAGTGTCTCAGGTCGCTCTAGGATGCGAGTGGGGTGGAAAAAAATCGAGTCCACGAGCTCCGCTACTCACTCTCTACCAGCCCATGATAAGGATCATAAAGAGACGTAAGGCTGGAAAAGTAGTAATTGTGGCAAGTCCTTCGCTAGGTGACGTGCCCGACATAATGCTCTGACCTTAGGAATGGCTAGACTGGCACGGAGCCAATTTCACAACTGCCCGAGAAGGTGCTTCACCTGATATTCGATTTCGTCGTCGCGGTCTCTACCTATGACCACAAAGGAATTAGAATATTCACCCTGAAACCGTCAGTTTTTCTCGCTGGCGTGTGCCGTCATTGGCGTGGTATCGCAACCGCCCATGCATCAATGTGGACAAGAATTACACTCCCCCATAAGAATCCTAGGTGGATCTCAACCGTTATCGAACGCTCGCAGCAGTATCCATTACACATTCTGATAAACCGTCGACCTGTCAACAAGCTTTTCATATGGCGTACCCCTTCCCTTCTGCCACAGCGTATACTGGATTTGATCCAGGCTGAGTTCCACAGGATCGCTGAGATTAGGGTTCATACATTGGCAACCAACTGGACAGTTGTGCCGCCCGAACCAGTGTATCGGCCAGCCCCTGCGTTGCGTCGCCTCTCACTTCATGACATCTCGACACATCAAGAGTTCCTTTTTACCACGGAATGGACGCCGAACTTGGACCAGCTCATTCTATCCCGGTGTTCACTTCCAGAGTCCGAAAGCCCATATCAGTTTCTGTCTACGTTAACCAAAATAACTCGGCTTACCATCCAACACATTGCCCCTTTTCCAACCCCAGGGCAGTTAACGGATATCCTGCGTTCGATGCCGCATCTGAAAGAACTCGTGCTATGCGATTCGATTGAGCCATACGGCCCATATGGGCTTGCACTATCGCCTACGACCCCTGTGGCACCCCTTAATACTCTCAAGTTTTGTAAAATTGAAGGCACCATTCAAGTGTGTGCTTTTGTCCTGGCTTGTACCGGACTTGAGCCAGGATCGAAAGTGATTCTCGAGGCGTGTTATCACCGTGATGATCATGATCTCATCGTGCCATTTTGCAAAGGTTTTGGAAAAACGAGGGATGGTAAGCAGGTGATGTATCTCCAGGATGTTACGGCAAGTCAGTACTGGGATGGTTTGACAATTCGAGCGGGAGTAGTGACAACATTGGATGAAGAATCCCATTACGATTGCGAAGCCCTGCAAATTAATATCACTCGGAAGGGGATGAGATCCATCGAAATGTGGGAGAGCTTCCTGGCATCAATACTCTGTGTCGTTATCACCGCGTTACCAACGCAGCGCCTCCATTCCATCGAAATGACTCAACTTCCATTTAGCGACAAGCAATGGGGAGCCATTTTATGTAGCATCCCCCAGGTGGAAACGATCAGGTTCCACAGCAAGGGTAGCTCCACCCAATCCAAAGAGTTTATTCACGCCCTACCCCTCTCAGGAGCACTATCAGAGTTGAAGAAACTCACGCTGTATGAGTTCCCGTCTCGCTCAGATTTCGATTCTTTGTGCAATTATCTCAAGGAGAGGAGGAGTTTAGGGTGGGGGCTGGAGTTTTTGTCATTTACGTCGCAGTTGAGCGAAGAAGCAAAGGTATTGTGCAGGGATCGATATCCTGAATTTGGGCTCGTGTACGAATAGAATAGTAACTGCAAAATTCACTGCGCATTCATCTTGTCCTTCGCGAACCCGAAACGTCGGCGTCACGCAAGCAAGCTGCGTCACATACAGGTCACAATCCCAGGATAAGGCTAATATGACCAAATATCGTTTTCCAGCAGTCCACAGAAACTAGCCACCGTCACCGACGTCGTCAAGAACTCGTCATCAACAAAGTGAGTATGCCCTTTCTTCATGTCAAAGGCAACCTTTACCCGTCCGTGTCATCAACATCTGGGTTATTCATGATTAAGGCTGGTTTGGGGCTGGATGGATACCGGAATCGTCAGATGTACACGGAGGTGCTAAAAGTTTGGGTGGTATCCTGACGTCGCCTCCCTTTATTCTAATCTTGTAGCATGGGCCTTCAAGAATATCAAGTCGTTGGTCGCCACCTTCCCACTGATCATGAGCCAACTCCCAAAATCTACCGCATGCGCATCTTTGCCCCTAATGAGGTCGTCGCAAAGTCCCGTTTCTGGTACTTCTTGAGGTGTGTGGTCGGTTCTCGTTCTCCTTTCCTAGTACAATCGCCTGATTATGCATGCAATATAGGCAATTAAAAAAAGTCAAGAAAGCCAGTGGTGAAATCCTTGGCGTCAATGTTGTGTGTATCTAGTCCAAGTTCCCTTGCAGCCCTCAAGAGGCAAGCGTATGGGATTAACTAACCACATTTTAGATCCAAGAGAGGAAACCTCTGAAGGTCAAGAACTTTGGTATTTGGCTCCGATACGACTCTCGTTCTGGAACCCACAACATGTACAAGGAATTCCGTGATCTTACTCGTGCTGATGCCGTGAAGAGCTTGTACCAGGATATGGCTGCACGTCACCGCGCACGATTCAGGTCTATCCACGTACGTTTTTCCGTCGATCCAATAATTGTACGTCTGGCTGAGTTTATCGAAGATTCTCCGGGTCGTCGAGATTGAGAAGTCGGAAGATATTCGTCGACCATATATCAAGCAACTCCTGCAACCCGGTCTCAAATTCCCTCTACCTCACCGTGTCGCCAAGAGCCGATCGCTCTTCGTTGCACACCGCCCAAGCACTTTCTAAAATCCATGTGGTATCATTGTTGGGAAGCGATAGCACTATGGTACTGTAGAGTACGGGTTGCGTGTACTATCTATGATTTGGCCATCCATGATATCATCATGCCCATGATACAACGTCTATCTGACTACCTTTTACTGAACAAAACCCACTGCACGCCTTCATACACCTCCTTGACATTCCCTAACACGGAGGTATCCCTCGCTTGTTTTACTTCGCAGAAGGCACCAAGAGGTGGAACTAGCAGGAGTCAGTGCCATAACTGGTCTCCAAGAGCCACCCGACCACTAACCCTGCGCATCGCTCGTTCCTTGTCGCTTTTCCTCGAGTCTACGCTCGAGCTCTTCAAAAGCACTGAGAGTCACGCTCCTGGGGGTTTCATGCGGGTTGCTCGTAGCCTCCATGTGCTGCGTATCTCGTTGAATGGCGTGCGGCCATTCCGACTCGGGTATCTTGAGTTTATCTAAGGATGCTTGCAGTGCAGTAATAGATTCCTTGTAAGTTTTGAGTGAATCGTCGTAGAGGTCATAAACACAAATAGCGCATCCGGACATGCAGCATTCTACATGCAAGTTGAGTCTGTTAGATCCCGAGTGCGGAAAGAGTTCCTTACTGACCATCTGATTCTGGTGGACGGGGCTTCTTGGGTATTTCGAAACCATGGAAGACGTTTTGGGGGCTACCCTTGGCAAAAATTACGCTATGGGTTGTTGTATTACTGGAAGTTACATTGTGAAGATGAGCCGTTGATTGGGCAAGTGCGGTTTTGCCGCGAAGACTCCTTTCGAGGCGTTTGTATCGCTCGCTCAGGTTTTGTCCTCCGCGAGTGCGGTTTTTGATGCTGTCGATGATGGATTTGTGCAGTGCGTGGGTACTAGCGGAAGTGGAAGGTGAAGCACCACAGCATGCATTGGGTAGCGGGTGGTTATTATAAATGACATTTCGAGAAGGTAAGCTTCTAAGGAGAGTTTGAAGTAGTTGGGAATGCGAATGATGAGATGAAAGCAACATTTACATTGCTTGAGAACTTGAAGCCGGTGGGATATCTAGAGAGGATGATTTGAGGGAGGCGGCTGCTGGCATTTATCGGCGTTGACGCTTAGTCAGTTTACCGACACTCCGTGACTGATCATGATCGCGTGACTGAGCGGAAGGATGCGAACTATAATGATATACGGAAGGTCAGTAAGTAGGGTGGATAGTGCAGGCAATCAACTGAGTAACCATTCAATAGCCTATAAGATAGAAATATAGAACTCATGTGCTCCTAACAGGGGACTATATTTAAAGTCAGCTGCCGGTGCCACATTGCATTCAAGTTGCCTACCAACATGAGTTCCCGTTGACCCTACACTCATACAGTATCTCAATCGTTGGGGTCACCTCTTTCACGCAGTGTTGTATGTATTTTGAGCCAGAGGGACAGTTATCGGCTCATAGCCTGCTCATCCAACGGGCAAGGGCCAAGTGATTCCTATCTATACTCATGCACGACGCTGATAATCGTAGTCATTTAACAGCAAGCCGAATCCCAGCGAGGCGACCTCAGGGATGTATGTAGTCAATAGGAGTCGATCGGCATTTTCCCTGTTGTACAACAATTGGCAACGTGTCTTCGCCGCATTCCTCATGGCCTCATGCACTGCATCATCGCGAAGCTCACTGTGCGTGCCATCACGCCTCATAATTGGAAGCCACAGCTCCATATCACAAATTAGGAGAATACGTAATCCTCATTGATTATAGTATAAGAGGCATACCACATCGTTGAGGGTCTAGCTACCTTGGCTTTTTCATCATTTCATCCTTCGTCATTCCCGATTGTAAGTTGGTTCAATTTCAGCACTGATGGACTTAAGATGACTGAGAAGTGGAATTTCAATTTCCCCACTCCCATCCCACCCGATTACCACTCAAAGTACCGTTCTACTTTTGACAAGTGGCACTAATTGTCAGCGGCACAAAACACGACTAAAATCAGATCGACAGATTAATAGTGAAGATGATTATTCCTGAACTGAGCAGTAAACGACAAGAAGAGGAACGCAGACAGGAGGAAGAAGGAGGACGAGAACAAGAAAGGCGGTATCGAGTTGAAATTGAGTCAGTGAGGTCTGCTTCTCCCACTGAAATGGATGATATCGACTCATTGGTATGTCGACACATGCTCTCCTTCATTCTCTCTACAACAGCTCATGCTGATCTGGTGTATTTCTACCGATGTCATCTCCACAATCGCTCTACAACTCATCCCAACACATCGATGTGTGGCGCAAAATGTTGTAGAGAGGATTTCCCCCATCTTATGTGTCCGATGGCACACCCTCAACTCCTTTACCCTCTTATCGAAGTCTATCTCCTGCGAACAGTTACAGCCATCCACCCAGGCAAAGAAACGGCAGACGGAGTAGTACTTACTCTGGGTATAACTATTCGAACAGTCGCAATCGTGGCAGTTTTCGTGAATGTACGATCGACGGTGACTTAACCGTCGTCGATGGAAGTCTTCTTGTGAACGGTAATACCATAACCATATCGGGCCCTGGTACTTTTATATCCGGGAGTAACTTCAACGCATGGAGTTCAGGCCCCCCCTATGACGATTCCCATTCTCATTCAACCAATCCCCACCGTTTTGGCTTTAGTCCATCCAGTCGTGGAGGGAGCAACTCATTCTTTTTCGCCAACGCCAACTCCAGGAACTCGGATCGTAATGAGGACAGATATAACGATAACTCACGGCCAACCAATTTCGTCCGAATTGATGAACCATGCAGAAGCATCCGACGAAACTTTACCATCGATCCATATCTTCATATTCCTGCGAAGCTGTCGAGTCCTTTACCTCCTGAAGGTCGGGATAAGCAGCCTAATGTGTTGTTGAAGACGGACAATGGGTCCATGAACGTTGATATACGCGTCCTTGGACCTGGTTCTAGTGTTGTAAATAGGACTGGTGGCGATAGCAGCCCGAGTGAGACTAGCAAGTTGGCGGGAGGGAAGAAGCAGGTGGAATTCGTTTTGAAGGGCGACAATGGTTCTATCCTTGCGAATTTTGCAAGTATACTAATACTCTTTCTCTTGTCCTACATGATAATGACCTTGGACACAATGTGCCCTTTTCCGTTCCTACTTCTTCATTCTTCGTAGCATGATGCCTCGTCAGATCGTCCTCCATATAAGATCAAAGCTTCCAACAACAATGGCACTTGTCGAATTAGGCTTCCGCGCTCCTTCACCGGCCACGTAACCGTTAATCGACGTAACGGATCCTTGAGGCTCTCTTCAGAGTTTAAAAAGATTGCACTCGAGCTTGGCGATTTCCACGGTACTAAAGAATGGTTTATCGGCGACAGTAATGCCGCTAATTCTAATCAAGACTCGCTTGGCGACGAGTTGCATGTGAGTACGGTTAATGGAAGTACGGAGATAGCCTATGTAGATGAAGATACAGATTCAGGATGGGTGGGTGATGACAATGGTGACAGTGAGCCGTGGACGGGGATTATCGGAAGTGGCACTGTTATCAATGATATTGTTGGAAACACGTCCATTTTCAGCGGCTTTTTTGGTAGGTCGTGAGCTGCATGCCACTTTTTGGGGACAATCTCTAGACTGTAGGTTTCGTCTTGCGAATATCGACCGTTGTATTTCCTTGCATGTGCAGCCACGTTCTGTTGTTGTGTTGTACTTCATTGTAGTACGAGAACCAATATCTACTGCTACTTAGACTCGATGTTTAAAGAAAACGATAAGACAGATTTCGCTTGGTCCTCTAATTTCCGTTGACGAAGCTACTTCGAGGCAGACGCACTTGCCAATGACCCTGATCATGAACAAGTGGCTTTTGCGTGAATAATTGATTATTTAAAAATTCAGCTGGGTACCTTCACGCAAATAGTCCATTGTCAGTATGAGATTCAGGTACTACCTTATGGTGACCAACCAGCAGAATCCAGAATCATTAGTCATTATTCATTGATGGATGATTCACCTGAGACACGTTCAAGTTGCTACTTGCTCCTCGGCATCGGAACACTATTAGGAGCGCTTAGTCGAGTTACTTGAATTATATACGGCCGATGAGCAAGTGAACCGAAGACTTGTACCCATCCGAATCATATGCCTGTCATATCCAAACGTCTCCTTAATCCTTCCTACAACTCGCCCTTACTACGACCGTCCTCACTGAACTATTAACATTGACAACTAGCTTTCGAAGCGAATTTGAACTGTCCAACGATTTAGCTCCTAAATAGACTAAAGAGTTTCGGGAGTTTACCACAGGAAGATGTCATGATATCACTGAGGGTGGCAGTGTGGAGTGGATGGTCATGGGTTAGGGTATCAAGTAAGTTTGTACAGCGGATATTTCCTGGGCTCGTCATACATGGAGGTATACCTGTCAAAAGGGGAACAGATATGGCTCGAGCCCCCGACAACGCCCAGCCTGAATCTGGTGTCGGTTCTAGGAAAGAGTAATCTGAGTACCCCTGGAGAGAAACCTGAGACGTTCACAAGCGGCGATGTGTTGGAAAATATTAGTCTTGTTTTAGAACTCATGCACAGGTCTCTTGCACCTGATTTGATGTCCTACGGGATATACCGATACAGGGGACTTCGTAAGAGTACAGCATACCAAGGCTGGATTATTAACTACAGTAAGAAGCAGAGGGAAGTTCAACCTCAATGATATGAAACCATTACTTCGTTTTGTGACTTTGATACATGTCTACTTAGATCGGAGAAGTTGTTGTGGCAGGACACTGGCACCTAAAGGTTGCTATTAAAATTGAGCAGTGTGGGTCTGTGAGATCCACAGAGTATCACATATCCGATGTACTACAAGCAACATGAGCCCAATCGTATTGGTGCCAGAGTAATGAAAACCTCTGACAGTCGGTCGATGTAACCTATCCGACTGGGAGCGGAGATGCTTGCATGTGATTGGCTTATAAATGGGGTGATGTCTGAAATGGATAGAAATACATGTGATCAGTTGACTAATCTGACCAGATGTTGGGGACTATAAAGCAATGCGCGAATCGCAACTGATCTTATCTTCAACCAATTTTAACTATCACCATGGCCAACCAGAACGTCTTCGTGCGTATCATCCCCATCGCCCTTCATACTGACGTGTCTAACCTTGTTTTGCCTGTTTTCACTTACCTCTAACCTCCATCTCGTGGCCGAATTGGCAACTCCTGGCTATATTATTGTTACTGATAATCATGATGCTGATCAGTTCGATATCACCATCAACAAGCAACCTGCCGGTCGCATCCTCTTCAGGTTGTACGACGAAGTAGTCCCAGACACTGCCACGAACTTCCGTACATTGGCTCAAAACGGTGAGGGAGAGGGGTATCTTAACTCAGTCTTCCACCGTATCATTCCCGGCTTCATGCTCCAAGGGGGTGATTTCACCAAGGGCAACGGAACCGGTGGACGGTCCATCTATGGTGCAAAATTCCCAGGTACGTTTGAGTCCTTGCATTGTCGGTTTTGAGTTCAGCCGCCAATTGTATGTGTGTAGATGAGAACTTCCAGTTGAACCACACTAAGCCTGGTCTCCTCTCCATGGCGAACGCTGGTCCCAACACCAACGGATCGCAATTCTTCATCACCACCGTTGTCACCAGTTGGCTTGATGGGAAGCACGTCGTTTTTGGTAAGCCTTTCACATCCACCATTTGCCATGCTGACACGCATGCATCACCTTTTTTTCAGGCGAGGTCATGGAGGGAATGGATATCGTCAAGAAAATTGAATCATACGGCACGGATAATGGCAAGCCAAAGGCAGAGATCAAAATCTCCGGCTGTGGCGTTGTTTAAGTGGTTCGAAGCGGTATTACATTTTATGTACATTTGCAAGTGAACATTCCTCTTCTTGGACTCCCATAAGATATCGTCGATATAGACGTCAGTTTTGTCTCAGTAAGAAATCCGGCCCGTCTTTTAGCCGGGGGAAAGTGTATGTTGATACTGATGTAACAGCCATCGCCGACTAGGACTGATATTCACAGGAGCAAAGATCTTCGTATGCTTGCGTCTGGAGCTTCTATCACTATCTTCTCCAATGACGCAGTTGGAGTGGGACGAACCGGATAATTGTGAAGTGATATTACGTAATCCCACAGAAGGTATCGTTATCGGCGATGCGGTTGGTCTCTAGGAGGGAAAAGAAGCAAAAAATATGCTACGGCCAGTTGATGAGAGCTAAACATGGAAATATACTGACCAGCTGGCCACCACATGAGGGCAAATTCGGTAGATTCATAACCACACTGAGATAATTATCATTATACTGATAAGATAAACAGGGTCGACGGAGTTTCAATCCTTGCATGGCCTCTTCCTCGGAACCAGAACGACATGTCCTGCTGCCTTCAGAGGATGTAGGGCGTTATGGTGCTCTAGCGCCGCCATTTGTTGGAAGTGCCATAGACGGGGAGACTGTGAGAAGCGAAGATGCACTAGATGGTGAGATGATACCTGTTTTTGACGGTTATCGTGGAACGGTTCATGGACTCCGTTGGTTGACGTGATAGGTCGGCATGGAGAAGGTTATGATAACGTTCCCAAGGAAAAGCGTCAATTAGGTATGTGGTATTTGATATGATGTAGTATACGGGCAAACTCGTTTTGTAGGGTTCTTCAGTACTGTGTTCCTGATCTTTAATAGGATCATTGGTACGGGGTACGTTTACCCACCGTTCGCGCAGTTGCATACACTAAAGTTGGGAACCTTGAACTGATGTCATTTTCAGCATTTATGCTACTCCGAGTGCTATCCTGCGTGGATCTGGGAGCGTCGGAGTGGCTTTGCTGCTGTGGTTAATCGGAGCTCTCGTGGCAGCAACAGGTGCCACAGTGTACATTGAACTTGGCACGGTAAGCACCTGGCATCGATGTTCCATATGTTCTTCGATGTGATGCTGATTTGCGACTAAATAGGGCCTCCCTCGAAATGGCGGAGAGAAGAATTACCTTGAATTCATATACCGACGGCCAAAGTTCCTTGTTTCATGCGTATATGTGGCATATGCAGGTGTTATGGTCCGTCTCAGCGTCATACATATAGCAGCGCTGCGCCGTCATGCCTTTGTATTATTTTCAGGGAGCTGCAGCTGCCAACTCCTTGGTTTTTGGAGAATGTAGGGCCACTCTGAATCGTCATCGTTCCCATACCCACTAATTCTTCTAGATTTCATTCATGCTACGAGTATTTCACCGTCTGTCTTCAATACCAGACTTACTGCCTTCCTTGTGCTGGCATTTTGCGTCATTATGCATGGGTGTTTCCTTAAATGGGGACTTCGTCTGCAGAATCTACTAGGTGTCTTTAAACTCGTTGTGCTGTCATCTATAGCGATATCAGGACTGCTTTGCCTCGCTGGCGTACCGGGCTTCACTGTGAGAGAAGGGTACGAAGTGCCGAGAAACTTTGAATGGAAGAATTTTTGGGAAGGAAGTGGGACTGGGGCCAACGCGTTCGTTACTGCGTTGTACAGTGTTTTGTGGTTGGTGCTTATTCTCGATTGGCTATCACTAGCTTGGAAAGGCATTTGCTAATAGGCTTTTAATCCGGGCTTTCAGGTCGTACACGGGATACTCCAATGCCAATTATGCTTTATCGGAGATCAGGAACCCGATTAGGACCATAAAGATTGCTGCGCCTGCTGCTCTGTTTAGCGTAACCTGCGTTTACTTCCTCATCAATATCGCCTACTTTGCTGCAGTGTCCAAGACGGATATCTTGGAAAGCAAGAGGATCGTAGCGTACGTTCCACAGGATGTATATTCATTCCTTCAAGTATATTAACACATCATGGTCAGGGCATTATTTTTCCGCAACATTTTTGGCCCAACATTGGAGAGGGTGAGAATTGTATTTGAGGCAGCACTTAATACAGAAACCTAACTCTGAACGTCCCCTGATGCTCTATCCTGTAGGCGCTGAGCGCCGTCATCTGCCTCTCGGTTTTAGGAAACCTTTTGGCAGGTCAATTTGCCTCAGGGAGAGGTGCGTACATTGTCTCCCCTCAGTTGATCTGCAAAGTCTGTTAAATTGTTTACCCTTTTCGTTTTGATCTCAACCCCCGGGCCGTTTAGTCATACAAGAGTTGGGAAGAGAGGGCATCGTCCCATGGCCTCACTTCTTTGCCAGTAACAAGCCATTTGGAGCCCCCTTAGCGGGGTTGTTGACACAATCCATGTTCTCATTCGCGATGATGCTCGCACCTCCTGCTGGAGATGCTTATCTGTTCATGATCAATTGTGAGTAGCGAATTGTGGCGTGGCCACCATGTATGAAGCTCAATATCCAGAAATATCGTTAATCATGCAGTATCATCGTATTCCCTGAATGTGATCAATGTCATGGTCACTTTGGGCTTATTGTTACTCCATACGCCTGGGTATCGTGCTTGGAGTTGGGACCCACCGTTTCGGGCACCGAAGATTTTGATTGCTACGTTCTTCCTGGCAAATATTTTCTTGGTAGTTGTACCCCTAATGCCACCCACGGGAGCGAAAGTTTATGAAAGGCTCCCTCATTGGGTAAGTCTGCTTTCTTTGCTTCCATTATAGGACGGTTGTAAATCCCTTTTTTTAATCACCCTTCCCTGCAACTCACTGTGAATTCAAGTCGCACCCAGTCGGATCAATTACAGTATCACTCTTGGGTGTCATGTATTGGTACATCCGGTGCGTTAAGCTTCCGAAGAAGAACGGGTATACGTTGGAAAGGCAGTGGGTACTTCAGGATGACGGAGTTTCGAGATGCGTATTTCAGAAAGTTTATATTTCGTCTTGACAGCCACGTTATTTGGTTACTTAAATAGATTGACACTGTTCCTGTTGTGTTGCGGACCAAGCTATTGCCTCTCGTCGCTAAGCTGGGTATGTGCGGGTGGATCCCGAGAAAGGGGAGAAATAGAAACTGGCTGGATAGCCAATCGATGAAAGGAAACCGATCACTGTCAAACAAAGCGTTTAATCAATCTACCACCATACCACATCTGATTCAGGTAGATTTCTATTCGCCTTCGCAAAGATAAGGTGATGTACCAGAATCAGTATACAGGACAGGACCTTATGAGTGTCGACAAGGTTACAGTGTACTTGGAATGACCTGTTCCCCGACATCAGACCAATAGCCACTATTGCACTCAGAAGGTGTGCCGGATTACGACGCCCTGGTATCATGATCGTAGTATCTCGGAAGTGCCATAGATGGGAAGTCCGTGCAAAGAGGAGGTGGACTAGGTGCGTTCATTCACCGTTCGCTCATTAGTCGACGTCAGAAACTGAACTGGTATGATGTTCTAATCTTTTGCCTGCGATATCGATCCGCCGCTGAATGGGTGCTTCAAGGAGCTGTAGCTGCCAGTATCCTAATTTCGGGAGATGTATGTCTAGCCAGTGATCATCACCATTGTCGACTTGCCAATTCAGGAAGATTTTATCCATGCTCTGGAAATTTTACCATTTATCATTAATGTTAGGCTAATTGTTTTCATCGTTCTCGCAGTTTTGCGTCGCCATGCATAGTTGTTTCCTGGAATAGGGACCTGATTTGAAAAAAACCTGTTACTTGTCCTTGAACTTGTTGTTTCGTCGTCTAGAGCAATATTACGATTGCCTTGTCTTGCTAGTGGGATCATTCCGCCAAGTGATGCCTCGTGATCAAAAGTTTTCGTAACATTTTCGCTCCAACATTGGAAAGGGTGAGAATATTTTCCCCATCACCTCAGGAGCAAAGGAGTATGGACGTAACTCTTACGATCCCCTGGGCAGGGGGCGGCGCCGTGATTCGCCTCTCCGACTTAGGAAATCTATGGTCAGGCTATTCACTGCAGGGAGAGGTAATAGAGTCGTACGTATTCATCACTCGTTTTAGCTGACGTGGAACGGCTGTTAAAGTCCTTATCCTCTTCGCTTCAGCTTTTATTCCCCTTAGTTGTCCGAGATCTGGAAGAGCTAGGGCTAGTCTTTCCAGCTTCTCCAGCACAATTCCAGCAAATTTATGACGTACGCCCAGACCCACATGAAGGGAAGAGCTGGGGCAAGCTGGAGTAAATAGTTTTTACCGTCTACTGACCTACAAATAATATTGAAATATATGTGTGTTCTGTACCTAAATTACCTTCATATAAATGCATCGTACTGCAACTTTAAAATGCGAAAAACCGAACCTCATTTGAGCTAAGGGAACTAGAGTGAGCCGGAGAAGAGTATTCCAGCTCTCCAGCTGTTCCAGCTATCAGACAAATTGCCGATGCCCCCATGGTGCCAATTCTTTGTCAGTACCAAACGGCCTTGGGCAACCGCAGCGGGTTTAATTATGCAGCTGCAGCTTACGGCCTCTCGTATCTGGTTGGTGGTATCTATCTATTCATGAGTAATTGGTGCATTTGATGCGTGGCGTGCTTGATAGAACTCAAGATCATAGTGCTGGGTGTACAGACCCCTGACAAAAGTTTTGTCATGTCACATGTCACATAAAAATGCCACTACTTCAAAATGCTATTGCTTCACACGACATAGTTAGCTACCTAGCTAGTACTTGGTAAATTTTCAGTTGACCCCTACTAATAGCTTACCAGAGTTAGATATATTCTTAATTAGCTTGTTAATTAATCTTATGACAATCTTTTTATGTACCCCCAAAAGCACCCTCTTAATACTTTCTCATTTTTAGACTGAATCATCTGTTCATTAATTATACTCTTTATGAGATATCAAACATAATCAATAGGATGTATGCTTGATGACTAGGCAGAATGTGGGGGTGTCTCCATGGTGTTGGTATACTCAACACTTTGTGCAACAGTATATGTATAAATTGGTCTCAATCTTTAATAAATTCTGCAACCTCTGTATCATCATATAACCCTGTGTAGAAGTTCCAAAAAAATTAAACTATAACCAAATTAATATAATTCACTACTTTTACCTAGCTTCTGAGTGTGAATATAAGTAGGCACTTCTTGTTTTGTATAAATAACCCTCTAGCTATACTACCCATTCTTTCTGACTTGAATGTGGGTGCTAGATACTTCTTATTGTATGCTCTTTGACTCTTTACCATATCAGAGAAGTAGTCAAGTGCTTTCCAAGCTCAACTAACCATTTGCTGATCTAGATAACTCTGTGCCAGTTCTTGTTTTCAAGCCCAATCATAGTGTTTCTTTACTTTGACTGCCTTATTTTGTGTTGATCAAATAAGAAGCGTTCATTGCCGGTGTAGCATGAGAATAACTATACTTTATAAGTTAAGGACCATCAAATAGACTTTGGAGCACCTGGGGAGATAACAGCAGTGTTGACACTTTATGTGATCTTAGTGGGTGTTTGGTATCTATTGCCATCAAGAGAGCACTATGAGTGACATAAACCCCTGTCACTACTGTTTATGAGGGTATTTACTCTTGGCTATATCATTGACGTGACTTTCTGTTGCATAGTTCTTGAGAATACACTAAACAGTATAGCTCAAAGTAACCATAATTTATTGACAGTAACAATTAAAATTAGCAACAATAAATATAGCAAAACAATAAATAGAAGTAGGGTTACAAGGTCCAATATATTTGAGTGTAGTCAAAGTAGTGGTTATGGTGCTATGAGGCAAAAAGTGGTGGATGACAGCATGAAATGTGACAAAACTTTTGTCATGTGACTGTACGTAAATCACGCAGTATTGTCCTAGTGATTCTGGATCTATTGTTTCTCCCGCATCACAGCTATCATTTTTGGAGTTGGAATCCACAATCTGGGCACCAAAGAATCCGAAGTTTTTTAGTCGCAAGCATTTTATTGGTGACTGTAACTCTCATTCCGACCCACTGGCACGGGAACGAAGGGTTACAGAACCCCCCTCATTGGATAAGTCTGCGATCGTTGCTTCCAACATATGTCAATTAATATTACGGTTTTGCGATGCGGAAATCAAACCCCTTTTCATTGCTCATCCCTACGACTCCCGTGAAATCCAGTCGGATCGAGTACATTATCATCCTTGAAAATTGTGTATTGGTACGTTTGGTACATCAAGAAATATGGATATACGTTGGAAATCTAGAGCAGGTGGCGTCCTCAACAATGAAGTCTCGAGACACGTGTTTCAGAAAGTCTGAACCCGTCAAGTAAACTCTACTATCATTCTGGGGGACACAAATCCAAGATACAGCCACTTTGAGATCAAGCTCGGCAATGACAACAGTGTGATTGACGTTATCGCTGGGGATGTCAATGCTTCCTGGAAATTTGAACGTTTGCTGTGACGTTTTGGGCCAATCGGGGCTGGTTTATATCCACTTCGCCGAGTTCTCGATTCAGGATTTACTATTCTACCCTTGGTTGCATCAGTCTTGTATAGATTGGAGTGGCGAGAAGACACCAAATATATGACCGCAAAATTGAGGAGATGTCCTCCAAGATATCGACCCTGCTGAAAAGGGTCAATGCTATTTTTGACTTTTGACGTTAAAGCTGATGGCCCTTTTGAGATCCTCCGCGCGGACTCAAGCACATTGTGTATTAAATTGAAACTGCACAAACGCTAGGGGCGTAATTCCGTATGTAATGCGCTAGACTTATTTTGCCAGGCTTGACAGTCTCGACGGTCGTGGGGGCAACAAGTTCAGGTTCCTTCATCATCCATCAGGCTCCACATCTACACGGTCTCTTCTCAGCAAGCTCCTCAGGCCCAGAACAGGCCCAAGTCGCGGGAGACACCATCCAGGGTTTTCCAGCAACACGCAAATGATATTATGTACCACTTCCCCAGCGGGAAAGGAATTATACAGGCTTTTCCCCTCCAAGAATCCCCCCTGCAGGCTCCGACCGCGATACGTTGGAAAGCCTATGTGGAATGACACTTACCTTTTTACCTCACCTCCCATTTGCTGCTTAGGATCCATTCTCGTATTTTGTTCTCCTCCTTGCCTTCCTGCACCACTTTCTTTCTTCTCTTCTTTCGTTTTGGTTGCCAGTCGCAACTTCACGGCGACGACACGATACTCCCCATCCATTTTTTGAAGGGAGAATTTGAAACACAGGACTTGCGTGTTGCTGAGACCTGGACTCTCAACACAACGAGAGATGCATATGACAGATGACCTTCGGAGGAGTTGGGAGTTGGCAGAACATGGTCATCGGGCTCGAGGTGCGTTTCATCTTCAGCGTTTCCTTCCTGTCGTGTTTTAAGCTAACCTCGCTTATGTTCCTTGATCGATCGGTATATTATAACACGGATTGTTAGTTGTGTCGCTATCCTTGTTGCTTTGGGATTATGGTCAGTAATACACATACATACCTTAATTTTCGCGAAGAGCACCTTTAACTGCTTGTCTCTTCAGTCCTGACATTTGAAGAGGAGGTGAGCGTTTTAAGAGTTGCCGAGGGATGAGTGCGAATTACGATCATATTCTTGGGAATGCAGCGGAAGCTGTTCTGGGTGCGTCTGTGTCCTCGTTTCATACAGATATCAACTGAGTGGGCGAATGGTCGAATCAGAATAAACCAAAAAGTTCCGGGACATACCTATTCTTTTGGGTATGTCGTACTGTATTGCAAGATTAAAGAGGATCAATCATCTCACCTCATCCAATTCGCCCCCAGAACCGGTACATTGGAGTGCTAATAGCGATGTGCGTGCTGTTTGATACCATGAAGAAACCCCTATGATGCACTTGTGCTGATTACTGTGTACTGGATGATTTCGCCACGAGCAGATTTGGTGCAATCGGTAAGTTATATATATAAATGCACAATTAGGAAATGGCTGAGTATGTCTCCTTGTGCGGCTATCCTCAATTCCATAGTTCTCGCTGTCCCAGAATACACGGAAACTGTGAGCCGTCCTATGTACTCGATAAAAATCCTGCTTTTGACTCTCCTAGTAGCTGTAGGTACCTCATCGCCACCCGGAGTTTTATGTGCATCCCACTCAACCAGGACCAACTTCCTTCCTAGATGTACGTCTATCTCTGTGTATGCCGATGGGAAACGAAAGCTAGAAAAAATTCTGCCAAAATTATTAGGCCGCTCGTGGTTACGGATAGAAGGTTGGTTAGGCATTACGAGTTGTTGGTCCGTTGAGGGTAAGCATCCCTTCCCTTAGTTATGTATTTTGGCCCTTGACGTTCCTTCGATGCGTCCGCTATCCATAGTCATTCTACAAGTGCGCATATACGCACTGTACGACCGATCGAAACTCGTAGCCACCATCATGGGTACATTATTCATCATACAAGTCTTGTTCATCATGAACATCTTGGCTTTCGCTACAAACCATGGTACAGGTATGCACCACATTACATCTCACTCTTCATCTAAGCTTTATTCATTTTCGATGTTTCTAAGTCATACCTGAGATGACAGGCTATCTGAGGCGTTGCAAAGTCATTGATATCCCTGATTGGATGTGGTTACTTTGGGTTGCGCTTACATCGTATGTACTAACCCTAATCTCAGCTTAAAGACCCACCAGGTTCTAATCCACTGATTTGTTAGCTTCGAGTTACTCCTATGTGCTTTAACATTAAACAAAGGCATCCAAGTCTATCGAGGAATATGTCATATTCCATCCTCATCTCACTTTCCAACGATACAAACGGTCATTCTAAGAGACGCAATCATATATTGCTTCTTGTAAGCACCAGCTCTTTTTCTTGCCACATTCCACCCATTACGAACCCACTAGGATCGGAATCATCTATACCGCCAACCTAATATCATGGATCATAGGTCTAGTACGTCCATGTCTTAACCCCGCCCACCTTTCCTCATCCATGCTCACTCACTCACCCCTCTACAGCCGGACACCCTCGACTTCTTAACAGGAATGGCCATCGCCTTCCCCAGCGTCATGTGTTCCCGGCTCATGATCAACGTCCGAGCCCACTCTGCAGACTGGCTCCACTCCAACCCCGGACCCAACGGCGTAGGTAGCCACGACCACGCCTTCCACCCCTCCGAAATCTCTCTCACCATCCCTAGAATGTCACGCCCCCCTCCTTTAGGTTGTCCATTCAGCTCTGGAAATGGGAATGGAGGCGCGGCTGATACAAGTCGGAGTGAGAGTCCGAGTTGCGGTCATAGACGTGCGAGCGCTCGAACTAGACGAAGCCGTTCATGTCGAGCTTATCATACATCGAGCTTCCTCAGTCCAATTGCAGACGAATCAGAGAGCGCTTCTACAATTATCCCAACATCACCCTAGCCCCTTCCCATTCCACTGGCATTCCTCACGTTTTCTAAACTCAAGTCATCATTGCCATGATCCCATTCAATTTAGCGCCTATCATCATTATCGTTATTGTAACTGTTGAGCTCTACTATCGCGAACGGTTAATGCCATGTTATATAGTGTATAATTTCAAATGCATTTTACCCCTTCCTCCATGATACGTGATGCATGGTGTCATATATGTCCAATCCATGCCCCCCTCTTCTCGGTACGTCATGATCTTCACCTCAAGCTCGAGTGTAGGGCGTCCTCAACCGCCACAAATTGTACGCCCACCGGCACTTAATTCAACAATAAACACAATACATAATCTACAACAACATAACTTACAATCAACGCAAACCCGCAGCCGCGCTGCCACAGTAGAGACAACATACCAGTACTAGCACCAGTACGCATCATAGTAAGCGATAATTAAACGAGTTTACAGGTACGTAGGTGTGCATGCAAAACATAGAAGCTAGTCTGATGCGCGAGAATGATCATAATAAAAAAATTTCGACACCGGACATCCACGATGAAGGGAGTGCTCCATCAATTCCCACCTCCCGGGGCAGTATGAGCATTCCCACTGCCATTCGCCTCAGACACCGCAAGAACCGTCGTCTGTCCACGACCGTTTCCACCACCTAAAACATGTCCACCTCCTTGCTGATTCTTCCCATGCATCCCAACGACACCAGCAGCAGAACCGGCATGAGGACTCCCAGAAGTCTTCGGAACTCCACCCCCAATAGCCCCAATCGAAGGCGTCGCCGTATGCGAATTAACTTTTGGAGAGCTAATCCCAGTAATACTAGCTTTTGAGAGAGGCGACATTCCATGTCCAGCCGTACTCGCAAACCCTTCCCCATGATTGGCGAACGAACCAAAGAATGGCGTCGCAGGACTCATCGTCGAAGGTGATTGCGAGGAATATGTGAGTGCTGGCGACACAATCGATGGTGAACTGGCGTCGAATTCGTATGCATGCGCGCCCTGACCATTATTGGTTCCACCTGCACTATGGCCATGACTATGATTAGCTCCTACACCCGCCGTTCGACGAACATAGTTCGCTCGCTCAAACTGCGCTTGAGCAGGATTCTCATATACACCACCATCACGGCCATTGCTCCCTCTCCCAGCAGCCTGAGTACGGGATACGTTGCCGCCTCCACCATTGGCAGGTATATTGAAATTGGAGTGTTCATGGGTATTGCCATTCGCGTTAGGCTTACTGCCACTGTGCCTGGCGTTGCCAAGCCCCGGAGGGGTAATATCACGATGTCGTTGGCCATGCGAAAGGCTCCCCGGTCGAGCATGAGTCTGGGGCTGGTGGCGCTCTTCACGAGAGTGACTCGCCTGATTATGATAGTGTGAGTGCGTGTGCTGGCGTTGATGATGCGTCTGCTGTGGATTATCTCCATAGGCACTCACAGATGCGTTTCCTGCGCCATTGAGAACTTGGTTCATCGCGAAGTTGTTCCCTTTGGGCTGTTCGTGGGTCAACTCTGCGGCGACCCCATCACCACCACCACGAGTGGAGTTGGGGGCTATACTTGCATGTGACGTGAACTTGGAAGGGGTGATACTCAAGCTGTTGTGGTGAACGTGCCTCGTGTATTGATGGTGGCTTTGCACGCCTGAGACTTTTGTTGGTAGCGTTGTACTTCGCAGGTGGGCGATTTGGTATTTGGGGGCATACTGACTAGAAGAAGGCGAAATGACTGGCTGCTGTTGATTGTTAACCAACGGTAAATGGCCTTGCACCCTCAGGTTATTCTGGGAATGGCTTGGCGTTGGTGCAGATCCTGCGCTTTGCGCAGGTCGGTTAGCCGCGCCATGTTGCCCGTTGGTGTGCGACGTCTTATTCCGTTCATCGAGCATAGCCTGGGTATGGTATATAAACTCGTCTCCCGACGCGTGGAACTCGGCTTCTGTCATGGGAGCGCTACGATGGGTCTTGCTAACACCCTCGGGGCATGACTGTTGATGATACACTTGTTGCGCATGCTGCTGCGGTTGGGATATCTGGATTGTCGAAGCGTGTGCACGATGACCACGAAGCCCAATAGATATATTGGCCGCAGAAGCCTCGACAACGCTGCCACGTCTACGATTGATAATGTCTAGTGGCGGTGGTGGGCGTCTCTTTTGCTGCTGCTGCTGCTGCACCTGACTATTGGCGTGTGCACGAAGGATAACCTCCTCAGCTGCGGTATATGCAACTTGCTGAGGCAGCTGAACATGGTGAGCGTCGTTGTAGTTGCTGACAAACGTAGGCTCAGGTAAGGTGATGGTGCCAGCTTCCTGCTGTTGGCGGTATATTTCTTGAATGGTCGGAGCAACTAACGTAGACTGTAATTGGTTTTGAAACGAGGTACTGGACCGCAGGGTGGAGAGCAAAGCTGCCATAGCAGGATCCAGATTCTGAGCCGGAAGAGTGATTGGGTCATGGAAATTCGAGAAGCTTGTGTTCCTCGTGGCCGAAGTTGGAGTCGGCGGCTGTGAGTTTGCCAATCCAATTCCCATACCCTGGTGAGGAGGCGCTCGAGAATAATCAACTGTAAAATCAGTATCCGGATACTGCAAGCTGAGCTGGTTCCCGGAATATCGAAGATCAATTTGCGGTAGATTGACTCCACTTCCTCGTCCTATTAGGGGACGCTGGCTTTGAAGCACTGAACCGTTCTTCGACCTCAAGTCTTGACCATGAAGATTTAATAGGGCAGCCTGGGCCAAGGTGAGCCTGGCTGGCATTTGGTCGCCTTCTCGGCTCATCCTTTCCGCGCGCTGATATCGAGGTCATACAATCAGAGATGCAAATTGCTGCGAAGCCTAATACAATACATACCCGTAATTCTCTTTGCTCGGTGGTATCAGCAAATCTAACCGAGATACGGCAGCCCGGATCGTTCCAGCCTCGAACCATACGACCATGTAAGCGCTCAATGACTTCTTCAGCGCCGGCCCGAGTTTCCAACCTAGGAACACCATTAGTTCAAGTGTTCGTAGAAAAAGAGGCAGATATGAGCGCATATGATCAACTTACCGGACAAAGGCAATGATCCTGGGGGGGTTACTGAGCCTAGTCTGGAAGAAACGGCTACTACTGATTCGGTGCGGTGATACCAGAGCAGCTAAAGTCTATTTTCACCACAAGGGTCCGTTGCGTTAGAATATCTTGCCCAATATCCATGCACTACATACCGGTTCATCAATGCTTAATGGAAGTCTATACATATGTAGATGGCTTAAGGTTAGCCAAGGCCGCACTGTTGACAGGTCAAGGTCAACGAACTTACCCTTCTATGTAAAGATTGGTGCTCGTAGGGTCTTGAAGGCTCTCTAATTTGGCTTTAAATGATGCATCGTTGCTCTCTGGGCTATCCATTTTCCAGCCCGATGACGACAGACCGATATCTGAATCCTCGTAGTGCTGCAGTTGTGCATATTGGGTGCCAGGGATCTTATGAATTTGCTAAAGTAACTAGTAAGACGGTGTAACTTGGATGTACTTGAAATGAACGCGGTTACCTTGGAGAATGTAGGGTGTAAATTGCGATAACGCCTCAATGAGGTGATACACCTCTCGGCGGCTTCCACAGTCTCGAATCTATGCGCATATATTAGGTGATGCCGTCCAAAAGTAAGGGAACGCTGACTTACAATACGAATCCGTACCCACTTTCACTGTCTCTGACATGGCGGGTAAAGGTCCTTACACTCCTGACCCCACCAAAAGGCGCAGCGAGAGCATATAGCTGGTCCTCGGGGAAATGAGGAGGCAACCCATTGACATACACATTGGGAGTCTTGAGCGTCTTGTCCAACGCTGCTTGTCCCGGAGCATTGGATACGCCACGAGCTATCGAAGGCCCTGAAGGAAGCGCAGATTCGGCCGCATGAGTCTGACTATGCTGGTCTTCTCCCGGTGAATTGCCTTGCTGGACCTGCTGTCCATCGACGTGACTCCGGAAGAAGCCTTCTTGCTGATTTTGGCGTGAGTTCTGGTCGTGGTATTGCTGAATTGGCTGGAAACTCGCTTGAGTCTGAGGCTCAAAATCAATTTCAGGTAGGGGTATCGTCTGTTGAGTTGGAGCGGGAGGTAACTGTGGTGAAGGGTGGTCCGGAATAGGCGATCGCGCTTGGGGTGACAATCGTGAGTGACTGCCGCCAACGCCCTGCACATTCAGTTGATGCTGTGCAGGAAGCCCAGAGGGGGATAGCGTGGCAGGCAACGTCTGCTTGGACTCGATCGGGGCTAAGGAAACGTATTTCGATCAGCAATGCTGCTAAGTTCGAGAAAGGAAGGCTGTCCGACAGAATACGTACCATCCACGTTTTGCGGGTGTCGTTCATTCGAGAGGGCAGATAATAGATTGTCAACGCCGTAAATTTCGTCGTGCGAAGGTTGCTCATAGCTCTTGGGTTCATTATGGGGATCGAATTCTCCGGAGGTATCATGCTGAATACTTGACTTGGAATTGTTGATAGGGCTTGCAAGAGGAGAGTGAAAACCAGAGAGCGAAACCGACAGATTGCTGGTGGTTGCTGGGTCTTGATGCTGTGATAAAGGGGGGGCTGGAGAGGACTGAGAAACAGGAACAGAGACAGCAGACGAAGAGCGATGAGAGGTTGATGCGTCGAGTTTGCTAGGCCACGAAGGCGCTGAAAGAACGAAGGAGATTGAAGATGCTGAAGAGGAATTGGAAGCTGAAGATAGCGAGGTAGAGCCAGAGTCTGGTGACGATGCGCAAGTAGGAAAGAAAGCTGGAGAGGAACCAGATAATGATGTCGATTCAGTTTCGACAATGGTAGTAGCTGGAGTGGGAGATTCTGTTGCTACCTCGTTGACCTGTGTGACTAACTGAGGGGAATGGAAATCCAAACAACGTGGACTATCTGAATGGGGAGGAGTGAGAGGTGCGCGGGGTGGGGTGACGGGAGGGCCCGGTAGGACTGCTTGGGGAGAGTGGGACATGGTTGTAGAACGAAGCCAGGAGAACAGGCGCAGACAGGAAGCCGCTAAAGAGCTCGAGGATAGCGAGTGTAAACTAAAACCTATAGCGACGGATACTTTGACGGATAGAAGGTGGTAATACGAATCCAGGAAGTCGAAGTTGGGGTTCCTGGATGGACTGGTAACCGAGGGGTACGAATGGTACGTATAAATAGCAAATAGCGATAATGATAAGGAGAGGATGTTGATGTCGATGAGGAGAGGGAGGAAGAGATTGTGCTTGGATGGAGAGACGATGGGAGTAGAGGAATAAGAGAGGATGGGGGAGGGAGAGAAAGAGAAACGCGATGATATAGTGTGACTATATGCGCGTTGGTTTATGGTGAAAGGACGAGTTGGTCATTTCGATTTCATAAATTAAACAAAAAAGATGACGACGCTGTCCAAACAGTGCATCATCGAGACGTATAGCGTTCTTCCATCGAAGCAACACGTCAATGTCTCGCCTGATAAGGCACGTGTATGCGCTGTGAGAGGCGTGTACTCATCGAGCAGGGCATCTGTAGCACCATAACGAGTGGCAATATCTGTTGTCATCGATGTAACAGAGAAGGTTGTGGTCGCGGAAGTATGTCAGCGCTGCCAACATTCGGTTCCGTCGACAGTCCAGTTAGTGCTATCACAAGCCATACATGACGAGGCTGGTGATTAAGCCAGGGCCGACTCCGTAGCCAAGCTCGGAGCCCGCGAAAGAGAGATTTAAGATGGGCACAGAACGAGAACCAGTCATGAGCAGATAGCAGGTGGAGTATGTGCCGGTCGCTGTTACACAGTTACACTCGTCGAACTCAAACAAGTGATTTATGGTCTCCTGAAGTATCGGGTATCACCGACCGTCAGCCGACCGGAAAAAAATAATGACCGAACAAGTTTCCCACGACCAGCAGCACATAGCTTCTTGGTTCCTTGTTCTTCCCCTTCCAACCTCGTTGCATTCGAGTTACATAAAGGATCCTTTTCTTCTTCGTCAAAATTTTCTGCCTCTCCTCTCTTCCCCGACATTCTTTTGCACCTGCCACCACCACTAAGTCGCCGAAACCACCATGGTTAAAATCGCCGCTGCCGCTGCTTCCCTCGTCGCCCTCGCTGCCGCTGCTGCTGCTGCTGATCTCCAAATCCAGACCCCCAACGCCAACACATGGTGGGGTATGTAGTGGTCTAACCGAAAAACCAAGACAGCGTTTCTGACTTCCTCACAGTTGCCAAATCCCTGAACGTCATGTCCTGGAATTGTGCCGAATCTCCATTCACCAACTTCACCGTCCTGTGAGTCTTTTTCTTCCACCTCTCGCCTTCTCGTTGAAACTCATCTCCCGTCTCTAGTATTTCCAACCCGGTGAGCGACAATCTTGGCTTCCCAACCAAGAGCACTCCTGACATGTGTTATTTGACAGGACCCTACAATTCTCCCCGCTGCGTTGGCGATTATTAGCATCCAGAACAACTTTGACTGCTCCAAGGAAATCTCCCAGCAACAATCCAATCAACCAGCTGCATCAGGCTATACCTTGTTGTTCGCCGACCCCTTCAACAGCACAAACGTAAGCCTCTTTTTCTCGGCAATTTCCCACCCTAATTGATTACGCCGCTTTTGCTTCGCATCCCAAAACACTCCGAAAACACGCCCTCCATTTCAACTACTTCCATTCATACGACATTCATTGTCTGCCCGAATGGCACCTCATCGACGATGTCCCGGATAACAATGATAGATCTATGCTACTTCGCAACCATTCGAGATCAAACCCCTCGGATCTCAATACCCATCCCAAGTCCCTCAAGCCAATGCCAGCGCTTCAGATGATGCCTCGCTACCCGGTGCAACCGGAGGTGCTGGCAACGGTACAAACGGTGGAAGCAACAATGATAGCGCTGCAGCTGGCCTCAACACCAAGGCTGCTTTCGGAATGGGACTGGCCATTGCAGGTGCTGCCTTCGGATTGATGGCTTAAAGAGTAAAACAGAGGAAACTCTTTTGGATTTCTCTTTACGAGGACTGAATGCAATGAACGTGCTTCGATGAGATTACATCGTACTATTATCACCCTTCCCCTCGCGCATACTGCGCATTGACTTTTTCCCGCTTCTTTTTTTTTTTGGACCCTGGACCACATACCTATCGACGAACGAAGTGTTTGCTAATGGATCTGACAGTTCCTGGCTCTTTTTTTTTTTTTGCTTTCCTCTCTTTTCTTGCCGTCTATTATGCCGGTCTTGTCTCGTTTTGACAGATTGCTTGATAGCGTCTGTCAGTCTGTTGTTATAGAAATATCGCTCGTTAATGATCACACTCGTTCACCCTATGTCGTCTGTCTTGAAATGTTGCGGAGACGACAGTGACAATGTACAGTCCTGCCAACCTCCAACCCAACCATGGCTCACGTCAGTCACACACGGCATCGCGTGACATCACGCGTTTGGTTTATTTGTCCACATTACTCCCACATCGTCTCCAATCCTCCAGTCAAGGTATAGCATCGCGCAGTTCAAGGAGGATACGTCGCAGACGCGTTACATTTTCACTTGTATCTGATTGCCGCTATTTCTTTGCGGGCAACTACGGATACGCCATCACGCAAACAATCGAACTAAAGCCACCAAGTGCAAAACGGGACTTTTGGTGCATATCACGTACACGTACACACCTTCGAAGTTCGCGTTTGGATCCTCCACCCCAACAATATAGGGTTAAAACCCCATCTTTCAAGCCATGCAGTCAACGATATTTCATACCCCACAACAATTACCTCCTACCTCCCCTATCCCAAGTTCTTCACCTACGCTCTTACCGGGGAGCTTCCTCTCCTTTAGTAGCGTGATGAGCGATAAAAACCATGGTCCTGACGGTCTGGGGTATAACAGTTTTGGTAGTTCCAGTGCCAACGATGCGATGCCACCGCTTCCTACGACTCCGCATCGGCACGGCCAACACAATCATCCACGACCACAACTTGGTCATCTCCGAACGGGGGATTTTACTACGCCTACGAGTCATTCGTATGCCCCTCCCAATTCGTCACCTTTGGCTTCACCTCGGACGCCTACGAGGTCGTCGGTTCAACAACAGCAACAGCATCAGCGGATGGGTGTCAAGACGTTCGCCAGTGCTGGAAACTTAGAAAGACGTAAATCGGCTTACAAAGCTCGAGTGTCCGTTAGGAGTATCAGCAGCAGTGACGAGCGAAGTCGGAATCCCTTCCTCGTCGGCGGTGGTGGTGCCAGTCCTGGTGGCTCCAGCTCCGGAGCCAGTTTCAGCCTTGGCGCTTCCGCCGGGTCACAAGCCCAAAAAGAGTTTTTGAGAAGACAGTTTCAGCAAAATTGTTTGCAGAGGGCTGCGAGAGCTAGAGAGAGGGCGGTGCAGCATGAGAGAGGTGGGTCTGTGAAGAAGGATGCAAGTTTTTCGAGCGATTATTATAGTGGGAGTAGTGATGGGTTTGATGAGGAGATGATGGGTGTTGGAAAGGACGAAGAGGAGGAAGAGGAGTCGGTGGAACAAGTAATGGAGACCGAGGTTTGTGTTTCGTCTAATGTCGCTGGGTGCGATGAGCTAATTTTTGTATTTTTCGGTTTGGCTTTAATTAGCTCTTTGGAAGATTATTGGAACATTTCGATAGACAAGAGAAGCATAGCTATCGACGCTCGTACGCTCAAGAAGTGGGATCGAGTTTTGATCCTGATATGGAAGATATTGAAGAATGGGAACAACATTTAACTGCTGGTAAGTGCGAGCCTACCGTTCACCCGCACCGCCCTGTTCATTCGTTAATCGATGGATGTAAAGATGTTCTGGGCGTATCAACACCACAGCTTAGAACTCCTACTACACGGCCGAAATATAACTACCGTCCTGCAAATGCAAATGTGACTTCACGGAGTTTACCTCAAGTGCCAAGTACACCTACACCTCTACCTATACCTCCCAATACCAAGTCTTCCACTGCCGTCTCAAATTCAACGTCCCGCTCTATTCCTGCCACTCCTTCCTCCACACAAGAAGACGAAGAGGAACACGAAATCCCATACGATCTGGACGATATGACGTCTGAGGAATTGGAGGATTATGCCAGGGAGTATGAGCGACAGGCAGTGATGGCGGAGTTTGACGGTGTACCGGAGGAAGAGTTGTTTGGAGGGCTGAGTGATTTGGAGGATGATGTGGTGGGCCCCGATGGGAGGTTGGCTGGAGGTAGAGACGATGATATGGATGTTGCTTGAGGAGAGAGGAGGGGTTCGTATATATGATCGCATCTGCTGCAGTTACGGTGCTGCCCAACAGTTGGGTGGATATATTCGCCGCTCGGTTCTTCCTTTCGAAGGTCTTTAGTTAAGTACTCTAGGAACTCTATACTATGTCTCGTTCCTTTCGGCCTGTTTCATTTCTACGTAGATTTGTAGCTACTGGTATCTTTTGCTACCGTACTTATATATGCATGCTTTGCTCCTCGTTAGAGCGAGAAGGTCCTGGTCGGGAAACATTATTTTTCTGAGATCGCAATCCCATGTTGGGTTTAGCCCGAAGTGCTTGCCCAGCCATAGCTAGCTTAGTAGCTAGCACGTCCCAGATTTGTTCGTGTTTTGCGAGTCTCCAACATCCAACGGCCAAGGCGGCCCGGGATGTCCTCCCCCATGTCCAGCATGAGAAGGTACAGTACAACCCACGTTTTGCAATCATGACGGACCATGAAAGTGCTATCAGGACTATCCTGGACCACTCCCCACATGTTTCGCAACCCCTATCTCTTCGAGCGATAGAACACACATCGAGTTGGATGACGCGCCATCCCACCAAACGAATAACCTTCCAATGGTGCCCGGGACATTGTGGCATCAGTGGTAACGAGAGAGCAGACGAACTGGCAGGTTCATCTGCTAAGCGACCCCTTCAGCTCATTCCTTCACGCACGTTCGCAGATTCAAAGCGGACAACGACCACTCAACTCGTCTAACTTGGTCGATCAGGGAGGACGCATTCGACTATTGGGGCAACAACATCATATGCCCCTGGTCGTCTATGGAGATAGAGCGTAGAGGTAGGAAACACTACTTCAGAACGTACGACAGACCCAATTGGAGGTAGAGCAGGATGAAATCACACGGTGACGACATGGTCATATTCGCACGCGCGGTCCGTACCATCACAGATCCGACAGGACACTACAACACGCGCTTCAGAGAACATGCATACCCTGCAGGCGACGTACCCACATGGTGCTCCCATGACACTGGCATGACAAACCGGTCCCACCCCCATGCGACGATGAAAGCAGACTAAACAGAGAAGCGGCGACGAGAGGGCAGGTAAGGAGTGCCCTGGTTTGCGAAAAGTGCGAGGTACCTGCAGAGCCAGCCCTGCAGTTACATAATCGCGACCACATCTTGATGAAATGCGTACACAAATCGGGCGCGGGATTTGCGTTTGACAGCGAACCTTATGTAGGCCCTGCTAGGTTCGCTCCGAGGGAGGAGCTCTGCCGGGATAGATGGTGGTGGACTCTATCGTTTTTCGACAACATTCATTCGGCCATAGCAGTTGGTTGGAAACAAATCCTAAGGCGTTCACCTTTGCGGACAGACCACTTGTGGAAGACCCCGGGAGGTTCCCATTCGTCTCTCTCTTCACTCGTTATGTACGACACGTACCTCTACTTCCTTCTACACAATCCCCAACATCTATTTATCACTCCCAACCTCTTTGACATCTACCACTATAATACCCAGCTCTTTACGAGAGCACCAAACAGCTGGCACCTCACTGCCAATCTACATGGCTCCGTATTTATCTGCCTTGATACGTAGCCATAATTACGGACATTTCTCTCCTCCTCCCTCTCCCGTACCTGTATTACTCCTTAGTTGGCCGTCGATATGTATGTCACGGAATACAGTAGATTAAAAATTAAAAAATTATAAACCCCACGTTTTGCATTCAACAGCTCAGGAGAGCTCCATATCACGACACGTGGTGCAGTAAGTATAGGTTCGGGAAACTTGTATCTGTGTTAATGCGCATATACCATCATCAGGGCCCACGGTGATGCTAACCTGGCCCAATTGCCCATACTTTGGTATTGGTACCGCTGATTGATTTACGTATAGCCAGCCGCTCGAGCCCAGTCTGTGGGCCATCGACTTGCGTCATTGTGGTAGCCAGCTTCGACTTTGGTGCAAGGCTGGTCTCCGAATTCGTGTCAAGATAGCGTCCTTTAGAGCTTATTCCATTTTCCCATTGGTGCGACAACGATTGCCTCGGAGACCTCGCATTTGCAGTTCTACAGTATAATCGTGACTTCCCGGACGAATCATCGATGCCGTTGCTAGTTTTGTTTAGTACTGTGGCAGTTAAGAACGTAGTTTTGGTTCCGAGTCTGTACTTCCAGAAACTAGAGCGGAACTTCGCGTCATCACCAGCAGGTGCATATATTCCGGCATTCGGGCATAAACCATGCTAGTACCTGCAAGGGAAGAAAAAACCCTTTGATCGCGCTGAATCCCGGACAACATACCCCACTGGCTGGTCATAAGACTGCGTGATCTACAAAACCACCCGACACCGCTCACCTTCAATAATGATATCCTCACGTCACAATCGCATTGGTTCGGCAGAGTGTATGAGCTCGCAACTTGACAAGGTGTCCCAATGGGATTTGAGGAGGGCTGAGCGTGGAGATTAGACCGTTGGGGAGATTGCTGATCAAATGGTTTACGAGATGACAGAAGGCATAGTCCAGGTTCATTGCCCATCACCGACAAACACATTGACGTGAAACTTGGAGATGTGATGCCCATCAACTCAGGATCAAGCGCCCAGACACCCTCAGATGATAAGGATGATATGGACCCTCAGGCCGTTCATCTCGGCCTGGAAGCGTTTCATAGCAAAGGGTTCCCGCGCTAGACCTATTTCCCATCCTCCTGAATACAGGGGCTTCTTGAATGCTTGATGTTGCGTATAATTTTACTCAAAGGACTACCTTAGTGTGGCGCTAGCGCTAATTCGATACCAACGCCTTCAAGTGCCATCATGTACTAGTATAATGCAGCGGATCACGATCAAGAAATGGAGAGCAAGGAGACAGTATTCCAGGCATAAGTTTGTGATGATGCAATGCTAATCATACACATACCTGCATAACTTGAATTTATGCCAGGCATCATCCCACTGGTTCTCAAAGCAACGCCATCCGAGAATGGTCGTTAGTGTGATCTTCGAACGTCCAGGTACGATGCACCTTGATTAGCCCCAAACCCGCTTCTCTTACGTTATGGGCGTTGACTTTCTTTCATGTTCAAAGGACGGCCTCAATCGACATGCTCTGACCAAGAGCCGTCTAAAGTGAATGTGTTGAATCCAGAAATCGTGCTTACCAAAGGATGTTGGTGGGCTGAGCTTCCTATTATGACAGTCCGTTGCTTATAATAATTCCTCAACTTGAACCTATAGGGGTTCTTGAGCTAGAATTGCTCCCTGGCGCGCCTATGTATGGAGCGACCAGGTCCCAGCAGATTCTGTCAATAACGTCCATACATTGCAACTACACCGGACTGAGGGAACAGGAGAGGGATCCACCGAATGAAGCATGTAGGCAGTTGATTGTCAGTCAATCACACCACTCGACATTTGACTCTCGCGCGGCGTGAGCCACATTTAGCATTATCCGATCACTTACTTCCTCGTCCCGTTCATTTCATTAAGAGTACAGTTTAAGCTGGGGATTATCAACGGTTGAGACAAAATTAGGGTCAGGGGATCATTCTCTGCTTCGTTTTAAAAACACGCTTAGGCTTAGCCTACAAATAATGATAAATCATCCGGGTATCATACTTCCTGGATACCAAACACCGGATTACTGCAAATGGGGTGGGGAACGAAAAAGTATTTGCCTGTCCACGAGTCATGCCAAACCACTGACGTTGAATGGCTTTGTAGGCTCGCAAAGGATGAATGGGGGGCAACACTATCATTCTACCAGCATAATCTGTACTAGCTTCGAGAACCCTGATCATCGCCCTTCCTCCGCAAGGCGAAATTGCACACCCCATTCAGAACCCTTGGGTTTTCAATGACAGACGCACCATCATTCGGTTTATGTAACTCCCCTATTGGTTTGAAAAAGGTAAGCTTCGGTACAGGTAAACCATGATGCTGATCACCTTTTCTTTCAGCTCTGTCAAAGCTCAATTTTGTTGGATTCTAGTTGTGTTCATGTCATGGGCGAGACGCACAGTCGAAACCAGAACAAGTCGAAGAGAAGGCAAAATCCTTAAATTAAAATCATCACTATTAATCTGACTCGATTCTCAACGCATCACAAATACCAATCGGAACATGCGATGTTTCATCGCGCGGTGCGTCTCTTTCTGTACCACTTGACCCCTAAAACTCATTTTTCCAATTGTTGATCAGTGTGCCCCACAGGCAGCTCTCCAGGCATCCTTCAATATATTTATTATATTAATACACTAGGTCGACCTTTACCAATGTGAAACCGGGTAAGTCCGAGAGAACCCAGCTTCCGCAGCGGGTCTGTCCTCTATGGTTCGGACAGGTCAGGCTCGCCGGCATTACATTATCCAGTTGCAGGTAACAGTTCACCAAACCGAGCTGAGGGAAGATGGTGAATGGGCTTTCCTTCCCGACTCGCCCTCGCTAATTTCCAGGCAATCTCCACTTTGGATCGTAGGTTGTATCGTTGTAAGTACAAGATTGTTCTGGCATTCGGTTACCCCTAGCTTGCATAAAGCTGTCCGAACCAACGAGTTTGTCACGGTTCCTTAACCCGTATATTTGCTCAATCACCTTTTTGTTTCTAATATTTTTCAACTTAGCCCTGGGAACCGCTCAAGCATTTTTGTTAAAAGCCTTGAGTTATCAGAACCCATCCCGCTCGTTACATACCCCCTCTGAAACTTCCCCCGGAACCATGATATTCTCATTTTCACCAACAGTCCATCAACGCGCATGGTATGGGTGCTACTTCAGTGCTTCACATATTCTTCCTTCTTATTACCGTTACTGCTTTACTCATGAGGAACCTTTCGATATAGTGCCTGGAAGCAACAAGAACGAGAAGCCAAGCTGAAATCCCTTCCTGAAAGCATTTTCGCTGCACTCACCCCAGCCGAGCAGAGCATCCATTCCTTATCTATCAAACAGCTCGTTGAGAAATGCAATACAGGCGCGATATCACCGTCAGAAATCATGTTGACTTACGCGAAGAAGGCAGTCAAGGCTCATTCAGAGACGAATTGTATAACCGAGTTCATGTTTGACGAGGCGGTTCGAACTCCATCTGTGGCGTGTTGGGCAGCTGGTGTGGAGCCAGAGGGTAGTAGCGAGAGCATACCTCGCGATCCATTGCTGATGGGTATACCTGTTAGTGTTAAGGGTAAGCACCTCCCATCGGGATCGTCGTTTTACCACTCTTTTCACCTATAATGCGTCCCTCCTAAAAAGATACATTGAACGTCACCGGCTACGATTCTACCATTGGCTTTTCACGAAATATCGGTCATCCAGTCAAGGAGTCATCTGCGTTTGTGCGATTATTACAAGACGCTGGAGCGTTGGTGTTCGCGAAAACGACAATTCCGACAGGGCTCATTGGTCTCGAGACACATTCAAGTATATTTGGTGTCACGAGCAACCCCTATAACAAGGAGTTCACCCCTGGAGCGTCGACTGGTGGAGGCGCCGCATTGGTAGCCTGTGGGGGTTCCAAAATCGAGATTGGCACTGACTTGGCGGGTAGCGTGCGGATCCCTGCTCATTTTTGCGGCATTTGGGGCTTGAAGGGAAGCTCCGGGCGCTTCCCAAATTGGGGCAACATGTCATCTGTGATGGGATTAGAATCAATCCCGATCGTGTCCTCCCCGCTAGCGGGGAACTTGGACGATCTGGAGGAATTTTCTCAAAGGGTCATTCTAGCTAAGCCTTGGGAGTATGATCACACTGTAAGTTGAATCATGTTCTATTCCTATATCTTCAAAGGGTGTATGAAAAAAATAGCTGACGATCGCAGTGTGTGCCTTTACCATGGCGACCCGTGACCTTGCGGGATGAAGGACGACGCCTTAAATGGGGTGTCATGTGGAGCGATGGTACGTCTCATCGATTGAAATTTGACAAGATCTACATATTGATCATGGGTTACTTTCTATTACGGCTTACATTAATCAGGTACAGTCCCTCCTAGTCCTGCGTGCAAGCGGGCCTTATCGACTGTTGTTTCAGCACTCAAGCGACAGGGGCATGAAGTGGTCGATTTGTACGCCTTCATTCATTCGTACTTCTGTTCTCAACGCTAAGCATCCTTCATGACTGACAGCACGCCACCGGACTTATCAGAGGGCTTGAAGGTCGGCTATCAGTTATTGTTCGCGGATGGAGGCAAGCCCAGCAGGATGTCCCTAGCATGATTCGTACTGACTCCAGTTGTCAGGCCAGCAGGTTATGGGTGCCCTACAATGGGATGAATCCGCTAGCATCGCTGCTACGGCTGTTCTCAAACTTCTATCACTGCCTCGAGCGGTCAAGAGAGTACTGGCATATCTAACCCGCCGACGCGATCCGCTGTCTGCGGAGATGCTTGAGGTCATGCACACCAAGACAGTAGTACAAGAGCGTGATCTCGTTGCCCAGCGAGATGACTATCGAGCTGCTTGGCACGAAGCATGGAATCATCAGGGGTTGGACTTTATTATCACACCTCCATATCCACTGCCAGCATTCGAGCATGGAAAGTCCGCTCAGACAACTGTGATGAGTGCAGGATATACTTTCTTATTTAGTCTGGTGCGTAATTTAGTTGTGGATAACACACGCCCTCCTCCCCTCCCCCAATCACTACCGATGACATTCTGTTGCTAAACCGAATCCCTCTAGTTAGACTACGTCGCGGGGACGCTCCCTGTCACTTATGTCGACAAAACCACCGATGCACTGCCGAATGACTTCCCTTCGACTCCTGACTTCCAAGGGATGAATTCAGTATCCAAGGCCACCTACCTGGTGTACGATGCAGAGAAGATGCATGGGCTCCCAGTCGGCATTCAAATCGCCGGAAGACGATTCGAAGAAGAGAAGGTCCTCGAGGGCATGCGAGTGATAGAAGACGCCCTGAAAGAGGCGGGAACGCCTTTTGTTGGGAAAGTACCAGAGTGCGTAAAGGCGGACTAGGAAACCCAATTGATTTTGCTGTCGGGATTCTCGACGGACCCCGCACTTGTAACAGCTCTCAAACCATTCTAGTGGGCTGAGCATGCTACGCCCACCTCCCTTATGGACTCACGTCCTACTTCTTTCGTTGCCCACACCAGGTATTTGCTTCTTTGAATGGGCATCTGGGGCGACCTACCCAGCACAGAACATAATGGTGCTATCCACCATACCTCACTCTTACTCATTGCACCACTGCATCTCGTGATCTTTGACACTCCTTCTCTTTGCTTATTCTCTTCCTCCTTTGATTGCATCTCTGTTGATACTTAACAGCGCGCCGCTGTTATGTCTGGTTGGCCATTGAGGGACAATGCACCATCCTTATCTCGTAAATGACTTTATCCGCTCTTTACTGTTTGAGATTATTCAGCGCTTTGCTTTCCAGTGGGGTCGCCTTAAGTCTCTTCCTTCGTTTCTGTATATTCGTCTTCTGGAGTAACATCCTTACTGTACTCGTTATTGACGCAATTGCTGCTTGACACTTCTTACTCGTTTAAGTACTGTCCATTACCTGCTGACTGCAGCTGTGCCTCACGGTCGTTCGAATTCCATCTCGCTCAAGCTCACGTGATAGTTTCTATCACTGACCTATCTTATATATTTTATATCATATGATACTGGCCTGAATGTGATTGCATTCACGTCTCAATCTATTAATGGAAGCGCGTACAACGCACAACCACGAATCCGGTATAGGGGCCGCCGAATCAATGTGCGGAAGTTAAAAAGGAGTTTTTGCATATATGATTCGGTCCCTGAACGCATTGTTTTATTTATTTATATATACACCGGGTGGCATGCTCACCAGTCCCATGAACATAGCTACTGAGTGACTAAGGGTATATAATCGAGACCGTGACCGGAGAGATAGAGAAAACAGAGAAAGCAAATAAACTGTCTAAGTGTTTAGCCTCTTGGGTTGACATTCCGCTCACGTATGACATCATGAGGTGGTTGCCCACCCCGTTATGCATGTGGGTACCTACGGGTTCCATGTGGGACTACTATGGGAATAGGGAATTTCCAAATCACGAACCAAAAGAATTATCCATAGTCCATACCTCGATCAGTTGGGGGTCCGTCCGCGAACGTGTATGCTTCGGGGTTCATCTTCAGCCATGATATGTATGTATGCTTCGTATAGGTGCTCCTGGTCTATCTGTCTGGCCTCGTCCGGCCAATAGTCTCCTGTGGTATCGGGTTTCCCATCTGGGCTGGGATACTTGTATGCTGAGCTGGCCATCGGTTTCAGGTACCATCGAGCTCCGTCGTGGTGGCACTGGAAGTTGATGTGTCTCCTTGTCTGGGTCGTTCGGCGGTCGTATTCATGATGAGGGCAGCGTGACGGCTTATGTGGGAAAAATTTCTGCCTGTATTCGCCGGTGGGGGCATGGCCCGTCATGAATCTGGCTGCTCGTGCCGTGAGCTGAGTGTTATTGCCCGCTAGCCTCATGAAGTGTCCGCCTCCTTTTCTCCATGTTCGTTCTGCTGTGAATACCCGTCCATCTCGTCCTATGCTCTTTTTTGCAATGGCGTCTTTGATAAATCCTTTACCACAGTAGGCGTTCCTGTTTTCTCTGCTCCCTATGGTGATCCATTCCTGCTCCAATTCCAAATAGTTCTGCTTCGTAATTAGTGACTTTATGGGCGTAGTAGGCACCTCCATCCTCCCTTTTACTTCCTCTCCATCTCGTCCACGCTGTGCCGCTGTCTTTATTTCTGTCCTCCTCTGTTGCTGGTCCTGGGCGTCGTTTGTATTCTGAGCCGTCAGTGTAGATTACTATTGGCATGCGATCGGGGCCCAGATAGATCTTTCGTTCCGGGTCCCATCCGTCCTCGGCATACTATAGCCATTCCGCCCGTTCGTCTACAAATCGTTTGAACTCATGCTTCTCTGCCTTTGGCAGTGAATCTAGTCGGTAGTGGATGCTGTTGCACAATAGGTCAACGACATTTTGGCCTGGTTGGTTCTCCACAGTGAGGAGGTCCCATCGTTCTCCTAGTCTGTGTTCCGTGTCGTATTCCCCCATGTCCATGAATGGAGATTCCTTGGGTAGCTGGGGCAGTAGATCGTGTTGGTCATCGACATTGTTGGGGCCAACCAGTCTGTTGCTAGCATCACTGCGACGGTAGGATGGTGGAAATGTAGTCTTTTCCATCGCAAGTTGTGTGCTTTTCGCATCTTCTCCAGTCGCAGTCGTACCGGGAGAAGGCCAGCCAATATCTCCATGCCTCCTATTGGCGTGGTTCGGAAGGCACCTAGTATGGATCTCGCCGCCCGATTCTGTGCAGTTTGTAGTTTGCTGAACGCATTGTTCCGACAAGTAACTAAAACACGCGGCAAGTTACCAAAGTTACTAGGTGCTATCGTGATGATAGTGTGACTACTATTACTATATTAGTGGAGTATTGCTCTCCAGTGGTCGTGGTAAGTGGGGGATGACAGCGGGGTATTAGAAACTTGTAATGCTACAGTGTTTGCAAAGCTTGTGAATTTTACTTTGTGTTTCAAATGTGCAAGAGTAGATTGCAAAAGAAGTAAGAAATGCCGATTAGAATCCAAAATTGAATGCAGATGAACAAGCAAGCTCGGGGCATATTACACGAATGAAACGAAATGTGCGATAACATGAACAACGAAAAGGAAATGCAAAAAGATGCCAGAGCGGGGTTCAGGACAGCTGCAGCAATGCAGGGGGTTTTCCGCGCCTACTACTGACCAGCAGAACAGGACGCACGACAGTGGTAAGGTATGCAAGAACGATGACGTATCTGCCCATCACTGCACGAAGACCTCGTTATCTTCCGGGTGTCCCAGTGTGTCGTCTGCGTAAAGGAATGAATTCGGCCCATGACCGTTGATTGTCAACCAAGCCTCCAATCTCCTTCCCAGCTCTCCTCCTCGCCCTCCACAGATGTCTCCTGTGGTATCCAAGACGTTTTCTTTCTCTTTCTCTTTATCGAATGGCAACTTGGCGCTGAGTTTTCGTTTGATCCCGACTTTCAATAATTCCATATCTTCCTGCGCTTGTGGGCTTGCGATCCCGCTATCGCACACTCCATTCATTTTGCCACATCCATGGTCCTTGCAGGATGTCTCTGTCTCTAGGCCTTTGAACCACTCGTCTTCGTGTTCTTCGGGCCCCAAAATGGTATCGATCAAACCTTCTTCCCAACCATCCCACTCAACGAATCGATGGCACATCCTTAGCCTCAAGCCGCTGTTTTCGTATTGCAGCCACTCTTTTGCGAGAGCGGAGATATCACTGCCTCTGCGGGCGTTCCTCGTGGCGACGGCGGGAATATCCTTGCCGGTTGCTAGTTCGGCTACAGCCTTGCGGAAGAGGTTGGCGGTGAATGGGCTAGACTGAAGGCAAGCCGGCAGGTGTGCGCATGCCCAAAGCGGTCGTGTAGTGGTAGATTCCCAATCAATGAAGCATGTCTGGAAAAGTTATACAATCAGTTGATGTTCAAAATAAGACGGGCCAGATAGCGCCATAGGAAGAATAGGGATGTTTCAATGACAGAGCGGCCACGAGAGGCACGTACTATTTTGGTATGGTCTTCTGCGTCAACGAATACATTCTCTAAGCTGAGGTCATGGCAATCCAACGCAAACTCTTCGGGGCCGTCCTTCAAGCCAGACTTTGACAATCGATGCATCACGCTCATCCATCTCTCCATCTCCCTCCTCACTCCCTCCTCTCTCTGGTTCAGATGGGCAACGAGGAAAGTACTCCTCTGCATCCTCCTATAATCGCGATACATGGCATCTCCAGGACCCTCCCACTCTTCATCGCTCTCCTCTAGATCATATTCGTCACTGTCGTCACTCTCGTCACCAGGAACCGCATTCAAGTGATGATGTCGTGATGACCGAATTTCATCAGGGTCGAGATGAATCCTGTGGGGTGCCGCTCTGCCTTCATTCTCCAGTATCACGCCCTGAATCTCTCGTTCGGCACAGGACTGATAATACTCCTGCATTGACGACCAGGGCCCGCGATTGATTTCTGTTGGATGATTCAGGTCCCCTCTGTTTGAACCAAAGAATGGCCACGAAATAATGGGTCCAACATGATACGCTTGACTAAGCTTCGGAGTGCCAGGTGGCAGAGGGCTCTTAGAAACATCCTTATTGTTGTGGGCTGGGGAAAAGCAAAGGGAGGAGAAACCCAGGGTTGGAGAAAAAGGGGAGGCTTGATAATGGAATTGCGCGGCCTTGGGCGTGGCCGCCGATGATGTCGCTACGATGTCACGCGGATTGGGACCAAAATATAGAGACCCTATTTCAGAGAAGCGATGGGAGAACAATGCCACTACGATGGCAGCCAAATTGTTCGTGAGCTTGACGAGCCCATTGTACCCCAAGGAGTGGAAAACCCGGGATAGTGGAACGCCAACTGCCTGAATTGCGCAAACAGAGGGAGCATCACGTGATCAGGCACGTGGGTAAGCAGGGTTACGCGACGATGCCTACCTTTGACATCAAGATATACTCGCCTCCTAAACGATTGTATGGATTGGAGTCGTAATAGTAGACAACTGGTACAGGAATGTCTGTGTTGTCACGCAGGTATTGCATTGTTGCTACTTCGGACTCGGTCTTCAAACGGTTCATGAATCTTCGAGCGACTCGCGCAACCAACTCAACTCCATCAACCAAGGTTACAAGATAAGCCTGGAACGGATTGGTTAGCAACGGAAACAGCTGGAGATAACGTTCCTCCTCCGGAAGAAGAAAATACCTTGTGGAATGTGCCTATCGAGTAGTGAAGCAAGGTCATGGAGGGCGTCATTCAGAGCAATTAGATCCGAACTCACCTGAGCTCAGAAAAGCGATTCTGGCTACATCAACCCCCATTTTCTCCAGCACGACATCCTTCAATACCCGGCGGTCCACTTGAGATGGTGTAGTATCCAGCAAAGCCTTGTCCGCCTTGGCTTCTCGCTGTCGATCTTGGTGTTCAACGTCCCAATCCCACTTCAGAAGGTGGGGTGGTAGTGGGGAGGTCGGTTTCGGAGGTGCCCAACCATTCCTTAGTATGAGATGCAAATTTTGGGCATCTCTATGCATTGAATTTCCTTCGAGCCCTTGTTGCGAAAGGAGCGGCGACTTTGACTGTTTCAGCTTATCGGCGTGGTGGGTGGCGTCGGTCTCAACAGCAGTAGACGATTGTAGAGTTGGGAGCGTAAGGTTGTAGGTCTAAGGGTTTGAAGTAGATACTGGGTTCAGAACAGGAGAGTGTCTGGTCTTCCAATTGAAGTGATTGAGACAAGGGGATGGTGAGAGGTTAAAAGGGACGAACTTAATAATGGTGATTGAATTGGGTACAAATCTATATTCCACCCCGCCACTTCTCGGCTTGGCATTGTTTGGCATCCTTGCCTCCATCATCTTGCCACACATCACCGAGGTTACGTTTGCAGGCAGGCCCATTGTCTATGATTCTATATTTCGGAAGCAAAGGAAGATAAGGTTCCTGATTCTCTTTGGATATATCGGTCTGGGCTCAAAGTCGGCGCTGCCTGGTTGTTGGACGAGTATCGAGCCGCAATCCCCTAAGGGTATCATCACATGACACAATAAATAAGTCGTGTCGTCGTGTACACACACACCTCAGTGGAAAATATACACTGAGGTGTAAGTAGTCTTCATTATGGTCTCGTAACTTGTACTCATTCACTCCTAGATCACATATGGGTATGACGGTAGCTATATTAGTGGAAAATATAGACTGAGGTATTACATATAACGGAAATTTAGGCGATTGCTTCCCCTTTAAGTACTTTATGAGTGGGGGTTGCAAATCCACATTTCACCGCTCCCGACTCCATTTGGACTACCGAAGTGGCATTTCTGTCTGATTTCGGGTGTTCTATTGATCTGAATGTCGTGAACGAATGCAACTCCATTCGATCTGCCTGCAACCCACCAAGCATGACAGTTGCCGTGCTCGTAAGCACTTCTTTTAATCTTGATGAAGTTGGATAGGGACACGTTTGCACTCAAATATGATGGATTTCCAAATGGAGCTTATCTTTCCCCCGGTAGACTTCCACCCTGCATTGCCCCGCCCCGTAGCAACCCTTCACCACGAGTGAAGCCTATCACATCCCACTACGCCAAGATCTGCGTATACAGTACGTTGTAGTACAGGGCTGTAACTCATGTCCAGATCACAATGTCCTTTGTGGATCCCCAATTCCTAATCACACGTGAAATGAAGGCAAGTTCATACTCAATATGATGCAGTACAGCTCCAGTTCATAAATTTGGTCATGAATGATCGACCCCCAGAACCCCCGAAAGATTGCTAACCTTCATCCTCACGCACGAGCGGCCTCTGATGCATCTTTGGAAACCATTAATATGGTGACATCGACTGTCAGTTCATGATCATCTGACACATTCCCTCTACAAAGATACAGAGCTGCTTTGTTGCTGCACCTTGTTCGGATCTCAACATGGGCTCTGGTCTAACCTCACCGAGGTGTTTTGCAAACATTCGCAACGCCCGCCGACTCGTTAGGAAGTCATCAGTTCGCTTCTTCTGGTAATCATCGCCATCCCAAGTTGCTTGAATATACCCACGGGCATTGAGAGCACTTGTTATTATTAATGTTAGGGTGCAGTGGGGCAACCCCCAGGATCGCCAGTGACGTTAGCCATAACTTCACATTGCCGTTCTAAGAATGGAATTGGCAAGCAACTTAGAAACTCACGAAACTCAGGCTCTCCAAGGGTTTCTTGCATAATATTATGGCCATAGAACCCAGTCTTATCTTTTCCTCCAGAATTGCTTTTTGAGAGCAGTACGACGCTCGGGGATGCAAGGGGTATCGTCGGCGATCTCTAGATCTTGACCAAGCCGAGATGTGTAAATGCAGAGGCCGTGATTGCGCGCTCCGGCTGCCCGGGGCCGATTCAAGCCTACGGGATCACTATTTCCTTGCCGCATCCTGTGCTGACTATTATTGCTTTTGGAGTATGATGAGCTCCACAACTCGTGAGTTTATGGGTATTTTCACTTGCATATTTCAGAATAAATGCGCGAGGTAATGCAAGCGTGGGGTGTCACGTATGTCCTCGTACGAGAGAAACCTCAAAGTTGTCGGCCTTCATATTAGAATGACAGCTTACAAAGGCGAAGTCTTCGGATTGGTATGATTACTTCACCAATGCCACGTTCGTAAAGCGCGTTAATTTGTCTCAGACTGAGTGGGTTACTATTCACGAGTCACTGACTAGAGGACTCCGACCTGGCTTACATCGAGTACTGTACGCTTATCTCCGTAGAATGGAAGAATACCGGATTACTTGGAGCATCACGGTGGTTTTTATTTTATTATTTTCATTTTTATTCTAGTATATTCCGAGGACGGTCCTGTCGGAGATGGGTATGTATGCAGACTATCGTTGATTTCGGTAGTGAGAGAGGGATGATCATAGTATAAACTGGGATGTACCAGGTCATCCGTTATCAAAGCTTACAGGGGCATCAGCAAAGGAAAACGCCCTTGGGGTTTGTCTTGATCCAGTCTGCTATAGTCAAGTGAATGTTGCCATCGCGGGTGGAGGTCCACCACCATCGTTGAGAATTGTTGGGATTGGGGAGGGCAAAGTCCTTGCCTTAGTCGTTGGAAGGTGAGAAGTCAAGTTGGCCGCCAGATGAGTGAGCGCACTCGAGGAAGATCTGGTTGTGGTTGAGGTATTGGTGTGAGCGGGGGGTGATATCACACATGTCGCACAGTAAGGCACGTATGCCGTGCCATGCTTCACGCCCAGGGCAACATGTAATGACGAGCCGTACCCGGAGATCTAATGCATGAATCAATGGTAGTTATCATGAATGCATTATTTCCGCTAACTACCATACCATACATCCTTTCTCCCACTTGTTCTGTCATGATTACGCCTGTCCTCAATCCAAGACGCATTAACTTACTAATTCCCAACCCTTGCCCAAAGCCGAGCGACTTGCATTATGATAGCTCTTACCTGAGGGATCTGGACTACCGTAGTCCGATCACGTTGCGGGCAGAAGTCTCAGCCATATCCGTGACAGCCTGGGTGACGCGCTTCACGTGACATCACCCTTGCCTGTGCGATGCAATGAGATCGAGCGTCAACTCTCTCAATTCGTCAATTGTCGTGATGTTGGACGCCACTCTGGCTAAAGTGCTCGATATACAGCCAGATGCAGATGAGAGTGTACGTCTGTATCATGGGAGCGTCTTCATTTTTTCTCCACGCTCAAATTCACCAAACTCCATTCGTGAAGGATAGGACGCCTCTATGGTTTTGCTGTCATTGGTGCTAGCAGCGATCACGCCCTTGAGCAGTAATGGAGACGGAGATGAATCAACCATTGCTTCCACTCCTGTTAAAGCTCTAAATCTAAAGGAACTATGCTCTATTACTATCCGATCAGGAGGAGGATCATTAATCGTGAGCGTACCTTTGTATGGACTTCCAGGGACCCCAGTTTCAAACTTGATTTTAAATAGGAACCACTGACGTTCGTTCCCCCTTTGATTCCGGTACAAGATGAGGGTGCGATTGAAATGCTCGCGCTGATCGGGGAATGTGGAAGCGCGAAAGAAGTTATCATGGTGGTACAAGAAGTATTGGAGCTGACACTAAAACGAGGTCGCTGGGATGATGATGATGGTGATGATGCCGAGAGCAGATCCGAAGGACATCATGGGAAGGTCTCACATGCAGAGCAATTAAAAAGGTTGCTAGAGCTGTTGATCGCTGGTGCGTTCGTCCTCGGCTGTTGAAATGCAAGGGACCATAACTTCTGTCCAGCATTTCCGAGATTGAAACTACGTCGAAAGTCAGCATTGGAAACGCTAGAGCCATTGTTCGAGGAGCTGTGGGTGACGTTAGAAAATGCTGGACCGAAGTTGGAGAAAAGCCACGGTCGCGCGCTGATACAATGTGTCCACAGGTTGGTAGACACAATTAATAAATGGGTGGATAGTCAGAGTGAAGAGTCCAAACAGAAGGATTTCTGCAAGGTAAACTGTCGTTGTCGAGCTTCTCGTGGCGCGCTGAAGAGCATACAGGACTTATTGCGACGTTTTGTGGAGCACTCTATCTCCTCTACATGGCACGTCTTACAGTCATCACTTGCACAGAGGACGCTCAAACGTTGCTTCCCACGTCTTGGAAGGGGAGATAAATCACCGCAATCAGACTGGGAAGCTGGTGAAGAGCTGGCCTCGTCAGCCCTTGTAAGTCGGACCACAGTTTAAGCCCACCTCGCCCTGCATACCTACTGTTCTTTGATGGAACAGGTTATCTACAATTCGCTGGGGCAATCAATATCGTCAACATCGCCAATCCGCTCTCAAGGGTTTTTCATCCTTCTCGCCCATTCGCTGTATCTCGACACGGGCAAAAATTTGCAAGATCAAAGTCCTCTATTAACAGCCTTTCTTCCCCTTATCATTGCCTCAATACAGAGGACCAGCGCCGTAGATGAAACATTATCGTTTCTTCTCATCGTTTTACGTGACTGCGACCTGAAGTCACACCAGGTCTCTCTTGACGTCGTCGCGCTATTAACCCCAGCGTTGGCCTCTTTAGCAAGTGCTCATCCTGACCCATCAATACGGCATCAAACCTTCAGGGCACTGTCCTTACTATTAGGATGTACGGAGGCACTATTCCGCCTCACACAACTGACGAACCTGCTAAATGACCAAGAATTGCCTCCAATGCGAGTCGCTGCCGTTGGGCTGGTGAAAGAAGCACTCTTGGAGGCACTATCGAAAAAAGAGAAGAATATCATTGCGTCTCCTAAATTCTTACAGGTTTTTGCGCCTATCCTGTTCCAACCTGACCCCAAGGATTTGTTTGAACAAGTCAAAGTCAGAATCACGGAACAGGGCGAAGATGGCTTGAAGGCAACACTAGATGATTTCCAGGAGTCTGTCGAACCTGCGAGGCTAACGGAGTGTCTAGGATTATTGTACGTGCTACTGGTCAATGATCGCGCTAACTTGGTGTGTTTCCAGAGGCTCTACTACATGACCATTCCGCCCTGACTTCTACTATAGACCGGAATTCGCGACCCAGATAATGTTGCAAATATCAAAAATTCGCTCTTACAACCTATGCATGAAGTCGTAGGCCGCTGGATGCAAAATAGTCAAGCGCATCGTAAGTCATCGTGTCTCAAAACTTTATCCTATTTGTCGTACTGTGGCCCTAAGTCTTGAACCGCAGATCACACCCTGATGCCCCTTGTGTCATTGCAAATTGGCTTACAACGAGTGGACTCTGCGATCTCCGAACTACAAAGCCCATAGCTGCAATTTGCGACTGTTAAATAACTTATAATTAATTGGATGGTTTTTGTACTACAGGCACTCCCGACCCAAGTTGCTCGCGGGGTGTGAAATTGACGGACCGACGGAAGGGCGGATGATATCCGTTCTGTTGCAATGATATGCCGCCCTATTACAGAACCGGAGATACTCAAGGAAGATAATCTCAAGCGACATGAATATTTACCATCCTACCGCGTGGCTGATCAAGCGAACTTGCAACTCTGGCCAGATCCCGACAAGACCCCGGAAAGTCTAGGTAAGGTCTGATCCCCGAGGGGGGGTTCATGTCCGGATTTTTCGTCGTATTGCACCTAGCATAGGCCGGCAGAGCCCTCTGATGTCCGGATTTTGTAATCAAGCCCGTAAATTTTGCTAGAAAATTAAAAAAAATACTGAAAAATTCCCCAAAATGTGTTTGATGGTATATTGCGACACGATAGGGCTTTACAACAAGTGATGAGACAAATCTACGAGCCTCTCTCAGCTTCCGAGCCTTGGCGCTTCTTGTAGCGCTTGATAGCGTTCTTAACTGCTTCAACATTGGCTCCGAGCCAAATCTTCTTCGTGTAGATGCAGCTTGTTATTGTTGTGATCTGGTTTGAAATACAGCAAAGATAAGAAAGTGATCGAGGGGAGAGGTGCATATTGGACATCGCTGTAGCGCGCGGAAGAGGTGGCCGTGGAACTGAGCAAAGACCTCAACCATGCTTTGCACCCCTACCACCCGTCTTTGAGCTCATAGCAATGACTAAATCAGAGTCTCTATGAGCCCGCCCGAGGATTCAAGGATTAGCGTAGACTCACTTCTGCAAGCAACAATATCAGATTGCACGAACACTAGACCAAATTCCCCCGTTCGAAGCGGCCGAACTTGCGAGACGCGCGCATCAATCAAGTCCCGAGCATGAGGGACCTTAGGTTTCTGCATGGCATCGTCTCGACGGTTTTGAAGCTAATTGAGATGCATGTGTGATTCTATAAATCTATGAAACGGAATAAAAGCATAGACTTACGCTCGAAGCAGTTAAACAAGCTACTGTGGCTGCGCATTTGCCCAGGGGTAGGATTCGTAGTTGTTTCATAATGTCCAGCAGAAGACTGATGCCATCTGCCGTCTCTCTCGTATCCGGAGACGATGCAAAAAAGCCTTGTATTACCGCGGTTCGAATATGAGACATTGGATATCACCACAGGCAAAAAAAGCTACATGACCACGGGCTTGAACATGAGGCTCGCGTCCAAACACATAAAACTACGGCGCATTATCCAACTCATCAACCCCACGCGTGTCCGTTTGGTATCTATCAATCCACATCACACCCTCCCCATGTCCGGAACCTGGACCTGGCGGTACGGCCCAAACACGCTGATTTTGCTTTTGAGCTGCATTATTGTTGTTTCTACGCGGGGTACCCATACTTGAGAGACAGTGAAAGAGCAGTGGAGGGAGAACCCCAGGATTTCGGCCCCAGAGGAGCCAAATTTGTCCAAAACGGGATCAGACCTTCACTAGATTTTCCGGGGTCCTATCCCGACACCCTTCCGACCACACCAAGTAATTTTATTATCAATGGAAGTTTTCCTTAAATTGTCCCTTCTGATTGCGCTATCTATCGAAGTAGCGGTGTCCATCTTACATCACGACCTGGTCCAGGTCCTTAAAGAAGCAACCAAGCTTCTCAGTCCTACTCTGACGTTAAACGTTGAAGGGTGACGTCGGATTCTTAACGATAGCACGGAGCTTTCATGTCAAGACCCAACTTTTATCACAAGGATGAAGCAAAACAGAAGATGGATGGGGCGACGTATATGATGGATACGAAAGATAGAGAGACAGGTATTACAGGGTCGACCTACGACAGTACGGTGGACTCGGAGGGGTTCTCGAAATGGTCAAAGAGGTTAAGGACTTGGGGGGTTGAGTCTAGAGGTAGGCCATCGCTCTTAAGCTCCTCTCCTATTTCTTCTACACCAAGGGACGCGTTATCAAATGCGCCTCCGTGCCTTCGTGATCAGTAGATGATTGATACTCCGTGCCTCCCCGAACTAGGCATCAAACCAGCGCCTTTGGAAGAGCGCACGGATACTCAGTACTACAAAATCTTCTTTGTATGGTTCTCCTCAAACTTCAACATTCTAACGTAGGCCACTCCCCTACTTGTCCTTGTTCAAACGATACGGTGTTTTTGTTCCAGGTTTTCGGCTGGTACACTGGGACCTCTCATATACAGCCTGTCCTTGCGTGATACCTCGTTAACCATTCTATTCTTCAATTTGCTGTGTTGCGCGTTTCCTGCATACTTGTAAGTCTGAGTTACAGATAGGATTTGCCTCCGAGACTAATACTTGGCAGTGCTACATGGGGACCGAAACTGGGGCTTCGACAAATGATCATCTCTCGTTACTCTTTTGGGTGGGTATTCCTAAAATCTCATATCATCACTTGTTGAGATGATATGGGTAGCTACTTCGGCATCATGGTACCATGCATTCTCAATCTTATCGGGATGTGCGGTTTTTGCATCTTGAACGCCATCTTGGGAGGACAAACCCTCGCCAGTGTCGCGGATGGTGAACTGAGCTGGACGTGAGTCCAACCACCAATTCACGCCGAATACGCTGAATACTGACAAGAACATTACAGAGTGGGGATCGTCATTATAATCGTTATATCACTGGTGGTAAGTATTACTATCTATTTCACACTACCTTCATCCAACACATCCATCAAGGTCTCGTTTTGTGGATACAGAGTCTTGACCTGGCGAGTAGGTTTATCTGACATTTCCCATATAGAATTGACGGAGTCAAATTTTTAGGTACGAACGAATCGTATGGTTCCCCGTCCTTGTAACCTATCTTGTGGCATTGGGACTTGGTGGAAAGCACATGTCAAGCCCCCCGCCTGTCGTTCCTGCGACAGCTGCCAATGTCCTCGGCTTTGCCTCCACATTGGCCGGTTTCGCTATTACCTGGTCTCCATTAAGCAGTGATTTCACGTGCTATTTTAGGCCCGACGTATCGAGGTAAAGGACTTCGGGCACCCCCTGCGGTGGCCTGCTAATGTCCATACTCCCTATCACTTTAGCTGGAAAATCTTCTGGTACTCCTTTATTGGATTCTTGATTCCAATCGTAAGCCTATTCTGTATCCATAGCGCTTGTCTGTATCGTGAACTCCCAACTAGGTCTGCATTCAAATTTTGGGTGCCGCGATAGTGGTAGCAGCACCGTTCAACCCAGAGTGGGCAGCAGGCTACGAGGGCGGGAATGTCGGCGGATTGCTAGAAGCCGTACTTCGACCAGCGGGCAACTTCGGCAAATTTCTGACCGTCTTGCTGAGTTTATCCGTGGCAGGGAACATTGCAGTGACATTTTACTCTTTCTCCCTGAACGTTCAGGTATTCGTTCCATGTCTCCTTAAGGCCCCGCGATACGTATTTTCCATTGTCGCAACCGCCATGTAAGTGTGCGAAACTTTCTCTTCGTCCAACATGACTCTGAATCGCTCTATTCCGCGTTCCTTGCGTTCGCTCCAGTGTCATTCCACTGGCCATAGTGGGCGCTCACAGGTTCTATGACACTCTCGTCAACTTCCTAGGCCTCATTGGATACTGGACCACCGCCTATATTGCCATAATCCTGGTCGAGCATCTCTATTTCCGTGTGAACGATCCTAACAAATACGAATTACGTCATTGGAACTCCCCAAGGAAGTTACCCTTAGGAATAGCGGCGGTCGGAGCAGGAGTTACATCCTTTGGGCTTATAATCCCTTGTATGAGCCAAGTGTGGTTCACCGGTCCTATCGCTAAGAAGACGGGCGATATTGGGTTCGAGGTGGCATTTGTGATGACCGCTATCTTGTATATACCATTCAGGAGTTTAGAAATCAAATTGAGTGGAAGGTAGCAAGAGGGCGAAATTTAAATATGTAGCTATCCTTCTTCTATGGAACGGTCTCATTCTTTCTAATTATTTAAATCTTTATGTACTGGGTGACGAGATCACTGGCACTAGCCCCTTGGACATAGCTACTCAGTAACTGAGGGTATAATCAAGTCCTTGAGGGGAAAATAAAGTAACGAAACATGTGGTAAAGAAAATTATTTTTGTCTAAGGAACAATCTCAATCACGCTTGAGAAACCAAATGCAGGTATTTTTTGGGCCTGGGCCAGACATGCATGCTATATGCACATTGTGCATGAGATTCTGCTTCGCGACCTCGCCATATGACGCCATTCGGCAGTTAAGCGATCATAAATTTCCAACAACGTTCGCTACTTACACTACGGCTGTTATATAAGATTCATCGCTAGAACCAACAGGCAAAAGGAAATATAATATATTGAGGCCGAATTTCAAAATTTCAAGGGTAGCCAAGAGTTCGAGTAAGATACAGGAGATCCGATTGTCTCGCGGCTCGTCACTTGCGTGAGGTGTATAGATGTGTATTGGAAGCTACGTAAAGGTTGGGAAAGGACAAGGCGGAAGCTCTAGAAAGGAAAGGAGAGGGAGAGCCGATAGAGCGAGGCCTGTCCTGGGCGCACTGTGTGCTGGCAGCTTCCAAGATGTAGGGTGGGTGGGTAGAATGAGAAATAAAAGAGTAGGATGGGAGGGAGGACACAGAAAAACGAAAGTCAGCAACTAGGTCGCGGTGGTATAGAGTAGAGTAGTATTAAGTTATATAAGCTACCTACGTGTACTCCAGCTCCAAAATCGCGGTGCCTCGCTTCGACAAGACAGGACACCTCAAGTGAGGTCTCTCATACTCCTGTCGGCACTTTTAGTTTGCAGCACCGGTAAAGTCCGAAAGTCTTATCAGATTAGCCGTTATCAGAGCACCCATCCACCTCGGAACTTCCAGGATGACCCCTACCTCGACCAGGCAGCGTCTCCAAGCTATTCAAAGGCACACCGGACTCGGAGATTCAAACCACAAGCAAGTGGGTAGTCTGGTCCTTGTTCTTCCAACGGGAGCACGGGTAACCTCCATCTCCTCAACGAATAGTCATGAAAGTGACACTATCCACATCCTATTGAACTCCATCCCCATATCCTGTTATCGACTACCCAATGTCCTGCCACTTGCCTTGGATATATCCTCAGTCGGAACAAAGTTCGAAGGTATCACGGACCACCTTCCACGTTACAACGTCTTGGAAATTCTCCCTCCTCGAGTCGGTTATCTGTCGCGTGGAAAGGAGAATCTTATTAATGTTCCAGATGTTTGGACAACTATCTACGCCCTATTCACCTTATACCCGGACCAAGAACATATTCCCGCCTTTTTCGGCGAGCCACTCGTTAACAAAGCCGAAGTCAAGGAGTACCTCCTCACAACTGGTCTTGGTCGCCTGTCTGCAACTCAACTCGAGCAACAGCGGCATGCACGAGATATCATCTACATTTCTCGAGCAGCGTTCTGGCAAGGAGCAGGAATAGATGGGTATCATCACCTCGGTTGGCTCCAATGGCAAATGCCAACCCTGCCACTCTTACCTGCGTTTACGAGGGACGAACTCGTTGTTGCTTCCCATCCATTGAGACCAGTCAAGCCGTGTCCAGGCCAAGTTCTGTATCGTCGATGGTGCCCAACAGCGGGACAAACGCTAGACTTTATTTACTTCGATTTGGATGGAGTCACGGATGGAGCTACACCTGAGCGAGGCGAAGACGGAATCCCGTTATCAAAACACCTTTCTGCGTTCCACAGATGGCATAATGATGGTCGCGTCAATGAAGCGTGGGGTGAAGAGGGTACTCTGAAAGCTCACAAAGACTATATTGATGCGTTGCTGAAAAACCCCAGCGTGCTCCCTTGCCTTATGGCCTGGAATGGAGATCTAATGGGTTACACTGAGTTGGTGTGGATCAAGGAGAACCACGTCGCCCAACATTTTTCGAACGGATTGGTTGCGGGAGATTGGGACCGGGGGGTACATGTGTTGGTGGGTGAAAGTAAGTACCTTGGCGGTGGCCGTTGTAAGTCGCGCTCCCAGTGCTGATCGTAAGGTTATGAGGCGCTAACGATGTGCCTTTTCACGACAATGCCAGCGGAGTGTTGGCTAAGATGCATTGCGCATCACTTGTTTTTATCTGATTCGAGAACGCAAATGGTTGTCGGCGAGCCCAAGGAATCCAACATTGGAATCATCAAGGCCAGCTATGCGGCGGGTTATTACCCCCATACCGTCAGTCCCTTCCTTCTCTGTATTGCTTCAAACTAACACTCTCCCAGACATTCGACTTCCCGTACAAGCGATCCGTTTTGGTGATCAACTCCCGTGAGCGCTTCTTCAGGTCGAATCGCTTGCACATCTAGACATTAGATCATGACGGATTGCGGTCAACGGATCTGTGGGAAATATTTGGCCATATATGTGTTTGGCATGATTAGCCAATCAAAACCCCTGCTCTGCATCCTTTCAACTCTCGCACGCGCCCATATGGACCCACAACTCGATGTGCTTGCAGCAATGCCTATGTTTTATTTCTTGTCCATATAACATAATGCAGAATAGGATTAAGTATTTTGGTATTAACGAACATGTCGATGTACAAGATAGCCCAGAGCGAAAAAGATGAGCTTTTGTTTTCTTGCTTCGTTCGGGGGACAGGAATCTTCCGGGATTGTGTCACACTAGGGCTCGGCTTATTCACCCTAAAATTGAGCTGGCACGACACCACGGATCCGGCTTTATTGACAACCAAGGTGCGTTATCAGCTTGCTCCTGGATTAGCAGGGCTAAGTGTCTTTATCTCGACCCATTTTCCACCTGCATTGCTTGGACGTTGTGCTGGACACATTTTTCATTCCCTAAAATGAATTTAGTGAGCAACAGGTCTTTGTTGGTTGCCAACGGACTTTCAAATTTATCGATTGTGGCCCATTACGAAGCAAGAATCGGGAACACGTTCAGCAGGATTTCACAAAGCGACCCATTGTTCAGTGATCGGTGCGACCTAAAAATCAACCAAGGTACCAAGGCCCTTGCCACCCTGATTACCCATAAATAACGGCACAATGATTGTTTCTCTTTCTTGAACCTGTTTTATCGTGTCGTCCTAGGTTCCCTTTTTCTAGTCAATCTAAACGCCCTTCAACGCACTCCAAGGCACTCAAGCACTTATTCCAAGGCAGGATCAACTTCAACAGTACCACCACACCCACCACCCCACCTTGAGACGCCGTCGCACACGATCCAAGGGTTAGGCGTTAAGGGCTTTGACATCGGCAACAAGTACGCGAGTTCTCCACCTCTCCATCACCTTTCATGTTTTGACGCGGATTCTCGCAATTCATGGCCAAAGGCCATGGCACTTGGTCACGTTTTGTCATATTTTAAGTGGAAGAAATATCGCCGACGCAGTCTCCACTCTAGCATGCGGCGTATTTGGAATGTTGTTACACCATATATGAAGAAACTGCCGCGTGCATTAGCTGCCGTGCCTTCGGATATATACTCTACTCCCCCAGGATCTACCGACTCGACGGATCAAGACGGGTGGTTCCTCTACTTGCACAAGCCACCTCCGAATCGGTCGAGACGCGTTCGTCCCGTAGCTCCAGTCCATCGTCGACGTACACCTGGTGAACTGCGCGCTAGACATTCAGTCCGTGGCAAGCGTACCCCTTCTCGAAAGACATCTCGACGTCCCAATGACAATGCCACAGCAAGTTCTTCCAAGGCCAAGGATTCGATACAAACACGCTCTACCCCTTCATCACGCACCAGGAAGAGGAGAGAGTTCTTGGCCCCTATTCCCTCTTTGCCGACAGTATCTGAGGAGTCTATCGTTGATGCCACTCCCTTGGCCACAGCTGGTTTCTCTCCCCCCAGCTTTTTTACCAATGGGTCGTTCTACGCCACTACACCTCGTCGTCTTGAACGCACGCCATCTCCTGAATCCGATGATATGTATGATTCATCCGAACACTCCGAATCCTCTAGATCGTCAGTCCCCCGAACCGGAAATCTCGCTCTCCGATCTTGCCGAAAATCCTGTATTTCTACGGCCAAGGAAGAGCAGTCAGAAGCTGGTCGAAGCCGAGGCGTCGATGAAGAAGAAGGGAAAAACTCGGGTGATGCTATCCGATCTGGATGAAATCCACATGACGCAGTTAAATGACCAGTATAACTGGACGATGTCACTAGAAGACGAAAGAGCACAGGCGGGCAGGGGAGAACGGGACGCACCTGCCTTAGAGAAAGCAAGGCATGAGAAGCGTAAGAGGGCCACAGTGCCCCAGAGCGCGGATTATCAGCGTGCTATGAAAGGGAGAAGGAATCCGTCGGAGAGGGTTGAAGTACAGGCACGGGAAAGGAAGATGAAACGGCCAGTGAAGTCGAACAGGAGGAGGGAGGAGGAGACACAGGGCCTGGACGAGTACTCCAGGAGTTATGAAAGTGATAAGGAAAGCAAAGCCGTTGCACGACGAAACCGACGAGCCCGATCACCGGAATCGACCCCAAGAGAGCTCCAGATAGAGGGTCTTGATCAGGATGTAGCCATGTTGTTGAACCGAGCATCAATAATAATACCTCGGGCCCCAATGGAAGTCGTGGTCATCTTTTTGTCGGAGAACGACGAGGTGCAAGGCTATTCTCAGCTATATCCTCAGCTTCAGCCAGAGGCGACAGTGGAGAATATAGATATGGAAATGCTGATGAATACCAGTTTTGGCCGCCTGGAACCCCACGATGACGACGTTGCTTATTTCATCGCCTACGAGTCGTTCTGGAGAAAGATCTATTCCCATTCTGTTGACCGACCACTGTACTTTTCCGACTTTATCTGGCCAATCCCCGATAATATCGACGAAGTGGAAGTTATCACCCCCGAGCTTATGATAAAGTTCCTTTGCCACCCGCTCTACCCTGGACGTGAAGAAATGGGGGTAGTTGAACGTATCGAGCAAGAGTTGATCAAATATCAACCGGACAAATTCACAGACGAGACTATGATTGCGAAGTTATTCCCTGACCATGTTGAAGCCATCCAGATAACTGCATGGCACATTTTCGAAGTTTTGACCTCACTGAGGGAGGATCTGACGTCGTAGCAGGAATGAGGTTATTTGGCTGTCTTATCACGAATGCTTACGATCGCTTATGCTCACTCTGCCCAGTTTCATGTTCCAGACATGTAAATAGACAATGTCACGCAGTCCTGTTGATAGTAAAATACTATGTCCTTTATAAAGTGTGAAATGGACATACATGTAAGAGGTGCGATGATGTAAATGGTACGGCACCGCGCAAGGTCGACCGATTTTGCCTTCTTGGCAGCTCTCGAAATTGTTAGAATGCTTGTCAGTCGATCATGCACTCCATTCTCGTTGGCAGAAGTATTGAAGTTGGTAGCGGTGATCGTGTAGAATGTATGGGCAGTGCCACATTTGCACAGTCGTAGACATCGGAGAAAACATTTCAAAAAGGTCCCGGTGCGTCGGGCTTTCGGTTATAACTTCCTACCCTAAGCATTTGATGACGTCTTGCCGGAGATGATAACAGCCTATGATTCGGCCTCCAAGTACCGCGAGTCCGCGACCTGGAGCCTGGGCAACGGGATCACTCAAAAGTCAGGTAGATGCCGCTTTGATCAGGAAAGGGACGTATGACAATTACAGTTCAGCGATCTTTAATGTTTCCACACTGCCACCACGGTGACACAAAAATCCAAGGCTGGTGATCTTGGCCACGTCCGCTTCGATGGTTATAAACAGACATAGCCGCTCTCCATCATCATAACTCTAATAGCCCACTTCATGGAAACTCTAACAGCCCACTTCATGGAAGACGACAGCATCGGCCCTTCTCCAGCCCTTCCACCAGAGTTATTGCAGCTAGTGATTGAGGAGGTATGCTCTGCATACCCTCATATGATGCCCACTCTCTGTCTTGTTTCACGACGCATTCATCGTTGGTGAGTCCCAGTGCTATATCTCGTGCCAAATATATATTACGTGTTAACACCATACTATCACATGGTCCGCGCCGCCGCCCCCCTTTGACATGACCTGCACAAAATTCGATGTTTCCACCCCACAATCGTATCAAGGGTCCAACCATCCCTCTACCATGTTGTCATGCGCACGTTCGAAGAGGAGGAGTCTTATCCATTCCCTCGAACACCTCCTCACACCCACCTTTCATTCTACGCCCCCCATGTTCGCCATCTCCTGCTCCGCAAAGATGATCCACAATACGAGATACTCACGTCACTCCCACCATTACCGTCGACGCCGGAATACATCGAAGACCTTCGTTCGTGTCAAAACGTAACCAACCTAGCATTATGGATACCTGAATATCATTCCGAAGCAGCTCAGGTTCTTCTAACGTCAACGAATTGGCAATGCAGAGTTAAGCGGCTGTCGATGCACCTCAGAATATTAACTCCTGAGTGTGCCTCAGTACCCGATTTCGGTGCGCCGTTCTTTCACAACGTAACACACTTGGATGTTTTGGATCATATCAGTAATCGTGACTGGAGCGCTTGGAAAGGATTAGCGGATCTACCATGTTTGACACATTTGGCGGTCGAAGGGGATGGCATTGACGCGTTCGTTTCATCCGCTTTGGAGCATTGCGGAGGGTTGGTTGTGATGGTTCAGTTCTGTTGCCTGGGCGATGTGAGACCTGGAATGGATGGAAGGAAAGGCTATCACCCCAAGTTGGTGTTAATGAGAGCATTGACGGATGTGTTGGCCGATTGGGAACGCGGTGCTCGAGGAGACAGCGACTTCTGGCACCGAGCCAAAAATATCCTTGCAGAATCCTGATATTAATATTTGAAAATTCCGTCATCTTATTTGTACATGCACTATAGCTCATTGTCCCTGGTAGGTACCCACTGCAAAGCATCATTCCAAAGTTGTATCGCTGAGAAGGGCCGTCAAATCAGATAACGACAAGCGAGGAGTAATGCAGTGGAATGAGTTCGGGTGGCTAGGCCCGAAGAGTCAGGCCCCTTGTGTATTTGTGCGACCACATACCTAATGAACCCATCATGCTGCATGGCTGGCTCGATCTCTACCCAAAGGATCCAGCTCCTGGGAAATCGTGAACCCGGTAGTTATTGATGTCACGTTGAGGAAGATCGTGTTTTCGACGAGGCTAAAGCCTGGGCAAATACTTCCGCCATGCAGTGCGACCATTATTATGAGTGCATCAGAATGTTACTACGTGTGTGGTCTAACTTGCCATCCGCCTGGTTCATCATCCAAAGTTGTAGCTGAGTGCTGATATATTAGAGAAATTAGACAGAAGGGAATTCACTCTCTTTGTTCATGATTCTTGGACAGGTAATAGGTGGTGGGACATGCAGGTAATGTTACTGTGCATATCATTTAGATAATGTGCTTAAGTCTCAACAGTAACACTAAAGAAAGGGGTGACAACACAGCAATCGGAAATTGCTGTTAGAAAGAAGTACTTGACAAAGCGCACATGAAAAGTACCCAAGCGTCTGGTGTTTTAACAGTCGGAGATGCAGGAGACGAAACAAAAACGTTCTATCATCCTCCGCCGCGCTGGCTTATTCGCATAACATATACGCAGATACCTCAACATAAAAAGAAGACGACAACACATAAGAAGAAGGGTCAGAAAGTCGATCCCTCAAACCTCGATGAACCACACCAAATGACTTGATCCACAATCCAACGATGAAACGTCAAGTGGTGATGACGAAATGACCAACACCCAGGATATCAGTTCGTTGATGATAGAGACGAGTGGGAAGCTCGGAAGAAGAACGACAGGGAAGCATAGGTGAATGAGAGAGTGAGAGAGTTGGACTGTACTAGGACGTTCTTAGTTGGAATGCAGAAGCTTGAATATCGAGTTCGAGCGCGTCGCAGTGGAAATAAGGGTTAATAAATATTTCTAACCACGGCTTGCTTTTAGGCATTGCTTTTCTTGAAAAGGCTCTGGCGCCTGTGAGAGGGTAATGAACCATCGCCATTGGCTTTGTTTGTTTGTCCAGCTCCATTTGGCAAGTCCGGTCGAGCATGGGATATATAGCACCAATGTAATAGAAAAGTGTACGAAACCGTCATTTCCCGACGAAATCAATACAAATATGAATAAAATAAGTCAAAGGCCCGCCTCCAGTTCAATCATCTAACCCTTCGGGTGTTGCGGTGTCAAAAATGTATGAGATAGGGATGGAGGAAACTCAACCCGACCAAACTCACCCGGACCGGTGAGAGGAAATCCTTGGATAAGTTCATTGACTCCCTTGGTCCCTAACGGTGGGACAGTTCTGGCCAGGCCAGCAGCTCTGTCTTTCAAGTATCCTCTCATCGTTATTGTATGAATCTAAGCTATGCTGGCCAAAGGTGCAACTAAAACTATGCAAATACAGTATCAATGTCATCAATACACAAGAGGCCATAACCAAAACCCTCCAAAAAAGTGCCCGACGTGCAACATCACATAACCAAACACCAATACCAAATCACCCCAATGTGCAAGATCAAGAGCACTGCAGAGATCCAAAGTTCTTTGAACCAAGTATCGGAAATGGCTACCAACGTCAGCAAAGCCATAAGGTATGACCGCGGTTCACTTGTTGAACATAGCCTTGATATCGTCATGACCTGCATCGAGGGACAATGGAATCATCAGTCAAAGGCCATACAAGGAAGCGAGATTCGCAGTATACAGGGGCAGGAATGATAAAAAATAATGCCTTACTTTGACTACCAGTATACACGACTTCAAAGTCCGAGACCAGAACGCTCCGTCCCTCCAATCAGGGTACCTGAGCTCCCACACTGACCTCCCTCGTCGTCCTTGTCCAGTTAACCGTTGAGCGGATACCTTATCCCATAATCCACTCCAAATTTCGATAGCCGCACTTGACTTTGACTCCACACCTTGCAAGTTCACGCCATCATCAGATGTTGGCGGAGGTAATGTCAGTATTGGAGAACCGGACGCAGGTACGCGTTCAGTAATATGCTGAACAGCCGAACTGGGTAGAGAGGGAGGTAAGGCGTGTACAGGCACAGGTGATAATTCTTCGTTGTTGTGTCTGACAAGACTAGAGCTTCCATGCATGACTGCATCTGTCTGTTGCCCGCTCTCTGCAACACCATGGCTTGGACTGGCTAGATCAGGGGAAGTCTGACCCGCGTTGGCATCAGCAGGAGTGGGGTCTGATATGGTCCGAAGTGGAACGAGTGACGACCCAGCCCGGGATCGGTGTTCCTCCAGGGGGTCAAACTGATACGAGTCAAAGAAGTAATACGTGAGCAACAGAAGAAAAGAACATTCAACAACCTTACCTTCCCACTTCGTATGGCCGCGGACACCCTCTCACATGAGGGTCTTGCTGAAGGAACGACATTCAACAATCCCTCCAACAACACAAGGAATGAGGTCGGCAGCCTCCTTGCTTCAAAAGTCGTCGCCAGAGCAGGTGTAGCCTTAAAGCTAAAAGGAATATCACTAGTCAGACATCATCCCAAAAATGACGGCATACATACCCAGGATAGTCCAAAACTTCTTTCTCCAGTTTATCCAGTTTCTCGGGTTCATCAATCCCACTATCACGCTCTCCGTTCGCATCGCCGTCAGCGGCATAATTGTAGGGTAACTTGAAAAATAAGAGTTTATGCAATATCATTCCGAGTGACCACATATCCGCTTTTGAGTCCACTTGGCCGAGTGTTCGTGTAAGGGGTGCCGGTAACGACTCTGGTGATGCATATTCCAAACTGTATCATGATCAACAACGGTCGAGAGACAAGGATTGGGTTTGACTTACGTTCCAGTGTTTCCTGAACGAATCCTTGAACTAGAGAGACGATCACGAGAAGTACCAAAATCAGAGAGCATAGCGCGAGGGCTACACATGCGCATCAGTGAGACTAAAAGTAACTAAGTGGAAACCGAGATACGTACATTAAACTGCCTTCGTCCCATGTCAAAAGGACATTCCCTGGCTTCAGGTCTAGGTGCAGAATCGATCGGTCATGCTGTAGAGAACATCCGTCAATGCCCAGTTTTTGTTTTTAAAAATAGAGATGAATGAAACATTACACACCAAAAAACCTAATCCTTCGACCACGTCCTTGAACAAGCTCTTCACCTCCTCCGCACTCAAGAGGTGTACAGCCTTCCATGATGGCCACTTTTTTGCTCCTCTTACGCGGACTTCTTCCATCTCCCTTCTCAACCTTTCTCTCTCGCTTGGGGAAGCCTTTTGCATGGCTCTAAACGCCTTGATTCTCGCCGACCGGGAGTGTATGTCATAACTGCTGCCTTGGTGAGTGAATAGTGGCCGAGCAGCTCGATCACCGTTTGCTGTGGTCGGCGTGATACCCTCGGATGGTGGCCTGGTGGAGGCTAAGGTTGTGCCCGCGAGGTCCGCTGTAGCGACGAATGGGGATAGAGGGTCCATAAAGATGTGCTTCGTAGCTCGACCCAGACGAGCATCGATAAGGTCATCAAGACTTGATTAATACCAGTGAGAAAAAAGGTGAAGAAGCGGAGTAGTGCCGTCATAGCATACCAACCTGCCGCCTTCTGCCCATTGCATTAACACACTAAAGCAAAGATGTGAGCAAAGGAGTAAACGGGACGATCAATGTGCTTACTGAAGAGTTGGCACTTTGGGGCCAAAGGCGGAGAATTGACAGCTCTCAAGCCACGCATGACTGTATAGCGAGTGAGAGATGTTTCCCGGGCTAGGAGCACAATACGCACTGGTAGGTGATGATATTGGGGTGATGCAACCTTTCCAACAGCCGAACCTCATCAAGAATGATGTCATCAAGATGTTGGACAATGAAGCGCCAGGACTAACCTCCCGAAGGATGTTGAGTAAATATGAGTGTGACTCCCCTACTGCAATCTTCTTGACAGCGAAATGACCTGGCACATCGTGGTCAGGGTGCGAAACGAACTATAGCAGACGACGGAGGCGGACCTAACGGATTTCTATCCAATAAATGCTGCAGAACACAAACTTAGGACGTATTACGCAGTAACAGCTTTGAACACACCTGGCATAGAAATACCGAACCATTGGCGCCCATCCCTAACTTGTACTCTTCCTGGAAGAATGCCTTGAAATATCCTTCAGCCATTGCTTCTGCTGGAAATGCACTAGTGTTTCTTCGTCCTTCTCCATGAGAACTTGAATTCCTCCGCGGCGAACGCAGTGGTGGAGTGGGTGGTCTCGATGAGGTCTCATTTGCAACAGCCAACAAACGGAAGTAATCACTAGCTCTTGAATGGTACGCGGGATCGGAGGCATCAGCAGAACTGAGCCGATCCTCAATTGCAGATTCCTGTTCGAAATCATGTGGTAGTTTCTGCTTGCAATATGGACACGAGGGCTGCTGGGGTGGTTGAGGTGGCTTGTGACGTATTGAGAGAGCATGAGAGGTTGGGTTGTAGAGAACCACTTGATTTGAGACGTGTAGCACTGGTCTCCATTCTTGTTCAAGATTTACGAGAGCAACAACTCCCAGGTTTGACGATGTTGCCTCGAGGCGCTCATTGTGTTCCATGCTGAGAGAGTTCAAAAAGGTCGCCAAGGACGAGGACGAGCTGTCGACTTTACGTAATGTGTGCATCGCAATGGCCACAATGACGCGTGGTGATGACGTACACGAATTCATCCTCTACAGCAGTCCTCTCATTTCTGGCGACGATGCGAACGCGGTCGGCGAGTCGACGCGCCGCGAATGTTCCAAGGAATCGTGCCTATGTCGACATCATCGTCTCTGCACAGCGCTATCGTGCAACCCGTTCTTCCCTTCAATCGACTCGTGTGGTATCTGAACAAACGTTCACCTCGCGGGATCCACATACCCTATGTCAATCTGTCACAGCAGTCCCACTGAGGTCCTCCGTGTCCGATAGCTCGTTCCGCACATTCCGTTCTGACCCTTCTAGACAAGAGAACCGTGCCACAACAAGCGATGGCACCCTCAATGGCGTGGATGACGTGACGACGTTCCTCATCGATGCCGCAGAACCTCCAACGAGAGTCGTAGTCCATCCGTCTGACTTGTGGCCTTTCGCCTCCGATACTTCTTCTGAAGTCATCATGTCCGCCAGTCCTTCACGTGGCGCACCCGAAACCCCTTCCCCAACTAGACGAAATCGTGTCAGAATTCCCCTCGGATCTGAACAGAACCCTCACTCCGTACCACCTTTTCTCTCGTGGCAGCGCTCATCGCCCGCAGGACCTCCACGAACTCAAATTCCGAAACTTGAAGCTCCCAAGTTCCCACTCCCAGCACATCTTGTCGTCACACCAGGACGCAACGATACCGACGCGCAGCGACAGCGTCAGTTAGAAATACATCAAGAACAAATGCAAAAGCTGTTTGAAAGGAAACATCAAGCCGAAGCCCGTCTCGCAGAAATCGAAATGATGCTTTCTGATCCATCCTTTGCTTCGGTTGACAGCACTCAAGTTAATACTGGAACATCAGCTGCTGATGAAGGAGAGACTACCCAGGCTGGCTCTGCTGGTGTTAAGAGGAAACCGCCGAAACTGGGACCATGTGGTACAGAATTGATCAGCGAGAGTGGCGATGGGGCAGAATGTGCGGGATTCATCAGTACCTTCCCCGAAGAATGGGTAAAGGCTGCAAAGGGGCTGCTCCGACAAGATACTGAACCCATTTAAGGCTCTAAGGGCATTCCCTCATGGGACGGTATTGCAAAGGTTCATCTACGTCTGTATAACAGTGTCAATGGATCCCCACTATGTTCATGTGCTTGTCAGTATGTTCTCTTAGAATGCAACAGATAAGTCAGGTTGGAATGTGTCGTAAGGGCTCCAGTAGTGTGCAAGGTGGCTTGGTTAGTAATTATTTGTGGTTCACAAGATTTAGGATCATTATACTCAAACAAATGGCTAGATCAAGAATGACCACATCCTGTGCACCCAATTGTGTCTTCCAGGACTGTTACATCGTAGGCTAAAATTTAGCATCATTCCCCAACCTAGACAATCTGAAGCTCATGCTAGCTACGCAGCGATCAATCCGAACATATCTAGGTGGCAGACCCAGAAGCGGAGGCTTGTGCATTTAGGCACTGGTCCTTGCGATGTCCAGACTTGCGACAGGTATGACAGAAATGGGACCACCGACAGTCGGTGACGGAGTGAGGGCAGACATTCTTCTTGTACCGCATGCAAATCTCTGTGCGACCACGTCGAGACCCAGAAGGGATGGAGAAGGTGGGGAGCCGTGGGATATCGACGCCGTCGGACAAGAGGGCATGTTGGACTTCAGGAAGAGATCAGGAGGGTAAGGCGCTGGCCGTCGCCGACGGCAGAGCGGATCTGAACGTCGTAGACACGCACGCGGTTGTACGACGACGTTTGCTTCAAGCCTGCCACCAGTCGGAGCTATTCTGAATGCGTTTATCTGGTTCAGCATTGGCAAATACATTTTCAGTGTGTCTCATGTGCCCCGGTTCGCGTTGGGAGATCTAAGGTGGTAGAGAGACGAGAGCAGAGTCGAGGTTGAAAACCGCGGAAGACGTCCTCGATCTCGTCGAGAGGGTAGCTAGCGGGGGTATCGACAGTATCACGGAGGGAATCCCGGGCAGACTTGAGAGTCTGCGGTAAAGGCGGAGGAGGAGGACGAGGGTTTCTTTGTGGTAGTTGTCAGGGGTGACGCGGGAGAGACCATGCGACCGAGGGGACCAAGGGAAGCGGTCGTCGTCGAAGGGGTATCGGATACGAGGATCCAAGCTGGTAGGGGCGCGGTGGTCAGCTCTGGATGAATGGTGGCCAACAGACGAGAAGAATGTGACGGAGATGATGATCCGTCATCTCCATCAGGAGGCGACGCTACACGTCTTCGAACCAGGCTACTTTGATCATGGTGGGTGGTGATAGAAAATGGAGCTGGGGAGCTAGGCCGAGAGGGCTGTCGAGAAGTGAGGAGTGGGACAGTAGGGTTCCCGAGACGGTGATGGCCGCGTGCGACAGTTGGGTCATGAGAGCCGGATGAGGTGGTGATGATATGGAGATAATACTCTCAGGCTTTGAGGTTCCCAGACATGGCCGTGGGGTCAGAGACGGCGGCGAGGTGGAGAAGTTGGGCAACTTGGCAATAGCGACACTGGCGGAGAGGGTACCATCTCGGACACAGTCAAGGATGTGGTCGATGTCGGGAGACTTGTAACCAGAGGCAGAGGAGGAACTGAGGAGGGCGATGTCGACGTCCATGAGATGGTCCTGAGGGTCGATGACGTGTTGGCTGAGCCGAAGAAGCAGGGATGTAGGACTGCTCGGAAGGGACGCGTCGCTTCTTCCGGGGAGTAGCGGATTTCTCGACGCTGCCACCCGACAGATCGAATGTGGTCTGAGCAAAAGGAGGCCCGGGGCTGTTGGATGACTCCTCAGAAGAGGGAGGTAGCATGAAGAGTAGAACTGTTCTCCAACTGCGATGCACTGGGCAGGAAGAGAACAACGTTAGCTATGAATGATGAAGATAATCTAGACATACCTGGGCAAGGAAGAGAACAACTATTGTCTCTCAGGGTCTTTGTGCTTGCATGTCTTATTTTTATGGGAGTTCATACTGTAGTCCACATGTGATTCACATGCTTATCAGTTGGCTGATTGTAAACTTATTGCCGTTTAACAAACTACGATGAAACTGTGATGACAATAGGGTCTTGCTGACACCAAGCTGGGTTGATAACAACCTGCGATTTCCATCTCGGCGACTGAGGAGAAGAGTGACAGGGTACTGCACTGGCCAAGCAAGTTCTGGTCATCGTCATTAGTTCAAAGGACTCATCTCGTGTCCTGGCGCCTCGGTGTGACCTCGAAAGAGCTCGAGGGGTAGACTCACTCGAAGGGGGTCGCCTGACTGCGAGTGTCCATGGCTGCCAGAATTTAGTTTTACCACATCATTTATGCCTTTCGAGAAACCCTTTGGTTCATTAAGCGCGTTGGGGTTCTGGTGCTAGAGCGGTGTTGCGGCTGGGGTGAGTCCAAGCAAGCGCGCCACACGAACTTAACTCGGTACCACCATCATCCCACCCCTGGCCAGTTTTGCCACCCAACAAAACCCACCCGATTGCTTGTTCAATCTCATTCACCACTGTACTCTACTAAAATGCAACCGCGTTCAGAAAATACCGAAACCATACAGGACCCAGTGAATGCCGCGCACATAACTTCAGATGACGAGGACGATTCAGATTATGTTCCCCTAAGCCCAAAGGCCACAGGAACTTCAAAATCGCGAAAGCGACAACGGCAGGATGCGAGAGAGGCTGGAGATGAAGCCCGTGAGTGCCGTTCCCATCTGTTCCCTCATGACCAACACAAGTTGAGGGCGCTGATGCAGTTGGTTCTAGGTTCAAGTGGAGATGAAGGAGAATCTAGGTCATCCGACTCGGACTCAGATTTTGGCTTCGAAGATGCGATTGGTTCAATGTCGGGTGAACACGGCAGGAAGAAGAGGCTGCTCAAGCGGGATAGCCTTCAAACAGCCCAGAGCGAGAATGCAGTGACAGAAACGCGCGAGGGACGCCAGCAGTACGTGATCCATCCGTTTCCACTCCTCATTTGCTGTGAGAAAAGAGTTCAAATGACTGATGACGACTTTGCATATAGGTCTCAGACGGAGATATGGGCCAAGTTCAAAGACTCTGTTGGTGGAACACCAACATCAACCGCAGCATTCTGTCAAGCACGCGAAGTCGTTAAGATTCAGAAGAAATATCTCTTCGCTGGCGAAACCGTGACGTGTGTTATATTTCCATTCAAGCGATTTAAGCTTTCTCTCATTCCTTACTCTGACGGTGCTTAGTGAGATTGTAGAGGTCCGGACTGACTCGCCTGATGCTAAGAAGTGGCCAATATGGAAGCCTGAAGCAGAAAACCCCGCTGAATCTTCGACTAGTGCAATTCCAACACCGACTCCTCTCCCTGATGTGACGCCATCACCGCTTCAGGAGACACCAACAATACCAACACCGTTGCCTCAAGTTTCTTTGACAGACTCAATCAAGAAGCGACCAGGCCCTCGTAAATCCAAAGTCAATCTCGCACTTCTGCCTGGATCCTCCTCTGGAAGCAAACCGAAGAAGTTGACAACATTAGATAAATCGGCGATGGATTGGCGCACCCATATACAAAGTGAAAGCCAAACAACAGAGACGAATGGTTCAGATGAAGGAGTTTTGAAGGACGAGTTGGAGGCGCATAGAAGAGGTGGGATGGGTTATCTGGATAAAGTTGAATTCTTGAAACGTGTCGATGATCGGAAAGAGGGGATCTTGGACGGATTGAAAAACCAAGGAAAGAGGAGAAGAATGTAACTATGACTGTATGCGTTTTGGGGCGATGTAAGGTTCAAAAAACTTCCTTTGGGATGATGTTGTGTGTATTGTTATTCTCTTCAGTGTTGGTATCGCACTTTGTCATTTATTCGTAGTCAGGTTAAATCGTATCACTAGGCTTCACCGCAATCTGAATCGATGCAATTATGATGGGCTGATAGAACTCGGCTGGAAGGTATGGAAAGCCCGATGCTACTTTGATTTCGTGCACGAAGTTTCCAACCATTGCGTTCATCATTCGGGGTTGACTACACCGTGTCTTGGCACATGAGCGTACCGGCCACATGGTCGATGATACAGGATGATGATGGCTGACGCATCCATCTCCAAACGCATAAGGTACTCGCACCATGATGCTTCTCGCCTTGCCCCAATGGGTAGCATTTCACCATATCGCCCCAGATCAGACTGGACTCCAGATTGACGTTGTTTCAATATGGCAATCTTCCATGTTTCCTGTCATTCCGTTTACCGGCCGGAACGTCATGATTTTGGACTTGCGCTTTGGATCGGTGGATACCTGCGGAGTTGAGTATTAATATGCGAATTCTGACTTTTATAACCCTAATATGCGAACAGGTTTGGAAGGCGACACTGGGCATCGCGGTCATGAGCCACCTTGCTCACCCTAATTTTAAAACGCCCCCTCCATTGATTTCCTAGACTATATATCTACGCGTATGAGGGCACTTTCCTAACCAAACGTCTGTTTGATACTACCAAGCTCTTGCTATCTTCGAAACATCGTCAGCAATGCTCTCGCGCCATAGTAAGCCCTGCATTTTATCACCTCTTCGAGTGAATGCTGAGCAGCATGAAAAGTCGACCCTCAGGAAGTCATCGCTGCTGCTAAATCTCATCCTCAGAAGCGCTTGATTGGAGTAGCAGATGCAACCGCGAATGGGAGAGATCCTTTACATCACCATGCATCTTCGACATGGCAGCGCGATGTGGATGGTGCTAAGGTATCGAAATATAAGATGCCAGAATATGGAATACCTTCAAAGGCGGCATATCAACTTCTCCATGATGAAACTGCTTTGGATGGGAATCCACTGCTGAATCTTGCTTCGTGAGTGCCTGTCAACTGATTAAGGCGTTCAGAGATATCTAAGCCGACTCGTAGATTCGTCCATACGTGGATGCCAGAGGAGGCTAACAAGCTCGTCATGGAAAACCTTAACAAAAATCAGGTCGATTTGGACGAGTATCCTGCGGCTACCATGATCCATAATCGCTGCATATCCATGAGTGCGTGATTTGTCCTCCGATCGGCATTAGTATTGAAGATTTGAAATAATTGCGCGTACAGTCGCCGATCTCTGGAAGGTTCCGGAGAAAGGGAAAGTTATCGGAACGTCTACAGCAGGTTCCTCGGAAGCCATCCTGCTCGGAGGACTGGCAATGAAAAAGAGGTGGCAGGAAGCGAGGAAAGCTGCTGGGAAGGACCATTTCCACCCCAATATCGTCTTTGGCGCGAATGCGCAAGTTGCCTTGGAGAAATTTGCACGGTATGTGTTTGTCATGAAGTACCCGATGGCAACGAGATCTGAAAGCAATGAAGTTATTTTGATGTAGAATGCAGACTCGTACCGGTCAAAGCTGATTGTGGTTTCTGTCTCGATGCCAAGGATGTCGTCCAATATATTGATGAGAATACCATCGGTGTGATGGTTATTCTCGGAAGCACATATACTGGTCATTTTGAAAACGTTCAGGAGTTGAACGACGTTTGTAAGTATAGTTTCGTTTGCATTCTTGGGATTCTAAAGATACACGAATGATCCCTTAGTGGACGAGTTGCAACAGAACACTGGACTCGATATTCCCATTCACGTCGATGCTGCTTCAGGTGGCTTCGTTGCGCCTTTCATTTACCCAGACTTGAAATGGAGCTTTGACGTTCCTCGTGTGGTCTCCATCAACACTTCTGGACACAAGTTCGGACTTGTGTATCCCGGGCTCGGATGGGTACTCTGGCGAGATGAGAGTCTATTGCATAAAGACCTCGTATTCGAACTTCGTACGTCGGATGGTTTGGATAGGGTACGGATGGCTAACTAGCCTTACAGACTACCTCGGATCCGTGGAATATACGTTTACACTGTGAGTTTCGATGGAACTACTTTGTGGCTTGTTATGACATTTCCATCATAGGAACTTCTCAAAACCAGCGGCACCGATTATCGCCCAAATGTTCAATTTCATCAATCTAGGATTTGATGGATACAGGCAAATCGCAACAAAAGGTTTACGCAACGCCCGTATTTTGTCAAGAGCTCTTGAACTAAGCTCGTACTACACGGTTCGTGATGCCCTGCGACTCGAACAATCAACGTTCTGATTTGGCATCTATCGAACCTTGACGATTCTCTGGTGTTACCGCATTTTAACCTTTGGATCCCTCGCTACCAACTTGCACACATACACACATCTGCCTCTCTACACCACTCATCACAGGTTCTCAGTAACATTCATAGACCTATCAAGCCCGACAGTGACTTTTCCGATGACCCCAATCTGTACCACAAGGGATTACCCGTCGTCTCGTTCAGGTGAGCTTTATTTCTTCGAACATTTCGTCTCGACTGGCAGGAGCGCACTTCAAAACGTCCTGGATAGTCAATTTCCGTTCCGAGATACACCTCTGCCACCACCCCTGATCGGTTTATAAGTGTCGAAGTCTCTCCTTATCTCTTCTCTCTCCCACCTTCCCTGCCAGAAATACAAGTTTTTATTGTACCTCATCGCAGCCCTTATTTCCATTCTCATGTTAAGCGCCTTTTTTCTATTTCCCTGGCTAATAAAGCAGAGAGTCCTTTTCCTCTTATTAATTATCTTATCCGTCTTCCTCGTTTCTCATCCATTTCGCAGGCTCTCCGACCAATTTACCACGGATTACCCCAACATAAAACAAGCCTGGATTCAAGTGAGTGTGGCTATAATCGGCCATTTCATGCCTGAATGACTCATTCCTTCATTTTGCTTATAACAGACCATGCTTAGAATAAAGGGCTGGATAGTTCCCAACTACCATGTGTGTTTTTATTAAGACTTGGCTGCTCAACAGGGGTTTGGCTAACCACATTCATGGATTCTGTAGGCACCCATGGGAGAGGAGAAGACGGAGATTCTACGTGTTGTTGGTGAGTACACACCCTGTAGGTTTGCTTCAAACTTGTGTATAACGGCTACCGCGTGTATCTAATTAGTTAGGGAAACATTGACCGAGGACCTCATCGAACGTCTCATCGTTGACATCCTGGAAACCACTGAATCTCTGATAGGTGCGTACAGTTCTAGACCTTGCATTTATTCCTTCCGTCTCTCTCCTGCCTGGCCATTAAATGAACACGCTATTTCCACGCATACGTTCATTGCATGGATAATTATGATCGGACTTATTGACTTTTTAAGCTTCGCTCCTGGGTTGAGAATACCGTAATTCTGACATTCTCATTTTCAACTATCTCAGCATCGGAAGGGTTCGGCGCCATGATGGCTGCAACTATCCCGCTTGCTGGTCACCGACCCGATCAGGAGCATGGCAGGCCTAACAAAGAGAACTTCGGTGATGCTGGCGTTGATGGAGGGAAGACTCAGACTGGATTCTCACGACAATGCTAAGACATAGGCTGGGAGCCTTCTGCTGATGTGTAAAGAGTTGGGTTCCAGAGAAGCGCTATCGGGTTTAAAAACCTTGTAGTTTCAACTATTGTGGGAGAAGAAGACGTGCGGAACCTAATCAATTCTATTCAAGACCAAATTGAGAATTATATCTAGTCGTACAAATGAGAAATCCCATCCGTTCGTCTAATGCTGGGGACAGAATGAATAGCATTGCGAAGAGTGGTTGTGTGGAGGGTAGATCAGGAGGGAAAACCGGCACATCGTGACCATGCAGTCCCATTTGGATTCTGACCTCGAAGGTTCTCATGGGGAGTCCCGAGTATTGTCCCTAGATGTTTAAAGGAGTGTGTGAAGGGTAGGTAAACCTCAAGGACCCACGATGTCTTGTTTTTGGATGGCATCATAAATGGATGCATAACCCCAAACATAGGCTCGAGAACTGTGTGAGAAAGGGTTGCATTCACTCTGAAATATTTGCCCTTCAGTGGAAGGGTTGGGTATAATGGATGTAGAGTAGGATACATTGAACGAAGTGCATACAATCAAATCAATCCAAAGAATGTGACTGGGCGAAGTCCCAATGATGTTGAACGGCGCTCCAGTATTCTTCACGATAAAATCGCTCATGTGCTACATGGGGTGAATCACTAAACTGTTTGAGCGTTAGGTGCTTGAACCCGCGAATACCCATGGCTTGCGATGCATGGGCCTCTACTTCCGTCCAGGGTACGAGGAGATCCTTTTTAGAATAAAGGTATAGTCGTGGCGTTGCCTTCCTCATCCAGGGAATAGGCACCGCGGTATCATCAGATGGGATATTTAGTTTGTCTTTTATCTCGTCGATTTGGGTGGTACTAGAGATGAGTTTCACAAACATGAGGAAAGCCGCAATATAATGCACTACGATGACCATGCTATAAACCACTTGGCGGAGAATTGGGTTGCGAACCATTGCTCCTAAGGCAAGCTTGCTTGATGGGAGTCCCCCGGTACCTGGACAAGAATCGAGTATAAGGGCACATTGTGGGAGTTGCAATTGGGATGGTGGTTTCGTCGACCAACGCTTTGCAAGGAGCGAATTTAAGATGAGAAGACGGAAGGAGCCCCCTGAAAGCTTTTTTTAGTTCGCCCCTTATTACATTTGTCGACGATCACACCATTGGAAAATGCATGAACCAGGATGCCAGCAGATTCATCATTGCCTCTCGTTGGCGCACATCCTGCCTCTTCAAATATATCCAAAAATGGTTCCATCATCTGGGCCTTCGTGTAGAGCTTATTCAAAAAGTCGAATCAGCAAACATCGAGGATCGGCTTACCCTAGTTTTTTCAGAAATTAAGAACATCTGAATAGAACAGCAGATTAACATGATGGTCGCGTCCGGGTATATTTGCTCATAAACCGTGGTATATTTGTATAGATGGTGTAGCTGTGCGCCCACTAAAGATTGGATTAAGATACTAACCATCCAATGGTTCAACGTTCAACATACGTACTCCAGCCAAAGACTAGGATGAGTCTATAAGGAATAACCCTTCGTCTCATGTAGCCTGGATGCAAAGACAACTTACTTCGGCCCCTGCCCAGCGCCAGTGACACCCTTGTTTATATAGATATCATTCCCGACGGCTACAAACACACGAGAGGAATTGTTCAAGTCGACATCCGCCATGAAGACAAGAAAAACAGAGAGCAGTGAACCAGAGCAAAGAATTAAGAGGTCAAGCGGGTAATCGAGGCCTAGATGATGGCGCATTAATGATCTTCCGGTTGTTGGTCATAGCCGTTGAATAATGCCGTATTTGGTTGTTTATAATGGTCGATAATGTCAAACCTGTAGAGGCTTGCTGATTTAAACAAGATCTTAGCGATAACACTTGCGCCACTGCAAAGTATGCCGACCCTGATTATTGGTGCATCCCGTGGTTTTGGACTCGAGCTTGTCAAAGCGCTTCAGCTCAGATCCACAGATCAAATTTTTGCTACTGCGCGGTCCAAAGGGGCCAGTGCCAGTATCCCCCCAGGTGTTAACGTCATCGACGATGTGGATCTTCGAGTAGAGAATGCGGGACAGACAATCGTGGACGGACTAGGTGGCACCAAGGTGGACCTGGTTGTCTTGAACGCTGGAATATTCACGACGGAGGTTAGGTGATTGCCATAGGTCGTTCACCTTACTGAAATTCAATCCACCGCAGACTTTAGATAAGCCTAATTTCGCTGATGAGGTCGCGATGTACACTGTTGTATCTGTCGCACCAGTTCTCATTGCACATCACCTGTATGTTTAGTTGGTATGATTTACGTCCCCCAGCTGAACTTGGAAGAGTGTGAAAGCAGATGCATTTGCGCCCGGAGCGAAATTCATTTTAATCACAAGTGAAGGCGGCTCAATAGCTCTACGCACAATAGAGGAAGGTGGCGGAAATTATGGACATCATGGAAGCAAAGCTGCAGCAAACATGGTCGGGAAGTTGCTCGCAAATGACCTTCATGATAAGGGAATTACCGTCTCCATGATTCATGTACGTTCGTACAGTGCATCAGCATCACGGCTATCGGTTGCTTATCTTGGCTGGTAGCCTGGTTTTATGAGAACTGATATGACGAGGAATGTCGGTTATGCCCAGTATTATGATATGGGAGGGGGTGAGCGCCTGGTCTCCATTCGATGAGCTTTCATCTCCTTACAGTGCTCCATTAATAGCTGTTGAACCCAGCGTAGCCGCAGAGTCTACTCTGGATTTCATTGCAACTTTGGACCACTCACAAACGGGGACATTTTGGGCTCCACGAGGTCCAAGGTATGGTATAGCTCTCTGGTTACTTACAGGCTCTGATGGCGCGTTTTAGGGACATTGGAGAAGCGGAGCGAGTGCTGGGGAAAAATCTCCCCACTCCTCTTCAACTACCTTGGTGAAATAGCCTTCAACTTATCATAGACCTGTAGCAATACACCAATTGATTCAAATCGAAGTTTACTGCTGTATGATATTCTAACCCATGCATGACACTGCTATCGACCGCGCTAAATTATGAAGAGGGGTCGATCGGAGTGCTGGATACGTGATTTCCATCCTGCCCTACACTCCTCAGCGGAACGAGATGGCACTGGACGGTGAGTGAATTACTTCTCGTAACGGGTCGCATGGATGTGAAGAATTGTGCAATCATCTTTTCGAGACGAAGCTGTTTCAAGTTCCTCGTGTAAACGCCATGCATTCACGCGCTGTTACAGCCAGTTTGGGGAAAGTCTTGGAAGCACTATTTTGACAACTAATATAAATATGCATGTGGCTCGACGATGTGAGTGGCTGGAGGGCAATCTTCTCTACGGGGAAAGGATAAACTCTGGTCATCCGCTACCAACAACGCGGAAAAGGTGCACGGGGGCCGGAAGATGTGATTCCGAGTCATCTCCGTCGTTGCTTTCCAAGGGCTCAACTAGATAATTCTCAAAAACATTGGGTAGTAAGAATTAAGGGCGTATAAGATTGGCGAAGTGAATGTGAGAAAGGGTGCAGCATGGTCGATTACAGGATTAACGTAGGGTACGATATACTTGTGCGAAGTAGCCGGAAAGTTGATTATCGATTACGGCGATGGTGATGATTATGTACTAGTTGGTAGTTGTAGATGGTAAGATTCCATGAATAGAAGCAAGGGCTGATTCGTTTATGCTTTACGTTGGTGGTCAACTGAGATAATTGTGGACCACCCAGTCATCGTTTAATGTGGTGTACTATGTAATAACGTGATGCTAAGAAATGACTCGTACCCAATCTCAAGAATTTGATATGCACTAAACGAAAGAAACAGCCCAATTCTCTCCACGGCGAACGGTGGACAAACGGAAGCAAGTAGACTTCCACGTGTTTTCCCATTACCAAAAGGAGGAGATAGCGCCCAGCGGTTGACTGCTTCCCATCAGCAGCACCGACTTTTGCGATATGTTCTGGCTATGTAGCGCTCATATTTATGGTAAAATTGGCTGACACTGCACAGGTATATAACGGGGGATCACATTGTGGTATCGAATTGCCACTTGGTACCCTGGGTTTTTGACCTGAGAACCCCAGGCCTTGCGTTCGCCTCGAGGCAATATTACTGTGGTCAAGGGGAACCTTTGTCTCTGACGTCGCATTTGCGGCTCTATTGGCCTTTCCCCCTGGGACTGCCACCCCATCCAGATTCGGCCGCAATCTTCCTCACCTCCTCACCATACGTCTGGGCAGTCTTACGGTGGTTGATCCTCGACCATCCCTCGTTCTTTCGTGGCACTTTACCCCGTTGCCTCTCCCATAAATTCCGTTTTGTTCGTAAGTCTTGTCCCTTCATTCCTATCTGTTCCTTGCGTCATTGATATTCCTCTCCACCTCCTCCATATCTCCACTAGCCGTTCCCCATATCTTCTCCTTTGACATTTTCCGTTGCTTTTTTCACTCACCCTTCCCTTACTTTCTCCCTTAAGACATTTCTTCTCCCCACTTTTTCTGGCTGTTCCAATTGAATCCCCTTGGACGATATTCTTTTGACGCTCAGTATGACTGAATACGATTTTTCGCCTGAGGCTCGGGAACGTTATATGGCCACTCAACAACGAATTGCTCGTTGGGTCGAGCATACTGGTATTCATACACATATGTTCAGGTCTCCTTTTGAGCTACCTCCCACCGTGGATGGTAGTGGTGGTGGCGCCGTAGGGAGGAGTGACAGCGAGAGTCGAGGTGGAAGTGATAGTGGAGTTGACTTGCGATCAAAGGTGAAGAGGTCCAAGAGTGCTCGGAGCACGAGAGGAGTAGAAATCCCTTCGGGAAACCCAGTATGTTGTGATGTCTCTGTGCTCCCTCTCTCATGAACCAATCTTGGTCCTGTTATGATCAGTACCCAACCGACGCCAGAGATGTGTCTCCTCAAATCTATAATTATGAACAACCTGGTTCGAAGAAGAGGCACCACAGTCACCGCGGTCAACACCGCGACCAGCATCATCACCATCTGGGTCATCCCAATCCCCCTATCCCTCAACCACATTATATCGTTTACCCTAAGCCTCATCTATACCAAGTATACGCCCAGCAGCCACAGCCACAGGTACAACGACAGCAATCCGCGCATGTATACGATGATCGTCATCGCAAGCGCGAACGTAGGCAACATCATCACAGTGGTCAAGATCGCCATTATGACCATCCATCACGAAGGACTCTTGACAGGAAAACATCATCCTCATCAACACGACAACATTTGCATTCATCATCATCCAAGGAATTTCATTCCTCTTCACGTTCCAGATCCAAGTCACATTTGCCTTCGCCCCAGTACACACAACCTTATCCCACTTATCATGTGGCCCAACCTCCCGTAGCTCCTATTTACCCGATATCTTCAAGCTCTGCTTCTCCACCCCATTACGTCTATGTTTCCCAACCTGCACATCCGGTGAAACCCACTAGTCGTATACCCCGCGCACCTCAAGTATACCCAGTTCATCTTCAACCTCAGTTCCAATCTTCCCCAGATGATCTATATGCAGACATCGTCACGATCCCAACGTCACCCACCCCAGAGACGACTATGACATCGATGAGTCAACATCCAAATACAAAACCGTCATCGTCATCGTTTTGGGCGTCTGTGTTCCGAAGAAAGGGAAAGAAGTCGAACGGGTCTGGGTCCGGGTCGAAGCAAGCTTCGCCTAAACGATCACATTCACAACCGCCACCGCAGTTGGCGTCGAACATTCAACCCATCATGACATCTTCGTCGTTCAATTCAAGTCCAGCTTCGAACTACCTGTCTCATTCGAGCAGCGGTAAATCCAAGTCGGGTACCGGGAAATCGAGGTTTTTGTTCTTCAGATCAAAGTCGACAAAGTCGAAATCAACGACAGCCACCACGGCGTCGGGTTCAAGTTTGCCGAACTCACCTCCTTCACCTCCTTATGTGATACCCGTAGGGAGTCTGCCTGTGCTTTCAACGTCGCATATGCACGCTGGTCAAATGCAACCGATGATGCTGCCTCCCCCAATGATGATAACTAGGAAGGATCAACGTCAAGCGCCTGTTACGAGTGTAACAAGGCTTGAAAACATATAGGCCAGTTTTGCTATGGGTAGCTTTGTGAATGTGGTTACTGGAACAATTCCTCCAAGGCACGGGTATTGAAGTTGGTTCACGTTCACATCATGAGCATGTATACTTCTTTCTGCTTTCTGTTCTTTTCTTTCTGCCGAATACTTCCTTCCTCGTTGATGCGTGGACTTGCTTGCACCCACACGCTTTCATCTACCCTCCTTTCCATCTTTTGGCATCGTCCTTACAACCCCGCTCTGCTATCACCATGCTACACGTTATTATGATTATTATGACTTTATGAATTCAACTACGCATGTACATAGCTAAGTATGTACCAGACCTCACATTCCTTTGACGTTGCGAACATGCAGATAGAAACTAAGATGTATAGTACTTAGTCCTGCATGCTGTGCACTGGAGACCACGTGATGTGCAAGTGCTGAACTCAACCTCGCTCCCTCCACTGCTCTTTCACTGTCTCTCAAGTATGGGTCCCCCTCGTAGAAACAACAACAATAATGCAGCTCAAAATCAAAATCAGCATCATTACCAACCCCAACCACAAAACGTTCCTCCTCCTCAAACTTACGCCAATTATAATGCGAGTCAAAGCGGGAGTCATGGTCATTCGCCCAAGAGTCAAAGAATTCAGCAGCAACGCCATCATCGCCAACAGCGATCTATAACTTCTCCCCCTCCGTTCCCACTGACACCACCGTTAGCCCATTATTCGGTCAATAGAGACGCTCCGATTTATCCCGGACAGCCCTCTTCATCGGGACCACCACAAGACTTGGAACACTCGCAGCGCAGCTCTTATCACGCTGAATCTAATACAGCACGGCCCAATCACGGCCCCACAATCGTCACTAATACCACCGCAGTCATGGCCAGACCCGGATCAGCTCTAACAGAGCTTGTAACTATTGTGCCAAACTTCCTTCCCGAACCAGCTTCAAACGCTGAACCACCCAGCGGCGGAACGTCTGGAACTACGATGACAGCAGCGTCACGGTATAATCACAACCTCAGAGTTTTGCGTCGCAGAGATGCGTCTATCATTTCCATTTTCGATCAGTTCAGTCATGTGTGTGTCTATCATCACAACGGTGAAAAGTGGGAAAAGCAAGGCTACGAAGGGAGCATGTTTTTGTATGAGAGGTAAGCAGATCGACTCCAGCCTCCCCAAAGACACTCTGACATATCACAATCGTCACAGGAATTCCTATCCACCTTATGGGTTTTACATTCTCAATCGCATGGGTCGAGAGGACTACATCCAGCCTTTATACCCCGAAGATGATATCTCTGCATCCAAAAGTTACCTCATGATTCGCTCCTTCCCGGAATTCACGCAGCGCCGTATGGCTGCCGCTCAAGCTGCAGGTCTATGCGGGCCCAAGCACATGTTTTCCGAGATGCATTCGCTGGACGCGGTGAGGCTCAAAATAAACTCAGAAGAGGGAAAAGGCAGACCACAGATCATTGGCCTCTGGACCTATACAAACGATTCCAGGGAACCGATGATGGATGTCATGATGCGGTAAGCTTCGTGTGTTGGCAAAAGACTCTTTTGTGCTGATTCCGGGCCGCACAGTCTGCATTCATTCATCAAAGCAAGCAAACGGTATCCAGATGAATATAGATATGGTCCCGATCGCCCTCCTCCACCAAATCCTCACGCTCGCGCTGCCTCAGCTTCCCCAGCATTATCTCGTGGTACGTACCCCAACAATCCATCACAATTTTGGGGGTTCTGCTTGTCTGCGCATTTCCCAATATTCTTACTCACTCAACACCTCTTCTGCATTCCTCCAGCCCCAGGCGCCCAAACACAAACGTCAATGGATTCTTTCGCCTCCTTCACTGGCTCTCCCGTCATCCAAGGAGCCAGCGCCTCTGGCAGCATGGACAGCATGAGCAGCAATACCTCTGAACTGGATAAATTATTCGCCAAATTAACACCAAGTCACGCTCCTGCGGGTTCAGATCCGAATTTAAATCAACCCTCCACTCCCAACATGACACTTGATTCCTTGTTCGCGGCTGCTGCGGCAGCCACTCCGTCTGGGGAGGAAAGTTTTAGATCGTCACCTGGTCCTTCCACTTTGTTTGGCCCTGGCCCTATCGCTGCCGCTCCGGCTACCAATACCTCGACGGGAACGATGCCGACGACAGGATTACCACTATTGGACTCGATCTTCGCCTCTGCTGATGTTCAGCATTCACAACCATCCCAATCATCTCAGAAATTACATATACATCCTCAGCATCAACAGCATCAAGTTGTTGCGGGATCAGGATCACAGGCTATCCCTATTTATTCGCCTAAACCGACGACGACATCGCTTCCCCAGATTTTGAATGAAGATGTGATCAGTGGGTTACTTTCCCGGAGTGGGTCTACTGCTCCAAATGCGAATGCTTCTGCTGAAGCTACCGGCAGTGGCCCTGGTCCTGGAAGTGGTGAATATGGACAAGGACCGAAACCTAGCTCGAGGATGGGCTCGCGCTCGCGTGCTGGTTCCGTGAACCTTTTGGCTCCGAGTGATGGTGCTGATGCTGGTCGTACGAGGGAGAAAGGGCACAGTCAACATCAGCGACAGGGTAAGGCGTTTGGAGTGTATACCGAAAACAGGAACCATATCCAGGTAGGTATTTGTTTACGTTTTTGGTCTATCCTTCCCGCCGCACGTCGACGCTTCTTCGCTTTTTTGATTACTGCGATATACTCATGTGGTTTTTCCCAATAGTTTGATGGCGACATGACCCCTCGTGCACCACCTCCCTCGGACATTCTACCTGTGCTGATGGGCTCTCCAGCTGCCATGGAGTTCTATACCGGTTCAACTTATACAAGAGGTGACCACAACACCTCGTCATCGTCACATCATGGTGCATCGCCTGCCCGTGCCAGTGGAAGCTCTCAACCGCAATTCCAGCAACAGCAACAGCAATCGCAGTCACAACCACAATCATGGTCTCAAACCAAATATCCACAACAGCAACACCAGTCTCATCAATTGCATAATAGAAGCGAGCCGTCTTCTTCCACGACATTCATGCCCATTGCAGACAGTAGTGGTAATGGCTCTCAATTCCACTCGCAACAACATCAGTACCAGCAGGCGGTGACGTCAGCGATTACTAGCTCTGGAACTCCCGGTGCCGGCGGTATAATGACTGCGGGAGCGGGGGATCCTACTGTCCAGTCGTCACAACAACAGCAGCAGCAACAACAGCCTATGCCTGGTAAACAAGCTCGACCGGCTCATCTGCGCAATCTCGTACCATTCCGGGATGATTCAGAGCTGTGGCCTTACCCGCGGGCTCCTTTGGATGATAGAGGGGAGAGCGATGAAGATGAAGCCGTCAGCGTCCGTGGTGGGAATAACCAAAAGAAGGAGGGAGGTGGTGATGGCCAACAGCAAAAGCAAAACAATATGCATGGTTCATATAGAGAAGGACGAGGACAAGGCCGGAAGAACGGCGCAGAGTTCAAAGACGATAGAAATGAAGAAGGAGATGATGAAAATGATGGAAGAGGCGATGATGAAGATATCATCGAATTGGATTTTTCGGAAATTAGGGCTTTGAGCGATCCGTCCATGTTGGACAAGCCGAAGAAAGGGAAAGGAAAGGAAAGAGAAAGGGACAAAGGAAAAGGGAAGAAGAAAGAAGAGGGGAGTGATGATGGATTCGAAAAGACTGAGAAGGAGAATGACAAGAGCACAACTGGTGGTCAAAACTATGGGTTGCTTGGTCACCACCATACGGGTATGCTCGTTGGTCGAGGAAGGGGAAGGGGACGAGGCATGTTCGCTCCAATCGGACCTGGACATTCTGCGCAAATCCCCACCGTCAACAACCAACCTAAAGACGATAACAACGATAAAGAGAAAGGCGGCAAAAATCGCAAGAAGGGCAAGAAAGAACGTGCGGCGGAGAAGGATAGATTGGAGAGAGAAGCCATCGAGAACAGTTGGGATGTACCTGACCGTATGGTGTCGACGATGACACAGCAAAATAATAATCACAACAATAATCATAATAATAATGGGGGATATCAGAGGGTGTTGGGGACTCCTCCGCCCCCTGCGTCACCTTCGCCGCCTCCGGCCAATGAAGACGATTCAGTAGTGGTGGAAAAGCTGACGAGGGCGTTTGCGAAGAGTGGTGTGCTTGGTGGGAGAGGTGCTCGTTTTGCGGTGACGGAGCCAGCTGCTAGTGCTCATGCACATGCACATGCACATGCGGAAAGGCCCCGGTCAGCTGCTTCGATTGCGAATGGATCCACTCGGGGAGTTGGCACGGGAGGGAATGGCGAGACGCCAGGGAAGCTGCCGATGAATGGTGGTGGTGCGATGTATGGACAGTCGTCACCGCAGTTACACCACCAACAGCAACAGCAGCAGCAACAAATATCATATCAGCAAGGAGAAAGCGCCTTGGATCAAGGACATGTTAGGGGTGGATTGATCCATGTTTTCAATGGTGTTCGTGCGTCGGGGATGAGTGGAATCAGTCCCGGGACTCGGTTGGAAAAGAATGAATTTATCAGAAAGTTGTTGATGTTGATTCAGGTAAGCGGATTCCTTTATGACTTGCCGGAGGATGTATTGATGGATCATACTTTTGTGCAGACCGACCGTTCGTTCGTGGATACATTATGGCAAGATTATTTGACTAAAACTGGGGGATACGCTCTACCCTCTTAAACGCTCGTTCCATCTGTCCGTTCATTCAAACAATGTTGGCTACTGTTTCTGAGTCGTCAAGTCCTTTTCTTCGGTCTTGGCCATCATTTCTTTCTAGGCCGTCATGTTGTATCGTTCCTTTAACCTTTGTTTGCTTTCTTCTTGCTTATTCGATGCCTCTTGCCTCATTCTTGGCTTCTACGCCACTTATCCCTCTCGTTGCTTGCATTGCCCGGATCTTGTCAGAACAAATCAATTGTGGCATTTTGGTTTTACCCCGTCCTCCCTGCATACAGACTTGCTTTGGGTTTTATCGCAGTTGTACTCGTATATATAGGCATCTTGTACCTCTAGCAATTTGGCAGATTGGCAGACACTTCCCCTTCAGTTACTTGTGAATATTCTGCACTACCCTTTACCGGTATTGATTGGGGCATACAGTGAAAATTGTCATGCCCAGTGTGAGACCAGAGATCATCGGTCATCACTATCCGTCCCAACGAGAGGTAAGCATGAAAATGAAAAGAAGCATACGCGAATACAAAATCTCAACTAGCAGATATAGCAAGCGTACACTATCATCCTTAAGCCCCAGAAGAACACGCTCATCCAGGGCTCAAGCCAGAGGTAGAGCGCGAATGCCTAGAACAGCTCTTCCTCCTCCGGTTTCCAGTTCTTAGCTTGATCCCAATAACTTCTCAATTTCTCTCCCAAAACATCCTTAGCATCCCTGTCAGTAGGACAACTCTTCCCTCTAAACCCATTAAACGCCCTCTCCTTCACCTGTCCCTCCCATACCAACCAGCACTTATTATCCTCCAAAATATTCGTCTCTTCCCCCGGCTCTCCCGCTGCACCACTAGCAGTGCCATTCGGACCACTCGCCTGCGCTTGAGGTTGAGCTTTCCCTCCCCCGGAAGTGCCTTCCCCATTCTCGCCATCCTCAGCATCGCTATCTGGGTTTTCCAACTCAACATCTTCGACACCACCTCCACCGCGTGCTCTGGCGGGCTCGGTCCAAGCCATACGGTGCATCATTAGTCGCTTATAGTTTTTAATGTATTTGGCTGCTCCTTCGACGTAGACCATGCTGAATTGAGGGTTGAAGATGCATACACCTGATAGAGCGAACTGTTCTGCGTTTTTGCGCACTTTGAATTGATGTGCTGGGTCTGTAAGGTTTTTGATCCTATTAAACGAGGGTTGGAAGAGGAAGAGTGTTATACCGTCAGTCATGCTGAAATAACTACAAATAAGCAAGAAATGCACGTACTTGTAGACACAAGCGAATATTCCCTTCTTCTCTTCATCAGCCTTCTTAATCTCTTTCTTCTCCCTCCTCTGATCGTCCGTCAGCTTCCTCTCCGAGTTCATCTTGTCGTGTTGATGCTTCCTCATTGCCACCTCTCGTCTCACTCTGGCTTCAACTCTTGTGGGATCTTGAATGGCATCGGAAGTCAAAACCTTCATAAGGTTGGCAATTCGGACTAAAAAAAACGATCGGTTAGTATTAACCGTTTAAAAAAGTACGGAATCGCGGACAAACCTTTAGGTGGATCAGGTGGCAACAAGCCCATACGGATTCGATCATTCTTATCCTTCAGTGCGTCCATACGTCTCCTCTTCCTCATCTTCTTCCGCTCCTATATGACGAACAGGTCAGCGCTATTTTCGTGGCAGAAAGAAAAGGATACAAACCTTCGTTGTCAACATTAGAGGTTTGAGCTCAACCTTGTTTTTGTCACCAGGAGCAGGGATAGGAATTGGGTGTTGAATGTATATCGTGATAGGGGAATCATCCGTATGTATATTCAACCCCTCTAATCCGTAGTTGATGATGTCCTCATAAGTCTTGTTCGGTAGCAATGCCTGATCCCACCATTCAGCAAGAGGAGGGTGAGGCCTCTATATGGGGCGTTAACTCAAGCTTCAACACGTCAAACGATGAGACACACCTTGATACCCTTCTCGACACCCATCTCGCCGTCCAAACCTGCCTTCCGGGCACTCTCCGCGATCCGATGCTTCAATGCTTCCAACTGATTGTCTTGTCGCATCTGGTTCCCCAAGGCAACGTATTTCCCTTTCGGATTGAATTTGAAACTTCGACCTGATCGTTCACGCGGTGCGCCTTCAAATCCTGTATCCTTGGATGATGATGCCGCATAAGGATTTGCAGAATCCGGTTTGGCTGCTGGTTGTGGAGCTGGCGGAGGCGTGGGTTGATTCCGAACATTGGCCTAAGGACCACAGTTTAGTGCTGGCCCACTTGTTCATGATCACGGTACATACCTTGATTGAAGCAAACTTGGGCTGCATGGGTTTATAACGATCTTTTTTGGACTGTGCGACTGTCGGTGTATCCTCCAATAGCAATGGATGGGCCGCCATTTTTAGCCCGGCCCCCTGTTGGACTTGTGGGAGTTCAGCCTGCCTCTTGTTCTTGTTGGCCTGAGCTTGCGCAGATAGCGACTATGAAAACAGGAATTAAAATTAGATATATGCCAATGATACCAGCTTAGCTCTCACCATGTACGGGTTGTCCTTTATTGCAAGTATAGTCTGAGCATGCGTAACCAACTTTTTGGCTTCGGCGATCTTCTTTTGAATGTCTTGAGCATCTGGAAGTGCAGGAGTATCAACTGCTGAGGATCTACCGCTAGCACTAGCGGGAGTTGAAGATTGCGCTGCCACGGGCGTGGTCGAAGCGCTTGTAAGGGGTGGTAAAGACACTTGGGGTTTGACTGGGATGGGAGCGGTAAGAGAACCATGACTAGGAGTAACGGGTCCTTTGCCCATAAAGGATTGTTTGCGCATTTCGGCTACTTTGAGAGTCAACTCAGCACGCTTTTTAGTGATGAAGTCTGCATCTGTGGCTTGCTAGATTTATCAAGTCATGAGTTGAACTGAGGGTAAGTGATAATTGACTTACTACTGGTGTAGATGAAGAGGTTGCTGGGCTCTGACAGGACACATAAAAAAAAGGTTGTGGAACACGTTAGAATCGGTGTTAAGAGAAAACCATTCACCTTGAATGAATGAACGGAAAAACTAGGAGACTAGAAGGACACTCACTTCGCTGTTAAATCAAAATACAAGTATAGTTGTCAGTTTCATAGTCAGAATAATGGTAAGGACAGCGACTGCGCACCTTTTGAACCTCTTATTGGGTCCTTCTGCACCTTCCGCCGGGCGTTTCTTGTCGTTCATTAGACAAATTTAAAGTACTTGATGCTTAAATGCTTTAGAGCTAAATAGAGACACCGCAAGGACGATGAGGAGGACGAATGAGTAGGGTGATGACTCGATGGTGGTGGTGTGGTCCTGAGTTGTTGTGACCGACTCAAACTCGGATGGTGTGCTTACATAACCCAGACATGTTTTCTCTTTCCTCGCTGCCACGGTCGTTGACCAGCCCCTTCTCTGCATTTGGACGGCTATCCACGCCCACTTCTAGTCCGATCAATGCAGGACCAATAAGTATCTTCACAAGGGCAAGGTCCCAACTCGCTCCGAAGCAAGTCAGACACATAAAGAGGCATAAAGGACGCGTTCCGATTCCGACTGGAGGTTCAACGAAAGGGACTACGCTCTCCTACGGAGAATGGGGTATACGAATCAAAGGAATGGGTGCCCGGCTGACTGCGAAGCAGTTGACGACCGCGGAAGAAGTGATTAAGAGGAAAATCAAGGTCATTAAGGGCGCCAAGGTGTTTTTGCGAGTGTTCCCGGATATCCCAGTTTGTATCAAGGTATGTACACCAGACTCATTGTGAGACGTGAATGCTCAGGAATGCTGTAGGGAAATGAAACCCGTATGGGTAAAGGGAAAGGTACTTTCGAGTTCTGGGCTACACGGTGAGTAATGTTATGCTCGTGTTTAGTCCTGCGCGGAAACCAACGACCAGTTCAGTGTGCCGACAGGTCGTGTCATCTTCGAAATTGGCGGCGCCCCGGTTCGAGAGGAGCTGGCTCGCGACGGTATGTCGTACCATCTCACTGCTATTTCGTCCTTTTCTGACTTCACTCCCTAGCTCTGCGCCAGGCAGCAGATAAATTGCCTACCACGATGGAGTTCATAACGCGCGAATCTCCACCACGACTGGGCAGCCTAGTTCTTCATCCTCCCAAAACTCCCAAGCCCATTGACGCGGAAACTATTCCCGATACTGTCCCTGCTCCTGTAGCCACCGTTACCCCATAAAACGTCGCCGGCATGTCATCCTGGGATCATAGACACTACCCTCGCTCTTCCCTACGATGCGTTCATAGAACTTAATAACAATTGTGTTTTTCACCAGCCAAACCGATTGTTATTGGACCAATGAGGGTGTCATCCACTGAAGCTAGAAGGACACCACCATTTCACTGGTGAACAGTGAGTTGCGATTGTTACGTTCAGAGCATGAACTTCCGTGTCACAGCATGGGGTTGAGCGTACGATTGAAGAATTCCGAGTATTACTAACCAGCCTGCATGGCTCAGCATGGACGCGAACTTTAGTCCTTCTCGAAAGCACTGTTACCTCGGTGAGCTCGGTGATACTGTTTAGTATGTGTGCTAAAAGTAGATCAGGAAGGCATATGACCTCAGTCAGGTGCTTTGCCCTGCCATAATATGCCACGTTGACTCTGTCTCCTTTCCTTTCCCACTTTATGGTATATAAGTAAGCACAGGGTCGTTGATATCCTCGGAACTGTACTGTAACACAACTCGCGATATCATACTCACAATGACTCCTGACAGGTAAGAAATACAGACCTGCTGTGACCACTAGCATGCTCATCCCAAGGATGTGAATGTGCGTCGTAGCTGGGTAAACTTCTACTCCGGAAGCCCATTAAACCGTTTCTCTTGGCTTCGTCAATCTTCCGAATTCCTCAATCGTGCGATCTCACATCCCTTAACCCGTTGGATCATCTTCAACGGCGCTTCCATCCTCGTCACCGTGAATCCTACAGACTCTAAAGGTGCATCTTCAGAGGACACAGACCTTGTAACTGCACTGGGATACCTGCGGACAGAAGACGTTCAATCTGTTCTTGGTGAGAAGCCGTATTTTCACGTGGGAAATGAGGGAAAGAACGCCGAGAATGATCCATTGGCTGGTGCAAGGCTGAACGGACCCACAATCATTTTTCTGGGGATTCACGAGTCCAGCGGAGCTGACGAAGCATCCCTACCAACCGTTCACAGCGGTACTCACGAAAAATCTGGTACTGGCGGACCAGGTCATGACGATATCAAAGGAACACCCTACTTCGCTTTGGACTTGGCTCAAGTCCAAATTGCGAGGAAGGACGGGTCCAGTGGTCATAGTGTTCTCACGAAGGATGCTGTCCACGCGATACTTGACCAGGCTAGTTCTACTGTCTTGAAGAAATTCAAACTAGTTGATTTTAGGATCGCCACTGGCGTTTTCGGACAAGTTGAATCGAGTTTATTCGCTCAAGCGAGGACCATCGTGGATTGGAATGCTAGAAATAGGGTTAGTGATAACCTGTGGCGATAAGGGATTAAGCTAGTAGACTAATCGTGATCCATTAGTTTTGTCCTGGGTGCGGCTCTAAACAATATCCATTGTGGGGAGGTTGGAAGTTGGCTTGTCGTTCAACTCTTCCAAGCCCACACTCCCTTGGCACCGAAGGCTCACCACCAAGCGAGGAATGTCTCTCTGCGTGAGCAGTTTACTTACTTCGATAGTCTGAGGTTTGCGGCTAAACTTCGTATAGGAAAGGGCTGCACAATTTCGCCTTCCCTCGCACAGATCCTGTGATTATCATCGCTATTATAAGTGAGGAAGGAGACAAGATTCTTCTTGGCCGTGGTGTAAGTGACTTGACCAACCAATTCACCGTACATTGGTGGTCGCTAATTCACGTTGACCCAGAGACGATACCCGCCCAGTAAGTCATCATCACTTACCCGTCCTTTTCTATGCGCATGACCGCACCACTCGTTCCCAATCCCAGACCTCTACTCTACAATTGGTGGATTTGTCGAATCCGGCGAATCATTCGAGGATGCCGTGAAAAGAGAGATCTGGGAGGAATGTGGTTTACGTGTAAAGGATGTGAAATATCACTCCTCTCAATCATGGGTACGACATGACACTACCTATCAGCGGTTTCGATATGGATTGCTCTATTTCAGCCCTATCCAGCCAACCTGATGGTTGGGTATTACTGCACCGCAAGCGTTAAAGATCGTGTTCGTACCGACTTGGATAATGAACTCGTCGGTAAGCTGCCTCCATTTCTTAGTTCCTCCCTATCTATTTTTTCTCATTTGCACATTCAGACGCAAGGTGGTACTCGAAAGAAGAAGTACGGGCTGTCTTAGCCCATTCCGGTGGAGCCGTTATCACAAAGAAGGAAAACCCTTGGTTTGAAGCTGGTCAAGACGATACTCACGACCACAATAAAACAGCTCCTGTTCCGGCCGCGATTGCACCCACACCCGCGACCGCAGCTCAAGATGGCCAGCCAACATTTCGTGTACCTCCACGAACGGCAGTCGGAGGGGTGCTGATCTCTGATTGGGCCTACGACAGAATTTAAAATGGAGGATGGAGGTCTGAATAGCAAAGTTGTCTCTCTTCAGTCCAAAAGCATCATTAAAACTTAAGTCCAGTGTATAAGGCCAGTTAGCTGTTGTAGCTTTGCAATACCTCCAGAAATTGCGTACAGCCGGAAACACCAGCGCCTCTTCCCACTAAAGTCATGATAGTTTTACAATCATTGAAACAAGATATCCACCCTACTCTGCAATGGAGTTCAAGCTAGGAACAGCCTATGACTTTCCTGTGGATGGCCAAACAGAACTATCAGTACGCTGGTGATGGCAGGTAGCGAAAGAAAGAAGTTCAGAGGTGAACATGTCGGCATTTCAGGAAACCCCGATTTGACAATGTAGATAAGTAATATTGAAAACATCCTAACTATATGAAGCAAATGAAACAAGACTTACCACTGAGACGTTTGACGAACGAGGGCCAATCCCCTGCACGAATTGAAATTTTTCGATGCCATGTTGGTCTTTGTTTGTTTCCAAGGCTATCGGCTAACCCCGTCACCCACACGGACGGGCGTCACAAACTCTTGGACGCCAAAAATCGACGCCAATGAGCCTTCTCAACCGTGTCCGAGCTTCCATCTCCACTCCCAAACTTCCACCTCCATCAACAACACCTCTCCGAGAAGGGCTCAAAATCGTCCGCAACATCATCGCCTCCCACCCAACCATCTCAAGCCATGGTTTGACAACCGGGGAAATATACAAACTCGCGCTCAAGGAACAACCATCGGGGGATTTTGTACCCGACAAAGCTCTCGTAGAAGCAAGCAAAAAGGCTACTGCCGCAGCAGCAGCAGCAAACAGTGCCCTTGCACGTGCTGGACTTCGACGTCAGAAGAAACATGCACAACTTGTGTCGGGAGGCAACGTTTTCCCTCCACATCCTGAGCACCCCATTAAATCCATGAAGTGCGTTCCCCGCTCTTGCATACCTATCCAAGTTCTCAATTCGTGACGCTTTCTGTCAGGTTCCTCAAGCGTTCAGTTCTGCCCGTTCTCGAAGGCAACAAGGAGCTCAAGATTGTTCGTGACACTCGCATCCCTAACGTTCCTACCTCTGCTTCACCTCAATCCGAGGTGGCATCGGCACAAAAAGGTCAAAAAGGCAAAGCAAATGCGGCCACCAATATATCTAGTTCCAAAGTCGCGACGCCAGCTCCAGTAACGGTCTGGGTCTGGAAAGCCGTCGACCGGAGCCAGCTCCCCAAGCGTCCTGCACCGAAACCACCCAAGATTCCGTTTGGTAAACCTGTGGGAGTGGGGGAGGACTGGTCGCACTTGAATAAGCGAAGACAGCGGGCCAGGATGGACAAGCTGAGGAGAGACGTTTGGCTAATGAAAGAGAGGCAGCAAAACGCGAAGGAGAAGAGCGCTGGGACCAAGGCGGTCGAGGCGACTAATGCTTAGACTTTTATGCAATATACCTGGTCAATTAATACAAGCTAATATGACATCAAACCACCTCAAGTTCTAAGCAAATATCTGATGAGTGTGCTATTGTGGGACATCAATGACCTTCAAAACGCTAAGTAACCTCTCCTTCCTCATTGGAATCCACAACACCTCTGCGCTACCCGCGGTGCTACCATGCGCACCCAATACCAGTCCATGATCCCTAAACTCTCCCAACAATGCCCTCAGCGCAGTATCACTCGTCGCGATGAAATTATCCCTCGCGAGGTTAAACAGCACATCATATCCAATGGCATACTGCTGCATATCACTAACAGCAGCAGCCCGCGCCGTCGCAAGAGCACCACTTGTACCCCCACTCCCACCCTCTTCTGCACCCAAAGCCAACACAGCCGCATCCAAACTTTCCATTTGTCGTTTCGCCATCAACGCAAACAGCAGCTTCGCTTTCTGAGTCACCGAGGCCAAGATGTGCAATGCCGCCGTTTCGCTTATCGTTCCACCAGCACCTGATTGAGGTAATCCCGAGGGATCACCTTTGCGCCGTGAAGAGAAGGCACCACCATGAGCGCCAGATAGGGAAGTATGATCCGCGTAAGTGAGTTCGAAATCGTATGATTCGAGTGTGGTCAGGTCATGCCAAAGCCAAGCGAATCCTCGTGAAAGCGGTATTCCGTGACTTTCACCAGAAGCGGGCGATGAAGAAAGGGGAGATGGGATTTGGTGCTTTCTTGCGCTAGATTCTGAGGTCGACCAGAGAAGGGGAGCGTTGATATGGTCTATGGAAGCGACGATGTGGATGAGAGGGTGAAGCGCTAGCAAGCTCAAGCATGCCTTGGCTTTCGGTTGACGAAGAGGGGGTGCATCGATATTATGTATAACCAGATAAAGATGGGGTTTCCTCTTTCTGCGTCCTTCATCCATTCCATCCCCGTCGCCCGGATACGATGAGAAAAACTCGTAAATCCTCTTGGCCTGACCGTCTACACTGTTCACACCCAACGCCATATCATGAATGCCCGGAACGTTCTCGATGGCATTCAAAACATCCTTGATCCCCAAATCTGCTTGAAACCCATTGACGACGACAACATAGCCTTTTTTTGAGCAATATCGCGTGGCAAAGTCGTTCAAAACGCGTCGCTTGGAACCAAACCCATAGCATAGGATGTTGAAGCCTTCCTCCAGCTCGAGGACGAATCGCGAGAAAAGCGTACTCAACGTTGGCTCTTTCAGGATAGACGGTTGAATCGGCCTTGGCGCTATTGGTTTAGATGACGATAACGAAGCTTTGAACTGGTCAATCGCTTCCGTGTGTTCCTCTATACTAAGAGGCGGGACGATGGAGGAGAGTATATTATGAGAAGTCTGAGCACGTTGGATGTTGTGTAGAAAATAAGCATCAAAGGCAGTTTGAACGATGAGATTCCCTCCTGTTTCATCATCACCGTGTCCGTGTCCGCGTCGATCTGCGAGATCTTCATCGTCGTCGTCGTCGTCGTCTTCAGCATGAAGTGCTCCTCTGCGTGTCATTCGTCGACTACCTGAAGCCCTACCCTTGCCCTTGCCCTTCGACTTCGATTGAGGTGTCACATCGGGAGGTATGGTAGTCAAATATTCTTCTTCGTCAGATTGACTAGAATCTTCAAACCGTTCATCATAGCTCGTCGTGTCATCGGTAGTATAAGGAGTGGTGGCTCCAGACCTCATGGAAAATATTCCTAGTTCAAGTAAAACTGAAGTAGGTGAGGCAAGGTTTGAAACATAAATGGAAGAAGGCGCGATGTACCATTTAGCTAGATGCAACGTTCAGCGTCAAATGCACAGCGCAGGATAAGTTGTTTGAGCGTATTAGGATCGGGGGGCCTTGGCATGTTGTTCGTCCAACGTCGGTTGACATCTAAAAAATCATTCAACCACTTTTCATGCTTCTAACCAAGCCTTGATGAGAGGCAATGCAAATAGACAGCCAATTCTAATTTTAAAAACACAGGCCAAAAACAAAACAAAAGAAAAAAAGACGACGACGTTAACTAGCTACTCTATTTCTGATGCTTCTTCCGATTTTATTCTTCCCTGCAATCTAATCCATCCGATATAATCCATCCAAAAACCCCATATCCCACTCATGACATCCTACCAAGCACACGAGGCTGACTCACATCCGCCATATTAATGAAAATATCATCCGCAGGATGACGATACAGCGGTGCACGGAGCCTCTTCTGATCAAGATGATGACCAATGAACCCAATCGAACGTCCCAACACGAACAACCCATTCAAAGTTCCAATACGGATATATTCATCCGCTTCTTCAGGCCCAAAGGCACCACTGTCGCGCAGAAGGTCGACAAAGCAGACGGCGATGCATCCATCGACGTTGAGGATAAGCTGAAAGAAAAACACGTCAGATGTCGCATTCGAAACTCCAGCATGAGGCTTACAGTATCCTTCTTCGAGGTGGTCACTTGTTCGACAGCCAAAGCATAGTCCAACAGACTGTGACTAGGGAAATGCTTCCTCACATACTCCTTCACAAGCTCAACCCGAAGATCAGGGTTATTCAAGCTCTTAATCTTGTGTCCAATACCGCTAACTATAGAACACCATCAATCCCGTTCTGAACAGGCAAAAGAAACGCGGACTCACTCAGCTTGTTCGCCTTACGCGACTGATCAACAAACTCTCGAGGTGTAAGACCAGTATCCCTTGCTTGCGAGAACATACTAGCAGCCTCATCAAGCGCACCGCCGAATCGACTCCCAATCGTGAGGAGACCTGATGCAAGCGAGGAGATCAGGTCTTTGCCAGCACGTGTCGCGACGATAGTGTTCATAGCACTACAATTACCCATGAGCGCCAGCAAGATACGCGAAATCACAACCTACTCACCCAGAGACAGCAGGTCCGTGGTCAGCGGTCAACATCAACACCATCTCAATAAACTTGGTAGCCCAAGCAGGAAGACGGCGCTTGAACCACAACAGCGAAACGACACCACCCAGACCAATGTCCTCCTTGAATACGTCAGAGATGCGCATACCGGCGTACAACAACTCTTGACCACGCTCGTCAGAGATGGTCGAGATGAATGCAGCGGGTTTACGAATGAGACCGAGTTCCTGTTCACACATATTAGCCACCTTTCATCAAATGACTAAAACCCGACATACCTGCGCCCACTTGTAATCCATAGGAATGACAGGAGGATCACGGTCTGGCTTGGGAACGATAGCACCCGTCTTGACCAATCGCTCATAAGTCTCCTTCAACACCTGTGGCAACTCTTCAAACGTATCCGGAACAATGAACCCAGCCTCTCTCATAGCTCGGTTCTTCGCATCAGCAGTCTCCATATCACTGTTCGCCATCGAACCAGCATGTCCAAACTGAACCTCCGTCGTGAACATCTTGGCGCAAGTACCAATAGCCCAAGCCACAATCGGCTTCTTGATGGTACCCTTCTTGACGGCCTCGATAACACGGTACTCTTCAATACCACCGACTTCTCCCAGCAGGACGAGCATCTTGCACTCTGGATCACCCTCGTAGCGCAAGAGATGGTCGATAAAGGTAGAGCCTGGGTAGCGATCACCGCCAATAGCGATACCCTCATAGGTACCATTCGTGACGAGCGAGAGGATATTGTTCAACTCGTTGGACATACCACCACTCTTCGAGACATAACCCACTGAACCAGCTCTATACAACTTCGACGAGATAATATTGTCCATCATACCACCAGAGTTACCAATCCTGAAGCATCCAGGCTTGATACCACCAACAGTGGCGGGACCAATGATCAAAACACCCAAAGCTGTGGCCTTGTGTAGGATTTCCCGAGCATGTCTCTCGGGGACACCCTCGGCAATCAAGGCAATAGCCCGAATCTGAGGGAAGTCGAAGCACTCCAAAGTGGAGCTGTAGACGGATCGAGAGCTGGCAAAGTTGACGACGACATCGACATCAGGGTGCTTGCCGACAGCCTCCTTCAAGCTAGTGTACACAGGGAGAAGAGTTTCCTTGGTACCCCAGTAGAACTTCTGAATGTGGTGACCACCGAAGGGGTAGATCATGGCGGCAACACTAGGGGCTTCACGTCCACAGGAGTAGTCAAAGTCGAGCATTCCCTGGATAGCACGGGGTTGGAGACCGTAGACAAAGGAGCGAGTCTTCTCATCAAAGGGGCGGTAGTTCGGACGGCTCTTTGCACCACCAGTCTCGAAGCGCACAATCTGGTCTTCGGGTTGAGTGCGTTCACCATCGGGGTGAATAGCGCCTACAACAGCGCTGCTGTTAGCGACGGGGACGACCCTGGCAGGAGGGGTATCGATTTGAACGCTCTTCATTCCATCCAAATCAAATTTGCTCTTCTTGACGTCAACGTCCAACGCTAGAGGCACAATCTCGGTGATGTGGGTATCGGGGCCGAAGACGCGAATGGGGACGCCGAGGGATTCACCCAAGAGCCTCATGGCCTTGAGGCCTTCTTGGTAGTTAGGACCACCACGACGGACGTAGATTTTCACAGAGTGAGAGCTGAGTTGGTTCTTGTACTCCTTCAAAGCACGAATGATACCCTTGAAGGTGGCAGCGACATTGGTGAAGTTGGCGATACCACCACCAATGATGAGAATCTTCCCCTTGGGGTTAGGTTTTCCACGAGTCATGAGGTCGACTGCGCATATAGTCAGTCTTTCATCGAACTCGTCAAGCGAAACGGAACTTACGGATGGTCTTGGCATATTCGTACGTTTGACCTTCTGAAGGCGCACCACTGTATTCACCATAGTTGGCCAACTCGTCAGCGAACCCGTGGGCAGCAATGGCATCAGAGTAGACGACGGATGCACCACCACCAGCGACCATGGTCCAGATGCGACCCTCTTGGTTCAACACGGTAAGCTTGAGCGAAGCACCAGTGGAAGCATCGAGCTTCTGGATATATGCCTCCTCTCTCGTCAAATCACGACCAAAAGGAGCGGGCCAAACCTGAATTAGCCATCAGCACAGAATCCTCTTAATAATCTTCATCTTACCATGGGAGGTCCACGGTCAGCAGAGATCTTGCCCTTGGCAGCAGCCTTGACAGCCTGCATCGCAGCAGCATCGTAGACAGTCAAGTCACGAGCAATAGCCCAATTAGGTCCACAAATGCTCTCAGCGGTCTGGTCGAGCTTGGCGGCCATATCAAGGAAGCAAACCTGGGGTTCACCGCCGTTCACGCCATCGAGGACGACCAAGGGGTTGATTTCGAGGTAAGCAAAATGGAGGGCAACGTATACGCTGTAAAGGCGAGAGAGAAAGTCGACGAGGGTTTCCTTTTTCTCCGCAGGTACGTGGGTTAGGAGAGTGTTTGCGATGGAGGAACGGTCAGGGAATGGCTTCCCGACGGGGATTTCGAGACGAAGAGCCTTGGCGTCGACATCGCCAATGTCGACACCACCTTCGTGGGTGAACAGGATAGCATCACCCTCACGCTGCGATGTGATGCAAACGTAGTACTCGGTTGATGAGGGATGGGGAAGGAAGGGTTCGACAATGAAGTTGTTGAGTGTTCCTGTGATGGATTCGACCTATTGAAAATGGCACGCGACAGAACGTAAGCATGATTGAAATGAATATGAGATGAAATCGCGATATGAACGTTATACCGAACGCCCGGTGGGCAGCAGGGTCGAACGTTATGCAGCCCATCACAAGTGTTCAGTAACGCGTCAGTGTCCCTTGTCTGCTGACCACATTTGACAAAAAGAGAACAACGGAGATGTGGGTAGATAAGATGGGTTGATGATAATCAAACCCGCGTACAGAACCCCACACGCGTCGTGATATCATCCCCAGATTGTGCCTAACCAAACACATCGGCAGAGGAATAATGATAGCGAGGGGGAAGGCCAAACATAGAGAGTTCCATCAATTCGAGAAACTCACTCTTTGCGGCTTTCCAGCCCTTTCGGCAATCCAAGCGCGGGCCTCCTCCCAAGTCTTATTAAGAGCGAGCAATCCCGCCTTTCCGCGACGCTTGATAAGCTGATCGGGCTTTGCAACGAGCTGGGTGGTGAAAACCCAGGGGGGTAGTTGAGTGTCTGGAGTGATGGTATTGGTTTCTGGATCCCATGAGATTTGGGCTACTTTGGGTTGAGGGTAGACGAATTTTGTTTTAACGGTTGCATTAGAATCGACTGCAGGTGCCCGCTCTAGCCAATAAGCGAGCAGCAGTTTGGCATCGTATTCACGGATAGCTGAGATTGCGTGATTAAAATCGGGACGAGTATATGCGCTATGTGATGGCTACCTTTAGAGGACATGATGGAAGCACAGGGGATCTGGTCGTAAAGCTGATGGAAGGAGAGAGGAGAGATGGGGGAAGACCTGCACGCCCGCAACAAAAGTCCCTAAATCGTATGCAGTCCCCCCCAAAGTTCGCACGGGTCACCATCAGCCAGCGCTTGAATTCGATCAATACGGCCGTTTTCTTTGTTTTTCAAAATTAAAAGAGCCGTGTCCAACGTCGTCCAACTAGACATTTCTTGGGGATTGAATAAAATTTTCACCCGATTGTCGAGCAAGCATGGTGGTGTCGAGAGTCGTCTGATATCGTGGACAGTGCCTTATTCGACACTGAGAATCAGACCACCGCTCACCAAATAAAATTAATAAAATTTCTGTATGGGCTCATCTCCATTCGCTCATTCACGTGTGGAGGTGGTGTAGCCGACAACGGGTTATATACGTAGTACGTTGGCTACAACGAAATTAGCTCAAGTCCAAGTCCGAGTTGATCATAAAAAGCGCATGTAGATATGCAGCTACCACGAGAGAGCGAGAGATGCCTAGGAACAGGAAAAGCAGCAAAAAAGAATAACAATACAGATAAAGAGCCATTGCCACGAATATCAACCGCCAGAAAGACAGTAGAAGCCGTTCCGCATCAGTGATTATCGAATGATCATGACCAGATGAACCAAGGGGAAGTAGGGAAGAAACCATAAATCGTGAGCCAAGTAACATCGGAGATGTCCAACAGATGATGATACTCTGCGGAAAGCAGGAGAGATATATCACATCCTCGCTCGACCAACCCTTCGAAGGACTGAGAGGAAGGGAGAAACCGAACTTTCAAGCGAAGCGTCCAGAATAGCACTCCTAATCCCAAACCCAATCCGACCCTCTTGAATACCGAACCCAAATCACCAAACCAGAATCCACTGAAAAAAAAGAAAAGAAACCAAATCTCTCAAGAAATGATACAACAACTCAATCGTCTTCTACCCCTCCCATCCTCATCCTCATCCTGTCCATCCGACGACAACCTCAACCTCCTCTTCTTCGTCGTATCACCCGCATTATTCGGCGGATACGTTCGAACCGATAAATGCACAATCGTAGGCGGAGGATTGGTCGGTGGTGCTCTATGCGGAGTCGGTACATGCGTCGGTAACTTTAAAGCTAATCAATGCCAACAACGTGGGCAGGAACGGAGTCCATAGGTAAGCATGATGCACACAGGTAAGCAAATCAATACTCAACTCGTTAGCGTTTCATCATCCTGCAACATCTTCCCAAGGTACAAGATTCGGAGATACGACGGCGCAGCTGGTCTCTCTTCCCTCCAATCTACACACATACACATATCGACACCATCAAAAACTAACACCGAGGATCAAGGGTGGCCGGCAACCAACCCCAAGGAACCACAGAAAACAACTCACCTGCTGGCCATGAATTCCATGCCAACTCCTTCACTCTTCCAATCGTCGTTTCTGGTTCGAACACCATCGTTCTTCGTTTTCCCGACACTAACAAGAACGTTAGAGCCACTTGTGGTGTTTGTGGGATATCACTCGTTGGCTCTGGTTCTGGTTCTGGTTCCGGTTTTGGTGATGCTACCTCTCCGCCTTCTTGGTTACCACTCGTCGGACGACCTGCGTCGTTATTCTGGGCAGGCACTCGAGGTGTTGAATCAACACTTGTATTCGCATTCGCACTCGCACTTGTCGAATTCTGTTGTGCACTGCTCTCGGCGACGGCTTGCGATGCGATATCCGCCGCGGCATTGGGAGTTGATGAGGTAGACATCACGATACGACGTCAAAAGGAAGAGGGAGTGCCAAAAAAAACTCTGGTGTGGAGCGAAGTTCAGGGTTGAGAAAGAATGATATCACTTTGCTTTGCTTGGACCTGTGTGCGCTGTATGAGGGAGAGCGCCTTCGTGTGTGCGTAGAATGGGGTATTTGTTCGTCACCTCCTGGATGACACAACTAAAATGGAAAATCCTGCGGGATATACCGTAGCAAAAGCTGGGTTTTGTGATGTGACTGTTTAATTTCGGATGATGCGTATGGGGTAACGATTTCGAAGCCTCAGCGTCAGAAGAGAAGATTATTGATGCGAATGTTGAATTTTTGTAGACGTGGTCGGATCTTCTTATTCAAGAATGACGCTGACAAAGCCACGATTCTTGAGGCGGAAAGGTAGAGGGAGAAGCTGAAGGAAAATGAACGAATCCGTGCGTCTTCCGTGCAATCACAATTGCGGAGTGTTGTCCAAAGAAAGGCGGGGAGATTGTGAGAGAGGCTAGACACCTTGAGTGCATTCAAACCATGCACCAACGAAGGAAGGGTCGAGTAGAGTGCCAATAAGAGTGAGTCAGACCTTGCTTGACACGAATACATTATCGGACTAGCTTACCAAGCGGAAAGGGGGTTGAGATTTTATCTGGAGCTTAGAATCGAGCCCGAACTGAATCCGAACAGACGATGGTAGGCGTCGACGTCGTGCGTCGGATCGTGAGCGTGAGTAAGGGAGCGAGAGGAGAAAGAGCAAGGAGAGCAGAGGGAAGAGAATAGGGTGAGTATTGTTCCCCCGGTTAGACTTACACGTGATTATTATTATCCTCGCAAGGCAGCCCAGCGAGCTCAAGAAAACTCACTCATCCCAGTGCCATGTGGATAAAAAGAGTCCCAAAATAGTGCCCATGGGCAAGTAGAGAAGTATATGGTATACGCATCTACAGCCGAGTGTTTCGAGCTTCCAGGACTGAACAGGTGACCCTGGCAGATCAACTTGGCGCGGGTAAATATGAATTGCAGACGATCCATGCAAGGCTTAAACCCATTACCCCATATTAGAATTACACAACGACCTATGGAAACGGACGATAATGTGGTACAAGCGCCTTCGAACCTGCAAAATAGACCTTGCACTTCGAAATGCCCTCAGCATATCACACAACAACATGAATTCTCATCTCGCGTCACTGGAGGAGCTAAATACGATTCATCAGTGTCCGGGTCACGCTGGATGGAGCTAGCACCAACCTGAATCAGCACTTCTCGGCCTTCCCCATTTCTTCTTTATAGCATCATCTTCTCCGTCACCTGGGGCATCGAAAGGTCTGATACAAAGGTGAACTATCGTCGAGGCAGAATGCGGCGGAGGTGAAGATCGGGTAGGCGAACATGGCGGTGTGCTCATTGGAACCTTGAGTGCTGCTGCAGCGAGAGCAAAAATCATGGAGATGTTGTACGTGATGTGAGTCGAGTGTGAGGGTGATAGCCAGATGCCGCAAGTAGCGATGTTAATGCAGGCGATTCGTTGAACAAGAAATCACTCAACTGGTTAACGTGTCCTCCTCTTGAAGCATTTTCCCGAGATACAGAATGCGTAGATATGATGGAGATGGAGGGCGTTGTTGCCATTCTATTCCGATGCGAGACCCAAGAGAGAGAGAGAGAAATAAGGTTAGATTGGTTAGAATCGCAGAAAAGATATTTGGATGAAGCAAGTCATTGAAACACGTGGACAAGGCTGGACGAATGACAGTCGACTTATTCGACGCCCAAAATCATTCCAACTCCCAATCTATCATCCATGCATAAAAGCTGAAACACTCGGGTCGGCGGATGGTCCAGCAAATCGCCATACTCCTGAAGAGTCGAAAAGCCCACATGAACACACACACGCCCGTAAGAAATGTACAAGGACTAGCGACAAGGCGAATGCCACAATCACAACCAAGGTGTATCCCATCCAAGGACACGATACACTCTGACCCACCAACGACATCCCATCTCGGTTATTAATCATACCCGAGCCTGACTGACAGCGCGAGCAGAAGCACAGAAGCAAGAAGAGAGTTGCCCAAAGAATACAGGCAAGAATGGAATAGAACCAGAACCGGAAATCGAAGCATCACGAGGCAAAAGACAAAAAAAAGGGTCACAAAATCAAAACTAAAACATACCACTGGGCCACGCATTCCACACCGAATCTTTCACTCTTCCAATCGTTGTTTCAGGATCAAACGACATGATCTTACGTTGGCCGGAAAGGAGGAGGAAAGTTAGGTACGTTTGTGGAGTTTGAGGGACTTGTGGCTCGTGTTGCTGCTGGGGTAACAGCAAGGTCGTTGATTGAGTTTGATGCTCCACTGGTGGCGATGGCGGAGCGGGTTCCTGTGCTGGTGCCAGTAGCGGTGGTGCAAGTGTTAGTGGCACCAATGCATCTTGTCCAATGGGGGCTGGCGAAGCTGGTATTGGTGATAGTCTTCCATTCGCCATCGAGCTCAATTGTAGTAGTTGAGATGGACCTGGTACTTCCGACATCTGTGACGTAGTTGGTACCATTCCTTCATAAATCAACCCAAGAGCCGCCAAGTCCACTCTCCCTGCATCCGTCGAATCTCCCTGAAGGATGGGCTCATCATATGGGACAACTTGCGTAACCGACGTTCTGGCAGAATCTATAGTCCCCATCGCACCCAAACTACCCGTCCTGCTTCCATCTGTAAATGGTCTTTTCAGAGAGGAGCGAGAGGAAGAACAACTAGATGCGTTAAGAACCCATTGTTGTGATTGTGACGTGGAAGTCGTAGCTGGGGGAACCACGGTGGGATACTCGATGGTTTGGGATGTTGGCATCGGTTGTGTATGTGTCTCGTTGGAGAGTCAAGGTGGCTTTATGGAACACAGACAATGTCTTGGTTTCACTTTGTGACCCGGAAAAAATGACGCGCGTGCGTATATATATATCGTATATATAAGCGTTGCAAAGTCGGTTGAAAATTGGGATGAAGGTTCAAGTGAACAAGCACAGGGCTGGACACTCGGAGATGAGTGTGGATAGGAGAAATGTCTCTCGTCGTGCAAGGGTTTAGGCAGGACCCTAATAAAGGAGGTTCGGACTAGGAAGGGAACGAGGGCATGAGATGGACAAGAACATGTTGAGGCATCAATGATACTCACGCTAACAGCAATGACTGAAGCCTTGCGTGGGTATACGTGAGGAAGAACGTGTTTATATACTTGACAATTAACGATACTCAGGGAAGTGATCATGGGAGCACACCGACGTACTCAACGCCGGGGGGTTCCGGAGGGGTTCGTAACCCAACTGGGTTGCTTGACAGGTGGGAACAAGGTGGAGGTAACTTGAGACCTCTGTTCCGAGAGTACATATGCATATGCACGCTGAACCCGAACTACGTCTCTTATCCGTGCCTTGTGGGCAATTCAGCCCATTTCGCGAATCCTGCCTATTGGTTATCTTGTCAGCATCAGGTTTTGTTTCGGATACGATCTGGTAGTACCATATAGATTGTGTTACAAGCGTATACACTCTGAACCTCCGACGATGAAGGGTGCAAATTTAAGTGTTGAACTGCCTGGGCTTCCCGAAGCAAAAGGAGGGTGTAAGGAGTCAATCTCGATAATCAATCGGGCCGGAGGAACCTTAAGCCTTATTCGCTTCCCCAGTGCTAGACTATGTCAGTGCTTGAGGGAGGCTCCAATTCAAGGTTAGCATTCTTGATCATGAGCTAGTTGACCGAGCTCGAGGCGAAGAAGGCAACACATGCATATGGACGACCCAACGAGATCATATGCATGCCCGGACGCGTTACCTATTATACGCCAGTGACCACGCGGACGCAATATGCCGTTGTACGTACTTTGAGACATTTGGCTGTGCTACTGCAAAATGCCTATTCCTCATCGGTTCAATAGACTCCTAGCTTGGCTTAGGCTTGTGAGCGCATGTGTTCTCAGGCTCAGACTGTCCGGCAACGATAGGAACAGAGGATTCGGAGGATGTCGTGCACGTATTGCCCGTAACGGTCGGAAATGGAGGATGCCATCATGTCCACACAACGGGCAGAATGGGATATTTTAATAAAGAGAAGTAAAAAACAGTTCAGCTATTCCACGAACACAAAGGGCATTTAAATGCATTCAAATATTCCACACAGAAAGATTCCGTTCTGCCTTCGTTGGTGATAGAAGAAGAATGGACTTTTTATCGAAAGTGTGCAGTCGATTTGCAGAAATGATGGCAATGACGGAGGTTTGAACGCGTTTGAAAGCACGAAAACAACTGAGTAGACTCATGCTATGATTCAAAGCATTTGCGCTCTTGAACTCAGAACTGATCCTCCAATGATGAGCCTGATGGCGATGCGACGCTATTCCGGGGATACCGTTCACAACCACCATGCATCATCGTCATCACCATTAATATTCTTTACTGACATTGGCGCAAACCGCTTATCAGGACCATGGCCCCTTCGTCTCCCTCCGACTCCTGCTCCATCACACTTTCGCTGTTCCGAGCCGTGCCGATAGATCGAGTCCGATCGACTGCACGCGCATTCGGTGTAAATGAAACTGCCATTGTTACTGACGATCTGCAGGGTCTGGACTTTTCTAATAATTCTTCGGATTTGGCACTCGGCCACTAAGTCTGTGCCGTTCCGGTTCAATGTACCGCATATCTTCGCCGGCGCCGCTGTACTGTACATAGCCCGAGACTCGTCAGCACGTTCATTCGCGATACTAAAAGTAACATCAGTGACGTCGTCCTGATTCTCAATCCATCTTTCTCCAGTTTCAGCTTTCGAGCTCGGATGTTAATGCGGACACGAGAGTCTAATTATAACCGAGTACCTCGGTCCTAGACCTTGACGACCCTTCAAGTTGAATCCCTATTCTCTGGAGGGGTGAAGGTTGTCGACTCTGGTTCGAAATGACGAGTGAACATTTTGTAAATAATCGTATACTCATACGTGGGCTGCAGTTGGCAAGCGTGATAACATTGAATAGGGTTCGAAATATGGCCGGCTTCCTTATGCACAAGTTAATATTCAATGAGTTACTATAGCCTTTTGAACTGAATAGGCCTCCTCCCAGTCCGTCACCTGCTTCCAGATCATGTCAAGCTTTTGCGTCCTCCCGCCTTTCTAAATTTCATGTGTTCCATGTAGAGTTCACTGAATATTCAGATTGTAACGTCGACAGCCTAGCGAAGGGACTGGCCGAACTGGTTGTGGACGGCCATTGGATAGAGTGAAGATTGTTGTTTGGCAACGTGAACTGGAGCCGTTACTTGGCACATCGGCTGGAAGGAAAGGGTAATGTAATCGAGTTCATATTTACTTGTGATGGGCAGAGCAACGTGGTGGATTATCATGAGTGATGATGATAGTGACTATGTGAATTCGGGCGAAGAACAAGATGCCACTGAGGGAGAAGATGCAGATGATGATGTTGAACGCTTTAGTGAATTGTTGTCGGCCGAGGTGTGATACGTAGAGCGATTTTGCAAAGATGAATATTCAGATTGTGAGGACGAGAATCCTACTTCGGCCTCAGTGCTGCGGCATGCCTAATAAACTTGCTGCACTGACTAGCGCCCAGACGTTCAGACTTAACCATCCCTAGGGACTGCGCTGAGTTGGCGCTGAGGGAGGGTTGGTCGTGTATTCACAAAGTGGCTGCGATTACTGCCCCCAATTCAGTCAATTTGACACGGCCAGTGACCCCGTGACAAAATTGGCGAAACAGAATTTTCGACACATACCGTTGGGACCGCCGTGACGCACCGCAAATTTCGACAGATTCAACAGGCCACAGCGCTGAAAGGCAGTCATTCACTGATGTTTGTCCAGGAATTTCGACAGTCACCCTCGTGACGCCGAACAAGCGTGACAATACGTCAAAATTTGAGGCCCCTGGGTTTTCGTGGTCGTGATCAACTAATTGGAATAGATCAATGGAAAAGCGTGTGAATTTCATTTCATGGTACGTGGATCTGACAGACAACCAGGCTTCATACTTGCGGGTCACAAACTTAGCAAACTAAGTGATCAATCGACTAACTATTTCCCAAATGAGATGATGAATTTGAAACTATAATCACGTCCTCCTCATGAATGTCAACGGCACATCCTGAACGCCAAGAGTGATCGTTAGCTTGGCATCTAAAGTCTTAACCTTCCATTGCTCCTTCGTCTCGCCATCTTTTAGTTTCGGTAAAAGCTTCCAGTCTCGGATTAAAGAAGTCAGGAATGCCACGCTCTCGATGGTTGCAAATCTGCGACCTATACACGCTCGAGGGCCTGGTGCAGCGTGAAGCAAGCTATTGTTCAGTACGTTCTACAGTAACTGGATGCAAGAACGTACCAGTGCTGAATGCGGTGAATTGTTCACTTTCATTAGTCATTCCGAGCCATCTCCATGGCTTGAACTTCTCCGGCTCATCTAAATACCTTGGATTGCGTTCTATTTGCCACCATTTTAGCCAGGAGAGACGAAAAGTCGAGTCAAGTTACTTACGGACACCAACCATATCAACAATTACCCGATGACCTTTGGGAATGGGCAAAGGTGTCGAACCAACTTCGCCTGGGGGTTTGGGGATGTCAAGGACTGTGTCTTCGGTTGCGGTACGGATGAGGACATGTCCAGCGGCTAATAACGCGGTAGTGTGAGAATGTGTGTCTTAGACAAAGGACGGTCTAATACTTACGGAAAATGCGCACTACCTCATAGAAGACAGCAAGAACTTTTGTTAGCTGCGCATAATCGGAAAATTCCTAGGGTTGCGACTTGTTAGAAACCTGAATTGGATATATGAACACCAGACCCACTAGGTCACGATTCCCGGTCACTGATATAATTTGTTCATATACTTCCTTTTGGATATCTTCGTAGTATGCCAGGGAGGCAAGCGTTGCGGCAAGAGAGTGTGCTGTGGTTTCTACGAGTCGAGGCTATGAGAAAGATCACCATCTAACATGAATTAGATATACCATGTCCAGCAAACAGCAGGGCATATACGTTCCCAATCTAAAGGCGATTCGTTAAGAATACAAGCAAGTGATGGCCACTATACAAACCAGTTCACTTTCATCCAACTTAAATTTGCGAGACTCCTCCTCATTGGCTCGGACGAGTTCAGTAAAGGCATCCTTCCCAGTGGACGTTCCATTTCGAACTTCACGCTTGCGCTCTTCGACCTGACCGCGCATAAACTCTGTAATCGTTTCGAGTGCCGTGTTGAAGCGCTGGATTCTAGTGATGTCAACGCAGTGCATTGATGATGGTATAGTGGCTCGCCAGCTTACCTTTTAATGGGCAACCACCGAAGAGGTTTTGGAACCACGAATAAAAGAAGATTGTCATCTCCAAGAACATTAAGGGCGGAGTGAATTGTCATTGAGCGACCTGGTGCTGCAGGGGGCTCTTTCCAATCAAATGAGAATCCAAACCCACACCTGGCAATGACCAGCAATGCCATCTATAAATCACATATTAGCCTGCTTGTGAAAGGAAGAACAAGAAGGGTACCTTGACAGTTAGGGATTGCACAGCTTGTACATCAATAACATCCTTCGTGGTCCATCCTTCACATTTCAACATTTCCTGGTAAATTTGTAGTGTTTCTGTCCAAACCAATTGGTACCTCGAATTTACGTGAGTAATGAATGCAAAAGTCCGCAAGCTGTACTACTCACAATTCATTGTTGAATGCAGGGCCCATTATTCGACGATGTTTCCTCCATACATCTCCCTCCGCAGCAATCAGGTTCATTCCCCATATGCTAGAGATTGTGAATACACGAGTGGTCCAAAGGCAATACACCAATAAAGACGAACAGCAAGCTTTCACTGGCATCCTCCGGCTTTATCCAACAGGACTTATGACCTCCGGCGGTGATCTGGCGAGCGATCTCGAGGTTATTGGTGTAAAAAGTAGTTTTTCCCAACAGGAAGGGAACAAAAGAGACGAGTTCGGTATTGCGCTCCTTATAGACTAACAGTAATGGCGCATCACTTGAGCATTAGCCTGGGTATCAAACACTAAGGGTATTATCGCCATACGATGGTTCCGCCATTTCCAAGTAAACTCGTAACCTGGGTTCCATAAACTCGTTGGTATTGCCACGCCAGGTAATTTCATTGGTTCGAACGCAATGTGGAAGCCGGGGACGTTGCCTGCAACCTAAACGACAACGTTATGGGGGTTAAGAAGATGAATGGGAATAGACGCCTGCTGACCTTCAGCGCATTTCTGAACTTGATCACGCGAGACATAATGATCAAGGCTACAACTGCAACAACAATGCTCCATGGATTATCGCTCCATTTGAGGGCCAGTGCCGTTGCAAGCGTTGCCCCTTTGTTTTCGGACGACATGGTGGTGGTAGTGGTGGAAAGTAGACCGATATCTGGGTGGAAATGCACCCATCTGCCGTGACAAATCACCATTTGTAAGCGGACTTCCACGCCGGTTGTACCTTCGAAAGCACAGGATCACCACTGAGCATTAGTGTTCCGAGTAGTTGGATGTCAACCCATCCGATGTGCTTAGCAGGTTCAGTCTGATGTTTCGAAGTATATCGATACGTCCGCCACGCACAGGTTGCTCTCAATGCCTCTCTTACCTGATCCCTCTGTTATTTTCTCTTCACATCGCACATATATTTAAATAATGTAGCCGGAAATAGTACAGAGGTTAAGGTACGAGGCATTAGGAGGGAAAGCACGAAGGCTTGACACCCCTGGTTGATGAGATAATATATCACAGTTGGAAGTTGAGTAACTTACGTAACGTAGTCATCCATTTGAATTTCATTTCATGTATCAGACGGAACCAAAGAATGAAACATATCAGAAGGCGACGAGGTCGCGTTTTGTGCACACCTTCGAGACTCGAGCGAGCTCGAGTTGAAGCGTGTGTGGACTGGTAGGCCGCGGTGATTAACGTTATTAACTTTATATAAACACAGTTTTAAATTCGACTATCTGCTTTACGTAATCAGGTACATGTCTATATAAGGTAGTTGCCTTCTATACAAGGAGAACTAGCAGAGATCCGTGCTTCGCACGGCCATCATGATGTAAATCAGTCACAGGAAAGCAGTTATACTACGGAGCAACTACATAGGCGCATTGGGCGAAGGAGGAGTCAGAGAACCGTGATCGCTATTGCAATATTGAAACAGAAAGGTGAGGGGAGGATCGGAGATTGGACGATCGAGGGAGCTGGAGCGCGCACTTGAAGATGAGCAGAAAAGGAGATCGAAGGGGCGCCACACGCCAGCTCACACGCTCATATGAAGGTACGAAACGCCATATAAGGCGGTACGATAGCACTCCGTAAAATGAAGTGAATAGATGGCATCACGCGCGCCTACTTTTTTCCCTTTGACGACATGCAAGCTAAGGCATCTGCACGAAGTTAGTCTTCCGTAGTCCGACAATATATAATCCCCTTGCGAGAAAGGAGACTGACCGTGATGCCGGAATACGAATTGAACTAACCAGTTTGAACGTTTCCCATCGGGCAAAGTTAGTCGTTCGACGGCGTATCGCCTCATCTCACCCTCCCCAGCCCGGCGTCAAAATAGACGAAAATGCTACTTTAGCATTACCCATTACGATTCACGACAGGCACATCCTTGGCCACTAAAAACCCGAAACCGCCCAAGTCAATAAAGCTAAATCAGTTTTTATTATTATTACTGGTACATTTGGCAAAAGTTGTTTCTGAATCCAGCTGCACCTAATGAATCCGTCTGAGGATCTCGATGTCCTGAGCGTAGTCTTGATCCATATACGCCTATACTTGAATCTAATTTCTGCAATAATCAAACTCCCTGCATCGCTAACCCTTGACGATTTGCACTCTCCAACCAATCCATGTGTAGAAGTGCGACAACCGATCAGGGTGACGACCCGCAACTGTGGACCACAACCTATTATTGAGCCACTCGTGGTGGGTAGAGTGAGGGCTCTCATGGTCGCAGCATGCAGTTGTAGAGGGCGCAAAGACGACGAATCTAGCGATGCAAGACAAGTGGCCATGGCGGGATAACTCTTCGTCCAGAGAGGGCCGTTCTGGACATGGCTGACATGGAGGTGTTCCACTGGCAGTGACGGTGTCCGAAACTGATAGAAGAAGGCGCATTTTTGAGGAGGATAGGGGTCGTGCAATTCGAGCTCCAGGAGATTCGGAAGTAGTACGATACTCAAGTCGAGTAAATAGTCACCTCGGAGTTTAGCAAGGTGTAGTCTCTCCAGCTCGGGGGTCTGGAGAGCACTGACGCCTCTATAGCCGGTAGTCTTGCATATGTTCAGCTGATTCCAAAACTTGACCGGCGTTGGATATAGAAGGAGCGAGGAAAGCGAGAATCCAAGGCACGAAATTCGCGAAGACTTGGGGAAGATCCTAGTCTGCTCCATATTTTCCGGGGCTCCACCTCACTCCATAAAGAGAAGAGTTATACCGTAGACGCTACCAAGTTTGTTACAGCACCGAGAGGAACGTCGAGCAAAGCCCGGTCATGGTCAGGTGAATATAATCTAAATATGATTCGTGTCCATCATAAAAGTCACGCACGATTCAAGTCGAGCGCTTTGAGGACCACACGAATGCCATCAACTATGTCCAACCCTATCTGGATCGGAGTGGGGCACCTTGCCCCCTGGATATTTTCTACGTTTCCCCACAAGCCAGTTCTCGTGAGGACTCTGATGCAGCATTCAACGTGATGAAGCTACTTGTTAACGATATTCAAGTGGACCACAGCGTCGGTTCCACGAGGGCGACATTAAGCCAATGTTGACCGACTTGGGCAAGAGTGATCGAAGGGGAGGGAATACACCTCTTTAGAGCGCGGGCCCATAACTGGGATGAGGCGTGTACCAGGCTTGATGATCCGGAATGGCCCTTTTAAAGATTCTGCAAAGAACCTCTGCAGGTAGCGCGTTAATTAGGAAGTGCTTTTCAGGACGCGCGATATAAACGTATATAAACGGTAGCGTCAGGTGATTTGAGGATACAGCCCTGTGGAATCTACAAACGGATCTGGTTTAGCCATGGTGCAACACCGTTCAAAAGGATTGACCACACTTTCGACGTGCTAAATAGGACCAAATCCTTATAAACTGCCCTCAACCCAGTAGTTCCATGGTGGAGACCCTAAGCCAGGACGTGCTATATCCAATGGTACTAGATAGACCTCTAGTGTTCACCTAATTGCACCAGGATTTCTCTGTCCCGAACAAGTTCATGCGCGGGAGACGCCATCAAATATAGGGCTTGTGCGTCTTGTCTAAGTCAGTCGCAGGAGCAGTTAAAGGAGCAGGTGTGCAGTCATGCGTAGGAAGAGGTAGCCGCCGTTGTCAACAGACAATACCCTCCCACAACTTCTAGTGGCTAAGACAGGCCATCATACGATTTAGTACCTCCAGATCGTGGAGGGCGACCAGCCACATCCATAGTTCACACCAGGTTCGAACTTGAATCGACGAAGGGAAAAGAATGATGGAACGTTGGGAAGGGGAGCATCCGAGTCCCTTAGCGAATATCTTTGATCATTCCTCTTCCTTCTGTCGCTTTATCTCTTATTCATCACTCCTGTGTCAACCTGAATTAGGCATTAGATATGTATTGCTGATAACTTTTGCAGTAAGTGATTGTTACTGTCAGAATCAGGATACGAATATATTAGACCTAGGTGTCTGCGTACATTGAAATGTCAGTTGTGCTACTCTGCGTGTAGGAAGGATGCAGCAACTCACATGACAGCGATAGCAACTAGCTCAAAGTTGCGCGCAGTTTCTCGGAACTGGTTGAATCTATTGTCAAAGGACCTTCAACGCCGCCCATTCGCTCCGCTGCAGCCATAACATCCTCGTGGAATGATTCTGGTAGGATGCTACCGTTGGTCCCTTGTACCAGGTGAGGCAATAGTCGTGTGTGGAACACCCTATGTGCAACAGAACCACCCTGTATGAGGGTATTTGAGACAAGGATAGCTTGAAACAACGTCATGAGACGTACGAATTGGTAAAAAGTACCGCCCATGACTGCCGCTACCGCATCTCCTTGCACTTTATACAAACCAACGTTCCTGAGTAGGGTTGGCGCGTGGTCAGTGGCCTTCAGTTGTGCTGCGGAGAGGGTCGGGGTCCATCTCATCACTCGACCAAGCCCCCACTTCGGTCCTACATGTTCTCCAAGAACATACGTATTGAGAGCTCGCGAGGCTATTGATTCCAGGTCATGAGTCGCATTCAGTTTTGAAGTCGAATTGAGGAATAGTAGAAGATATGATTCGAGGACTCGGCGGCCTTTGGAGAAAGTAACTATCAGCCCAAGGCATTCAAAACTCAACATATCGCACTTGCTTACCCATGAAACTGAGTCCAGCGTTATGCCCATGCACTGCTGCTGGATGACTTCCATGCGTTAGGATCCGTCTAGCAAGCTCTGGGGGGAACTTCAGTGGGGAGAAGAGCCCGTCAAGGTGCTCCGAAAATTGAGGATCCGGCTGCTTTGACGAGGATGCATTTGTTCGCTCTTGTGCCTCTTCTCCAACTGCGGACATCCCTCGGGAGTCGAAGTCATCTTCCTCCACCACTGCAGATGCTCCGTCGTCTTTTTGTCGCACATATGATTGCGTTTGCCTCGGTACAGCACTGAATTCAGGTCTCTTTTGGGGGTTGACAGCTACTTGCATACATCGTCGGGAAGCTGCAAAGCGAACACAGTGCAATTGTCAGTGCTGGGCTACCAGCAACGAACCCAGTGCACATACCTGGCGTGCATGAAGGATGAGGTGCAGCGTTAGAGCGTGTCAAGGCGCGTAACGACGAGTTGAGTCGGCGGATGGAACGAGACATGAGCCCGACGTCCAAGTACTTTTGTGGTCGTGTATATTCCTTCCGACCGGGAGTGAAAAAACCTCGGGTCACGTGATTGAATGTACCCCCTGAGTGAAACGCAACTCGATAACTCAGACTGCGATGACCGCCTGTCCCAGCCTGCTTCAGATCTCGTTGATTTGGTTGAACTTTACTCAATATCCATGCCTTTGCATATTCGAAATCTAACACAAATCGGGTCATGTCCCGGGCGAGCTCGTGTCTAGATCTTCACATCTGAACAAGTCAATTGGAATCCTATGGTGCGAGAGCCTTGTCGATATCTGTTTAAACTCTCTGTCAGATGATACAGTTGCTGCTCTAAATCGCGAGACTGGTTGTCAGCGTCCCTGCTTTGTGGCCATCTGTGATGACGAGAGCCAGCTGCAGTTCCGGTCAGGGTTAAATGTTAATCCGAATCAGCTCCCCAAAGCGTGTTGTGTCTTAGCAGCCATCTCGACACCCGTTTATGTTACGCATATGCCTATACATATTTAGTTCGCAGATAACGCGATTGGGTGTTGTCACATGATCAAAGTCCACTTCTCACCAGGAATTTCATCCAAGCCGCTCGTGCAACCTGTCCACACACCTCGCGGTACGTGAATCTTATACTACAAAAGGCTGTCTGAAGCCAATCTTTGATAATGATAACCAAGAATTTTTTAGGAGAACCATCATCCATGCATACCTCCAATTTGTCGGCATTTCCAATCAATTCACTTCCACCAGAACTTATGTGCAAGATATTCAAGCTTGCCAATGTTCCAAACTACCCTGCTGAGCCTCCTGAATGCCTTTCAGATGTACAACCTACGAAATGGGACGCAATTGCTGTCGTTTCCGCGGTTTCGCGGCACTGGCGCACCGTTGCTCTCTCAGAACCCACATTGTGGTCGAAAATATCCGTTGACGGTAGATTTGGTCCTGCAATCCTGGAGCACCTGAAGCTACAGCTCGCACGTAGTGGTCCTTCGGCCTTGCTCGATATATATTTCTCGACGGATTTTGTTGCGGCGGACGTTGTGAAGGAAGCTCTAGCGCTGCTGATCGCCCACGTTTCGAGGTGGAAGACGGTAGTTCTCTTCATCGGCCTTTCCCCAGAACATGACGACCCCCTCCTTGCTGTCATCCCTGGTTCTGCGACAAACCTCACTGAAATTAAAATAGACTTCATGAATTGGAGCGTTCGTTTGCAACGAAGAGTGTGGAGTCTTTTCAGTACTTCGCCATCGCTTCGGGGTGTAGAACTACGCGCCGCATCAGAACTCTTCATCCCGCCTCTACTATGGAACTCATTGACGTCTCTCAAGCTCTCGTTCTTTGAGCAGGCGGATGTCTTGTATATCTTGCAGCATACACTGGCTTTGAAGACACTCTGGATCGATTTCTCGGTGCGCACCCTACGTCAAGTCGCTCCAATCACTCTGCCAGTTCTCACCGAGCTCTATGTTTCGGTTGATCATGGTCACGCGGGCTTGCTTCTCCACTATCTCCTCGCACCATCTTTACATTACCTCGGCATTACTCATGGACCCTACATGGCCGAACCAGACGAGCACCCATACCTTCATCACTTCCTCTTGCAATCTCAATGCGCCTTGCATTCGCTCACCCTCCACGACGAGTCCGCCAGTGAAGAAAATCTCCTCATTCACCTCAAGTCTCCCTGTTTACGCGACTTGAAACACCTCCGATTGTATGGACGCTCACAGGACCAAATCGTGACAGGTCTTACGTTGCACCACGATAGGGAAGAAGGGGAATTAATTAACCTCCTACCGTCCTTGCGAAGTATGCAACTATGGCGCTGTAGGACTAACCAGGATGGACTCATAGCCAATCTTGTGCTGTCACGAAAAGCGACATTGGTTTATGCTTTCGTTAGCATGGACTCAAGCTCCGCGGACTCTCATGGATACCGTATGGACAGGGCAGTCCTTGATGGACTACATAAGGACACATCAAAGTGTATCAAGTATCGATTGGTTCCAAAAGCTTGATTTCATGCCACCGTTGGCCGCATTAAAAGACGAAGTCTGATGGCGTTGAATCATTGCATGTATAGTACCATTCTTGTCACGTCGAGTTCAGATTGGGATTAGTGGGTATAGTACAGTCCGTCTTGTTACCATCCTCGCCAATATTACCGAGACGATATAATAGGGAAACTGCCCAATGATCCGCTCAATCTCGGAAAATAGATTCAATACTGGCTCCACCCTGGCCAAATTTGTTCCGAGAGTTCAGATGTGAATTATAATTGATGAATAATGGTTTTGAGTTACGGAGGGCATCAGGTAGTAACTTGGAAATGACGTCGACAACAAAGGGTTTGGTACTTAGACATCGGTGATGGGGATGCATGTCAATGAGTTGCTCGTATAGTTGAGACGAAACATCGGTATCACTGGCATTCATTGTGGTGCACGTGGTACATGGGATATATAAGTTAACTGAGCTACTCGCCGGCATCTGATCGGCATCCCGATCGAGTCTGAATTTCGTAAGATGAGGGTTCCTCGTAAATGCCTGGCTGGCTAGACTATCTCCGCCCTCTTTCCATCATATACAGAACAGCTCCAGTATGGCACAATCCACTGCAGACACTGCGAAATTGGAGCAGAGTGTTGAATTTTTGTCGCTTGAACCATGCGCGAACTTGAATGCGCAAGATCACCCTAGCTCACCTCCACAATCACCACCAACACCTACAGAATTTCTCAATTCTACCGTGCAGTAGCATCTATTGGGTAAGATGAGGTCGTCTCAACATGATATGCGTGTCTAGTCTGGAATGGTGGATCAGACACCTGCCAGGCTATCGAACAGTCGTGTCGCAGGATGCTATGATTAGCTACCTCATACCAAGCATTAGAGGCATAGTCCACGGGCCACTCAACGCCATTCGAAGAAAACACGATAGTAGGACCTGAGATCATGACAATTCTTCTGATACTCATGTCGACGCAGTTCATTCGCAATTTGGATGGAATGTATACTCATTGGTGAGTCATCTCAAGGTCAAAACAGCTGTGGAGGGCAAACCTCAACTAAGAATAGGTTGGAGCGTGGCCGATGACCGTCTATCTGAGAGTCGCAGACGCTCACACTATCAAGGTTAGTGTCCCTTTCAGGTCTCTGGCATGTAATAACCCGGAAGCAGGAGATCACATCGTCAATGTCACGGTTTTCCAAGCCAGTTCCCACTTATGTGATATTATCTGTCTTCGGCCGCAACTTCATCGCAACTGAGGGGGACGAATGGAAGAAATAGAGGAAAATATCAGTGTCTGCCTTCAACGATGTTCGTGGTTTTGCATCGTGCAACTGTGTGATAATTGCCATCGATATCAGCGCAATAATAAGCTCGTATGGGACGAGACGATCAAGATCGTGGGCGACATGTTTACGCAAGTCAGGAAAGAGCAGGATGATACCGTTGACCATTGTGTCGACGTAACACTTCCCGTAAGATTACCCATTGACCCGCCTATCCCCTTCGTATTTATTGCGTCGTAGATTACCCTTTCGTCATCAGCGCAGCTGGTAATGAATGCCTTGCCGAGTATTTTCGACTACTAATTATCCGAAATACATCCTGGATTTGGACGTCGCATTTCTTGGGAAGATAATGAAAACATACCCCAGGTCACAAGCTAACCTTCAAGCATTCATTGCATGTCGTAACAGCAAATCTCTTCACAAAAGGTGTTCGGAAAAACTTCGGCTAGTGAGGGTGGCGTTTAACGAATTAGACGTTTGTTCTCCAGTTTGCGGCTTTTGGTCCCGCCATCGTACTTACTGCGAAGCAATGTATGCATGAAATGATCAAGGAATGGCAGACTTCAGATAAAGTTGAAAGATATGATCTGTTTAGCGGTGTGCTGGATGCCAATGAGACAGACTTTTCTCGTCAAACGTTGCTTGACAACGAATTGATAGGTGATTTCCCGGATCCACGGCTTAGATATCAAATATTGAAGCTAGGTTCTCCGAGACCGAAGCGATTGCCATCCTTGCAATGCTTGTGTCAGGTACAAAATCGAAGTGAAGCCTGAGCCCGAGTTTGCTAACGAGACCTTCGAGGAAAGGAAGGGAAGGATTTTGACGTCCAATTCTGACCTCACCCTGACGACGACGTAAGTCAAGATTAGATACGATTGTGATCATAATCTAATACGCATTGTAGCCCGATCCGCGTTCCGTTGGTCTTTAAACGTCGAGGGGCGGCCAAGTAAACGAAGCTGGCGTGTTGACAGCTTCACATGATGCAGAATAATGACGAATCCGCCTTGTCGAGATACAATCACTCTCACAGGGTCGCTATCAGTACAATGCGCATAGAAATGATTAATTTCTCTCCAAATGCCCTAATCCTGTACGAAGTTTCATCCTCATAGCCAACTCTCAAGGAAGGTCAGGCAAATCTTCCACCAAATCGTCCACATCATTAGACCATACCATCTTCTATAGCTTAAGCTTTCCGCACCATTAGTTTCGCTTTCTCTCCTTCAGATGAAGCGTCCTTGCCAATAATTTGAGGTATGGATTTGGGCTAAGTATCAGGCTCCTGGTGGCACCAAATTTACTTGGGGGCTGTGGAGTAGACGGTGGTGATAGAGGCGGTGATATCTACATGTGGTTCTAGTCGGGTTCTTTCGGAGGAAGTATTTGGTGGAATGTGAACGTGTGAATAGCAGCAAGCCAAAATCTCGAAAACGACGTATTTAGTATTACCTTGCACACCAAGGCTTCTCGGAAACTCAAACTAAACTTTGTTACCGGTGCTTCTCTTTCATTCTGCGTTGACAGCGGCGAGCACGAAGAATGAATCACTGAATTCTTCTTTAACTGAGCCTTGGTAGGGGTGTACCCATGCAGTTGACAAATGACAGCAACCGTCCGTTATTTACCCCTCATCCAATTTGTATAAGCCAGTCAATTTTCATACCGTTATTTGTGAGATCACACTAGAAGCTGTAGTAAAAGATGAGACCTGGTTACATCCGGGGATGAGTACTTTGGTCATGAAATATGGGTTCTGGTACACACCTCAATCTCTACCCTATTGATCCCTGCAGACCTGCCCATCAATCCCTCAGTGGTAGTAAGGGCGATGAAATCCACTACTATCAGGGCGCCACCCCGGACTGTGTCGCCACCAGGATGGATACTGTCCTTCCATTCCCCCACCCTCTCGGTAACATGTATCGATCATATGTCCGACCCTACGACACTTAGGGTTGGCGCATACTTCTCTCGCCCTCGCCCGCTCCGTAGTCAACCCTAATCCTTCCAAATCATGGTTGCTCGAATTGGCACTTGAAACTGCACCGCCTCTCTGCCGAAGCGCACCATAGCTTTCCAACCTAGCAATTACATCTTCCAACTCTTGATCCAGCAATAATGGAACAAACTGCTGCCCACGGAGTGACAAGGATCGGAGCAGTATCACCTTGAATCTCTCCCTGGAAACATTTGCGCCCGCGTTGAGCGCTGCCCGCCATAACCCGCGAAGTCGTGCAAGGTATTCTTGAAGACTCTCATCCTCGTCCTCGATATATCTAGCGTTCATGAGCTCTTGCTCTGCATTAAGCACGGCCATCTGCGAAGCCGTGTTTCCCCTTCCACGCGCCTCAAGTCGTACCCATACCTGATGAGCAGTGCCTTGCAAGTCAGCTCCCATGCCTAGCAGTTCTTCGGGGTTGCCCACGTTCAAAAATATCAGGCCCAGGGCGTAGTCATTCCTCTGTTGCCATTCAACCAAAGTAGGATCTGGTGATCCCCACCAAGCCGTCGGCTGTCTGGTTGCGCTTTGGGCTTCGGTGGGCATTGTTATGGTTCCATCTAAGTATCCGAAAACACCCGTAAGAAGGGCCGCGGCCTGCATATAGAACAACCAATTTGCCCAGTTTGACTTATTCAGCTTTTCTTCTGGGTGAAGGATGACGGGTTCGGGTGGAAACGAGAACATTAGGATGAGTGTGGCAGAGAAACCGATTGACTAAATTAGTTTAAGCCTGGGTGTTCCCGAAGGCTGCGTGCTATGTCTGGGAACGAAAGCGACAGCAACCTGACTGTGACGGAGAGGATGAGTGATCACCAAGGAAAGCATACGGCAATAAGCTCATACCCCAAGACCAGTTGTGACTAAGTTCGTAGTATGTGGAAGTCCATAAAATTTTTATGATGCCGCAAAGTAGAGCGGAAGTATTTAAAGTCGTTCACTAATAAACAACATTGAATACCCTAAAAGGGCAATGCATTTGCTGCCAAAACCCGCCAGGAGTTTTCCTCAGATTCGTTTTGGGCCTTCTGGCAGAGGCCATGGAAAGATATAATCAAATCCATAAACCGCAACTCAACTCCCAGGCCACATACCAAACCACAATCCTAAGCGTTGCTCCTATTCTCTGGTTTTCGATACAAATCAACCGGCCGACGGAAGCCTATCACTCCCTGGTCAAATTGAACTCTGATGTGAAGTCCTCAGAAAAATTGCTTACCACCTTCCCCAACTACACCAAAATGCTCTACAGAATGAAAACCATTACCTCCCTGGTCTTCAGGCTTCAAAAGTTGTTCTGCAAACTTCTCTGGCATGAGAACTAAGTTTTTTGCGTTTTCTTTCAATTTCTAACGCGAGAGTGCGTGTTGGAGCCCATGTCACGAGATGAAGACATGAACATACCTCGCTCATCCGCTTGGCTTTTCCATAAGTATCCCAGGGTTGTGGTTCCAGAACGAACACACCGCCAGGCTTGAGTGCGTCGTAAATTTTCTTGAAAAACATTTTCAATCCGTCGTCGCCATGATTCAGGTGTATCCATTTTGATATCGAAAACCTGGTAATTCAACGGTCAAGTCAACAGAAATATAAATAGAAATGCGTGTACAAAACAGAGGCCACAAAGCAAAGGCAAAAGGAACGAAAGAAATGAGTTGGGCAGGACTTACGCCAGTATCACATCATACCCCTTTTCATCCTGCTGCACATACTCAGCCAACCAGTCCGCAGCCCTAAAGCTGAGATTATGTGGGAACACGTGTTTTCCTCGAGTTTGAAAAGGTGGTACGGGGAGAGAACCAAGTTCATGTTCGCATGATTGGGGAAAATAGCTTGCATGGGGTCTGGGTTTGACAGTGAACTGCTTTTGGGTATGTGTTCTGGTTCGTTTTGTTGGCTCTTCCTTTGCTTTAGATTGTGTACTACGTTTGCGTTTTAATAATGACGAAGATCCGTTAATGGAAGTCTCAGCCGATGGTTCATCCCATTCGCCTTCGTGGTCCTGCGAATTGACTGCTTCACTAATGTTTGCTTGCAGGGATTCGGTATCAGGTTCTTGCAGCGACCAAGCGGTGCGCCTCCTTCTCCAAGCAAGGCGTATAAGCGTGTCGTCAATGTCCACCCCAACGACTTTATTTGCACCCCATGTCTGTGCTTGTTATCTGGGTAAGTGATGAATGTGAGGGACTGACAACGGATGCACGCACCAATCTCGCAAGTAACTAAGCCTTCATTACAACCTATATCCAGAACTGACTTCCCAGAGAAAAGATTTGGAGGAAGAACAGATAACCGAGGGTCGCGTCGAGTGGGTCGTTTCTGGTAATACCTGAGTATTCAAGAAAATATTGAGACTTCAAAAGCTTTGAATGCATATGGACGAGGACATACCCATGATAATTTCCATAAATTGGCGTACTGCTCTCATTGCTCGCGAACACCATGGCGCGAGGAAGCGCGATGCCAAAAGTTCGCCGTCATAGCTTTATAGTTGTTTGCACCCAGGAGGTATGCCAAACATCGTGCTTGTCATGGCGATTTCCGGAAAATCTCCTTTCACTAAACGCCTGTCGCAAATACAGCGATGTCCAAAGTGATAATGAAGCAGTACCACAGACTCCTCTGGTAGACTTAATGCTCCTTCTTCATGCCGTAACGTTCAGGAATACCTTTTCGTGGTTACGGTCAACCAATTGTATTAGGTGACTGATGTACTTGAGCCACCAACACGGTTTTTTCTTTGTCCAAGGACAGAGGTGTGTGTACGCTACGTTCATGATGAAAACTGATGAAAACTCTGCCTCGTACACAGTTACTCATTGAGACTAGACTAGTTCTAGTGTTCATACACTTAAACACGCCATTTTTCCCACGAAGCTCGACTTCGGGCTGCGTTCCTCATAACGTGCATTCAAGATATCAATTAATCGCTCGAGCTGTTGTGGCCACGATGTTTTCACACTTTGAAGCAGAACTGATTGCAATAGACGCTGAAATTGCCCAATTAAAGGTAAAATTGGTCGATCTTCGACGCCGGAGGAATATGCTGGTCCCCATCGGAACCCTTTCCGTAGAGCTTATTAGCGAGGTCATAGGCCATCTTATCAGCGATGTCATTCGTGAAGGGAATCGACTTCGCGATCGTACCTATGTCGGTGGCTTTTGCTTCTTCTCCTGGATTTCGGTCACACAGTTTTGTGCCCAATGGAGGTATGCTGCCCTGGCCGACTCATCACTTTGGACATACCTGTGGACCATGAATCTCAGATGGTTCCAGCTATTTTTGGACCGTTCAAAATTCAGGCCTTTATATGTTGGTACATTTCTCCCTATGGACAACAGTCATTGGCCACTTGTCAACGACTCCGACTATATGCACATGTTTCGACTCCTTATTGCAAATATGCGGCGTGTACACACCCTGAATTTCCGACCACAGTACATCGACGAGCGCCTTCGTTTGCTTCGAAATGTGCCAGATCCTCGACTGGAAGTATTGCGATACATTGAAAACCCAGAAAGCGATATTGTTGGCCTCCGCTCTTTCCCTGATCCAGTTAATCCCAACACCATGCCTAAATTGCGCCGAATTGACATAAGCACGCCTTTCTACGACTCAGAAGAGTGGGATCATCTCCTCCCGTCACATTTACCCACCGTTACACATCTCACCATTGCTAGATCACTTCCGGAACACATTTTGGAGCTTCTTGATCGCTGCAAAGCCATCCAGGTTCTATCAATTTGTGTCGACAGTGAAGTGGGGACAGAGTCGGAATTTGGACAAACCATAGTGTTGCCAAATTTACACCACTTGGAATTCCAAAATATACCGTGGGCAATCTTTGATTCTCTCGTCCTCCCGTCTGTTCGATATATCAAGCTCGGAACAGCGTCCATCAATGAAAGTGCTGCAGAAGCATTTTCAGTCGTGACAGACTTGCTTCAATCCATGCTCGCAGTTAATTATTCCAGTCCTCGGTTCCTCCTCACCGTCCTGCTCTACGAATTTCGGATTGCTGTCCAGGTTGCAAGAGGCGAAACTGTTCTGGATTTTTCTATCAGCCGTACAGTACCCAGCTCTGAGGGCAATCACTTAGAGGATATCATTGTCTTGAACAACCTCCTTCAGTTGGTGCAAACGACGAATGGAGTAGTCCAGTCGCTTGACATCTGGAATGCGGGTTGCGACATTCGTACCGCTCCAGATCTTCCTTACTTCTTCCGGAGTAACGGCGAGATATCCGAAATCCACATTCGAGATCTGAGTGCTCTCAAGGCGCTCCTTTCCTTTTCCAATGCCGGACAACACGTATGCCCATCATTTATATGGGGAAGACGACCTTTTTGCGACTGTAATTCATGTCGCACTTTACGTGTTATATCCTATCCTGGCCTTCAAACTGTCAAGTTAGGTCTGCAATACTACCGTTCGTTTGATTTCGGTGATAAAGATAACAAAGTATGGCTCGATTACTTGGTCGATTGGTTGCAAGAGCGGGAAGGCGAGGACTATGGCTTGCGAAAGTTATACGTCAGAAATTGCGAAAACACTAGTGAACGCAGTAAAGGATATTGTTGAGAGCATTGTTGCAGATAATTGGTGGTAAATGATACCGTGTGATACCAATTGTGTTGAAGTTGCTTGATTCCCAGGTCATATCTTCTCGCCAAACGATGTTGAGAATAGACCCCATCGAATCAAAGTTCCCTAGTACTCTCTGGCCGTACTCTCTTGATTTATCCCGCAAGGGGCTTAAGTCGCATTTGAATCATGTAAACCCACTTGCATCGTGTTGCAATACATTACAGAGGAAGGAACACTAATAAAAACCAAAGTAGAACTAGAAAGCAATCGCAATCAACTCATCATCGATCATCATTACGCGGCGGCAGTCAATCATCATTGTTCGTTATCGTCGTCGTCATCACCCGTCAATTCAGACATGGGCGACTCATCATCATCGATTCTCATCCTCACATCCTCCTTCGTGGCCTTCTTCACCGCTGAGACGTCAGACGACCTGGTTTTCCGCGGTGCCTTGGTTTTCGGCGTGGTTGACGCCTTCCCAGACGACGTAGGCGTCTGTTGGTCTTTAGAGATTGAGGTACGTGGACCTGCTCGACCTTGTCCTTTGGCTTTCGGCGTTTCATTCTCTTTATCGTCCTGTCTCTGTTGCTGCTTCCGTGCCGCAGCTTTCGCTTGTTTCTTTTGTCGTACCTAAGAGTCATACAGTCATGAGCAACCCAAATACCGCATTGTCCCGCAGAATAGCCTAAACTCACCTTTGCCCTCGTTCTAGCACCTCTACCTAGCCTCTCTTCTCCTTCGCTCTCCTCACCATGGTCGCCATCCCCATCTGAACCTTCATCCAAATCCATACCATCATCGTCATCGTCTGATGTTGGCGGGTGTGCCCTACTAGCAGCACCCCGTGGTCGTGGACGCGGGCGTGACGAGGCAGCAGGGGGTACCACTTCCTCATCAGAATCCATCGGTTCACTTTCTTCTTCACTTTCATCCTCTTCATCTGATCTCCAACGCTTAACCCGTTTCCTAAGTAGGTGATGGATAAATCAACTTGTTCAACCAACCGCGCCACTGGACGGCGAAATGAGAAGAGGATTTACTCACTTTCCATTAGTCTTTGCAGTCGACTTACGCTTACTTCCTGCTGTAGGCTTTGACTCTCCCGCAGCAGCAGCGGATTTTCTTTCCTTCTTCTCTTTTTGTGTCGCGGGTTTCCCTCCCAATTCTCTTATCGCCAATAATATGTCCTCAGGCAAATACGTCGTGCCCACAATCTATCATTATCAATATTTCGGAATACCAACTCAGTTCAGATACGACGATGAGTAAATAAAAATGGTCCCACCTTCTTTACAGATTCAGGATTAGGCAACGGCTTCAAAATATCGCTCGGCAATCTAACTTTTCCAGGATAGCTAGGGATTGTCCACGAATGCAACCGCGCACGGCCTTTAATCAATTCTTGCGCCAACTCGCACATGATGTAAAAGTTCTATAATTGCACATATAAGAAAAGTTGAACGCGCGAATGTTGAGAAAGGAGACAATACGTACTTCGCTATAGGTATGCGATTCTGCATCGCGAACCGTCTTTCCTTTCATCGCGAGATGATATAGCAAGGGGATCGTCTCTGAAGTAGCAACCAGATCAAGATAAAACTGTACATATCTACGCCCACCGCAACGTCAATGAAAAAAAGGTATCATAATGCAGGATGATGACTAACGCACTTTGCAAAATCGATCATCTCATCTTGGCCAGTAGAAAAGTCGGGATGATGAGCAAGGAGATGAAGCAAGCGAATAAAAATAGCTTCGAGATGTTCAATTCTGACAGCTGTAGCATGCGTCCATATCATTTTCGTCAGTCGCCATCGAGATGTCGTGTTTGCGCACTAGTACGCACCAGGTGGTAACTTCTTCAATGCATTAGTGATATAAGACGCGGCCTAGAGCATAAAGTCAACGCGTCATGAAGGGGATCGCTAAGTAGAGGATCAAGGACGCACCATAGTCTTCACTTCAGTTTCAGGATCTTGTACAGTCAGGAAGGGTATGACATTATATCGGGGTGGTAGTTTGCGTGGTTGAAGGAGAGTCATAAGTTTAGATAAGAAAGCTATTCGGACGTTGAAACACGGATCCTAGAAGTACGCATGGCGGAAACCTTCAGCATCGACCTAGACTGGGAATATGATACCATGCAAGGGCACGAACCTGGACTGTGACAGCCAGTCTCAAGAACCTTGATGTCAAATTCGAGGCATACATCTCGACCGTAGACAAGTGCAACAATGACACGGCAGATTGAAGTCTCATCCGTGACTTGACCTTCCGACTAGAATCCCAAATACATGAGCCGCACTCAAAAAGACGGAAAGAAATACGTACTCTTCATTAACATCTGACACCAAGGTCCCATTATTATCCAACATCAAAGCCAACATCCTCAAAACAGGCGCCGCAATCTCCAAAACCTTTCCTTCCTCCTTCGCCTTCCCCTTCTCGGCCATAGCAGCAGCGTAAGCCAAACATCTATTTCGACAAACTTTGATAGCTTGTAATTTAGCTAATGTCAGCGGCACCAGTTCATCGTCTTGGGCCCATTCTTCGTCTTCGTCGTCATCCTCGCCCTGACATAGGAATTAAGCATTAGTTCGGTGTGATACAGGAGAAAGATGGAAGCATGAGATGGATTAAAAACAGAGAACGTACCTCGGCCGGATGACTGGGAACCATCAAAACCCGCTTCAGAAGGAAAGGCATGACCACATCGCTCTGCGTCTCAAATACGTCCAAAGCGTATTTAGCGATCTGTGACAATACCGCCAAACGCGCGACCAAGAGCTCTTCCTCAGAATTTGGTAAATCTTCCGCAATAGTCTATCCGTGCAGTGTTCAAAAGGAGAAGGTGTGGTTAGTGCAACGACTGGGCGAGGCCAAGCTTCGACAAACGCACATCGTAGACGTCCTTGCATATCTTTGATGCACCTTGGCCAATACTAAGCACATGCGCGGCAAATTTGGCATGGCGTGGATACGGCGAGAGCGCATAACGAACTATACGATCCTGAACGCGTCTAAACAAAAGCAAAATTATTACCATCGATTAAACAATGCCATTTGATAGTCCAAAGTCGAAAAGATAGCCAGAGGATGGGTGGAAATAGCTAAAACCCAACTTACTTATCATTCGGGAACAACCCCGCATCCCAACCCATCAACCCCGCCAGCGCCTGCAACGCCACCTCCACCAACTGTAAATTCCCTGCCTCTCCATTGGCGTGGCCCTTCCCCTTCTCATCCCTTCCTACTACCACAGCTCTCACCAATTCCCCAATATGGCTCTTAAACACCGCCGGCAAATGTTTCGACGTGAACGTCAACAATGTCTGAGCGCGCAAACCGATAGCTTGACTCGTAGCATTAGTGTTGGATTTTTGAATCCGTTTGAGGAGGGTGGGGATGGAGGATGAGTTGAGGATGCGGAGAGAGGCGCGCCGGAGGAGGGTGAAGAGCGTGGGTGTGATGGATGAAGAGGATTGTTCTAGTCGTCGTTCGAATTCGGACTTTTTGTTTCATCAAGTCAAAGCTAGAACAATGCGATTTGAGAAGGGGGGCTTACCGTAGCCCTGATGAGCGCTTTGACATCCGTTTGCGGATCCATACATGTTTTGAGAAGCTTGTAAAGCCTATTCTCGTTAAGCTTTGCGAACGCGTTCAGGTCTTCCATCACTTTTTGCGGATCGGGGAATGTGCCTGATAGAAGAAACTGCTCAACAAGCAGGAAATAGGTAATGTGACAATAAGAAGCCCACCTGCTATATGTTGCGTAATGGCGTGAAGCCGTTGTTTAACTCTATCTTCGTCTTCGTCGATTATTCCGCCCTAGAGGGAAGGGGTCAAAATCATGATTCATGGGAAGGTGAAAGAAATGATGTGGCTTACATTGTTCTTGATGCAACTCTCAAGGAATACTTCATAGAGCGTCGGACGCCTAGAATTCATCATGTAGGAATGAAGGCCACGTTTCGAGGAAAGAGAGAGACATACGGATTCCGCAAATTAGTAAGACTCAACAAAGCATTGATGGATTTCTCCTCCAGGTATTTCATCGTATTCAACAACCTATCCGTCCACCCAACTTCGTCGACGTCAGCCCCTCTGCCATCAGTTCCTGTCCCAGGAGTTGGTAAGGGTAGGATGTAATCTGAGATGACTTGTTCGACGAGAGCCCTATGACAATATATCCATTACGAAGGAGTGATAGACAGATATTGGGGATGGACAGACCTAACTTCGACACCAGCGGAGGACATTTGCAACATTGTATTGGGTATCCAGGCGAACTGTCGTACCGCGGCTGGGTCATTGGCCTCACTGCATCCCAAATAGTCGATTAGACGTATTCAACACATAACGCCCAGGGGGAACCTCACATTTCCGGATACGCAAGACTGTACAGTTTCCCCAAACTGTTCAGGGCTTCCACTCGGACGATATGCTGGCACGACAGATATAAGTCAACCACACCACGCACGATATCAAATGGGTGAATACCTTTTTATCCAGCCCTCTATCAGCAACAGCTCGGAGTTGTTGTTCTGATACATGATGTAATGCGGTCTCATAGTCCAACTGAGAATAAGCTTTGCAAACAGCAGCCCGGACCTTCTCATCAGGGTCGAGAAGCTTCGCTCGTAAACCCTCTGAGATTCGGCAAGTCGTTGAAAACGGAAACATGAGTCAGCAAATAATGACTTTAACGAAATATGGTGTACCTTCAACAAGTGCCCGTGTCTCTGGATTCAAGTTGGCCAATACCCCACGAGCGAGGTCGACGAATTTTAGACGGATAGAATTGACTTTGTCGTTCCTCCTTAATAGCCAAACGCTCCACGTAGATGGATACTTTTTTATGAGATCAGACCCTCCCTTGTCAGCGAACATCTCGCCCAACACCTGTGTAGCAATAAGCCTCAAAGTTGTATCCTCCACGCGTAGTTCTTCCTCCAATTGTGGTATAACGCTATGTAGAAGGTTGGGACACGAGTGATGTAGACGTTTGATGAGATCGTGTGCCCTTCGAATGTCTTCGAATTCCTCGTCATCTTCGCGAGAGTGAGAGGTGATGATGTCGGAGAAGTATTGGGATACGTTTCGTTGGAGTTTGTCAGAGGTGCTGTTGCAGACTTGGACTGCGAGTCGGTAGGAGGGTTGGTCCAGTCGCTGACGAAGGTATGAGACGAACCAATATACAAGACGTTGAGGAAAAAAACAGACACTCACTGTATTTTTCTCCATGAACTGAGCCATGATAATCTCCATGACCTCCATAGGCAACGACTGACACTCGTCAATCAAAGCGACCAAGATATCCATCATGAACAGCTCAATCTTCTTCGCTAAATCGCGCTTCACAATCACGAAAAAGCCACGAAAAATCTCGGCCATGAGTTCGTCAGAGTTCTCCAGGTCGCAGACGAGGACGACGCTCTTGACGGTGGAGAGGGATTCTAAAAGGTGGAAATACTCGCTGTAGTAGGATGCGTCTGTGCCTTTGAGACCATTCAAGAGCTGTCGGAAGAAGAATTGAAATATATCCCGAAGTTCTGCTTGGGTGTACGGTGCGTCGGGAGCGTAAAGCCTGAGAATGTCAGCCAGGCAACAAGCGGTGTAGGCCTTGACGCCTCTATCTTTGTGCAGCAACATGGAATTGTTGATGAGCTCCTTTCTGACGGAACCAAGGGAAGCGATCTCGACGTCTTCCTGGTCGAGTTGGGAGAGTTGTGTATGAACGGTCTTGAGTTTCTTGAGCAACGCGTCGGTTGATTGACCTTTCGTGATGAGTTTTTCGGTGAAGGCTAGTCTTCTTCCTGATGAAGGCTGAGCACCATGACGGGTTTGTGCCACCATGGTGAATTTAGCGCGGGCGTCGTGGTCGTGGTTGTGCAGAGAAAAGAAAAGCAGGGAGGGGATGAGTCGGTGCAGAATCGCAACCGCGCCGCGTTGTTTGCCACAGTTGTTGTCATCGCCGCCATCGTTGCCCTTATCCGCTGCACATCCACCATGTCTCGACCATCGGCTCTAGCAAAGCAGAAAATCTTGCCGTCAAAGGAAGCCAATCTGTTCAAAGAGTTGCTCTCGCTCTACGAGACAAGGCAATTAAAAAAAGGTCTCAAGACGGCTGATCAGATCCTCAAGAAAGTCCCAGAGCATGGCGGTGCGTAGTCCGGACTTGCCATCCATCCATCTACCTCTCTACTTAACGCACTGGTAGAAACAATGTGCATGAAGGGCCTGTTGCTCGTTCACATGGGCAGAAGGGAAGAGGGCGTAGACCTCGTTCGCAACGGCATTCGTCTCGATTTAACATCCCACATCTGTTGGCACGTCTTTGGGCTCATACAAAAGGGTGAAAAGAACTACGAAGAGGCACTCAAATCCTATACCCAAGCGTTGCGATTCGACAAGGTACCCTCTCCCGGTGTGATCATCCGAGCTCGATTGACGCAGGCTCGTTTATCGTTTATCAGGAAAACATGAACATTCTACGCGATGCCGCGCAATTGCAGACTCAATTGCGGTTATACGATACTCTTGTCGAGACGCGGTTGACTATTCTTCGATTGAGACCCAGCGTTCGACAACACTGGATCGCATACGCCGTGGCGCTTTATCTCAGTGGAAATTTATCAGAAGCCAACAGGGTGCTTGTTCAATTTCAGAAGATGATCAAAGTGAGCTCTTCAGATATAATTCCCTCGTCCGTTATACGTATGATGGATATAGGCCACTCCGGAACACGATTTTGAGCAGTCATCCAGTCTTCTATATCAAATCAAGATAATGGAAGAACTAGGAGACTACACCTCCGCTCTCGCTCTCCTCAATGAGAAATCCCAATCAAAGGAGATAATCGACCATACCGCAATCCTAGAAACCAGAGGTACGTCTGCTCTATCCCACCAAATCCAGAGTTCTGTAAAGCTAAGAACCTCAAGCTCGTCTCGCCAGTCATATCAAATCAGAAGACGCGGAATCGGCTTGGAGAGCAGTGATAAATCATAATCCCGATTGTTACGATTACTACAGAGGGTATCTATCCTACAAGGGTTTCAATCTCTGTACGTCTCCAAATCTGACCATCTACCCACTCCCTCTTATACATCCGTCTTTACAGCCGACCCAAATCCAGCAATCTCCGAAGTCCTTCAAACCTTCTCCACCGAGCTCCCAAAAGCCAACGCTCCCCGTCGTCTAGCTCTGACCGTCTCCACCGGGGACACCTTCCACAAACTCGCACACGCCTACATCCACTCGGCTCTCAAGAAAGGCGTCCCATCCCTCTTTGCCGATCTCAAATCCCTCTACTCTGATCCAAACAAAAAACAAACAATCCAAGAAATCGTCGAAACCGCTCGATCGGAATACGCCCCCTCCAACCAACCTTCTTCATCGTCCTCGACTCCAGAGTCGGATACATCAGACCCAACAGTCTACCTCTGGACGCTCTACTACCTCTCGCAACACTACTCCCACCTCTCCAATTTGCCACACGCCCTCTCCGTGCTCAACGAAGCCATCTCGCACACACCCACGCTCCCAGAACTCTACACCTGCAAAGCGCGTTTGCTCAAACGCGCAGGAGACTACATCGGCGCGGCAAAAAGTTTAGACGAAGCTAGACAGTTAGATGGGCAGGATCGGTTTTTGAATACGAAATGTGGCAAATATTTGTTGAGAGCTGGGTATATAGATGAAGCGCATCAGATCTTTGGGTTATTTACAAAGGTGTGTGTTTTTGCGTTGCGCTGGGGGTGGTATGATTCCTCTTTCGGGAGTGAGGGTATTGACTTTTGCTTGGTATGATAGAAAGATGCAGTTAGTCCTGGTGCGGACTTGGAAGACATGCAATCCCTATTATACCTCCTAGAAGCTGGCGATGCAGAATATCAAGCCGGAAGGCTTAACCTAGCTCTCAAAAAATACACCGCCGTTCAAAAGGTAACATCCCCCTCGCCACCCGTCATGCATTCTTCCAAACCTCACGCGTCTCTATGCAGCTGTTCCACGAACTCGAAGACGATCAATACGATTTCCACGGATACGCGCTACGAAAGTTTACGTTGCAGAGTTACATCAGGTTCGTTCTTCGTTCCTTCCTTCGTCTGTCTCGCTGGATGGTTTATTTTGCGGACTGTAGTATGCTGAAATGGGAAGATACGCTGAGATCACATCCGGCATATATTAAAGCCGCGTTGGCAGCTTCGCGTGTACGTCCCGTCCAGCCCTCCGTGCTCGTATAACCCCTCACCGTTCCTGTCGCGATTAGATCTTTCTCGAAGTGCACGACAATCCATCGCTAGTCAAACCTTCTGCAGATGGTACGAGTCGCTCATATGCATTTTCATGTCTGCATGAGAGACATCTCGTTCGTAACAGGTGACCTCACAGAGGCAGAGAAGAAGGCCAAGAAGAAGGCCAAGAAGCAGAGTCATAAAGCTCAAGACGAGCCCAAGAAATGTAAGTGTCTCTTCCTTTGCTCATTTCTTCCTATACCCCTTATCCCCCACACGCACAGCAACGCAACAAATGAATACGAACGAAGACAAAGGCCTCGACGTCCCTCCGGCCAAAGACGAAGACCCGGATGGATCAAAGTTGCTCGCCAGCCCCGATCCATTAGAAAAAGCGGCTAAATTTTTGACGCCTTTGATGGTTCTGCCGGTAGCAATGAAAGATATGGGAGTTTGGTTGGTTAGTTATGATGTTGCTATTCGGCGGAGTGAGTGGCGCGGTTTAGTTTTCGTTTTCGGTTCCCCCGTGATGGGGTATATGCGCGGTTCTGATGCGTTTTTTGGATAGAGAAACTGCTGCAGGCTGTCAGAGCGTTGAATCATGCTCGGGCTATTGATGCGGAACATCCAGAGCTACATATGCGATTGGTGCATTTCGCACAGATAGGTTGGTCTACCGACCTACCTCTCTTCATGTTGAATTCCACTCATTTTTTTCCCTCGCAGCTCCCTCGCTCACCCCATCGGCTTCCACAGCCACCATCTTCCAAACGTCTCAAACGGAATTGATCCCTACCGGTGTTTCACTAGAAACGTACAACTCTCAGTATCTGCAACGACATTCCGGGGATGCGACAGCGATCTTGGGAGTTGTGAAGGTTCAACAGACGTTGGGGTCGTCGATGCAGGAGATGGAGGAGGGTGTGTTTTCGAGTTTGAGAGAGGATGTGGAGGGGTTGGATGTCAAGGTTCGTTCAGTTTCGGTTTCTGTGTATACGAACTGACGCACGTCCATGCAGGTCTCACTAGCATTCTTGGCATTCCTGAGTACGATACAATCTACGCGAAGGGAAGAGTACAGAGAAGCGTGTGGTAAACGGTTCGAGTTGGCTACGGTGTTTAAATCTGAAGAGGAGTATAAGAAACTGAGGAGTGAGGTTGTGTGGGTTACGTCGAGGAAGGTGATGAATGGTGGTAGCCATCATGGGAATGTGGAAGAGGAGGCGGTTTTTTAGGTTATGAAAGTGGGAGTGGGAGTTGGAGCGAGAGTGATGGGTTGGAGTCATCCGAGGAAGACATTGGAGAGGAGTGGGTTGTGGCTGTGGTTACATTGATTCTTGGCATAGTGTTACGAGGCGTAGTAGCTAGAATCCAAACCTAGACCCATTGGGGTGTGTCCCCCAAAATTCAGGTAATCAGGAAGTTCTGATTGGCCATCTGCGAGTAGAGCATCTGTATTGCTGCTCGCCAAACACCTAGACGCCTAACTTGATACGGAAGTTTGGGGAAGAGTCAATGTATAATGGCCCTTTTTGAATGGAGATTTTGGATTGGGGATGCGGGATCCATCGTAACGGTACCTCCTATAGCATAATAGAATTTATTTTTGCTTCCGATTTAATCAACACACCACCCTTCAGACCTTCTTTTCTCCCACCACCTCACCACCTTGCCAACGTCCCCTACGACGTCCAGCTCACACCATGTCGTCCGTTAGCAAACCCTTTTACGAGCAATTTTACGATTTCGATCGTTTCTTTGGGGAATCTCTGGACGCCCTCGCTCGCCCTAACCCACACTCATATACCATGTCCGATACCAGAGTCGCTGGTGGCGATTTGACCAATACCCATCACTATGCAAAGGGCAGCACAATGACGGGTGCTGCTCGCTCAGCGTCAGCCACAACTACAGGTGTCAAGGGTAAATAGCGATGAGAACGGAGAACGGGCAATCTAGTGGTGGGTGTGCGTGTGTGTTCGTCATGCTGATGCTGATGTCGAGCCTGGTTGTGTCTCTCGCATTTGATCAGATAGAGGCTCTCACCTCGCCTCACTATCTCGCCCCTATAGTCCAATGCCTACTCCATTACATCTATCAGAATCTCCCGATCGTGTCGCTCTTCTTTTTGGGCATATGCGTGTTTCTATTCTTCATTTCTTGGGCTTGTACATGTTACGCCTCCCTCATTCATCCATGCCAATATTCCATATCCAGGTTGTTCCTTTCTCTTCCTATGTACAGTACACGTCCTGTACGCTAGACTTCAATCTAAAATGGGACGATATAGCCACGCCACAGACGGCTCCCCTAATATACCATACATACAAAGCAAAAGAAACCATGAATCGCGTCAAGGCAAAGACTATTTTCACTTCGATGATCGCGAGCTCGAAAATTTGCAGCTTTGTACAGTTACCGCGTGTTGATATTAATGACTGTGACGGTCGCGTTCTCGTGACGACCTCATTTATCACCATGATGCATATGGGCCCATGACACGTCGTGATGACCAGAGCTTCGTAGCGGAAGTTGATAGGAAAGCTCGCCATATCCATGATAGGTTGTTCGTACTGTACCACACAGGATCCCAGATGGACAACGCAATTACAGTAGCAAGAACGGTTATTTAACTACCTCGCCCGCTCGCGATAACTGGTGGACACGATTGAACCAAAGCACCTTATTACAATTCGACTAGATGTAGATCAAGTTGATGGTGGAGAATCACGCATCATCCAAGAGCTGGACGAGTCTGCACGTGTATGCATCAACGCGATTTTGTCGTTACCTCTGACTCTCAGAAACCTAACCCATATCTCTTCCAGTCTTCAAAGCATCAAATTCAATCATGGCTACAGATCCGAGTCATGCCAACTTCCAGTGCGTTCGAACGTTGAACGCCACATCTACTGAACCCATTTCTAGAACCTGCAACGCCCTCGATCAGGAGCCTACGTCATAAACTCATACACATGCATGGCCACTCATGCACTCATGTGTCAGATCAGTCAACCTCTCGCACCAATCGCATCCGATATTTCTCAGACCTCAGACACAACTGCGACTTGTGTACAGTAGGCCGTGGGGTGGGAGAGCACACCGTGACCACTGTCGCGCCTCGCGCCGTTCAGTATATAAGACATTCCAACTGATCTCGTCCGAGTCGCTCACGATCCCACCTTGGAACAAAACTTGAAATCGAAACTTGATCATGTCTGTCTGGTTGTACGAACCTTTCTACGATTTCGAGCGCATGTTTGATGAGCATTGGGGCCGTCATGGACGTGCTCCCGGTCAAGCTGCTATCGAGTCTGGCGAAGCTACTGCTGGAGGAGGTGCCGTCAGGGCCATCAAACCCAGGTAGGTCATCGACATTAACGATGTATTCCTATATTAATTCAATTTCTACCTTTATCTCCAGGATGGATCTCCACGAAGACCATCAGAACAACGCCGTCACTGCGACATTTGAATTCCCTGGGTTGAAAAAGGACGACGTCGGTATCGATGTGAGGGACAACAGGTTGATGGTGACGGCGGAGAGCAAGATGGAGAGTGATAAAGAGGAGGGAGGGTATGCGGTTAGAGAGAGGAGGTATGGCAAGTTTTCGAGGACCTTACAATTGCCTCAGGGTGTCAAGGTATGTGTCGTAGAGTCTTCCTTGTTTCCCCCTTTGTTCTTTCAGCTATGTTGTAAGGGACAAGCTGACGCGGGGTTGTTTATCTTCTTTAGGACTCGGACATCAAAGCCAAGATGGAGAACGGGGTTTTGTGCGTCACGTTCCCCAAGGCGGCTCCTGAGCAAGCTGCCAAAAAGATCAATATTTCCTGAAGCTTGAAACGGATATGAACGTAGTATGTCGTAATGCAGTACATATAACAGGGTCGCGTATTTCTGGTGGTATTCAAATTCCAGTTCAGTGCTAGCGAATACGTCGTGTGCCAACAACTTAATTCGACGTTGAGCGCTGAGATCGGCGATAGGTGGACATAACCGCAATACTGTATGTCTCACACCCACAATACAGCGGACGGACGGAACAACAGCTCAAATTCGTACAAGGGGCTAAAACTCAAAATTTTTTGCACGTCTGTCATTCCCACGATAGACCGCAAAATGCTGGTTGTGGCTTTCTATCGCTCGCGTGACGACATCTCATTCTGATCCCAAAACACACCTCCATCGGCTCTCTCGCACTGGTCATCTTGGTCATCTACGCTTCTAGAACCCTCTTGATCATGAGTCAATGCGATTCGACCCCCACCCAACGCATCATCCAATACATCACGTTCGACGAAAAGGACCTCCTGTCTTTGGAAATTGAAATGTGCGGGGTCACCCCACTGCCGTTGAACGGCATATTCCGGCCGGTTGATGCGGAGAGCTTGTTTGGGATCGTTTATTTTGACCATTGATTTCCTTGCAACTTGACTTGATTCAATGATTGATCTTCGAACCTCTAATCTTGATCAACCCCAGTCGCTCTTCTGCATGCAGCATTCTTTTGTTGCAGAAACACTTCATTTTTGAGCGAGGAGTGCGTATGGCTTCGGTCATGGAGAAGCCTTGAGATCCGGTGAGCCGCGTTGTGTATTTTGGGTGAGTGACAGGGAAATGGTCTAGGTTTGTTACTTCTTCTATGGAGAGTCATATAAAGATCATCAGTTGACCATGTCCATCAGGGGGTTGGGACGCTGAATATAAAGCGGTTGATGCGGGAAAGTGGAAAAAGGTAAGGAGAGTTTAATAGAAGAGACGTGAGAAGGCTGCCCATCCGAAAGCAGTAAAATCAGACCACAAGCTCAAGGACACAGCGTGGTACAAGTTTATTAACCCTTGTCGCTTGGAATCAGCGAGAACAGAGATGGGTGTCACTGGCCTGCGCATCCAATGAAATGTGACTCAATTGACCAAGAACGGAGTTGACCGAATTAGGTTTTGGGGAAAATCAGAAGGAAAAAGGAAAGATCACGTGGTGATCACCTTCCATTTTCGGTGTCAGGGTGCAGATTTTGGAGGAGAAGGACTTGAAGAGGCAAGAAGTGATCGATCTTGCCCAGTTCGAGCTGTACTCACACCTGGCCCCAAGTCTAACAAGTGCTTTCCATACTCATTCCTCGAGGAGAGGGTCAGTTTGAGTATCCTTTATATACTCCCCATCACTCGTTGCCCTCAACCCCGTACCTTATTTCCCCTCTTCCTTCCCCTTCTCTTGAACACGCACCGCTCACACGACTCTGTTTCTCTACTCCACTCTTGATCTGTAGACATGCCTATTGTGGAGAAACGACAAGTCGTTCCAGAGGTGCATCACTCTGTCCTCGACACCACTTTCTGTGGTATCACCCACCTCTTGTCCACTTCTGAGGCGCCCATACATCAATACCTCGGCATCAAGTATGCCTCCATCCCAGCCCGCTTCAGACAATCGACGTTATTCACAAAATATCCGCCGGTGACGGATGCTTCGAAGCATGGGCACGTGTCATCGTTATCTCCCCCCCATTTTGCGGGCTCACAGCCACTCACAGCCCTATCTGCCCCCAAATAAAAAATACGCCGACTATAGAGGAGGCTTTGTTCGGTGTTCCTCCAGAGGAGATTCCTCAACAGTTGTTGAAACACGACGAACTCGAATGTCTCAACCTTAACATCACCTGTCCTGGTGACCTTACTTCGCAGTCTCGAACCCCAGTCATGCTCTGGATACATGGGTACGTGTCACTGCGGACTCAATTCTGCTGATCCAGACTGACGGTGAATCGTGCTGTAAGGGGTGGGGATCGAGGATCTGGTTCGAGCTGGATTTACGACGGCGGTGCTTTTGTTCGTAAAAGCATCAATATCGGAAAACCCGTGATCCTCATCACTTTCAAGTACGTTTTTAGACAATCTTGTTTACCTCGTCACCCCTGCCCATATCAATTTCTTCGCTTTTCTTCTATTTTACCGTCCTCTCCGCCTCTGTTTCAGCATGCTCCGGGTCTAACGATATCTCTATCTAGTTACCGTCTCGGACTATTCGGTTTTGCAGCCTCACCTTCCATCCTCGAGGACAACAACCTCACAGGCGATCAAGGCGTTGGTAATTACGGTTTACGTGACCAGCAAACTCTCATGAAATGGTTACGTCTCTACATTTCCGATTTCGGAGGCGACCCCAACAATATCACGGTTTTCGGCGAATCATCCGGAGCTGCTGATATTTTGTGTCACCTCCTGTCCAACGAGAACGAACGAGCGCCATTGTTTTCAAGGGCGATCGTTCAAAGTGCCGTTTTTGATCGTAATCTACCGGATGTGAGGACCGCTGGGTGGATGTTGGCGAGAATAATAAGCTCGTTTAGGACGATGACGGTGGATCAACTACGGGCCGTGGAATCGGATAAACTGGTCCCTTATGGTCTGATTTTACGTGCAGTGGACGATGGATGGTTCTTTCAATCAAAATGGAAAGACTTTCTGAGAGTTGGGGAGGAACAAGATCCGTTCGAGGTACCATCGGCAGTGGAAGACCGGAGGCATCATTTAATTCCGAGATCGCCAAGGTCGTCGTCGATAGCGAGGCTTTCAGCCTCTCGCCATCGGCATTCGTCGGCTTCTATGGCTAGGTCCACTTCAAGACTACGTGCGACTTCGACGAAACCTTCTCGATCACGGTCGGTTGCTAGACCTGGCTATGCAGCCACTACGAAACGTCACGCTCCATTACTTTCTCCCACCATCCGACAACCCCTGATTATCGGGGATTGTGCGTGTGATTCGTTCCTTTGGTCGTTACCTGTCTCGTTGTGGACAGCTCAAGCGGTGACTCGCCGTATCAATGCCGTCTGTCAGTCGCTGTCGAAATCCAACTCTATACTACGGGCCTATGATATTTCGGCGTATACGCCCGATGAGGAGATCTTTGAACATGTACTGGAGTTGGTGAATGATGCTAGGGTGGCGTGGCCTACGGAATGTGTTGCGCATATGGCTAAGAAGGACAGAGGCGGGAAGGGCGTTTGGAGATATCTGTTCGATCAAGAAGGACCTGCGAGGGGTGTCCCCCACCATGCGGCGGATTTGGTATATTTGTTCGATAACGTTCCGCTGCCGAAGAGTTGCATGCCTAGCGAGGAAGGCGACGCTGCGATTGATGAAAATGGGATGTTTGTGGAGAGTTTTGACGACTTGAGTGATGAGGAGGATCATAGGATGGGGATGATGGTGGATAAGAAGTTTGGGTCGGGGCATGGAGGCGCGGGTACACCACCGCTACTACCATCCGGCGGTGGAAGAAAGCGATCTGGGGATGTCGATATCTCGATTGGCGTTGTCGATCCTGATTCGCATACCGAACAACTTGCTTCGTATTTTGATACCCTATCTTCGCCGTCCGGATCTTCCATTGGTTCGCGTTCACCCTACCTCGATCCATCCAATCCCGCAGCCGTTTCATCCGATGATGAAGATCAGTGGATAGTCCCTATCGTTGATTCATGGACATACACCCGAGTCCGCGATACGATTCAAGAACGGTGGATCTCGTTTGCGCATAACGAGGTACCGTGGAAAGAGGACAAGGTATTCGTTTTCGGACCGGAAGGTGAGACGGGGGAGAGGAGTAAAGGGATATTTGAGGGAAGGAGGAGGAGACAGTTGTGGAAGGATATATTTGAACCAGTGGGGATGAAGTTGGTGCAAAAGTTGGGAGTGGAGTTGAGTAGAGGACCTGGGCCTGGTGCCGAATTGGCCAGGTTTTGAAGTGCGAGGGCTCGTTGCTCGTTGCGCACTCCCTTCCCGACCCCCCAAGTGTTGACTTTATAGATTTTGTTTCGCTGGGTTTTGCCCACATCTCATCTCTCTTGCTTTCATTGAATCGGCCCTCCTGATATTATTGCATATTGCATTCTCATCCCCTATTCTCACTTGCATATCTATAGGGTTTAGCTAGCCTCATCATCATTTTTTCTTTGGGTCTTATACAGAACTTGCATACCAGTGCATTCATTCTTCATTCCTGCCCAATTTTTATATGCTCAAAGCTTTATTTTCCTCTTGTTCAGTTGGAGTTTGGTCACGGTTTTAGTTCGGTTCTGCAATGCTTTGTGGTTTCTGGGATTTGCTTTGTCTCTGGCTATGTATGTGCTGTTATATGGGTAATAACACGAAGCCCAGTATTATTGTGGGCGTTAATCATTGTATATCTGATTGTGCTCATCGTTGCGTGCTCGACGACGACTCTGCTGTCGCTACGTGGGAATTTATGGGGGTACTAGGGTCACAGTGACAAGCGCCAGAGTGAGCTTTGGACCACAACGCCACCTCCCACCAAAATCTCGTCAATCACACCTTTTTTATTATTACTCTCGAACATATAAAACAACCTCACAAGACCAGCTGTAGCAACAAATCACTTGTACAAAAATGTCTTCAAAACGACCAAGCACGACATCAGCTGTTATCGAGGAATTCGATGACGATATAGATATTCCGTTGCCTAGCCATACTTTACCAAATACAGGTGCTCGAGGACCTTTATTGGAGGAAATCAGATCTCCTGGTGTGGGTGATGATGAAGATGAGGAGGATGAAGATGAGGAGGAGGAGGTTGGGGTTGCCGGTGCGTCGAGGCAGACGTATCCGCAGTCTCAACAACAGGCTAGCGGGAAGGCTGCTGTAACGGATGTTACGCCATATAAGACGTGTGTGTTCATGCGCTGTCTATTCTCTCTGTTTCATTTCCGGGCTGGCTATTTTCGTTATCTGGCCGCTGTACTCCTATCTTCTCTTCCCTTACGGTCAGCTCTTGATCTTTCAATTAACTCTCTACTCCCTCTCTCAGATGGACATGCGTCTACCCAATCTACATCGATGCTAAACGACCATATGGTCGTGGCCAACGTCGAGTCGAAAGATCAAAAAGCGTCTGGTGGCCGTTAAGTAAAGATATCGCGGATGCGGCTCATCGATTGGGATTGGGGACGCTACACGAAGTGAATAAATCCCACCCTAGGGATTGGGAAAATCCAGGGAGAGTTAGGGTACAGTGGAAGAAGGAAGGAAAGTTGATCAATCCTATCGTTAAAACGAGTGAGTGTGTTTTGTACATTTCAGGTTTCTTTTATCCAGGAAGGAGAGGTGCTCGTGTGCAGTCGTGTGACGATCCAACGTCCACATTCACATTCACGCTCTTGATTTCTTTGTCTCGTGTTGTCGTTACCACGATGCTGACACCGAAATCTTCCGAAATCCCCATGACACTCTTCTTCATCACCAGAAAAACAACTTCTCGAAATGATCTGTCTGCAGCTCCACCTTCTCAAACCAGAAAACGTCCCAAAAGCACCATTCAACCTCAACCCAGACCCGAACTACATTACCGCACCAACGACTGCAGGATCAAAATCAGCCACAACGTCTACAACAACATCAGCAGTAGGCGCGATAACCTCTGGATCTTCAACAGCTGCAAATACTTCATCGTCATCAAAAGGGAAACAACCCGCTTTTTCCCATGCTGGTGGTAAAGCTGCGACTGCTCAGTCATCGTCGAAAGGCAGACAAGCGAAACTGGATTCCAAAGGCCAACCGGTCCACTCTAAACGACGATTGCCAATTCCGCCGTCTGAAGGAGGTGATGATCTCGATCCACCTTTATCGACTAAGCTATCAGTCTATTCACCCGCTATTGCATCGGGTGTGCTGGTGGATGCCGTCAAGGCCGGGATGAACCCTGGGATGGATGGGATCCCGGGACTTCCTGGAGGACCTGGTGGGCCCGGAGGATCTGGTGCTGGTGGTGCCGGTGCCGGTGCTGGATTTGGGAAGGGGAAACGGAAGATTGTGAGGGTACGTGGATGAGTAAGAGTAGGGAAATGTGGTGCAGTTGCGTGTTTGTGGTGAATTGTTGCAATTGTATCGCTGAATGAATGACATTGTGTGTTTACACTCAACGACGCGAGTGCGCATGACGGGTCTGCAAGATAACACGACCGTGATCACGATGCAGTACAAGACAATCGGTTCATGTCAGTTCTCTACGATGACATTCCCAACAATGTCCTTCACGGCGTCCGCCACGATTTCGATGCCCATGCAGTGTTTGAAGAGCAATTTCTCCAAGCCTAATCCTCGTCTCTTCTTCCGCTCTCTCTGCCAATCAAAAAATGATTTAACCATATTTTGTTACCCTTGCTACTAAAGTCCAGTGGTTTCCGGAACAGAACCGACGGATCGAAGACCAGGATAGGACACAACGCGCAGTGTGCGACACGAATCACAATCATAGATCAGTTTTCCCTCCGGTTCCCCTTCCAATGCCCAACTCGCGCATGCATGAGAGGGACTGGACAGTGTAAGGAAGGCCCTAAGGAATAGAAGATATCAAAGGCGGATTTCAGAGATCTCGGTGTTGTCCCGAAAGAACTGAGTCCGAATTATTTTGAGCTCGAATGCCTGGGTTACACCATTCATGTTGTGTACCATGTGCAGCAGGTTCTCAAGTATAGGGAAATATTCCGATGTGGCACCAGACAACACCACTCTGGATACTGAATGTCGAAAGAGTTTCTCTGGTTGTGTTCCTGAACGATAATCTCGAGAAACGGCCGTCAGAACATATTGAGGAAGGTTGTGGTTGGTGCATGAGCGAGCCTTCAAGCAGTTTGATTGAAAAAGCCTTCGTGAAATCATCACGCAAGAAGTGATGGAGATTGGAGGACTTTGCAGCGAACCATCAGCTCGTCGGATCTCCACGTTTTTATGGTGAAGCGTGTGACGTTGGATAAATTTGACGGGAGGTAGTACCAGTTGTTTTTGGTGATTGCATCTACACACCAGCCTTGGCATGATCTCGCGGTCGACGCATGTTGTCGACAAGACGTCCAAACATTTCCTGAGACTGAGGCCCATGGACTGATGAGGTGCGCAGCTGTCGATAGACAACGGTCTGGATTATGAACATTCTGAAAATGGCCCCAAACGACCTTGGATTCGTTATCCACAGGTACGTCCATAGCGACGAGTCAGCCAAGGGATATTTCTCCATTCTGCGCAGAAATGTGTCGCAAAATTCCTAGAAAAAAAAGCAAAAAACCGTCGTAGGTCCCGGCCGTCTTTGAATCACCTTTGTCCCATTCATTTGTCGCTCCATCGTTGACGAGGTGGCCTTGGATGCTGTACCTCGTGATGGTCGAACAAAAGAAGGAATCGCAAGTGGAACTTAACACTGTATCTACCAGGTTGTGCATTCATTTTAGTTGGGCCAGTCAATGGGTCGGTGGCGAGGGTGGCAAAGACGTGCGTGACTCATCTCACACAGACCGACTGTGGCCCAGTCCATGCTGCAAAGCGATGCTCGAGTGGTTTGGCCGGTTTATTGATATCATGGTCAACGAGGAACTGTTGTAATTGAGGTAGCCTCGCCTGCCAATTCTCCAGATGTTGTTCTTGTACAGGAGTAGTCAAGGAAAGAAACTGGAAGCGTTGAGGTTTCATGGATGGATACACGAGGAGTTAGGACCCATTTTGTAGCTCACCCGAATCGTCGAGCCATAATGCATGTGAGCACTGGCTGCTCGATATGAATGTACATGTTTTCCGAGTACATCACGCGTGGAGATTTATCTGATGGTTTGATGCCAGGTAGACCTCCATCGATATCGGTGGCATGGACGCGTCGTCGGTGGCATGGGCCTATCACGCGTGCGTCACGCATCACGCATCACGCGTATGTTATCCATATATATCCATTGCGACTAGTGTCCTTCATTATCAAAACTGGAAACATCTCCGAGAAAAGGGTAAAAGCAAGCAAGGGAGGCGAAAGATGAAAACGACGGGAAAGAAAGGGCGTTCTCAACGACCAAGGCAGAAAGGAAGGGGAAGCCCATTAAGCTGCTTTGGATCTAGTAGTATAAGCGGATGGCTCGTCCAATTCATCCTCGACAGCTTTCCGTCCTTCCTCCGTCAACAAAGACCAACCATTGGAAAGATCTTGCTCAAAATACCTCGGTACGAATCTACAGCACGTTAGAGCTCTCCAAGGAAGAAAGAAACGCGGACTGACTCAAGACCCTTTCTCTTCCTCTCAGCCGTCTCGTCCCTCTGCCTCTGCTCGATCACCACCTTTTCCCTCGTCGCATCCGCAAACTCCTTCTTGATCAAGTTGTCCGTCACATTATACCACAACTTCCTGCTCTCCCTCTCCGACTGTTTCTCCAACGGCCTGACGATCTTGGGGACAACCTGCAGCGTTTGTAAATCCATCAACGGCGTCCACTCGCTCTCGCCTCCCAACCCAGCTCCGCCAAGTCCGCTGCTGGTGATGTCGATTCTGGAGGTGGCAGCGGAGGAGAGGGTGCTGGATGTTCCGACGGATAAAGGGGTATGAGAAGGGGTGGGAGAGGAGGCAGCAGAGGACGGTACGGTTGTGAGAGGGTATGAGCCTGTACCCACTCGACGCCATCGGACGAGACCCCTCCATGTGCCATCAAGGACAGCTACGACGTGAGATTGGGGGACGTGCTTGACTCTAGTCCATGCTTGGTATTGTGTATCGGTATCGTGAACGGTATGAATGACTCCTTCGACCAAAAAGTGGGCTCTTCCTAACCATGACTGCAAGGGAATAGATAGATGAGAAAAGGGAAGCAAGGATGAAGGCGCCATGTACCTCTTCTTTGTATTCAAGAATAGTTCTAAATTTTCTTCCAGGTTTCCCTCCATCACAAGTGATGATCGTCGATTCCGAAACCGTAGCATAAAAACTGCCTCTAAAGATACCATTGACCATCGCAATGGGATGCGTGAGATGATACTTCTCGCCCTCTCCAAAACCACCGGTGATGTTGACGAAGATGCCTTGGTTGAACTCTCCGGGGGCGACACGCAAAGTGGTACCGGAGACCTTGATCGCGACCTGATCGATGCCCATCATTTCCAAGTCTCTTTGAGGGCATGAAGCGAAATAAGCGGAAACGGGTGGATGGTGGGAGACTTGTTCTGTTACGTATACGACACGTAATGGATTTGAACCTGTCACACCGTCACCTACACCGTTGGCGATGGGAGTGACGGGGCTGTTGAGGCTTAGGTTGGAGAGTTGGGCGGCAACGTTGCCAGTGCTGAGACTGGGTTGAGGAGAGGTTGCGGCTGTAGAGGGCGTCTTGGCTCTGGAGAGCATACTAAAAGCGCTTCGGGTGCTCTTGGAGCTACGAGCGCTCTTGATACTGGCTGAATCGGAGGGAAGCGGGTCGAGGGAAGAGACGGGGGCAGGTGCAGAAGTGTAGATTTGAGCGATGGGTGGTTGAGTGAGATCGTTGGGGTAGATGAGGGGTGGGACATCCCAATGAGCACGGAAATGTTCACCAAGGACCGAGTTGTAGGGTTTGCAAAGCTTGCCATGCTAGAAAGAATGAAGATGAGTGTGATGGGACACAGGGGGGGGTGTACGTACGACAAACTTGAGATCCTTGCTGAAAGCAAAGCGGATGACGGCCAACATTCTCTCGAAAGGGTCGGTCGAGTCATTGATACTGTTGAGATGACCATCGGACATGAGGGTGGAGATGGTAAAGTGAAAGAACGTACGCAGCAAAGATGTCGGGTCTGTCCAGGTACTGCCAGTACTCCAGATTGGGTATAGGTTCCAACAAAGAGGCGGGCAAAGAAAGACGCCTGTGACGAGAGATGTGAGAGAGGTGTCGAGATGATAAGGACAAGAGACGAACATGGTGGCGATGTCCTTGACTCCCAAACACTTTTTGACGAGCTGGACGATCATCTTGAGCTTTCCCCCCTCGCCCGCTTCACCGGAGTCGGGGACTGAGATGGGTTCTGGAGCGTCTTCATCGACCAGAGCGGGATCCTGTCCTGGATACGACATCAAGAGAGGAGGAGGAGGAGAGACCAAACTGATCCAAACACCGGGTCAGTACACACGTCATTGGCAGTGTCCTAACTAAGTCACGTGACTGTAAATGGCCTGATTCTCGTTTTCTCTTCTCCTCCTCCATCTCAGCCCACAAATGCCAGAAAGCCTGCCCGCCTCTGACCTTGGCCTCGATCCCTCTGACCCGCTCAACCTCCTCATACACAACTCCCCGACGGATTCCACTGAGCGCGCTGACATGTTCACCGACCAGGCTTCTCCTCCAGATTGGTCCCAGCTCGCCAATCTCTGGCCATCCATGGACGACGCCAACCACACCGATCTCATCGACGTTGCTGACCTAGCCCCGCTCTCCATTCACTTGGACGACGCCATGACCATCGAGCCTAGCGCCCTTCACTTTGATCCCGCCAAATTCACACCCACCTTTGAAGACTCCTTTGCACCTCACTCTCCAGACATGATGCTGCCTTATCCCTTCTCTTTCCATCCTAGTGCATCCCGCTCGGTTTTGTCCGTAGAGACCACCCCGACCAGCAGTGCCTCTGCATCACCAATTCCACCCCCAGCTTCTTCCGTTCCCCTAGACCCAGCGGCCGAACTCGCACAACGAGTCCGAGAGTCAGCTGGCGTCATGCTAGCCGTACCCGCTGCCTCCCATCTCCCCGGTTACAACCCCCTCAATGGCACATACGCACGTACGTCTTTTTTTTACGCCCCACACCACTCTCGACTTATCCCACCTAGATACACTCTCACCAGACGAGCAAGCCAAAATACCCATTCCGTCCCTCACTCCGTCTTCTGCCACAGGATTACAAGGCCATACCTCTTCCTCTCCCTCGTCAGCCGAATCCACTCCTCCCCCTACCACTCCTCCAGCCTCCAGCGATGCACCTAGTCCTTCCAGCGACGCCTCACCCTCCAACGCAGCTCCCGCCTCCATCAAATCTTCACGCCCCAAAACAAGCCACACCACCATCGAGAGACGATACCGCAACAACCTCAACGCCCGTATCCAAAGTCTCCGCATGGCCGTCCCCGCTTTACGGGTCCTCGAAGACCGCGAGGCCATCGCCAACGTCGGCACCGTGAGCAAGAAAGTCAAAGTCAAAATCAGCGCGAATGCCGTTATCAGAGGCATCAAGAGCGAGTGTTTGCCAGGAGGCGCTCCGCTCGAGGGAGAGGTGGATGTGATTGATGAGCGAGGCTTTGTGGATGGCGTCAAGGTGGCGAGAAAGTGTAGTAAAGCTAATGTGTTGGGAAAGGCCGTGGAGTATATCAGGTTCGTGGATCTTGTGCTTTCTCGTCCTTGGACTCATTGCTCTGTAGGGTGTTGAAGAGACGAGAACAACGTCTCAAGGCTGAGCAATCTGGACTTAAATCCCTCATCTCGGGGTTAGTAGGCGGACCGGCCCTCCTCCGCGAATGGGAGCGTGAATGGAGGGAGAGGTTTGGTGGAGAAGAGAAGGATGAAGTGGAGGGTGATGCCGATGATGAGGATAGCGATGATGAAGAGGAGGATGTGGAGGATGATACCGTTGGGAAGAAGAGAAAGAGAGCCAAGATGTCCGCTGCCACAGCGTCTGGCTCCTCCAGTCCTCCTGCCTCTGCTGCACCGAAGAAGGAGAAGGAGAGCACGACCAAGACCGCGGCGAGTGCCAAGACGAGTGCTCCGCTGCCTATTGGACCAGATGGACAACCGGAAAAGAGGAAGAGAGGCAGACCGCGAAAAGTCGTTCCTCCACCTTTAACGACGGTCCCAGCGACTTCTTCATCGCCAACACCAGCGCCGGCTGCAGCTCCTCCCCCGATCGTAGCTCAACCTTCGCCATTGTTCCCTGAACTCAAGATGGACACGACGCCATATATGCCACAACACGAGTCGCATGGGCAACAGTATATGCTCGCTGTCTTTGCCTTGTTCTCCTTTTTCAATTCTCCCCTCACCCCCTCGTCAAGTAGACAGGGACATGCGCATACAGGCTCAGTCCTCAACTCTGTTCCTCACAACGATCATACCCTCTCCGCCGTCATGTCGTGGCGAGATTACGTGCACGTAGCGCAGCTGGGCATTTCCGCCATCGTGTTGTGTTATATCCTATGTGGATGGTTGGGTGTCAGCCAGCGGTGGAAGACTAAATCACAACCAGTCTGCGAGGAGGACAAAACACAAGGACAACAGGCGTTGGCTAGGAAATGGGCAGAGGAGGTCCTTACTGCCCAGCCATCAGACGAATCTACTCAAACCGGCCTCTTTACGCAAATCCAGCTATACCGCTCGTCTTTGTCTTATTCCCCGTCGGATCTGGCAGTGGTCGCCATCGCCTCGTTTGGTGGATGGGGACGCATAGTGGGGAGGAGGGTCGGTCGTAAGCTGTGGACCCAAGCACAAGCTCGTGCCTCCACTTTTCCCTCATTGAAGGGTTACGAAAAGATGGTTTTGGCAGACTTGAAATCCGTCGATGAAGCTTTTGGGATTCTCGTCGCCCGCTCCACCGTCCGTGCCTCTGTTTCTGGCTTGGAGTCGGAGTCGGACGACCCGATGAGAGTGTTGGCTCAGACGGTGGTGTTGAGGAAGCTCAAGGGGGTGTTGAGAATGCTGTTTGTGAGCGTTGTGAATGGGGGGTGTGAGAGTGGGGTGAGCATTGGGGACAAGGAGGAGTTGGTGAGGGTGTTGAAGGAGTTGGGTGCCGTGTCCTCGTCGGCGGCGACGAATGTGGATGGGCAACAAGTGGATATGGGTGTGATTGGGCAAGTGTTGGATGAGGTGTGCGAGTGGATCAGTGGTGCAGCGGGTACGACGACTGTCACTGATGAAAAGACCAAGGAGTTGTTGGAGAGGATCAGAGGGTTGTCGTCTACGTCGACGAGGAGGAGCCGTTATGAACCTATGGATGACGATTCTGGGTTTGAAGAAGGTTTCGAGTCTTCGGAGGATGGCGATGCTGATGAAGAAGGGCGGATGAGCCATGTTTCTGATGACGACCATGACGACGAGAATGAGGGAGAGAGGGAGGTTGAGGATGTAGGCGGCGTGGTTGAGAATGAGATCAAGCCGTTGTTGCTCTCCTTGGTGCTTTATCGCCAGTTATTCGGTGAACGCTGCGCTGTTGGAGCTGGGTATGTGTTTGGAGGGGGGTACGAGATAAAGATGATGTCGTTGGAGTTGAGAAGAGCTTTGGGGAGTCGTGTGTTTGATGAGAGATACGGTGCTTCCGGTGCGAATGGACATGAAGAAGAGAGGAGAAAGGAGATGGGGGATAGCGTTGAAGATGCCAGAGATAGAGTTGTGGATATGATTGTTGAGTTTGAGAGGAACGGGAGGAGGAGGGTGTAGACTGCTCGGCATCATGCCACCGACATTTCTTCCTCTCGAGTTCTCTGTATCGTGTGTTCTCATTGCTTGACTGTCTGTTCCCATCTTACTACCCTATCTCATTCGACTATTTCCACTTGACTCTATCCCTTGCGACTCACTTTTGGACGTACAGTACACATATATTTCGATTCTATTCATATCTTATGATCGTTTGTCGAATTCGTAGATCGAATGGAGTGATAGCAGTACGGATTATATGGATAATGATAGATGTAATGAAAGCTCTGAAGATAGCAGCATGCGATGCACTCGAGCCCGGGCGACAAACGATTTCAAGTGGGCATCGCACCAAGATGTCTAATAACTTTTCACACCAACGACGGTCGACGTAGCCTTAAATCGCTCTCTCAGCGTTCACAGATTGTCTGGACAGTCAATGTGCGCTCTAGGAGTCAGAAATGCATCTCTATACAGTGCATGACTTGCAGTACCGGTGAAGTTTCCCATCACTGATTGCGGTGTGGGTCTAACAACCATCATCTCTTCAACCCAACAGTCGACTCAAAGACATACAACCCATCAACCTCGGGCCCATCCTCATCTAACCCCACTCCCACCGGCTCGATTATGATCAAATCCAACCCCAATCCTAGCAGCCAACCGTCTCGCCTGATTCATCTTCATCCTCCTCGTTCTCACCACCACAACGCCGATTGCCAAAATGACAAAAAGCAGATTGGTGCCGACAAATTCGTGGAAATCGGCACGTTCTTGGGCGATGAGACGACCGCATGATTCCCAGGCTAGGACTTCGGTGGATGGATGGGTTGAGGATGTGTGGTCGAGTGGAGAGGATCCTTCCTCTTGGTCTGAGGCGTTGGTGTGTGATGAGGAGGAGGAGGAGGAGGAGGAGGAGGAGGAGGAAGAAGAGTCGGTTGCGTTCACGCAGTGCATTAGTTGTCTATTGCCGAATGGCTGACAGAACGGCTCGTCTAGCTGTCAACCCAAGTCGTGGACGCATTTGGACGATTGAGTTTTATATACGAAGAAAAAGGTATTACGTGGGGTGACTTACTGCGTCAGGAGGGCAGCTAACGCATTCGCCCCAAGGTCTACACATCAAGGCAGCGCGCACGGCTTGGTTATCGTTATTAGCACGAGCATTTTCTTCAGATTCAGAGAGTAATCTTTCAGGCTTGTCGGGTACGCGAGGATGAGATGGAGGCGGTGATATAGGAGGCGTCGCGACAGCAAATAAAAGTTTATTTTGAGCTTGCAGAAGGGGTTGGAGGTGCTGTCTTGCTGCTTGTATGGGTTCGCATATGGAGGCCAAGAGAAGGCTGAAACGATTAAAATTTTCATTGATGCATAACCGGGCAGATGACGAGCTTACAAACGTGTCAGTATCAGAGTAGGCGATGTCGTTAAGGGCATTGGGGTACCATCCACGTTGTCCTTCACCGACATCAACGACGACAAGGACACAGCACAGTCGGCAAGCGCCGACTCGTCATGTGATCTGACCCGCTATTACCGCTGCCAGTTCATGGTGCTTCATATGCACCTTGGATCTAGCGCATTGGAGCTCGACAGTCCATTCTGCAGATATTAAACAATCGGGGCCAATGATCCGAACGTGCGGCTGGCATAAATAAGACGAGGTAATTCTGCATAACATGATTCATTCGCGTTTTTATGGTGGGCAGAGCAATAGCCCCTATCGGCCTGTTCACCAGGCGGTTCATGTTCGTATTCCAGAGGTCGTCTCGGAGATGATCACAAATCTGTGCCAGATCCCAATTTGAGCAGCTACGCCACAGAGTATCAAAATGGAACTAAACAAATCGGGAAATTGATGTGGCAATTGGCATTTGAGGCTCCCCTTCACGCGTCTCTTGTTCCTTTCATCTCACTACTTCCACCTCGCTCACCACCTACATCTCTTCTCGCTCTCACATCTTCAGTGCTCAACCTTACTACTTGTCTTCTAACCATGTCGGACATTAACAGCTTGATCCCTCATCAAGTGACGGATTTCCAAACCCGCGCTGAGCACTTTGATTATCTCCTCCAGTTGTGTGGTTTCATCTCCGGACATGCTCAAGTGTTCAATTCTCGATGGACTGGTTACTCTGTCGTAGACACCGAGACCTTCGTTGCCAACCTCATAATCGAGCTGCCCACAACCCGTCCCAATATGCTTAACGCTATGTATGTGCTTCGCGTTCTCAATGTGTTCAACGAGTAGACTGACTGGACTGCTACAGAGACAACATCACTGCACGGTTACGTGGACGTGTCGAGTACGTGTTCCTCGAAAGATATGACTACGTTGCCACTGACTGACTCGTCTTGCAGCAATGCCACGTCCTCCCAGTCCCCAGCAGTTGCCACTAATACTGACGCCAACGACGAAACCCCAAACGCAGACCAACCTAGCTCAGCACTCCCATCTACTGTCGCGAATACTGTGTTGCCACCATCAAATGCTTCTGACGGCCAAGGGGTGAGTGCCACAGACCTGGACGGCAACACCAACACGTCAGGTACCTCCCCTGGCGCGGCTTCTTCGAGTACTACACCGTCAACTTCCAATGGGGCACTCTCTATCAATGCATCAGCACCCCCTGTCCAGAACGACAATGGCAATGACACCCCCAACGACACTGATATTGTCCGGGCCATCGCCGTACCTTCAACAACCGACGTGCAACCTGCTACGACAGTAGCCACAGCACTTGACACATCGTCATCGGTAAACCCTGCACCTGCAGTTACCGACTCGTCATCAGTGGCGACTCCAGCACCTACCACATCCAACGCGCCACCTGCTGTGAAGTCTGCTCCTGCAGCTTCCATTGGTTCTGCAGCTAGTTCTTCGCCTTCAGCAAGTGACGATGCAACAGGTACTTCAGCAAACACTGGTCACACTCCAGCGCCTGCAGGCCCTGGAGCACAAGAGATAGAGACCTCGACCGCAGCCTCTTCTGGCCTTGCCTCTGGTGCAGCAGCAGCATCAGCAAACAATGGTTCCACACAAGTGCCTACTGCCACTGCAGCACGAGCTGCAGGGACATCAACCGCAGCTGATCCGTCTACCCAAACTCTAGCTAACGACAACGCCACACCCACCGCTGCAGGCAATTCGCAACCACCAACAGCGACTGCTGCAACCATGGACACCACTTCCGCTAACAACTCCGAGTCTGTCACTCCTGTTCCAGTTCAACAGACAGCCACACACCCTCAACACCCACCTCAGAGCAACATCGTCCGGTGTCGAGTAAAGCTGCAACGCAGTGGGGCAGCTTTAGACATCACGACTGATGCAATTCCCTTGTCGGAAGAGTTGAGGGTGTTGCGTCCGAGGACACAGCCATTGCGGAGACAGATACCAAGGGCGCTACATTTGGAAGGGGTCGACGTACCAGAGGAGGAAAACATCCAGAAAAACAGTGCCAATGCTCAGCCAGGGCCATCAGTCGCTATGGATAGGGACCAGCAGCACAAGGATGAGGAGGAAGAGCGTGAGGAAGGCCCTACTGCAGAAGCTGAGGTCAAGCCCGAGGAAGCTCAAGAGGGGAAGGGGCGTCCTATGACGCGCTCAAAGAGAATGTCCACAGGGGGGCGCAGGGCCAAGGCACGGCAGATTGAGAAGGGAAAGGAGAAAGAGAAAGAGAAAGAGAAAAAAGCGCCGAGTAAGGGAACGGCCAAGGGGAAAGAAAAGGATCAGGAGGTAGACGAGGGCAAGGAGGAACCAATTGAAGGAGAAGAAAGCAAGCCGACAACGAAAGGGAGGAGAGCGACAAGGACGACTACGGCAAAGGGCAGTGCGACGATTGCCCAGCCAATTCATACGACGGAGGCACAAAAAGCCACCATTTTGGCCTCCAACAAGACTAATGCGGAGGCAACGTCCTCCGTCGCACCTTTGGCGGACGGTGTTCAGCCTTCTGCACCAAGACGCTCGTTGAGAAGAACGAAGAGATCACGAGAGGAAGATGAAGTAGATCAAAAGTACGAGGACGCGAGACCCACAAGGCGACTTCGTACCACAAAGAAGAGAACAAACTAGATCGTCTATTTGGATGCTTCCAGTGTGCTGGAGATTATCTTGAATGTTTCCCCATTGACGTACTGTAGGTTATGGCAAGTTTTGTTAGCATCTCATCGTTTCTGTCATTTTTACCGGATCACATACCATCTTACGCATTTTCTTGTGTCACTAGTCATCTCGAGCGATACCCCACCTTCAGCGACATCTAATTGACCGTCACATTACTTGTATCAATATATCTGCAGGATTTCTCTTCGTTTTCAGCCTAATCGAGCAATCAAGCGATGGCCACGATCTACGTTGCATGGATGCCAAAGCATCGCATCAGCTTTAACTTATCTAGGTGGGTGATGAAGTTGAAAATACTTACCAAGATAAGGTCAAAGGATGCTCCCATGCTGATTTTTTACCCTAGATCAAAGACATGGTTTGCCCGCAACATGTCAAAGCACTCACATGACGATCGATGAAGATAAGTCGTTGACAGTTGGTTACGACTGAGGCTGTCTACGTGCCAGACACAGGGCAGAACGGCTTGCGAGATGTGACCTTGGGCTTGTCAGAGCGGTAAAGGCGATATCTGTGAGCCATGAGGGGATCCCGAGGCTCTGCTGGCTGAAATTTCGTTTTTTAAAACCTCATTAGGCACGACAATGGGTGCGTTGTTCTCCATAGACCTTTCATATGCTTGTAAGGGATTTGAAAGAGAGAAAAACTGTTTGTATGATTTTGCTGAAGTACCTTTGTCTGCTATGCCTTTAGCCTTTTGGGATGGGCCTAGGAGAGATAGTGGAGCATGAGTGCATCAAAGGAAATGAGGTAGAGAGCTGGAGCTTGCTCAGTTGCTGTGCCGATGGGCCCATGACATTAATGACACGTGATGGTGTGTCCTGTGGTCGAATTTTCCCTATGTTACTCTCAGAGAATGCCATCTAGTGGCAAAGAGGAGCACATATTTGCTGATCAGCCTCAGTCTTCCGAAGCTAGCGTGACGTGTTAAAAACTCGATCATGATCAGAGGGAATGCCTGTCACTAACTTTAGATTAATAAAGGCCCGCACGATGTCTGCTCCCTGCGTTCGCAACGTCCCATGCTAATCTCGCATACAAAACTTTGTTCTCTATTCCACTTGAACGGGAGGATGAATTCTCTCCCATATCAATGTCGCTTGAAACAAACCGATCGAGTGTTCTCTCGAATCTAGTAATGTATGCAGAAGCGTCCAAGCTAGGATGCGGCATGCCCATCACTGCGACAAATAATCACTGTACTTTCGCATGTATTACACCCTACACGTCGACTGCCCGAAGGACCGACGTAAGCATCTTTAGCTGGGAGGTTTTCGAATCGAGGACATAAAGCTGCCATCGTCGGTTTCAAAGGGTTGACAGATGCAAATGACGCAACCATGTTAGCTGAACCCATTAATGCCCAAATTGGCACGACACTGATAAAGTGAAGTGAAGACAATTTGACGAGTATAGCATGGGAGAATAGAATCTCGAGAAAGCATGCAAGTTTATCCTCCTGACACCTATAATCGAATTGTCAATATTAAGCAGGTTCTGGCATCAACAACCACCTTCAGCAGGTTCAAAAGAGCGGCAGAAGGCGATCAAAGGTTTATTCAAGCCCGAGCTTGCGTGGAAATGGCCAGGTTTTATTAATTACGTTACCGTGTGTAGTCGCGATGTGTCGGAGAGTCTGAGCCACTCGGCGTCCAACTGCTGTTTCGTTCTCCAACATCCAAGGTGAGTATTTAGAATCATGAGTCGGTGTCACAGCTTATGCTTATATGATGTGCTACCAATAATATAGCCATCTCTTGTCTAATTGCTACTCTATCAAGCCTCGAAGTCTCAATCACCAACGAGCACGAAATACGACAAACATTCTTCTGCCAGCGACGTGGCGCACCTCGTTCAGATCCTCGGATTTCACCAGAAGTAGCTCGCGCGACCCTTACAACATTGTCTCCTCACTTCGACTCCGTAGGAATATGGTTGGAAAGCTTTCTCCCGAATTGATTAGCAGGATCATTTCTTATCTCATCAGCGACGTCATTCGAGTCGGGGACATTGTTGAAGATGGCGGCTTAAATGCGTATACGCCTATTGCCGACTTTTGCTTCTTCTCCTGGGTTGGCGTCACACAGTTTTGTACGCGATAGAGAAATGTCGCTTTGGCCGATTCTTCATTGTGGGCGTAGTTTTCTACCAATTTGGGATGGCTCCGGGCAGTTTTGACCCGTTCCAATCCCGAACGCTTCATATTGACACTTTCCTCCCCCCCGTGAGGGATGGTAACGGCCATCCACCGATCAGCTACTCTCCTGTTTCGACTTCTTGTTGCAAATATGCACCGAGTCTACTCCTTGAATCTTCGACGGCAATGCAGCGAGTGGCACTTCCGTTTACTCCGAAATATACCAGCTCCTCAACTAGAAGTATTACAATTCTTCAAATTTGGACACCAAAACCGTGACAATGACTTGGATACCACCGTCCTGTGCCCGATCAAGTCCACACCAACATCATGCCAAGGTTATGCCAACTCTATGTGCAAACACACTCTGGCGGACACTGGGATTATCTCCCCCCGTCACAGTTACCCAAGTTACCCAACATCACGGATCTCACACTTATCGACATGCATGTGGAACAACAGCTGGACTTGATCTCTCGCTGCAAAGCCGCCCGGTATTTAAAATCATCCATGCCCGAGAACTTGCGGTTCTTAAGGGCTTCCTCTCTCTCCCATATGCCCCCCAACATGCATGCTCATCAGATCAAATACAAAACGATAAACTCACCTGCGGTTGTCATCCATGTTACACTGCGCATTATGTCCTATCCTGGTCTTCAATCTCTTTTCTTGGGACCGCGACGCTACTTGGATCCACTAGATTTCAAGGATAGAAGAAGCAAAGCATGGTTTAAGCACCTGATCGATTCCCTGAGAGAACGGAAGAAGCGAGGACTTGGCTTGACAGAGTTGTGTTCCAACTCTCGTTGCAAAAACCTCGAAGAGGTTCTGATTGAAGTGAAGGAGGTCGTTGAGAATGTTGTAGTGGAGAGCTGATATAAATAGTGCTCCTTGCTCGTCGGCCATGTTTACGCGACTAGTAACAGGACGCTGGCATTGAATAAACAATTATGATGACCATCGGCAACATGTTGCACTGGCTGATTTCAAGAGGCTGGGCCTGCAGAATTGCCGATTTACTTGGTTTGAGTTTCGAGCTTGGACCCACCGGCGACGCTTCTGTAATGCTCCTTGGCCAGTCATATCCTCGCTGTTCATACTCGCTGTTAATATGGAGTTTGTTAAGCTCCAGTGCGTACGTGGCGTTGGATCCGATACCAGGAGAAAGCCGAAAGGGCAGCTCTTTGTCGCATTATGTCCAATATAAATAATTGCACTCTCATAACCGCATCGTCGGCATCGTTCCTTGCACCCTTTTCTCGTTACTCGCTCACATTCTCAAACCGATGACTGAACAAACACCTCGGCTGAGTCGGCTCGATATTCTCACGTTTGACTCTCCGATGCTCTATAAATATACATGGCCTCTTCTTATTCCTGCTACCAGCAGTCCACATTCAAACGTAGACCAACGTGGTATGGTACATGCAATGGACTCTTCTGCCTTTGACGTTGTCCAATGAGTCACCTAACCATAATCTGCACTATAAAACTCTGAAATTGAAATAGACGTAGCGGTCATACATTTTTGCCTCCGAGTCACTGGCCTCACTCGGGTGCAGCCGCGTCGGGTGCGCGCCTTTCAAATCCGTAATTTTCCGGGTCCTATTCAGCCTCCATGGAGAAAATCGCAATTCCAGGACAATATCACCACTTTTTCAATAGAAATTTACGAACACCAACTCCGATGTGTCTACCACGGATGGTCTCGGGATATGCGGTGATTTTTAGTAGACATTTCGGGGTCGGCCAATCGATATTTCAATGGCTTCAAGCTAAGTTTTCTACAACCTTGTTTCATTTCCCTTTTTCTTTTTTTTTTTTTCCATTTCACCGATTTCGAGACTCCGGGATGCATATTCCAGGGAGTCAATCATCGCGGGTCGTCGCGAGCGGTGTCTCAGCTGTTTAACGCGTTAAGAACCGTCATGCGTGCCTTTCGACACGAACCATGAACCATCATGGCCGTCATGACACCCCCGCTATTGTCAGCCAAAGTCGTCGCACTCGATGCGGAAATCGCTAAGATGGAGATGAACTTGATCAATCTTCGGCGTCACAGGAACTCAGTGCTGCCCGTAGGCATGCTTTTGCCGGAGCTGATTAGTGGCATTTTGAGTCATCTCGTTGACCAGCACATTGAAGAGGAAGAAGAGGCGAGACACCATGTGAAGTCAAGGTCTAGTGGCCTTTCCTATTCTTGGGTCTCTGTAACGCAGTTTTGTGCGCAGTGGAGGAGTATTGCATTGGACGACTCAGGACTCTGGACCCACCTCTGGACCGACAACTTCGAATGGCTCAAGGTCTTCATCGAGCGCTCCAAGGATCGATTATTGCATATCGATACAATTCCAACGTTGCACGATGATCATCCGGGCTACCACCCTGATCGATTCGACTACAATAGAAATTATGAAATGTTCGAACTCGTCGTCGACAACATGTACCGGGTCTCTCGTCTAGACGTCGGACCAGAAGGCACGATCTCTCGGTTAAAAGGTGTCCCAGCTCCTCAACTAGAAGTATTACGCTGCATTGAGGACACAGACCCCTTCCGGACCTACCCTTCCATTTCTTTCAACTCCTCCAACTCGGTCCTCTCCAACACCATGCCAAATTTACGCAAACTACGTGTAGACCCATGCCCTCAAAACGAGTGGAATTGCATCCTCCCCCTTGACATGCCTACTGTCACTGACCTCACTATTGGGCAATTAGACTTCGAAGACCAGTTACACCTCATCGATCGTTGCAAAAGCATTCAAAACCTATCCATCATGGGAAAAGGCTTCCGGCCTGACCCTCTTCACAAACCCTTTCTAGTCGAATTGCCCAATCTGCAGCATTTACATTCTGCGAACGTACCTTGGGCAGTATTCGAATGCCTCGCTATTCCGTGCTTGCAGCAGATAGACCTCACGACGTATTGGGATTACGGGTATAGCACCGAGGCATTTTCTGTCCTGACCAATCTGGTCCAAGCTTCGCCGACGCTCTGGGATGTTACACCTTTGACCATCCATGCCGATTGCAAGTCCTTCCACTTTACTACCGAAGTCGCTTCCAACCGACCTCTCATAAAATTCACAATCGAATCATTCAGACGGTGCCCCCGTCCTGACCGTGCTGCATGCTTGGAAAGTTTCCAACAATTTGTACGCACAACGGGTGTTACAATTCAGTCGGTCGACATCAGTGGAACGGATCGCTCAGTCCTGCTGGACATTCTTTACTCCTTACAAGACCACCCTGATGTCCCTTCAATCTGCATTCGAGGTCTTTGTGGTCTTTGTACCTTCCTTTCCCTTGCCTGCATCAGTCAGCATGGATGCACATCCAGTAATTGCGGTCGTTGCGCCTTTCCAGGTTTGACGACTTTGATTTTTGATGTGTGGGACACCGGACAAGATCAAGCATATGAGTCCGAAGATGAGAAGATCAGGGTGTTGGTAGAATGGCTTGGAGAGCGGAAGAAGCGGGGGCACGGTTTGACGACGTTGCACGCCAAGAACAGCAGAGCGATACAGGGAGTGTTGACTTCGGTAAAGGAATCTGTCGACAATGTTATTGTGGAATTCGAATCGTGATGTGGTAAACTGCGTACCTAGCCTGTAACATAGACGCTGTTGCTATTGATTACACTCGGCTTGTCAAAGGTCTGGTACAAGGTTTGTCCACTTGGCCTTGAACGCATCGAGCCGCGAAAGAAATAAAGTATTGCCGTAAGTTCAAGAAGATCGGTCACTTTTGCAACAAAAAAAAATTGATATTATTGCCAGCGCCAACCTTTCTAGACCATGACATGTCGACAGCCCAAATGATCCAACGGGAGATTACTAGCGAAATCCAAGGGAAAAAAACAGACAAGAAAACAAGGTGAGGACTGGCAAGTAGAACAGCGATCAACAGGAGCAAGAATAGGGAAGACGGTATGAGATCCAAAGACAAAGCGTCCACCTATACCGACAGTACAACTACTAGCACTGGTACTTGGTGAATATGCACAAGGATGATTGCGGGTGATGAACGAAGACAGGTTTAAAATGCATGCATTGGATGGAGTGATCGACTACTTTGATGAGCTCGTAACATGTCGTAGACATCACAAGATCTGCCGGAAGCATTGGGACCGCGGATTGCAAGAAAGTATGATAACGGGTATGGAGGTGATAGATTGCTGGGTGAAAGATCCACAGGAGTTGATAATCTCGAGGGTTTAGCGGCTTGCGGGAAAGCAACATAACTGACCTGAGTTGTGCCATTGACGCTGTGGTTGCAGGAGGAAGAGGGGAGGGCATACATGACAAAATGATGGCGCATAGAGTGGGGAGGAGGGAGTAACACACAGACATAGTTAATCGCAGCAAGCTTGTGGTGCTGGTTCCACTTGATATTGTGACAAGTTATCTTCGCCGCGATTGGAATGGAGTAGCGTAATTCGGCTTCAAAAGTCGTAATTTCGCCACCGCACAGCTGCAAAGGACCTCGAGCAACATCCACCCACCAGCGCACCAGACTACAAGAAGAGCAGTACAAATACACAACGCACGGACAACCCAGAAAATCGTGACATCGCATGCCTTCTTGCTGATATCTTGTTCTGCCAGACAAAAGAGAATCCTGAAGGCGACAATAAAGAAGCTCCTGCTTTCCGTAGAAGCACGCTCAATGCAATGGTACTTCGTGTAAGTCTTCAGAGTCAGCTGGGTTGCCAAAGTCGACCTTGATCATGAGAAGTCCATCTTGCAGGTGCGCGTGGATGTCCTTGGGCTGCAATAGTGGAGGGTGAAATGATGGGCGATGACGATATATGCAAGGTATACACGCGGGTGGTTGAGTGAAAAAATGGAAAGAAGCAGCATGAAGAGAGTAAGGATAGAGGTATAGAAATATGGGAGAGAAGAACGGTGCGATGAGAAATATGGTCCACAAGAACGAAGAGAATGAGAGAGGGATGATAGGGAAGAGGGAGTGAAAATGGGATACGTACTTTAGTGTCAAGTGGTACAACGATTGTCCTAGTAAACTCTCCGTATTTCCTTTGTCTGTACACACCAAAGCTATCGTATCCAAGGCCATTCAATAACGTGGTCTTATTCCTGATGTTCTGGTCGCGAGATTGGGTAATATTCTCAGCGGTACCATTCCTCAGGCAGGGTTCTCCAAACTCGGTCATGGCGTCAGCCAAATCCTGTTGAATGACTTGAGCAACAGAGTCTTTCGCACAACCGGCTACGACCACTTGTCGCATCCTGTTGAATTTGCTTGTTGACAATGTGATGTTGATGTCTTCACGATCGACCCCCGGCAGCTCGAGTATACTCGTTAATGTGTTTCGTATTGGGTTGTATATTGTGTCTGTTGTCACGACTCGGACTTTGCTTCGGGGTTCGTTTGCATAGGCTTGGGAGCCCGAATCGAGTGGTACACCAGAGGATGATGCTGGATGACCGTATGTGGCGATGGTAGATGGTACAGCTCCACGAGATTGTGCAGCCGTGTGGTGTCCACGTAGAGGAGGATAGATTGTTGATAAAGGTACATTGGTGTTGAATATGGGAGAGCTGGAGCGAAAGAAAGATGAATGTATCTCAACACATCAGGACAAGTGACATTGGGATCTGGCGCACCTGACTGTTGAAGCCGGGTAGCCTATCATCCTTCCTGGCGCACTAGCAGGTGATGGCAAAGCGGAAGAACCCGCTCCTGAATGCCCCATAGATGATGTTCCCAGTTGTGGATTACTGACAACTCTCTGACGAGGTGGTTGCTGAATTGGGATCTGTGCGTTCACTGAGCGTCGGGCGCCCGTAGCTCCTGGAGCTGCACTTTGTGGACGATAGGGATGTTGTGACGGCGCGTGTGCACGTCCCGTTCGTGACATGAGTGAGGTGGAGGCTCCTGCGAGCGTTGGACTTGTACTTTATGTTTATAGGGAATGTGACACAGGTCAGGTGGCAGAAGAATGAACCTAAAAAAAGAAGTCTGACCTCCTGTCGAGTCGACAATGCCCTTGGCCCCACCCTGGAGCAGTGGGGCGGTGAAGCTGATGCAATCGGACTGGAGTACCATCATGCTGCGAAGTATGATTCTTAGAGTAGGCGGCGGATTGACTCGGAACGACAAGCCCAGGTGGAGGTAGGTCATCAATCCGAATGGTTTGGTGCTGAGAATAGATTTTCTGGGATGGAGGTCTTGAAATAAACTCGGGGACTTGGATTGGCTCAAGCTCTGGGTGCAGAGGTTGTCGGTGTCGCTGAAACTCTGCCTGGTGGTCCATAGAATCCCACATTGGAAGAGTATCCTGAGGGCTTGTTGGTGTAGAGAAACTATCGATGGGATGCGGAGGTCCTGCTGACCCTCCGGCAGTCGCATCTCCTGGGTTCGTACTCGATGCAACTTCTCCAAACTGACTAAATGTGTAGGATGTCATGGTAGTGCAAGCAGCGAAGTTAGAGATTATAGGGGCCTGTCTGAGGAGAGTGAGATGGTGGCTCAAGGGTATTATAGGAGAAAATAATAGTTCTTTACAGCAGCTGCAAGGATAGGGATCCTTTTTCTCGCATCATCAGCAACGCGTCTGTTATATTGGGTCGGCTGAAACCGTGACTTCCATAGATAGACTGTTGGCTCTCCAACCCGAGTCATCATTCCATGTTGATACAAGAACAGCACAATGTTACCTCCCATACACGGCACGGTCCCGAGAAACGCGTTCTAGGTGTCCCCGTTTGACGGAACAATGCTCAAGTGGGTAGTTACTCGTCACGTAACAATGCCTTCGGCGAAACGCGATCCGTCACAGATCACGCCCCATCAGGATATTTCACTCACGGCCGACTTAGCCGATGGCGCGAGGCCCGCCATGCGCTGATAGGGCGGAACCATTACCATATTTGGTTAAAGATGGCGGGAGAATGTTGGAGGCGGAGCGGTGTTCAACGTTCCAGTCATCGCTCATCAGTGATCACTCCGCCGTGAGGCGCATCATTGGTGACTCTGATATTACTCAATAAATGAGTACCCTGCGCTGATTCGTCATTAGAATGATACAATGATAGCAATGTTGAAAACGGGAGGGAATGTAGAACCAAGATTACGAACACCTAAAAGCACCGATAATAGGGAGGACAAGGGCTTGACCAGATCGAGACGGAGAATGGACAGGATGGCGAAGTCTGGGGAAGTGTTCTCTAATTGCACAGGTAACGAAATAGAGAGCAATAAAAAAAGTAGAAGCATAATCCAGAAAAGGAGGAACAAAAGGGAAAAACAATACGGCAACTCAGTCTCGCCGTCCAACTCTAATCAACATTGTTCCCGCCTCTCATCGCGCGGTCTACGATCTGTCGTTGTTCATTTCGGTATGGATCGAGCCTTCCTTCGCTTCAGTGTTCACACCAGAACTATGCGAGTTTCCAACTTGAGTTCCCGCTGATGATGATGAAGATGACGATGATTCATGTTCTCCCCTCTCGGAAATTGCTGCGACTGTTGGAGACAGACTCTGGCTTCCCGCTCTGCTCCTCGGTACCAGAGTTCCTGTCTCAGCAATTCTAGCACCCCATTCAACACTTCCTCTCCTGCTACCTGCTCCCACCCTTCCACTCTCGGCCACTCTCCAGTCTATACTTCCCCTTCTGACATTTGAGTTCCTTCGGCTCAAAGGTTCAATGGGAGAAAGCGAAGGATCACGATGTGGCATATGGTAGGAAACCGTTGGAGAGCCGAAGGATGAGGAGAGTGAAGGAGGTGGCACAGAGGGGTAAGTGAGTCCACGAGCTGGAAAACCAAATCCTATTGGGTGATTGTGTAACGAATTAACTGAAACCGATGTTGGAGGTGTCGTCATGGACGTTGTGTTGCTAAGATAGCTTGCGGGATGTGTTGAAGTGGTCGGGGAGAATGGGAATGGGGACTCTGCAGAGGAGGGGGAATGTGAAAGAGGGGTGTTGGCTTCTGATGGATCGGTCTGGTGTACTCTATGAATTTGCGATGGCGGACGTGGTATTGGGACGCCATGAAGCGGGCGAGACACTCCACTTGTAGACTGATGGAGTGTGTTCGGCGACGAAAGCCCTGAGAGTGAAGGCGACCTGTGATGTGTAGGTTGAGATAACGGGTCTGGCGATGAGAGTCCAATGAGATTGTCAATGGGGATGCCCAGCTGTATATCAATTTCAGTATCCCTCCATAATGACATTGAATAAGACAAGCACCCTTCTACGGAGGTCAATCAACTCTTCCCGGTAGATGTCGTTCAACCTGGAGATTCTGGCAAACGCTTGCTCGGTTTCTGCCAGTCTGTTCCTAATCTGTGTGTTCTCCCTCTGCAATGTCTCAATAACTATCTCCGTGTTTGGCTCTTGGGGTCGGTAAAGCGCCCTCAAATTTACCCTCGCCTCGGGTGAAGCGCTTGTGCTTCCGCTCGCACTACTCGCATTCGTTCCGTTGATTCCGTTCTGGTGTGGTGAAGATGCTTGTGACTGAGATTGTTGAGCCCGCAAAGCCGACAGCTCTCTCATAAGCCTGTTGACATGGGACTCTGACTCGGCTTCAAGAGTATTCTCCAATGCGATGTTTTCTTCCTTCAACTGAACATGCCAACATCCAACGAAGTCGAAATAGTCATTAGACGACAATGCAACAAGAATAACTGCAGAAAACGTACTCTTTCCAGCTTCCGCGATAAGACATTAATGATACGCTCTTCCTCCGCCTCATAAGCGTTGATGAGTTCTTCTTGTCTACTACTGGCAGTTGAATACCGACGAATTGGAGGTGAAACTGACATCGAGGGTAACAATGGTGGGCTAAGTCGGTGATAGGGTGCTGATGTTGCAAATGGTGGATGTCGATGAGTGAAAGAAAGTCTACCAAGGAACTGTGGTGAACGGAGAGGTTTTGGTCCAAAAGGGGGAATACAGAAAAGAGACGAGTCAGTCGAGTGAAGCCCCGAAATATTTAGGATAACACCAAGCCCGCACGGCCGAAGAAGTATCGGGGAGGAGTCTCGAAAAGCAATCCCAATGTCCACGGTGGTGGTTGACTGGTAAGCGGATTGACTTGGAATCGAATCCCCACACTGATACCGAATTGCATATAAATTAGAGTTGACTCAGTCCCTGAATCTCCTGATATTTCACCCCCATAACTACCAGGCGAACTAATTATGCTGCCACTGTGCTAGCATCACATCCCGTAGTGCCTGAGCCTCCGGCAAAAGTGCACGACATGGGTGCAATCTTAGTGCAATCGCCGTCACTAGCATTGGACCGCTTCCCTACTAGATGATTGAAGCATAGTACATTTGGAATCGACTAGAAGCCTGTTCGCTGAGTAGCGGCATTCTTTTGAACACCGTCGTATTCGACCCACCAATGTCGTAGATTTTATAATCGCCACGTGCACGAAGACTCTAATATCATCACATTATGCATTTTATTGCGATTACACTAGTACAAAAAAGAAAAAGAAAAGGCTAAAGGTATGGGATCGCTCAAAAATCGGATCGTCGAGATCCTGTGAAATGACTGAGCCCATCACATCTTGTACACAGGTTAATCCACTTACCAGACGGAACGGAGTCCTGCTTAGTCGTGAATTCCACATCAAAAGTATCGCTACCATTTCCCTCTTGACACCACGCTGCAAACGGCCCTGCGCTCAAATAGTGTCTAGTAGACAGGTGTAGAAATTGCGAGCATTCGTGAATTTCAATCTTCAACTCTAGTTTTCTATTATGCTTCGCGTTATTGGGATATTCGTGATCCTCTTGCTGGTTCTTCAGAGCTGAAGTGGGTAAAGGTTCATCGCGTCGGTCACGATGACATTCCAGGATATCACTGACACGGCCCCATCTATGTGCTTGGAGAAGAGAAGAATCCGGGATGCCTAGCGCTGTAGCATCATAGCTAACCATAGTATACGACAGCGTGATTTGTGTGAGGTGAGGGAAGGACAGTCCTCCGAGTGTACGACGAAGGAATTTCTCCGTTTCACATGAATGAGTGGGTCTGATCAGATCCCCAATTGTGAGGCCCTCAATGCGAATGGATTTCAGATTGCGGCATGCGGTGAATTCGATATCGCCTACAAAACCCTAGTCAAAATCAGGAGGTCGACATAGCATGCGTTGCAATTTTACCGCAGAAACCCTCAGATAATTGGAGTTGAAGGTGCTGTATGCCTTCCCCAGTTAAGTTGATGAATCGCGATATATACCCAGATTTGATATTGGAATTCGCCAAGTCCACGCGAAAAGTATGGACAGGAGGTACTGGATTTTGCGCCACCAACCAATCCAGGATTTTTCGCTGGCTCGTCCTTCCCAAATCTAAAACGGGGATACAAAAGCGCTGACGTTCTTCGACGTGACTCTCATCTCCATTCCGTCCACCGCCCTCTTTGCTATTCAAGATCCACTCAGATGTACGCAAATCTTCATCACCCTTCCCGTTCCAGTGAGGTCGAACGATTGATAAGCTCTGCAACATTGGCAACTCATACACAAGCCCAAAGAAATCCTCTGGGGATTTAAATATCATGTGATGAACCTCTAACTTCTTGATATCTTTTAGGTTATGGAGCAACCTCCAAAACGACGGCGAGATTGATCTAAGGGAGACGAACAAAAATTGGACGCTCCGAACTTGTTGTAAGTGTTGGGCGATGAGGTCAGGGTATTTGGGACTGTAGAACGAGGGTAATCCATCGCCTAACGGACGAAGGAAACGATATGAGGGGTTGGATCCCTGTATTGTCATCCGAGATATAACTGGCGCGATTGAACTCCATGAATCGTCCAACAGTCGAAGGAAGGAGCATAGTTCAGTGGGATTGAGCGTTATCTCTGAAAATAGATGATATCTTGACGTGATGAGGAACGAATGGGATACAAGACTGCACATAAGAAGCCTGGTATCGTCCCTTGAGTTGGGGAGTTGGCGTAAGATTTCATTGATGATCTCGAACGGCAGGGTTGGCTGTTGGGATATCATTATTGCTGTGATGGATGGTCCTGTCCTCTCCGATAGTTGATTCGTGCTGTGGGGGATGTAGCCTTGGGGGTATAATGCGTTCAAAGAAGTGGGGTTGTGGACTGCAATTCTCGGGGCAGAATATATGTTTGAGCTCGGAGTCTCAGGAGATGGCCCCGATCGGTCGATGAGTGCTCATCGATTTACGTACTGAACACGTTCCGCTTCCTAATCACCGACATCCTAGGAGGTGTATTTCACGCAAGCAACGTTGCCAAGTGAGCAACACGCGGCCACACTGAAGCCAAGATTACCCACTATTAAACTCTGCATGCACCGTACACGCTTCATTCCAAATCGTGAAATGAGGCAGTGACCATGAGCTTAAAGAATGGCTTCGTCGAGTGAAACACAACAGTGAAACCCAACAGCTTACCCCGATCTCAAACGGCCGCGACTTTGACTGGCTCGGATACTGTTGATTTTTCTGCGTCATTTGACCGACGGATGAGAGGTTGTCATGTCCACAATCATATGCATAATCAATCATCCTTCAGATCGCGCACCCCAATTAAAACACTGCCTCTTCCTTCATTACTGTACTTTTCGGGTTTTCCCCCATCAAATCTCTCCCGCGTCGGCCGCAATGTTCCCGGCGAATCGGACGGCCTAGATATATTTAGGTCTTGCATTGGGATCCTTGTGTTACCTCCTGCATAGATTGACTATGGCCACTCACAGCGAATCTTCCTACGGGCCTGGTGGACTTAAGTACACATCGAACATGGGTTTGCGTCATTTAAGGAATTGAAAGAGCATGGCAAGAGGCATTGAACAGTCTAGGAAATGTGGCGAGGTTTTGGCTCCACGGAACAAATTCAGCTGCCGTGTGCCCGAGCGGCTTCAACCAGCCAATTAAATTCTGAAATCTGTTTTCCGGTCCCAGTTTCTCCCAGGCAAGTTGCACACGCTAGTTGGATCCCAAAGGCCCAAATTAGATCTACAGTACTCTTCAGACAAGACAAGGGCATCATGTTGTACGTTGTATAATAAGACGAACTGGCTATCGGCCAAACCAACTCTACAAACATTCGGGAAGCAACATGAAAAACCGAAAATGGATAATGAAATCGAGTTCATTTGGCTTGAGACAACATAATCAAGGTACTAGAGCGCGCAAACCTGACCCAAGGAAAGCGAAGAGGTTGTTCAAAGGGTTTGATAGTGCAGACTGAATATCGAGATGGAAACGGAGTAAATTATATCTTTCAAAAGTCATACCCCTCCACTTTGAACGTCTTCCCATACTGTAGATAGCTATTCATGATCTTCAAGAATGGTTCAGGTAATCCCATGCTCAGCAGAGTGAACGAAATCTTTGCGTGGCCATGAATCTGTCCAAGTTTGAAGAAGCTCCTTGCGATTGGTGTAGGGAACTGATTCGGACACAGCTCATAAGCATCACCTACAACAACATCACAGAAATCAGCTTACCGTCATTTCAGTATAATCCGCATACACATATCCAGCAACCCTGATGGCCGTTTGAATTGTTCTCTGAATATCGCCTTCCTCTGCGTATACTTCCATCAACTTCAACCAAGGTCTCAACGAATATCTTGTCGAGTCCAGGCATCGTTGATACGCTTCCTTCGCTTCCTCCTTGTGATGAAGCCTCATTCCTAGATCTCCCAAGATCTCCCATTCACAACCTGTCTTCCTATATGCGACGTGTTGGGTCTTAAAATGGGCAACCTCGGCTCGGAAGATGGTCCATATACGTAAATCCTGCAAGACGGAGTGTCTTTGATAAAAGATAAGGCTCACTGGCGAAGCAACATACCTCGTAGAGCACCATAAAGAGATTATCCAACCATCTCTCGCACAACCTCTTATTCGTAAACGAGAATGGCTCCTTCTCTGGTAGTGGCGCTGGGGCATTCTCCGTCTTTCCATCCTCTTCACTAGCAGCCGCTTGCGCTGGCTTTTCTAGGGCAACAGCTTCATTGACTCCATTCCGTGTTGACTCAACCGCTGTCTCCTCTGTCTGGTTGTCGGTGGCGATACTTTCCCTTCTATCGGATTCACTTGAGATGCGGATAATCGGTATCCCTTCGGCGCCATTAACATCAGACTGCTCTTGGTCCTTCTCGAGCGCCAAGGACTCCCGCCGCGATGTTGTAGCGCTAGTTGGAGAAACCATTCCTCTTGTCGACGCATCATCGTCATCCTTCCTGCTCTGAGGATCAGGATCAGGAACAACAGTCCCATCTTCATGTATCACGACCTTTGGTTGTGGACTCTCAGCAGTACCGTTAGCTACGGCAGCCGCTTTTATCTCGGCTTGCGCTTTCTGTTGTCGATATTCCTCCTCCATTACAAAGACTATGCTTCGTGTCTTCAGGAGTTCGTCCCAGCCGACCTGGGATACAAGTCGCGTTAATAGGGCATAGGCCCGAGCCCAAGTTCCTCGAAGGCCGGGTGCCGGGAGTCTGGTCAAGGCAGGGTCGGCCTGAGGCAACAAGTTGGTGATGGAGAAAATGATGATAAGAAAAGAAAAGAAAACACACTTCATCATCCTCTGTTTTTTGCCGTTCAGGAAGAATTTCAAGAATAGGTCTGTTGCTGGGTAGGTGTATCCGAGAAGTAGTGAGGGTGCGATGTGCATCACGGCCATTGAACGTAAACATAGGGCATGAGTTGAGGGTCAACAGGGCCTGTAAAAATGTTGGGGAACGATGACACAAGAAAAAGCTCAAATCACCAACTTACGGATTCGTATTGCCCAAGATCAATGTATAGCTGTGTCAACTTCTCCCATGTAACAAATTCACTCGGCGCGCAGTTCACTGCTTGTCGTGCTAGCTTGAGGGCCCACGCATGCTTGCCCTTGGATCGTAGAAAATCGCATTGGGCGTGCAGTAGGGTATAAGATTGTGGTGTTTGTTTCATCGCATTGGCCATGATTTGAACGGCTTTCACTTCCTCATCTACAAACAGCGTGATAATTTGATGGTGTCAGGGTGCTCAATCAATGGAGGACAAAAGACCTACTCATGCCAATGTAACTCCTCGCCAATAACGATGCCACATCCGGTTCTTTAGTCATCAACTTCTCAAAGAGATTGGCAGCTTGCTGGTATCGTCCGCTATCACCAAAATACTTCATAATTCCTGCCGTCAGATGGTTGGATACAACCGTTGCCACCTGAATTTCTGGGTCTGAGCCGACTTGCCAACCTAAGGAGCATCCGTCAATACGTGGCGCTCTTCAAGGATGAAGAGCACTCAATAAACCTTTCGAAAATAGAGATTCAGCTGCGGAGAGAAAGCGCAGTTCACCCTCAGGTGTGGTGATGGGATCGAGCTTGCGGTAGGCTTCAAGGAAGTAGGTTGGGTCATCGGGATAGAGAATAGCTCGCAACAATGCCGACATGTAGGTTTCTAGCCATATCTCTGAGCTTGCTTCGTGACTGTAATCTATCGTGTCGGGAACTGGTGGAATTAAGGCATCAATTCGAACAACTCACCGTTCTCCTCGAAGATCAATCACATACGCGTTCACTCCACCAGGGATTTTCACATCAACACGAATGTCGACCCGAGAGAATGCATTGAAACAACTATGAATCCAGGTGAATGGAAGACAGCGCGACCCGACTTCATCGGAACTTGCTTACCAGTAAGTCCCATTCCTCACTTTCCATGCGGGTGTCTTCGAGAACCAGGCAGAACTATCTTCAATGGAATATGTGAGGGAGTTAATGTATGCAGCAAGGGAAGCAGATGAGGATGCATCCACTCCAGAAACATAGTGATATGAACCAATCTGTGAACGAAAAACCGAATAGTCAACATGAAGATAATATTCCAACCGCCAAAGATAAAACGTACGTCACGTTGAGCACTCCGCCCAGTAGTTTTGACTACATAGCATAAATCTGGTGGACCGAGTTCACGAAATGTAGCTGCGACGCGTAGACGTATCAGGACGTGTCATCCGCGATGGATGAAGCGAGAGATAATGTCACTGACATAAACTTTCAGTTCGAGCAGAGATGGCTTCATTGAGCTCAACCTGAGCTTGTAAGTTAGTGACTGTCGACCAGACGATGATAACAGTGGTACCTCAAATAGCTCAGGGATATCCTTGAAGGTGGCCTCCGCCATCCGGTGCGTGGTAGAAGGGGAATCAAGAATACGTCCCGCCTTTGTTGCTGTCTGTTTACATCCCCGTAGCGTCACGCCTGTCACGCGCCTGGTAGAACTCGAGCGCTTCTTTGCCAATTATGATAGTGGTCACGTCCTGTCGAGAATCGTATGCACCTAATCGCAATGTATCACAAGAGGTCCGTTTGAAAACCTGTGGGAGTTGTTGGTCGTACGTAGGTTCCGCGCCCGCCAAGCACTCTGAACTGAAGGCCGTCCAGCAGTCGAATATTGATGGACCATCAAACGCATTCATGAAGCACGCTGGTTTTAAAGAGGACAACAATGAGGTCTCGCCGATTTTGGCCAACCGGGTCAGGTACACTCACTGTTATCATATGCTATGTTCTCATTGTCAATGTATTGATAGCGCGAGGTACACGGGCGCTGAAATTGCACTCTATCGCAGCCGTCCTGAGCTGCGAGCTCAAACCTGGTCTCTTGAGAGTGAGGCAATATATACGGTAGACTCCCACATACCTGTAGCCCTCCATCATGGCCTCTAAACATGATGGGGACTATGACTTATGAGGAAGTATGTAAATATATGCAAACAAAACACATGCAACGCTGATGCTGTAACTTTAATGCAAGCTTTTGCAAGCTTTATCAGTTCGCCGCATCACTTCGTTCCCATACCCAGATTCTCCTAGCTTCAAATGAAGGTTGGAGAAGAGGTGAGCTTGCGAATCGACTGGCTGTGGGTCACGCGGGAGGGAAGACTGAATAAGGAACTTGCCATTGATATCGCAAATAACAGACTGTCAATACAAAAATTCCACTCGTGTGACCATCATATGGGGGATTTGTGATGGTCGTGACAGTGGAAATCAGGAGACTGAACTATGGATAGGCAGACGAAGGCCAGATCACTTTTCGGATAAATTTACGGCCTTCGGAGCCAAGTTCCTTGTTCTTCTTTCGGAAAAAATGGGGCTGTTCGGGGCTGACCCTAGGTCCAGATTCTGGACATGTGAGGGGTGGGATGTGTATACCCAGGTACAAAAACGGATATGGTATTGGTTGCTTAGTTGGGTGGATGTACTGTAGAAATTAATATTGCAAAAGTGTGGCTTCGACGGAATCAAACTTCCAGGCTCATACCCAAGCAATGGCCTCTCAATATTCTTTGTCGTACTTCAAATCATCAAGTAAAAATTTCGGAGCAGCGATCAGGCAATCACTCCTTTTCCTCATCTACAAAGCAATGGATATACTGTAGCAACGAAAACCAAACACTCTCGTCTCTGCTGCGCTTCAAGCCAAAGCCCAATCACAACTAAATCCAATTACACGACGAGAATTTAACTCGTTTCAAGCCTACGCCAAGTCGGTGAATAATGCAATCAAGCGTTACAGGGAGCGACACAATGGTGCTAGGGCAGACGCCGAGTCTGAGGCAACGGAGGGGTCAGAATATGTAGAATGCGTCAAATACCTTTGCACCTCTTATTGCACCATATTCCATCTAAGCTATGCGGTCAAACAATTTTTTTTTACAATTTCCTTTGGATTCTTTTCTATATTCTAGCGGATTTTTGTGGCTTGATTACAAAACTGGACCAGCCAGCGCGGGCTTGATCAAACAGGACCAAAAGTCCGGACTTCCACTGCCCCGGGGACATGACCCCCCACCCCAAAGAAAAAACAATCTGGCCTTTGGGTGGAGTGCCCACGGGTCTGCGGACGATCGGCTAACCGGAATCTTCATTTCCGGACCAATCTGGATCGCCCAGGGTCCTGCTCCGAGGCTTTAACATGGTATGGAAACGTATGGGAAACATCAAGGATATCATGTGCATGAAATAGGAACATGAGCGCTCTTCGTGGAATGGGAAGCGCAAGAGCGGTACTATCAATTCCATTCACAAACAGGACGGAGTAAATCGTTACCGGTTCACATATCCAATCGAGAACCCCGAAGGCAGTCATTGTGGTGAGACTGTAGAAAGACATTACATGGGCTATCTTTCGATCAGATGAGAGAAATCTACGTATAGGAAACAGGAAGCGTCGCAAGTATGCACCAACGTTAACAAAAAAAAAATCGAGATAGATGACAACCAGCGGAGATGTAACTCAACTGACATAAAAACTAAAAATATCCTGAGGCACCGTGATAACACCAGTGCGAAAACAACGGCGTAGATAGACGGGCTGAAATATGAAGACAACAACACTTGCGTACGGAAAGCGTACGGACTTGACACCAATGTACCAAGTAAAGAATGCGGGTGCGATTTAATGACACCGCGCACGCGATTGAAGGCGAGGATATAAAACACCATGACAAACCAGCGAAAGCCATCAATCGAGTCCCGGAAAAGATGCACCCTTAGATCCAGTTCGTATGATGATTCAAGGGCAATGAACAGTACGGAGAGCTTGTTTCAGGAAAAAAGTGGGGGAGGGGAGGCGGACCACGGCCAGCGTCAGGCACTGGATGGATGTGGTTATCCATCCACCTTTTGCTGTTCCAATGTCGTAAACGAGGGGTATCAATCGAGGAACGATCGTTAGTGCCGTGGGATTGTCGTGTCGAGGAAGGTCGTGGGGTAAGATTGTCGTGCGCGGGGCAAGCAAATGCAAAGTATATGCGACTATGCAATGACGGGCTTTGCGAATTCCGCAGGGCGGAAGGCCGGTGGGAGATATGATTAGAGTTCCCAACAAAGGTCGTGAGAGGTCATTAGGATTCGTGGGCCTAGATCAAACTATTATTATGCCCAGCACGGTGTGGGCGGGATGCGAGGCTCTGCTCTCGGCATCATCATAGAAGTTTGGATTGCTTGAGGTGTTGCCGTATCACCATATCACGAACTGTTCCAAAACAGAATTAGTTGTGCGTAGATAGCAGAATGCAACCGACTTACCGCTCGCGATGATACCCGAGGTGGATGTTGTGTCCTGTCGCGTTGCGTATATTGAGTGGACAAGGAGGAGGAATACACTGTGCTCACTGTTACAGAAGTACAGAATGCATAGAACTTCCTCGGGTTAGGGGAGTACTCCCTGTGAATGGCACTAAATTTACTCCGAAGGTCTACAAGGGAGTCAGAAATCAAGTAACAATGGGGATGAAGGGAGAATACGTACACTTGCTTACGGTGTCCATGTCATTCCGACGGTCACCATAACTGCGGACATACTTGGCTAATCTATGGCGAAGGTCTGTTAGGGTTTGACATAAGGTAGAGAACCACGTGGTCTACTTACTGGATGCCGCTCTTCAACTTTGCATCAAGGATGTCGCATTTATTTAAAAACAAGACAAGGTCCACGTTAGCCAGAAGCTTATTGGAGCAAACTGCCTTCCAAAGAAGTACGGAGTCTTCCTAAACGATTCATGAGCTCAATACATGGCGCAAGGGGAATAAAATAAAATGAAGTACCAAGCGATTGACAGTCCGGTCTTCCGACAGCACCTGGTCAAAACCCGATATTGGTGCGAGAAAGATGATTGCATCGACTGGGGGAGACCTTCAGTCCGATTATAGGAGGTAAGAAAAAAAATTTACCATCGTCGAAGAAGGGAACCCATGTTGCTGTACTTGACGTATTAGTGACTGCTTGAGTTCGGTATATCCTTAGGACGACTTACGACGCTAAGAGAGTATTAAATCTACCGCATAGACAACGCAGAAAGCGGAAATGACGAACCTGACTTCTACTCCCACCAACATCGACGATGCGCCACTCTGTTCCAGCATCCCGCCCTGCATTGACCTCCATTTCAAACTTATACTCTGATACTCCAACCGTCTTTAGCCTCGCTTTGAGTACATCATCTATAAAGGAAGGTCACTATATTTGCGCAAAAAATAGTGTTGATGTCCATATAAGGGTATGGAAACGCACCATCTGAAGGCATATATTTCATGGAGGTAACCCGCTCCAAGTCGTTCAAGAAGCTGGCAACACGTGAGTCGACAATTCGCAGGGCAACGCACATGGTAAAGCGCCAGATGTATAAAACTCACAATCCGGATGACTCCTCCAATCGAATCTTTTTTCTCTTCAGCACTTCCCTCACCCCATCGTCGTTCCACAATGCAATCATATCTCTTTTGCATGAATTCAAGACCTGCTGCACCTCGTCAGGTGTCTCTAACCCTGCATTTCCCGCGCTATTAGGACGGGCAGGGTGTCTGTCGTCACTGGTACCGGCGCCGCTGCTCCCGTCCATGGAGAAAGCTGAGCTGGGATAGTTCACCCTTGCCCGCGACAGAGCACCTTTCCATCCGCTGGTTGGCCTCACAAATATCTCCTGATTGCGGTAACTGGACCCTGACCACGACTTGAGAGTTAAATTTAACAGGTGGTTGAGTTTCGAACCTGACTGGTTTTGGGAATGTGAAGGACCAGCAAGATGTGTCGCCTCATCCTCGTTGGGTGGAACTAACTTAGCAATAACCAACTGCTCAATGTGACGAATCGGAGCAAGCCGAGTCTTCAGTGCCTCTAGGGGTGATGTAGTCAAGGTAGTTGACGAGGGTATTGATGGTGGACGTTCGTCTGAATCTATATCTGAATCTGACTCTGGCGTTTGGCGAGGGCTAGAACTATTCCGATGCGATACAGGTGGGCGTACTTGCCGTGGTGATCCGTTAGGTTGAAAGTCCTGATCATTGTCGGGTATATCATTCAAGGAGGATGGGAGAGGCTGCGCCGGTGGTTGAGTATTCCGAAGTATGCTCCTAAGGCGGGAACGAGGAGATGACAAGGGTGAGCTTAAGGGTGATTGAGTGACGGTTAATGCATTGAGAGCATCAAGAATGGTGCGAATGGAGCGAATAATGTTCAGCTGAATAACGGCTCTCCATAGGATGCGGTCCTCCTTAAAAGCGGTTGGGGTATACAACCGCTGAAATTCTGGAATGTAAAAAAAAAAGTGTATGAGCGAGGAGAAGCGGGGGTGGAAGAAATAAGCATCCTTACGTCTCAGAGTGGTTGACTTGCCTAGAAAGAAGAGATGAGATATCATCCGAAGACGGAGGGAAAAGCCAAAGCACAATACCAGACTCGCTTTGGCCGAGTAACAAAAGTCGAACGATGCGTTTCTTCTTCCGAGCCTGCTTTTCAGCCTTGATGGTTGCATCAATGGCCTGGCTAATCTTCCGTGCTTCTTCCTCTTGTGCGAGACGAATTTCTCGTTCTTGTGGAGTTTCATTCGGTGGTGGTCTAAGGACTTCATCAAGAGGGTCATCAGAAACTCCTCTCGATGTCCTGTCGCGAGCAGGCATGATGATAGAAAGATAAGTGAGAAGACACGGAGATTGGGAGGGTAACTTGGGATTCCAGGCACCATAAAAACAGAATCCGCAGAGCATATACTAGTACGGTGCACGTGACTACTGACCAACCTTTCCATGAGGCCATTCCTCTCAGGCACCGAGGAACCATCACAGCACCCGCCGGTCCCACCTGGAAAAACAAGTTCAAAAGGCAATATCCAATTTTTCAGACACGTTCAGCTTTTTTTCGATCGACTTCAATAGTCGAGCCTACTCTTGGTGTCTTTGCCTCACAGAGTGCGACCCATTGCCAAGGTTTCAAGAATATCCGTTGCTGCCGTACCTGCCGATCGATGGATACTAGCTGGCCAACCACAGTTTATCATTTCTGACGAATCTACGTACTAGGCTTGCCTCATGGGCCCTGCTTTGACTGTTACCCATTAACCCCGTGGACCATCTTTTACATCAGAAGGAGTCATTCTAAATGCAAATAATGGCATTATCCCTTATTGGCTGCCATTCTTCTGGGAAACGGTCCATATATGCGCTATATTGCGTTTGCTACCTATTTTCCAACCCAACCTGTTCTCGCGACATCCCCATCCCTCGCCAGAAACATCTAGGCCATCTTCCCGCGGCTGCATCTCTCATGGTTGGGTTGTGCCTGCTCCACACCTAGCCGGACAATTTTTAGATCGTCTTTTCTTTCTTTCCCCTCCTGGCTTGTGCAAGCTTACATATACTCACTTAGTCATCTCCCGTCGACCCATCTGAGTATAGTAAACCCTGCCCATTTGCAATGCGGTTCCGCGCTCAATACCTGTTTTCTCAGTTTCATAGTGGATGGATTCTCGCTTGACCCTACCCTGGGTGACAGTAGATTCGGCGCACTGTTCGTTCGGAACTGTCACTCATGTGGCACTGACTGGAGCTTTCAATTCCACAAAACTCGAGTGAAGAACTTGTTTCGCAGCTCACGAATAAGGAACAACTTTGCAACCCCGCTGCTAGCATATGACGGCATGCGTGACTCTGCTCAAGTCACGCTCTGTTGAAGCGCCTCGAGAAATACTCATCATCTCGCAACCAAAATTGCAAGATTGATTAAATAACACTCAGAAGCCTGCTCGTCAAGTTTCAGCCCGTACGGCCGGAGGGGACGCCAGTTTATCATGATCTTAAAATGAACGGTGTGCCGAATCTCCTGTCACCCATAGTATGCGCTAATGGATGACATGTCGTATTCTACACATGTAGATGTCAGAAAATGCATTCCTTCCCAGGCATTTTATAATACCGTTGGGCATCAAGTAACTCCCCACAGCGATATATTATCGGTCCCGTACAATAAACAATGCCACACGCAAGTCTTCGGCATCCGAGGCTATCTGTTTCCATTTGTATCCCACCCACCCACTGCATTGGAGCCTGATGAGCCACACATCTTCCATTTTATGACAGGGGCAACGGTCGCAGCTATCTTCTTGGAAGCTTTCTTGAAATAGAAGACCAATCATTTATTAGGAGAGAAGCCATCGACTTGGAGAAAAATGGAGCCACCCACGGGCACGATCTGCTGTCACTTGTCATTGGTATTAACCAAAGTTCAATTATAGGATTGGGACCTGATCAGTGAGCTTCTACCAGAGCATAAATACCAAAACAATGGGTCCCCGGTGTTCCATATTGAATCGTGGCTTGTCAGTGTATATAGCGATGTACAGTGCCTAGCTTTAATCATTGCGGGCAAGGGTAATGGGCGGAGAGGCTAACTCGACAGCTATCGTCACCGTTCAAGTAAATTTGGTGCTAGGGACAGCGGCATACCTCCATTAATCCTCTGATCACTAGGGGTTCTAACACTCTTGGTGGATAAACAGTTGTTCTGGGGTATCCACGTTCGGGTTCTGATGACCAGCCCCTTAATACACGTCCATCGTTCTCTGATTGCTTCTCGATATGAAAATGCACTGCCCACAGACCTTCTCGCCGTTGTGTCTTGAAGACAAGGGGACACCGTGAACCGGAGTAGGACATACTTTCTCGAGGCGATCCCCCATTGGTTCATATATTACTCGGAATTGATCACAGAGATGATCATGGTAAGCGTACCTGAACTCATTTCCGTCCATCACCCCAGTCACACTGCCACAGTCTTGCATGCAGATTTGCGAAGATTGGTGCATAGCTCTTTGCGTCGCTGTGCATCAGCGGTAGTATTGCCATAGGCTATGGGTATGGGTGCCTGTGACGACCGCCGCGCCTCCGCCAGGCACGTCGGGTGAATTCGACTGGAGCTTAGTCTCCCACGACCTTCCGGGTTCCTAGAACCATTCAAGGCTCTTTCAGTGTTTCAAGATTACAGTGTGTTGTACACGAACTGAACTAAGTCTACGATTTGGACAATTCAGAATGTCTTGTCTCGCGGCTCGTCACTTGCGTGAGGTGTATAGATGTGTATTGGAAGCTACGTAAAGGTTGGGAAAGGACAAGGCGGAAGCTATAGAAAGGAAAGGAGAGGGAGAGCCGATAGAGCGAGGCCTGTCCTGGGCGCACTGTGTGCTGGCAGCTTCCAAGATGTAGGGTGGGTAGGGGGAAAGAGAAATAGGAGGTAAGAAAAGAGTAGGGTAGGAGGGAGGACACAGAAAAACGGAAGTCAGCGACTAGGTCGCGGTGGTAGAGAGTAGAGTAGTAATAGGTTATATAAGCTGCCTACCTGTACTTGACTCCGAAATCGTGGTATCTCGCTTCGACAAGACAGGACACCTCAAGTGAGGTCTCTCGTTCTTTTTATCAGCATCGTCTGGAAGATAACCTCACATCACCTTTCCAAATGCGAGTCGATGTTCCTGAGTGGTTGAATGACCGGTCAGGAACAAAAGACCGAAGGAAACTCACGTTATCTTCCCTGACAGGAATAACCAGGGAGGCTGTGATTTTATTTCGATTTCGAGTAGGGGCATCTGCCTTTTAGGAGAAAATTAAAAGGGTCTTCAACCGGGGCTCTCTGTTGGAGTTCCGCGTGTATTATGGGCCGGGGGAATCTAGAGAAACGGTCAGTACTCGCACCTCCATTTGTAATATACTCTCTCATGGCATCCAGGTTAGTAGGCGGCACTGAGGTGGAATGATCGGTGAGAGTGGGAGTGATAGAATCACCACGCTCTAAGAACACACAATACACTTGCTACAATTCGGATTGAAATTAAATAGAACGGCGCCCCATGTGAACCACTAGTAGAACTCTGCAATATATTTGCTACGTAGACATTAGTCAGAAGAACATACATGGAAACAGCCTAATTCATCATTCCAACTCCCTCCAGGGTCTTTCAACGTTAACGTCATCCTCATTCTCGTCATCATCATCACGAGAAACAGCATCTAAAGCCATTGTCTCCATGCGGCGTGCAAAATCATTCATATTCAGTTGGGCTGTTTCCCTGTAGCGCCTGTCATATGGTTCCGCCTCATCAACTGGCTTACAGGGGTCCCACGAAATCGGCGGGCCAGTCCAACCTCCATTATTATGAATGTAGTTCAGGAAAGATCGCCACAGGGGGTCCAGCGATAAGACTTCTGGGTCTCCAACGATAATAAGAAGGGACTTTGCCCGGGTAATAGCAACTAGTATCCATGAATGAATATGAGTGAGTTTTGGCCTCTACACTGCGCATAAGCATCATGGTTCCATACCGTTGAAGCGACGTGGGCTGGCAACAAAGCCAAGGGTATGCTTGAGATCATATTCAACGAATTCTTTGCTGCTCCGCACAGTAGAGATGATGATCACAGGACGCTCCTATCTTGAGTATGAGGTCAAATCGACCATTACAACCAGCCAATACTGTACCTGTCCTTGGAACTCTTCAACACTTCCGACTTTGACGCCCTCGGCAACCGGGCGCAGAATCCTCCGAATCTTCAGACACTGTGCATGATAGGGCGCGATGATACCGATATCCCGGTCCGCTGTAAGGATGTTCGTCTTATTTTACGTATATATATATACATACATGAGTATAGTACTCACTTGTGCGGTATCGTCGGTCCGCTTTAAGTTGTTCCACGTATTTCTTGACTTGCAACACCTCGCTAGTGTTGAAAAACGAAGGAGACGATCCTTCTCTACCATCCTGGCCATGAACAGCATGGAACAAGATAGGGAAGTCGCTCTGTGGTAGATAAGAGGATCCTATATAGCGATCGATCGTGTCTGGGTCTCCACATGGTTCAAGTTCACCCTTGTAGAAACGTTCGTTCGGAAACTCCAATATGGCTGGATGAGATCGGTAGTTATTGATCAATTTCACCAACCTGTTGGAGAAGTGGTGAAATTGGGTGATTGAATAACATGGGAGGTACGTCAGCTTCTTCGTATATGGGTAAATTGGGTTGGGGAAGGTTCAAATGGGATGAAAGCGGATGTGAAAAAAAAACCCTCGATGAATTACCTGGTGCCTTCTCCCCCCTGAGAATTATACACCTCACGGGACATCAATCTCTCCAGATAACTAGTCTCCAGGCCAATGGCCCGGGCAATTCCAGACCTGATGATGGGCCCTAACTGCTTTGGGTCACCAGACAGGATTACGTTCGTATTTGTATCCGCCATGGTTTTAATAGAGATGAAAGCTTCTGGTTCCGTGGCTTGTCCAGCTTCGTCAATGAATATATGGCTGTAGTGACCTCTAGGTATGCCTATCCCAGACAACACTGAAGCTGAGACCGTAGTTGTGATTATCACCCGGAACTTCTTCACTTTGATAATGGGTGGCAGGGAGAAACGGCCGTCACGATTGCTGCAGGTATAGTCCAGCAATTTGTAGTCCATGTCGTCCTTAGACTGCGACCTCGATGGGGCGTAGTAGCGGAAGAGTTGGTCATTGTTAAGAAGCGGGAGCAGGCCAAGTGTCAACAGGTCTGCAGCTGAATTACTTGGGGCGCAAGCAAGCACACGAGCATCCGGATTTTTGCGTATCACTTGAAGGATGGCTTCTACAGTCGTCTTAGTCTTTCCGGTGCCAGGCCTAGAACAGTAAAAACTGTCATGAGCCCCAAAGGAAATGTGACATGTAGCAATAAAGACGTACGGTCCGAATATAATGAAGGGAATGGAACCTGGTGGAAGGTCGCTGATGCGGAGGACTGCCTGATACTGTCGGCTGTTGCCGGCGATTTTGGGATCGAAGAGTTTGAGCTGGAGTTTGAGTCGCGTGGGATATCGTGGCGCGTGTTCTGGGATCAGGTGTTCTTCATCTGGGAACAGCATTCTAGCCTCAGAAAATGCGGTACTCATTGCTTGATGTTGACGGCGATAGGGAATCCTGTTCAACCTAAATCGAACATCGTATTTTGCGTCCTTGGACCATCGGAACGATCCATGAAAACGCAACCTGACATCATCTCGTGTTACACTAAAAACTCGACCTTCGTGCCAACGGCCTGACAGGTCACCGGATGGTTGGACCAAGATCGAGTCGCCTTCAGAGAAATCAGGATCATCACCGGAAGCATGTTTAGGTACTACTGACCGACGAGGACACTTGGGCGCTTTTCGGCCAACCCTGCGACCTCCAGGCTAGGCATTGCTAAGATTAATGATGCAGGTTTATGCATTAAGTGCATTGCACTTACAAGTACGTATCTCTATGATATTTAAGCGTAGCTTTGGATATGTCATAGGTCTCTAAATCGTGCCTGTACAAACAATAAGGTTTGCAATCCCGAATACTGTTGGACAAGCCACTACTTACGCAGATTTATATTCTTCAATCCAAAGCAATTTGATGAAAAATTGCGCATACGTGTCTGTATCAAACTTGCGAGGGAGATGAGCTTGACGGATGCTTTTCATGATCTCGTGTGTGGAAAGCTGACGACGCGATGAAAGCAAAGACGCTAGGGCTTCCGGTATAACGGCCTTGGGAAGTGGTGCGATATATGGGATAGTCGTAGTTTCTGGAGGGGCGGGGCCTTTAATGACCTCTCTTGCTTCAGGTCGCGCAGTTCGGACTCGGGCTACGTAAGGCTTGGTCGGTTGGAGGTACTCTAAATCTGCTTTGTTTCCGACAACAGCTCGAACTGGTCGAGCGATCGCGAAACGACTTTTAAGTTGCACGTCTTGGAAGATAAACTCGATACGGTCATAGTAATGTCCAATAAAGGAGGTTTGTAGAGTGATTCGAACGATGTTGACAGAGCCCATTGTCATGGTCCGATTGCCTTGAAAAGCAACAGTGAAGCTAATGAAATGTTGAGTACTATCACGGGATTAAAGAATCTAGTAACGTACACGTCCTCCGTTTGTTCTTCTAAGTCTGAACTAAGCCTGATTTTAACCAAGGTGATATTACACCCGGGCGCTGTGGCTTTAAGCTTCAAAATCACATCATGACCATCCTCCGCATTTTCTGGTTCTACCACTCCGAATTCAGCGCTTCCCTCAATAACAACACCCTGTTTTTCTCTTTCTGCCTCCTCTAAAACAACACGAAAAGCAGCAAACTGGGCCGCTCGCTGGTGTTGAATCCCATTCAAATGCGCTTGCCAGCGCGATTCGGGAAAGGAGCGACGACAGAGACCACAAAACTGGTAACCCGGAACATCCTCATCAGGTTCATCCCATGGGCCCTGGGTATTTTCTGCCAAGGCTTGATGACGAGTTCCTGAAATATGGTCATCCCATCCGCATCGTGCTACTGTACAATCGCAGAGTTTGCAAAATACGATAGGATTGGTGGTGCCGAGTATTGTCCGTCGATGGCGGTTGCCGTTAAGGTGGATGTTATAAGTTCGTGGGGAAGAAACAACGATACCACAAGGTTCGCATATTCTGATGTCGTGAAAATAAGGACAATCAGATCCCTGACATGTGCCGCGCTCTAGAAGGGTTGGACATTTAGGTGGATATCGCATGATACGATGTAAATATTGCACGCAGCGGGAGAACGATAGAGGATATGGAATTTGATGAGGACCATCGTGTCAAAAAGATTCAAAAGACGCATTTATCAAGCCAAAGAAGCATGTTGTACACGAGGCAAAGTGGTTCCTTAACAGTCCAACATATGCTCGGTTTCTCATCGAATGAGTTAATCAGCGCGCGGGTTCTGCCGAATTCACGCGTTTCAAGTTGCCTCGACGCGTCATCAACAAGGAGGCTTGGCAAGGAATGCAAGCAACAGCGTGTTGTAAGATTCTATTGCTCGTGAATCAATCCTGTAATGAGTGCCCAACAGCCAAGAACACGAACGTACACGATAACGAAGAGTTGCCACTCCAACGTCACAGTGAGTACCGTCTCACGATGGATGAAATCAATGAAAAGCGAGTTCGACGCGAGGCCATCGTTAATTAGCGAAATGCTAAAAAAAGAAAAAGTGAGATGGTGTTTAGTATGCACACATAATCCTGACATACACGGCTTTGGATGCTTCGGCGGACATGATGTATGGCATTACGCCACCTGGTAGGACAGTCAAAGGGTTGGTCAAGTTGAAAGGGGGCAGCGTGACATGACATGCCTGTTTATATATCTTCCACGACTTATCATTGCAAATAAAAGTTGACAAAGGATGAAAGGACCAAGGCCACCGGCATGCCGGGGACTCCGCGACGTCGACTAATATGGTATCACAAATCCTTAAATGCATAACCTACCTGATCAGGATTATTTGAGTTCCGCGAGCTCTTCACGCGATCACCGTATTCGGTCAATAAATTATTGGGTCGCGTGAGAGGTTTTTAATGAACGCGTCAGGGCTGTCGCGTGCTAGTTATATTGAACAGGGTAAGACGCGTCGAATGGCATCGTGATGATACAGGCATTCGAGGACCGAAAGATTCTGTCTGTTGAAAGCAGTGAATGGGAATGCACAAAGAGGAGGATCACTGGCCTGGCCAAACACGTCGTGCGAGAGCATGGCATCGGTACCACTGGAGACTGGAGGGGGTTAATGCAACGGAGGATACTATACACTCGAAGACGACTTATATGCAATGAAAGCAATGCACAACGACTAGTACACAAATGCCTATATAACATCAACGCGTAAAGTCGTCATTCTCGTTCAATTATCAAGCCAGTACTCCACCTGATGGTTAACTACCCTCGGCCAATTGGTCGTGGCCAAGCTCGCATCAGCATGAGCCAATAGCTTTGTCACCAGCCTCTCGGCGTCGTGGCATTTCACGTAGGTCTGTCCACCATGCAGGAACTTGATGACCTTGATGAACCAGTACTTGGATCCAAATTCCGGGACCTCTCTATCGTCCACGGCGAGATCAACACCTTCGTTCACGTAGTCTTTGAAATCTTCAGTGTCGTAGCAGGTAAACCGACGACCTATGGGGAGGAAGACGAGAGCGTTCATGTGGTGTTCGGGTTTGTTCCAGTAGTCGTTTTGTAGTTCCCATATCCCACTTTCGGTTTTGTGGACGTTGAGACAGAAACCGCATGTTGGGCCCTGATGAACGTGTAGATGATGGGTGAGAAAAGAGCGGTCGTGTCTTAGAGGAGACAGACTTGCCGTTGCGAGAAAGAAACACCATCCGAGATTTCCAGCGGAGTCCTGGTTCGTGACTGTGGCATAAACTTCGTCGGTCTTGAACGTGACAAAAGGCCTACAGAAATATACATCAGTCCCATATATCGCGTCGCGCTATGCCATAGAAAGTGGATGTTCGTACATTATAACTGTAGGAATGAAAGACACGAATGTACACAAAGGATGGAGGTAAGAATGAAGTAGAAGTTAAACTTTTGTTTAAGTTCGAGACGGGCGTCTAGCGTATATAATAAACCCATCTCTGGACGACGTTCGGTTACTATTGATCATCTTCTAGAACATGCCTCGTGCCCAACATATGTGATACTTCTTAAAGTGCGTGCTTACTTTGAATAGGTGTCAAAGGCATCCTTTGTTCAGTTCGGGGTCAACATCACCTGGCTACCATAATCAACCTTTCGTGCCAATCCTACCATAAGTCTGTCAGTTTTTCTCAAGACGCGAGTTCACGTAGATACCTACCTTGACACTCTTGACACGGTCTAGAATTAGTCGGGAGTAGAGAACAGGGGCTCCGGCGAAGTCCGGTTCGGCATCCGCCTCTAACACGAGGGTGATATAATGATCCAGTTGATTAGATATCGATGTGCCACAATACCATTTCCTGCGTCCCTCCTCCCCCTTCAACGGGGGGACGAAGATTCGAGACGGATTCCTGATTAGTAAGAACTCAAGTAGGAAATACCGGGTCTTTAGAGCCCTCTGCCCGGTGCTGTGTGTAGTCATGAGCGGTGATAATGTGAATTCTTTCTGGCTGAGCTCCGTGGTTATCCAAGGTAGGTCGTTCTTTAACCATTCTGCAGACCACGGATAATTCAAGCTCCGCTATAGCAGGATGATAAAATCGATAAGGGCATCTGCCTCGGCCATAATACCAAGGGTTGAGTGGTCTAGTGGTTATGATCTCTGTCTCACATGGTTAACGCCGGTACACAGAGGGTCTCCAGTTCGATCCTGGACTCAACCAACTTTTTGTTCCCTTACATATCGATCAACTGTTTGTTGGAGGTCGATCCTATATTATTGGTATAGATTATAAGATGCTTTGGACAACAAGAACTAGACATCGCACTAAAATAATGATCATTGGTGATGACATTGGAGTCAAAAATGATGGGTATTTGTTGATATTGCGATAGAGTTGGGAGACAAAACATGGAAGAAGATGAAAGGATAGGAACAGCCAAAATGGCCAACGCGTCAAAAAGTATGGAAACAAATCAACCAGCAACCTTTTCATTTTTCATAGTCCTGTAGGTGTCTTCACTCTCCCCGATGCCACGTACCGAGGATACCCAAAAAGTAAGTCAAAAAAGCAAGGGCAAACGCAAGTTAAGCAAAAAACAAAGGTAGCACGAAAGAGAATAAATAAATCACATGCGAGGTGGTGATATCCGGTTTATGGAAGAAGAGATGGGGGAATTGGTATTACTACGTGATCCTTGCCGTTGTGGCTGACGAGTGAAATTATGTCGTTGGGGGTGATGGCCATTGGGTTGCTGATGGTGATTGTGATTTGGAAGTGGTAAAGGTTTGGTATTTGTCAACCTTGTCCTTTCGTTGATTAATCTTGGATCGTCGTCGTCGGTCGTCTCTTCGTCTGAAGTTTCGTCTTCACCTTCTTGCAGTTGGTGTAAGCCGACACTTTCAGGGGCTGAACCAATGTATGCTCGACTTGCCGCTGAACCATTAGGAACGGCGTCTTCCTCTTCGAATGCATTAAAGAGAGTATGTGATTGTGACCTGTAGATTGAGCTTCTCCTTCCATGTGCTACGCCACCTCGACCGGCACCATAGGCATCCCCGCTTCTGCCTTCGCCGCCTAGTCCGCCCCATCCATCAATAGACATTCTTCCCTGAAGACTCAACCTTGGGTTCATCAGTCCACCTTCGAGTGCAGAGTGATTTGAGTCCAAAGGACGCTCAGGGGCTCGAGATAGATTGAGGAGATGAACGCCGAGGAAGGTGACGATGAATCCAGCTAAGAGGGATATGGTATTTGACGAGTTGGTCGTGTTGAAGCCTTGGAAGAGGATTAAGGAGGCAATAATAGTGGCGGTAGAGAATCCGACATAATACATTGGATTGACGCTGAGTGCGGAAAGGTCAGCCGGATGACATAAATGTTTGACACGGGCAAAAACGGGATGACAAGGGAAATAAGAATGGCACGTACACGTTGGTTGAGAAAGTGTCTAAGGCTTTGTTGAAGTAGTTCATCTGGATAATGATACATACTGCGGTGGTGACTCCGAATACGTAGGTGCTTGGGTGACTGAACTGGTTTTTGCCCGCAAAAGTGAGTTTCACCGCCACACCGAAACCTTTGATGGCCATAACGGACACTGAGCCAACAAGAGAACAGATGGAGATGTATACCAAAGGATTGGAGCGACCGTAACGTGGGGCAACGTTGTATATCATGACCATGGTGAAGACGAGGACCGTAAAACAGTACATTAAGAATCCTGGGCGTATATGGGTCATTCTGATGGGGAAGACCGGATGGTGAGACATAACACGCACCTGGCTGCACGGCATAATGTAGTATCTCATCCACAGTCTCAACAGGCTTGTCTTCTGGTGCATGGAATATGATAATGAGGGATCCGAGAAGACACAATGCACATCCAACCCGACCGAGGTGACCAAGTTCTTCATTGAGTAGAAATGAGGCAAGTACAGCACTATGGAAGAATGGATCATTAAGTCCAGAGGAAAGGAAAACGATGGTCAGCCACTCACCCAATCAAGACACTTAAGGCTCCGAGGGGCGTTACTAATATCGGAGGCGCAAATGTGTATGCGGCAAAGTTGGCGACTGCGGAAGATTATGAGATGGGCTGAGCAGGACGGATTATTGCGTCTATACCTTCACCAATAATCACTGGATCGCATTGAGCATTGAAAACCTTTAGTAAATGAAACATTTCACATACTCGTTGACATTCCAGCCCACCATATCGGATTTCGCAGATACGACAAACTATCAGAGGCTGCAGCACCCCGTTCAGCAGCGTCATTAAGACCCTATATTTTGCATCATCCAAGGAACGAGAAAGTGGAGTAGGAACAGGAAATGATGAGCCGGTTTATTTGACAAACGAGAGACCGAAGATGGACTACCTTTTTTGTGATGATAAAGCTAGTACCAATTGCCAGCGAGCTTGAGACGGCTAGAGCAAGGCCAATCCATCTATCTTCAATCATGGTGCTCATAATGAATGTAAATTGAAGGAAAAATGACGGCCTTTGCCAAGCAAGGAGGGGAGGAGGATGAGGGAGAAGAATGTAATTGTAGCAGTAGTCGTAAGATGCGATGCACCCAAAATCGATTTCAATCGTGACAGTCCCACCTTATCCAACCACGTGCTCCGTCCCGCCTCCTCCCCTTCCTCTCTCACCTTGGTTCTACTGCTAACACCTCTAGGATGCATCTGGCATGAATTTGAAATTTGCAATTTATGGTTCAACCATCACATCATAGCCTTGACTCACGTCACTGACCACCAGTCGGCTCTAACACCGACAATTGGTAATAATGCATCATTTGAACGCCGGTCTTGGTGGGCATTGATTCCGCTCAGTGCCCTTAACAATTCTATACGCCAATTTTCCAGACTCTCAACCATTGCCATTATCGCTAGCTCATGTTTGGGAATTCTGAAAGACCCGCATCCTGTTCAGGGTATGATCAGCGGTCAGCCTAGTCACGCACTAGGAGGACTGCCTCTAATTTTGTCGGTGCGGCTATTAATATTATTGTTGATCTACTACTTTGGTTCATTTAAACATAACGGGTCTTTGTCTCCCAGTCCACACACCTTTTTCAGTGTATCGGACATCACTTCAGCGGTGTCGTTCCTCGACAAATCATATATGGCGACTTGGATCCGCCGAAGGTGATTGCATTTCGATTCCATCATTATCTACCACATCAGCAAATAGGGAGATTTCCTGTTGCTCCTTAGACTGATGCCAGTGGAAGAGTGTGCAGTCACAGCTATACTGCACCTTTCACTCTGCTGTATCCTCAAGTACTCTTCGTTTGTACTAATTGCAAATCATACCTCTACTGCGATCGAGCATCCACATCCTTTCATTCGCTTCGATTTCCATGGAGACTACTCGTGTTATTGAATCTCTGGAATACAGCACGGGAGTTCCCCTTCTCCTTCATCACATTAACTTTCACTCCTTTGAAAACAATACCGCCCTGGAGGTCAATAAATTTAAATGGAATCATGATTCCACTAGCGTCATTGGCATGACAAAGGCAAACATCAACTCTGCCACCTCGGGTCAAGGAAAAATATTAAAAAGCCATCTGTCCACCCATGACGAAATAACGATCAAAGTCAGGGTCCCGCAACATCATCTATTCCGCCTCCCTTTCCCTGCCCCCCCATGAGCACCTTCTTCCACCTTTCCCGGGCACCTGGGGAATTTTCTGACTAACGACTTTATCACTCCAGCTGTTCAGGGTTAGATTCCAACTCGCCAAAGTCACTCACAACCTCGACGGTCAACGGGGGTGATCGCCTGCCTTTGACAATGACCACCTATTCGTCATTACAACATGTTCATGGTGGCTTCACCCAAACAGCATTCATCGGCCCCCCCGTATATAAACCCCGCAGGTTTCGTTCCTCCTCTTCTTCCCTCATTACCCATCACTCGCAATCATCACTTCACCACTCTGAACGATCTCATCTCTTCCCACCTCACGTCACCCACACGTTCAACGACATTGAAATGTATGTACCCCTGTTATTATCTCACTCGTTACCCTCGTATAACCCATAACATCGTTCTCTCTCCATAGGTCTGCTACCAACTCTCAACGAACTCGTCCGTACAGTTCCTCTCTCAACGGGGTATATGCTCTCGATACTCTTAAGATCCCAGTGTCGTTGGATAAGGAGTCCAACGACAATGATTCCAAAGAGTTGAGCTCACCCCAGTGCTGCCACTGTGGATACAGAGGTTCCCACTCCCCCACCTGCCCCTTCCGTTAAGTTACCGGCCTAAATCGCCCATCATCGCGGCGTGGGAGGGATGGCCATCTCGGAACTCAACTCCTCCCTCTCTCTCATCGTATTCAAGTTATCGTCAAGTTAGATATGGTTGGCTGATGGTGACAGATTTGGTGGCAGTGGCAGTGGATGGTGGCGTTGGCATCATTCGTGTGTCACAGGACGCGGGGGGAGCCTATGCCACCCATCTAACGTCATAACGAAATCAACCCCCCATTTCTGTGCGGTATGATTTGATGATCACGACGAAGAAGAAATGTACTAGTCCTCATCATGCATCATGTATCGGAAGTCCTATCAGTTTTTATCTTGTTGTATTCGCATTGCATCTATCTATAATCTATGTTAATCTGTCTCAATTTTCCCCCCACGGTACATGTCACGGTGATGATCATTTTGTGATCATGACTTGCCAGTGGGTGCGTGCTGTATATTGTATGCGCGTCGCTTGGCGATGGAAACAGCGTGCCAGTACGTATAGGTTGGCGCCACTTCCAGAACGATCTCAACGTGTTCCCCCGCATCGTCATACTTTCGGTTCGAACGCGCTGACTATTCGGGGTCAACATATAGATGAGAAGTAGACTAGGTCATAAATGGTTCATTCCGTACGTACATTATTTAGATGGATTGTAGGGAAATTAAATAAGATCATACTCGGTCCAGTAAACTCGGAAGAAGGCGACTCGCACCTTACATCTCCGATTGAAGAAAGGTGGTATGTAAGTTATATATAGTCCGACATGTATTGTACAGTATGAAATGTGAAAATATAAAATGTAAAAATGTTATCGCACATCGCGAATAAAGGCGAAAAAAGAAACGAAGAGCATAAGAGCAAAGAAAAAATCCATCAAATAAAACAAATGTATATATCACTGGTATTGGTAGCAAATATATATATAGATAAAACAATAACCGCTCGCGAGTGGAAACGAAAAGGAAGCATAGATCGGCGATGATCAGATCCGCTCATAGAAACATAGATAAGCCTTGGCCTTCAAAACCTCTTCGAGGGACGTAAGTTTCACTATGGTATCACTAATGTAAGCCCATTGACGTTCTTGATGGTGCGAGGGCTTTGATGCGCCAGAAGTAGAACGCGCTGTAGTTGGTGTCGCTGGTGTTGGTATCACAGGTGCATGTGTAGATGTCGATATAGACGTGGTGGTAGATGGCGCCAATGTAGTAGTAGAAGTCATAGATGGCGTAGACGCCGAAGCCGAGGCCCCAGACTTAGACGTTGGCACTGGGGTTGAAGGTGGGGACTTGTTGTTAGAATCGTTATCACTCGTTGCTGTAGTTGATACTGAAGATTGAGCAGAATCCGTGGAATGCGTGGAGGAAGAACTTGTAATTATCGTGGTTAATGATTTTGGAGAAGATGACGAAACGGATGAGGAGGATGGATCTGTAGATACTTGAGTGGTAGATGAATTGGAAGCAGAAGAAGAGGAGGAAGTGGACGAATTTGCGAGTGGTGAATTGCTGAGAGCGGCTTGAACGGCAGCTTCATTTGGTAGAGCGGTATATGCAACATAATGTCCTCCAAGCTGATAAGACAAATAACAGTCAGCTGCGTTCAAACTGAGACCATTCACTTACCATATTGCCAATATGAACAACGACAGCATATAATCGATACATACACTTCTCCCTCTCCTCTTTCTTCTTCCCAAACTTCAACCCAGATGGCGTCGACGGCGTCCCATTCCCCCCTAACCCATAATCCTCCCTCCTAGGCGCCAAATACGGTCCCAAATCTAAATACTCCGGGAACGTGATATAATCATCCAATTTCTTGAATCCCTGCGAGAACGATCCGAATATATTATAATAGGGTAACGGTGAAGACGAAGAAGCTGAGAATAACTTATTCGAAGGCGTTGCTTGTTGGAATCGTTTAAAGTGAACGACGAGAACGGGGGGCGGAATGGAGATCAAGTAACGCTTGTATGCAGGTCGCATGATGACGGGCTTGGCTTTTGATGATTTCTGAGTTTTCCTGGTGGACACAGTTGGTGGCATCAGTGTCGATTGAGAAGTGGTTTTCATTTTCAGTGATGATCTTCTAGAGGATGGTATGGCTGGAGCAGGAGCAGGAGCAGGCTCTTCCGTATCAATTCCGGAATCTTCTGCATCCTCACGTCGTACATGCACCATCGACCCCTCAGAACTCGACGGCGTTCCACTATCTCGTTCAATGATTTTGGCCACACCACTACCACTAGTGCTGGGCGTGGGTGGAGGAGAAGGAATCATCGCCCGTTTACCACCCGTACCCGCCACTCCAGCAACACCCGCCAGACTGCGATCAACACTCGTCGGACTTCTAGGCTGACCATGACTCCTTTCCGCAGACGACAGCCCACTTTCACTCTCATTGTCGCTCGCCGAGGCGGACTCAGGGTCTGAACTGTCACCATCGATAATCTCCCGAGTCACCGAAGCAGGTTGTCCATTCCATCGTGCTCCAGGCGCGGGAGTCAACGAGGAACGTCGTATAGGTCTTGATGAAGGTAGATGATGACTGAGCACCCTTCCTAGTCCCGGTTGCGTAGGAGATATCGGTGTACCAGGTTGATTAGCAATGCGTTGTTCTGCGACACCATGTCCGTCGTCCGAATGTCCTTGAGTAACCGGCATATCGCCTGGTAAAGAAGATACCGAAACGCTCGGACTGACGCCTTCTATATCCGACAATGGCTGGTCTAATGCATATACAGCAGGTGTAGATCTCGAGCTGGGTATTTGCGCGATGGGTGAATTCAATGAAGATGATAGTAATGATGCATGCAATATCGCGTTGGCACCGCCGGGAGTGCTTGTCGATTTTCCTCCTTCCACACCCGGAACAACAATTCCCAAACTGGGTTTTCGCGAGCCCCTGGTTTCAGCATCCACACCCTCTACTCGTACTTCCGTTTCAACCTCTTCTTCTTCTTCTTCCTCGTTATCGTAATCATCGTCGTCATCGTCCATCTCGTTTTTCGATGGCGTGCGTTGGCCGTTGGCCAGTTTCCAACACCGTCTGCAGCCAACCATGTTCTCTCCATCAAGAACTTCGACAGTGGTAAACAGCCGCAAGCACTCCTCTAGACCCGTCAAGGTGGGATTCCCGAGCCAATGGGATGCTGTTGGTGTTGGCACGCTGGATGGGCCACTCGATGACTGAGACGTCAAATTGGACCCGAGATGGTGTTGTCCTGCTGCTTTGAAGAGGGCAAAGGGACTAGGCGATGACGAAGTTGGTGTTACATCAGCTAAAATACGGCGCATATACGCTGCTTCCGCTGGAGTGCCTTTCGGTGCTTTAAACGATTTGTTGCGCTGAATAGTGGGGAAGAGGGGTGAAAAGGGTGAATTGGCGGTAGTGTCAATGGGGTGGGCAGGTAGAGATTGGCGCTCGAGAGATTTGGAACTTGTTGGTGTGGTGTCAGATGTTCGGTCGATGGTGGGCGTAGGTGCTTGGTGGGTGATGATTGGTATCTCCTGCTTTACAAGCAAAACGTTTGAATGACCATCACCGCTAGGCTCACTAACGCTCGCGGAGGTCTCGTCCGTGATGGGGAACTTCGTGATGTCAAGCTTTCCCAAGTCAACGCTCTTCCTCTCCTTCGACCGACTCCGCCCCTTACCTCTCCTTAGTCCCACGGTCAAACTTATCCTCTTGCCAAACTTCGTCCATGGGTCACTGTCTTTCTTCTCCTTTTTCTCCTGCTCCTCTTTATTTGGCTTCAGGAACTCAACATGTCGTTCCGGTGGTGTGGAGCCAGTGGTACTTGATGTACTGTGTCGGGGGGAGTCCTTGTCACTAATAGCTGCGCCGCCTTTGAGAATCGCATTGGGACCTGGGGTAGCATCTTCAACAACAGCCGTGACCTCTGCTGGTTCCTCCGGGCCTGTCTCAGGGGTACCCTGGAAGCTCTTCCTCCGGGGGGGATCTGCTATTGGTGGATCTTCCAGGCCCTGGAGTTTGTTTTCCTCCGGTTTGTTTGTTGGGGGTACAGATGCGGCTCGGAGAATGTCAACTGCATTACGGCGTTCTGGAGGAGAGGAGATAGGACCTTGAGGCGAAGGTGTAGGAAAAGAAGTCAACTTCTTCGCAAGGTTCTTTAGTTTGTCCCGTTTCCTTTCCTGAGTGTAATCTTCAGGTTTAATACTAAGACTAAGATCGTTGAAATCCTCGTAAGTTTGTGATATATGCTTGCATTTTTGACAAACGAGAAGGCTGGTCAGTTGACCACCAAAGACCATGTCAGATAGTGAGATGAGCCTATCATCTTCAGCGTTGCCATTGGGCGCGTCTGTTGTTGGTGAAGTTTTGATAACGGCTCTACGTCGTTTCCTTGATTTGTCAGCTGGCGGTAGCGACTTCTTGATGACCTGAGGCGCGACAAGAGCATTAGTAGGGAAATGAAGAGAGAGTTAAGATGAGATACCATACATCAAATTCCTCCATTCGTATTGCGTCTAATAGTATCCGTAGGAATTCGTGAGCATCTTGTTGACCAAAATCTAGGTATTGATCATATTTCAGTCCAACGGTTTGGAGGAGGAGTCTAGATGAGAATTTCTATATCAGCAACCGGAAACAATCCGCCAAGGTGATCAGGAAAAGACGACGTCGTGTAGTGTGGGCACCCCGGACTGACATGTGGAGAATGGGAACTGAACTTACTTGGGGCTGATGCTCTCGCGCCGACGGTGGTTCTGCGCACCCCAGGCTTTCCATAGCACGGTTAGGAATTCATCACCAATCGGCATTGTGTCGACCCACGGGCGTTCGTGTGGGCCTGCGAGGGAATGGCCATTTGTCAGCTGCGGAGATCGTCTTGAAGCAATGGGTAATGTTGTGTGATACTGCGTGGATAGTGGGACGGGTTGAAAATGCACTAGATCAGATAGCAGCCGGGTTGCAATTAACTGTCGGGTCACAGAATGACGAGAAAGGATGAGAGGTGTGTCAATTGGAAAGTGTTGAGGGACACGTACGCCTTGTAACACCGAGTTCATGAAGCAGGTGTTGCCATGATTGTACAATCCTGGGGGAAGATGTGCAACCTTCTCCCTCTCCTCCTTTTCCTTTCTTGCCTTGTAGAGCTCCTGGGGCGATTGGTTGGGTTTCTGCTTCGCCATCGTGGTGGCTGAGAGAGAGGTCGGTTTGACTACGTGGGCTGGCGAGGATGTACTGGCGAGGATGTAGATTTGCAGCGAGTCGGAACAGAGATAAAGGATTGATGCAGGGGAGAGGGAAGATATATAGAGATTGCCGGTGTGGAGGAGTTGTGAGGTGGAGGCAATTCCCGAGTCACACGTGCTCTCAACTCCTCTTCAACACGCTCTTAAGCTTGAGACCTGCGCAGGAGACTGACTCGGCTACTGCGGCTGCGTACGATACTTCTCGACTCCAGTTGCACAGCTCTGAGTTCTGAGTCAGGAGAGATAATTTCATTTCGCATCGTGGCTGCATCAGTGCAATCAAACCACCTACACTGCGAAGCAATTCATTAACCTCCAGCCTTCCAACTACCACCAGCGCTTGCACAGAACTTAGACATTCTGTCATCACTCCGACCGGACCCTGCTGCCAACGACTTTATCCTCTGCGCTTTGCTTTTTGTGGACGCAGTCGTCCTCTCTGATAGTCGCCCACCCCCTTGCATGATATTTCTCGTCATGGAGCAGCTCATTCCATTTGGCTACAGGCCTGCCTCAGCAGACTTGGATTCGGAAGCATTTTTGATGGTGCAGCAAAGGCCGCGGATATATTCCTAGTATGGTTGCGTATACTCAGTCCGGAACTCCGGTCCTCGCCGTTCGGTGGGCCGGTGGTTATCTCTTCGGAGGCTAAATACAATTACTCTCAACCGCCCAGTTCGCCTATTGCACGCCACAACCAGCGTCGCGCATCTGGCGGTGCTCGCGATGCGATTATGACGGTTGTGCTGTGTGATAGATATCCCGACGCCAAACGACGACACTTGGTCAATTGGCGTTGATGAAAGAAGTTGCATCGCTTCCTAGCCTACCAGAGGTGAAGTGCAAGAGCGGCATACCAACAATCCGCAAATGTAGTATTCGTATCCTTGACTACGACATATTTAAAGATACAGGTTACATCATGGGAATCCCCACCCACACTGACGGCATTGAGCCGTACTTGAGCTATTGTTGTCATCATCTTCCCCTTCCTGAAGCCGCGTCTTTAAATTGTCAGCAACGCCGCGCCTTTGCGGGGTGGATCTTGTATTAGCTCAAAGCTTTAGCAGATATAGTACGTGCTCTAGCACCTGATATACAAGTATATTTTAAGGAATACGGAGAATATAACACATATCGCGTATAGCAAGTGGAACAACACTACGGCAATCACAGAGGTAAGCTACCAACATGTTGGTGGCAGTATGAAAGAAGTGTGGGATAGACCTACATTGACAAAGATTCGATCGCTTGTAGTGTCCAAGGGATGTGGGCAAAGAATGTAAGTATCGATTCCCCGACGCTTAGTACGTATCACCTCCGATCTCAGGCTGAGTACGCATTAGTAGTTGGCAGACCACGTTGAATGCAGGGTTTGTTATTGTGATAGGCAGCTGGCGAAATGTCATTACGCCCCGACTTCTACAATTCAAGCGCGCTGGGATGATATGGCAATGGTATCTTTGCCCACCACGCCTCGCGATCGCTCATCTTATATGGTCACTTGTAACACCACTGTTTGATTGTGTTGCCGTAATCATTACAGAAGTTGTCAATTCCACATGAATAGGGGTGACTGGACGCCAAATTGAAACTTGGGAGACAGCATAAGCTGACAAATATTGATCTCAAAACTAATCACGAAACGTCATCCCAATTCCCTGGTTTAGCCATGGGCATGCTGAATTGTTGCTTCAAGTCTCGAGCTACTGAGTGGGTTCAAGCGATCTTGCCATTTCTGTTGTGTTTGCACACAGAACGAGACGTCCGTCAACAACATCCATGTCTTGGTGTACCCACTTCTCAAATTTCTTGATCGCCCTCGTCCAGTCCTCTCTGTTTTGTACTTTGAGCGCTTCTCATGCGTGCCTCTATGTCTGGAAAAGTGTGGAGCTGTGGCCACAAGGCGGATTGGGGGCGCCGCAGAATCCCCGGCAAGCACAAGCGATGCAATATCAGGGAGTGAGTCATGTGATAGCACTGATATATAGGAGAAGGATGTGAGTGACAGTGACTGGAGCTCACTCCTCACTCAGTTTCAAGCTCTCTGCAAGCCACGACTTGTCGATCTACGCCTTCCAAGAGCCACAATCCGATGTCACCATCCACCAAAGCCGGTTCCTCAAATGCTATCTTGGAATGGAGCGTACGAGTTCGTTGCAAGCAGTTCGAAGTTGGTGGCAGCTTCTCCGTCTTCGTGTTCCTTGGTAAAATCCCTGCGCAACCGGAGGAGTGGTTGATGGATCCAGCCCTTGCTGGTACCTTCGATGCCTTCGTTGATGATTCGCCGGACGACAGTGGCGGTCAGGTTATTCGGGGTTTCGTGCACGTCAACGATAAATTTATGGAGCGCTCGGGTCAAGACACGCTTGAACCCAGTGTTGTAGTGCCGTACCTGAAACAAAACCTCAACTGGGGCATCCAAAAGGTAGGTCATCAATCGCAGAACAACCGTTAATATTCTTCTCAACGTGGAACTGGATTTTAGGCATCCGGCAAGGTGGTTGAACTTGATAAAGTGCCATCACTCGAGGTGACAGTCCTCGTAACACCTCTTACATTGTCCCCGGGCGCGTCATTCCCGACTGAAGGAGAGCCTGTATACTACCATGATATAACCCGCGGTAGGCCTGGTGGCTATCGTGGTACCTGATGTTCTCGTCTACTGTGATCCCCTGATCCCTTGCAACTCATTGAAACGAGTGGCTATGGTTGTCTTTGTAAGAAAGTGTACTTGTATGAACTAGTTCAATTTGTTTGATGTCTTCCATACATTGCAGGGGTTAAATTTTTCTCAATCGAGAACACTCCGCTTCAAGACAGAGGGTTCAACGTTCAGTAGGTTAGAAAGCGGGGTGCTACCTTTTTTTTGATGGTGACCGATACTAAGCCGCCATATCCCCAACACTTCAACCATATCAAGCCGCGCACCCTAAAATTCACAGGCAAACACCGAGATCACTGCAAGGAACAGTCAAGGAAGACGTCCAAATTATAAACCCCTCGCGCATGTGTTCAAAAATCGCTCAAACATGGCATGCATCCCTTCGAAAGGGATAATAGAAATGGATGGAATTCTATGTCCGAGTTGGACCATCAAATGGTGGAGCGCTTCAAGTACACGGGACGCTGAGGTTTCCTTTGCGGCCCATCGATTACGGTACATGCCGTTGTGTTACAGAAAACCTGACGATAGATTCAGCGCACTGTTCGTTTGGAACTATCAAGCATATAACCCTGACTAGAGCTTTCAATTAAAACTCGCCACGAAACTCGAATGAAGAACTGGTTTGCAGCCCATTGAATAAGTCCTACCGTAAGCGTGACTTTGATCAAGTCACGCTCTGTTGTAGCGCCTCGTGACATACTTATCATCTCGCAACCAAAATCGCAAAGGTTGATTAAATCACACTCAGAAGCCCGCTCGCCAAGTTTCAGACCGTACAATAGAAGGGGACGCAAGTTATCTCTGAATCAACGGTGCACATAATCTACCATCACCCATCGTATTCTGGAAAGAGAGCCTGATTAAACCAGCCGAAAGGTGTCAAAGAGGCATCGCGCGACTTCAGCCATTGTCAGAAGCTGGCAGGGGTACTTGGCATCATTGTCAAAGCTGACAGTTGTACTGAAATGGGTTGCCCCATCTCAAGAACAGGAAGAACAGGCACAGATTGTTCTCGTAGTTGACCTGTGACCATTCAGCATTTTTACTTGGTCACCTGCTATCTACCAGAACGGCCGAATCGTGGATAATGCGCAGAATCTTGGGAATGAAGTGTCACAGCATTGGCTTTGCATTCCCTGTACCATGCGGCCATCCTTGATTTCCCTCTCGATCAAGTCTTATCTGGTATCACAGGGACCACATTTGGAAGCAATGGCTAGATGTGCGCAACTAACAGGCCCATTGTTCCAATCTGTAAGTTTAGGGTGCAAATGACGAGAACACTGCCTCCTGGTATCATTTGCGCCCCACTTAAAGGTTCAACGCTTGGGTACTTAAGTAGCCCTTCCACGTCTCTTCTCCCCAGCTCATCTCCTGGTGCATCTCAATAAAATGGCTCCAACTCTCCTCATCACTGGTGTTCTGCCTAAACCCCCACCGGGTACCAATTCTCCTCCACGTCTCGAGATTACCAGCTTCGTCAAAAATATCAAACAATTTTCTCTGTATATTCAAGCCCTCCGTATGTCTCTGATCGACTTGCTATGACAACGATTCTCATCACGTTGCTCCCCAGAGGCTTTATACGACAAGGGGACGGGTCCGCTCCAATCGTTTTACCAGATCAGCGGCATTCATGGAAAACCTTACATTGATTGGAACGAATCGCCCAGTCGTGGCCGTGGCTATTGTGCCCATGGATCTGCGATCTTCGCACCGTGGCACCGGCCATATGTCGCACTCTTCGAGGTCAGATTCGGTGTCAAGCTCACATTACTATATTTCTTATTCGTTTATCACAGCAAGAAATTCAGAAGATCGCGAAAGAGCTCGCAGCTACCTACCCTCTGGCTGAAAGGCCGGCTTGGCAGCAAGCTGCTACCGATCTTCGCCAGCCCTACTGGGCTTGGGATCGCATTGAAACTGTGGTTCCGCCCCCGGAGGTTATCGAACTGACCACTGTCGAAATCATCAAGCCCAATGGTAAAAAGGCGAGCGTGCCGAACCCGTACTTGGCATACAGATTCCCACCTGGATCAAATAGTACCTTCGGCGAGCCGTTTAGCACCTGGCCAGCGACTGCAAGGCAGCCTGACGCGAATGGAAATACAAACGTTAAACGCCTTCGCGAGTAAGTGGCTGGTTGCTGCCTTCGCCGCATGTTTTGAGTCCTGATTCGTGTCTTTTACGCCCAACAGGTCTCTCACCGCGATGGGACCACAAGTCGCTGCTAATACTCAAAGGCTCTACTCAATTACCAACTGGAACGATTTTACTTTTGGGAGCGCCAGTACCACAGGCTTGGAATCCATCCACGGCACCGTTCACGTCAGGACTGGTGGCCCAGGTCACATGGGTTTTGTCCCCGTAGCCGGCAAGTCTCTTTGTATTATCATGCTTCATCATTAAGTATTGACTTTTCAAAAGCGTTTGATCCTATCTTTTATTTGCACCATGCTCAGGTTGATCGCGTAACAAACATTTGGCATCAGCAGCACGGACAATGGCCGACAGACGATCAAGGTACTGTGCTGATATTTTCTGACGCCTCAGAGTGAATATGGCTGACAGTACAAATACACTGATAGATCTTACACCTTTCTGGAATACCGTACAGACATACTGGAAGTCTCCAAACGTCCATGATGCTCCCCGCACCTTTAACTATGATTATCCCCCCCAACCCACTGCGAAAGTTGAACAGCCGGCAGAGTTGGCTCGGGCTCTCTCAGCAGCGTCTGAAGGCCCGAACCGTATCCGGGAATGGAGTGTACGCGTCAGTGTAAAGCAGTTCGAAATTGGCGGTAGCTTCTCCGTCTACGTATTCCTCGGTCCTGTTCCGGCCTCACCATCCCAATATTTAACGGACCCTGCCCTTGCTGGAACTTTCGACGCCTTCGTTAACGATAACCCAGAGGAATGTGCCAACTGTCGTGAACATTCCGACCTTGTCATTAAGGGTTTCGTCCACGTCAACTCTAAATTTTTACAGCGCTCGGGCAAGGCCACTCTTACGCCCACCGTTGTAGTGCCGTACCTGAAGGAAAACCTCAACTGGGTCATCCAAAAGGTAGGCCCTCCGTTGCATGACATACGTTACTACTCTTCTTAACGCGACATTGGACTTTAGACAAGCGGCGACCTAGTTGAACCCGAAACACTGGAGTCATTCGAAGTTACAGTCCTCTCGACATACCTCACGTTGCCCGATGGCGCGATGTTCCCTCTTGAAGGGGAGCCTCAATACTACCACGATATAACGCGTGGCCGGGCTGGTGGTCACCGTGTCATCTGAGTTTGACGTCCTCTATAGCAATTTCAATTGAAGAGAATGCAGCACACGGCTTTGGTTGTCTATGACGAATGTACTTGTATCATGATGTTGAATCGATTCAAATTGTTTGATTTGATGCTCAGATTGAATCTTCCTTGATGGACGATTTCATTCGAGACAGATCCATGCAATGACCCATCGACGTGATGGAGACACAGAGTGGCAACTTCCAATTCGAGCGCGACACAGATGAAATAGAGTGCGCTGACGTGTTTCAGAAGCATCGAAATATGGGCGTCTGGAACAAGATCAGGCGGAAGCACAATCCTTCGACATGGGCTGCGTACAAAGACGACTTGACCTATGATAACTGATATTTAATTCAGCAAAGATACCAGTTGCCTGGGCCTGGATGTTAGAGTCGAGGAGCTGTATTGGCAGTTGTACTTATCCATGGGCAGTTTACTGGGTGTCTGACAGTTACAATATCCATCACCGAAGATGTTGATCATAATCATAGAATAAAATACAGTTTTCTTTTGAAAAAAAGTAAATCGGGTAATTGGAGTTGCGGTCATGGGAATGGCAAAAGGTTACCATCTTGAGCGTGCTCCTCATACCACTATAAGGGGTATCAGACTCCTCAAATGGCTGATGAATGCGCTACAACACTCACCTTCCTGAGGAACTTGGCAGAATCCTTTGGTGTCCTTTCCTGTGTTTCGTAATTGACGTACGTAACGCCGAACCTTGGAACGTATCCCTCTGCCCATTCGAAGTTATCGAGTAAACCTGGGTCAAAAGAGGTGCATTGTCAGTGGCAAGCAGAACATCTAGTTTGTTAGGCTTACTCCAGGCAAAGTAGGACCTAACATCGACCCCATCGATGTTGATGGCTTCCAACAGAGCTTGTGTATATGCCTTGTAGTATTCGGTTCTGTCTGGGTCATGAATTGCGTCGTCGAATGAGAGCTTGCTCTCGTCCTTTACGGGGAACCCGTTCTCGGTGACACTACACGATGCGAATTAGCGTGCGAGGCAAGCAATAAATGAAATAGGACGCCATACAAGACTGGGACCTTATAAGTCTGTTGTGTGTAATTGAGAACAAATTCCTGTAATTGATATTCAAAAGAGTACGGGCCTTGTATACATAATTAAGGAGCTTGATCATGAGAGGTTATTAATAACTTCGACATCTAATTCCAAGGGAATCGCATACCTGTCTGAACCCTGGAGCGTCTGGAAGTGGGCCGTGAGCGATACATCCACCGAATATTTGATAGAAAAACTTACAAGTCTGGAGCCAAGCAACGTGGGCTGGAGTCGTCGAGCGCGAAATGGGTTAGGGGCAAAAACAAGGCAAGATGCTCGCAAATACCTTGGCGACCCAGCTGTGTTCCATCTGGCCTTGTGAAACCTATCTTCACCTTTCCGGTAAACTCGTCGTCTCCACCCTCCTCTGCAATTGATTTCAGAACCCGCATCTAATGTAAGTTGCTGTCTCACGTACGGACGAGAACGCTGGTATACGTGTTCATGCCAAAGAACTCTGATGAACCCCTGACGAGCTCAACTTCTTCGGGTGTGAAGTCGGGCAATCGGTCTCCAAGTCTTTCCTTGAGCGATGCCGGGTAGTGGCCTTTATAAATCGGGTCCTGTGTTGAGTCAGAACAAGTAAATAATCATCCCATTGTCCTTATTGTAAGGTAAGTCCATGCGTACCGCAAACCATCCTGATCACGATATCGAATCGATGGCGTCAGTAAATAACGCAAATAGGGCTCTGCAATTGTCTTACCGAGGCGTGTTTCAACGCAACGTTGAGTCGCAGCTACGTCTAGAGAGGTAAATTTCGCGTGAGCTGTCCGATTATATAGCAGAGGTTCCATTGATTCGTACTCTCAGGCTTGTCATCATAAGGCATACACCACCCACAGTCGAGAGTGATACCGATCGTACCCCCTTGAGTAGGCTTGTACTTGTCACGATATAATTTAACGGTGTTCGCATGAGCGAGGATCAGGTTATGGCCAACTCTGTCAAGGGTCAATAAGCGACCGTCTTCAATGCTGGAACAGGAGAAACATACATCCAGGGCTCAGTAGAGGAATCTCCCTCCGCCGATCGAGAACGGTCGCTGGAACGCCCTGGAGCGAAAACGCCGGACCCGTATCCTAGAACGGAGACGATCCATGGTTCGTTCAGTGTGATCCTGAGGTAGCAGGTGATGAGTTTTTGCATCAGGAGGGTTATTCTAGGATCACCGCGTACCAATGCTTTACGATATCTCCATAAGCGCTGAAGACGACCTATCAGGGGAACAATTTAATTAGGAGAGCATTCGGACATAGCGCCATGACACACATCAGCGTAGTTTACGAAATCTGCAATGACTCTTCGGTCAAGCCAACCCTTATACCGCTCATGAAGGACTTGAGGCAAGTCCCAGTGGTATAAAGTCTAATCATTTGGCCCCCAAAATCGAATCAGCCGCTGCACTTGACTTGGATCTGGCAAACTTACCACACAAGGAACGATCCCTGCATCACGTAATGCCTCAATGACCTCCCTGTACCACTTAATTCCTTCCTCATTCCGGGTCCCGTCTTCCTTAATTACTCTAGGCCACGAGATACTGAACCTGTAACTCCTTGCTCCATACTCCTTCAACAATGCGATGTCGGTTTTCCATCTGTTGAAGGAATCCGTCGCAACATCACCAGAGGAACCGTCGGCAACGACTTTTGTTCCAGGAACTGGTGGGTTGTGCGTGAAGTGATCCCAAATTGATGGGTGACGACCCACGGCACTTGGGGATCCTTCGATTTGGTAGGCAGCTAGAAACAGCGATGTGATTCTTCTGTATGCGCGAAGAATATTTGAGGATATAATTCAGCTATTACCTGTTGCAAAGCCATAGATGAAGTTGGGGGGCAATTTGAGGGAATCAGTTTGAGACATGACAAGATGGGAGAGGATAAGAGTCTCCAAATCTTAGCAGCATTTTATATATCGCCTCGGGTCGGTATTTCCTGAGTGAAAGAGCAGGAGGATCCGGATAAATTATTATTGCGAGGAGCAATGTTAAGGTGGCCCGAAAGGCCGATTTCAACCAAATTAGACTGGAGCAAGGCATCTGAGCATACGGCCTTGCCTGATGGAAAATTTTTGGAACGTTGGTTTGTTCGTTTACTGTGCCACGGGGGGTGATAGAAGGACAAATGACTGTAGCAGTGGGGAAGATTTTTCCGATATGTCGCCGATCTTGTACCTGAACACACTGAGCCACAATGTGCCGCCTATTCCTACTCCGTTGATGGAACAGATGCATAAATACTTGCATCATGACACATTAGTTGCAAGGCGTGCGGTAATGTGTTACTGGTATGCCATGCATCTTGGTAGAGTTGTAGCATCGGAACAAAAGGGATTTGGTGTCTTATCAGTTGAAACGTGCATCTGTGGCACGCGAGTCGAACACGTTGGAGCCGCAGCCAATTTCAAAGTATTATGAGAGGGTAAGATCTGACTGGGGAACGGATGTATGGCGCTCACCGCATCACAGGTTGCTGGCCGCATGTATCACCAGAAAACCCCAGTCAACACTTCACAGTGACTCGGCCCCATCGTTGATTCCACGAGATTCCTTTCATCAGTCGGCATGCTGACGCGGCCTCTTCATCTTATTTATGGACCTTCCTTGGAGAGTAATGGCACCTCGTATGATATGTTCTATAGCCGACCGCTGGTTTATATAAAACTTGGGGTGATCTTACTCAACCTCAGAATCAACACTCTAACCCTCTACCTCAATCCCTAGTAAGGTCTCTTTCGGTGACAGAAGGTCGTCTGAAGCGAACTCAGATGGATCTTTCATTGAGCAAAGTTGGCAGTGAGAAGTGATAGGGAACTGTAGGATGTGAATGGCATATGCATGCTGATACAGGTACAGGTGCTCTGTAGTTTAAAACGGATAAATAGCCAATGCATTGATACCATGAAATGAAAATGCACTTCTTCTTATTTCAGTGCCTTGGCTCCGTCGACGCGTCTCTTGGCCATGTAAATCTGCTGCGGAGCGGAAAGCACCTTTCAGAGGGTTCCTGCATCTTTCGGAGGGAGTTTGCAATGCTGACTTGGCGCTGAGGGCTGGCCTTGTGTCAGGGTCCCATTCCATATCCCGCAATCTCTCACAGCCCACCCGCATCCGAGCGCTGGTTGCCCAGCGGCTTATAACATTGCGCTTTCCCTTTCCTTGATCCACCCTTTTGATTCGCTAAACGGCCTCGGTTTTTCGCCAACAAACGTCGACCAAATCGTCAATCATACGCGGGCAAAGGATGCAGGCACTTTCGCCCCATGGCAGGAACGTTACCACTCTCCTGGATCTTCCTAATGAACTGCTCTACAACATCTTCTCACATGCGTCAACGCGCGCACTCCTTACGTTTGCACGTCTCTGTCGCCACCTCAATCATATCTGCCTTCGCTATTACCTGAAAGAATGGGGAATTGACCCACCAGGCTCGGATATTGCCCTACGACTTTTTGTATCAAATTTTGAAAACAGCCCCTCCGTCATCCATCATTTCCTCCCAACTGTACCGCCTCCACCCCCTTCTTCTCTTTCCAGCCCATCTTCCCTCGCCTCGATCAAACTCAGCACTGTAGCTGACCTAGATGACCAATGGGAGAATGGTTGCTACCAAGACTGGAGCCTTCTCGCAGTGCTGCGCATCGCTTTCGACATCCGTCGCGTCCAGTCACTGACCTGCCACCTTGATGGGTTGCATGCGACGCAGGTGTCGGATAAGTTCATTTGGACGTTGGAGTGCCTCTACGATTTGATCGAGAGGCTCGATCACGTAGGGCACATTTCGCTCTGCATTGCTGGCACGGAATACTTCCCCACTTGGTTTCATTTCCTCGACGACAGCCGGAAGAAGGGGGGTGATAATGCTCATCCACCCTCAGAAGCCAAGGCATGGGCACGACACTATGCGCGTTTGCTGGATCTAATAATCAAGAAAGCTGAAAAGGTGGAAATCAGTCATGGACGACTCCCCATTCATCGCCATAGATTCATTAGGGACCCTCCATCTAAAACACTTGTCCAGAAAATCCGCAAACTTATGTCTACCAGGCGCCCACCACCGTATGCGCCGTATAAGCTTTCCGGATCCACCTGGCAATTGCATTGGGTGGATGAGTGGGGGCATGGCTTTACTGAGGAGGATGGTCGCTCGATTGCTCCTCCCAAGTGTATTAATTCAAAAGTACAAACTCTTGACCTTGCCGGCGCAATACTGATGCTTCCTCCTTCTATCGATTGGATACATCCCCTTCTTTGTTGCTCAACCCTTACCAATCTTTCCCTCTCCTCCATGAATCTGACCGGGGAGATCTGGTCAGCTCTCATTCCCAAACTTTCCTCTTCCATTGTACAAATACAATCCCTCAAAATCCAAAAGTGCCACTCGTTAATGTCAAACCTTATCGTTACACTCATTCAACCTTTGGACAAGTTGCAAATTCTCGAACTTGGGTCGGGTACAGATGAACCAACTGTTCGAACATCATGTCGCTTTTCTGCCCTTTCGCGTCTTTCACATCTCAGCGCCAGTCCCCGTTGGTCGCTCTGTCTCTTGGGTATACGAACTCACTGGCCAGAGGTTCACTCTCCCGCTATCGCCACTGAAGGTCGTTCACCCGACACTGAACGTCTACCCTCATTAGCAACGCTCATTGTCCTTCGCGACGGTTATCGCCCATTCTTCCGCCCGGGTGAAATGATCTCAATAATTCAATCTCTTCATGTCTTTCTCCGACCTCGACGGCCCATCTTCCGGCGGCTCGGATTCCGGTCGTTTAGATACCTGGATGGGAAGATAGGTCTGGATGATATCCCCCTATTCCCTGGATTTCTTGGCAGTTCCGTTATGGAGGTTGACTTTTTAGGGTTCAGCATGCTCAATTTTGTGCAACTGGAGTATAACCTCGCGGCACTGCTGTTCACTCAAAAAACTGTCGTGGAGACGTGGTTGCGGTGGTTCCGTTCTTTGGAGGTTTTGGAGTTGCGCACGCTGGCGTGGGATCAAGATGATAATTGTCGGCGTCAAAAATCGGATAAGTATGATGAAGTTCATACGCAGTTGGTTGGGATGATGAAGGACATCTTGTCAAGAGTATATAAGGGGCGTGTTGTTGAGTTGATTATTGATGGGACAATCGTGTAATTTTACCCATCATCTTGTACCATTTTTTTTGTATTTTTTCTATCGACGGATTCCTTCCCTCTCCCAGCATGTAATTACTTATCAGGTTCTGTAGATTTATTTTCCAGACTTGCTGTGATCTTGTGTTGCCTATATTTGCTGCAAATCCACTTCCAGCTATGGCGGAGCCGATAAAACTTTATTGCGGATGTCGAATTTAGTGGCATGCGGCTATGCACTAGTACTGTCTTACGACGCGGCTCGAGGACAGCGGCTCGGATTGATTTATAGATATATGTTCATTTCGGAGGTCCTTAACTACTGTCCATGCTTATCCTAAGGGCTTTAGTGGTGTCCTTGTAGCACATAGCCCCAGTGATAAAATGCGATAGTACTCCTCTACCTTGACCACCTCTCCACCAATGACCAGCTTCACTGGGTCATACATACTCGGCTTCCGATATTTCATCAACACCTTAACCAAACTATCTTTCCTTTTCTCCAATTCATCATCCGTAGGTTTGGAATGGGCACTGTCATCCACGACCACCAACTCCCGAATCCCGTCAAACGGGCGCAACCATTTCCCCAACACTTTTTCGTTATCCGTTAATTCGCTTGACAGTTCTACGATGGACACGTCAACAAGTGCGAGGGCTTGAGCGGAATGGGGTGACGAACCCAGTATTTCAAGGTGCTGCTTTAATCACCAAGCTGTATCACCACCTAAAGTTGCTGTTAACGTCGGACTCGTAGCGTAGGTCCTGCAGGATCGTTATCTGCGTTGCGGATGTGTGACGTGATAGTGTTCAACGCATAGAGGACTTCAATTTGCTCGCGATCACTTGACCGATATCCGAGTGAATGCATCGTCAGCGTTTGTAATTGAGAAAAGTGGGTTGCGGAGTGACCTGACGGTGTTAGCTGCCGGCTATGAAGGGCTTTATGGGACTAAACCTTTTCATTTTGCTAGCACTTGCTTGATCTCAATCGAGCTATGGGAAAATTGGCGGCTCGAATTTTGTCCCAAGGTGCCCGTCATAGTCGGCTATGTTTCTTTACGATCCCTGTGTTTACCCACTTGCCTAGAGGCAGTAACGTTTTTGCGATCCAACCTCCAGTTTTGGCAGATTCGGATCCAGCGCCAGGAAGGATTCCCTTCATCTCGCGTTCGTAATCAAGAAGGTAAAGTATCCATTGCCATGGAGCTTCTAACACTTTGAGATTCTTCAATATGGGAATCCCCTTCTGTTCATCGTCAGTCGTTTTCAAACTATGGAGGTATAGTTTGTCATCGGGGCATTGAGTATGCCTATCCATAACCACCTCTTGCAACTCTGGACATCGTAGCAGGGATTCTGCGATATGATACGCTTGGGTGCCTTTACATTTACGTATATGGAAAACCGCCAGGTTGGGTATAGCTGACCAGAGGTAGGGAAGGATCGTCGACCAAAAGCTATGCCCCAAGCTGATATCAAAGAAGTGCAATGCGGAGAGGTTGAGTAAGGAGTGAAGGAGATGGAGTGTCCAGTGGAAACGTGGTGGTAGAAGGAGAAGCACCGAGTTGATAGATAGAGTATGGGGAGTAGAATTTGACATGACGAGATCCTCTTGAACATGTCCAAAGGGATTCCGTGGTCACCCATGTTTACGCTGAGACACCTCTGCGGGAGTCATTCCAGCAAGAACATGGTCCGCTGCAACGAGGCGATATCGATAAGTCCAGCTAGCACCACTGAGGTGAAGTGGGTGATACAACGGCGCTGTAAATTGAGGAGGTGGTGACTTGGATGACAATAAATTTGGGCCTGGTCGCCGGGATACAAGTCACCTTTCTCCCAATCGACTGAGCGTTATAGGCACATGAAAGGTATGGCTGAGACCAGGATGTGAGGATTGGTCTTATACAGTGATTCCCTATTCCTTGGACCGGTGAAAATTGAAGCGACATTTTCTAGCGCTGCATGAGTTTGCTTGCCTCAAATGTTTTTTCAATACTCCATCTAGTGTGCCGTTCATGTTTCTAGATAATCAATGTATCAATACTCTACTCTGCTCTTCATCCCGCTCTCACGAGTAGCAATAATCACCTCGATTCTATCTTTTCGCAATCGCACTTGAAACCCTTCTCCATGCTCGCTCGCAGAAAACTCTCCCAGGGCTACCCAGGAATGGGAGTCCCAGGTCTGGACATGTTATTGCCACCATCTGGAAGGGATCTGCTAAGTCGGGACACTCCTCGTATTGCGACGTGATCTCGCTATCTCTCGATTTGATAGCAATGATAGAAAAGGTGATGGTGCTGATTGAAACGAGTGATGGGATGAGGAGGACACCTACAATTAGGTCAGGCATGGGTGGGAGGTTTGAGCCTGCACATGACCTCATATCTGCATCTATTTCGGGGTCCGGGTAGGCCAATTCCCACCCGATCGTGTCAAAGAAGAATGTTCCATACCAGTCGCTGAGTGACGATGGAATGCCAGGTGGCATGTCTGTATCGTTGGATTGGGCGAGTGCGCCTTGCCACAACTAATCAATATTCAATGAGCGCTCCAATTATAGGCAAGAGAAAACGTACAGTCATGCTGAATTCAAATGCTCCAGCCAGGTACGTTTCCTAGATTCAGTCAGCTGCTATAGCATGGTAAAAGGAATCAACGCTTACTGCCAATTCTGCTATGGCGCGCGAAGAGTTGCGATTTAGCTCAGGCAGTGCCTCCAAAGCTGTATCTCCGAATGTAGTATTGCCCAATAGTTCCCATTGCAGAAAGCTTTTATACAACATTTGTATCGGTAAAGCACCCAAATCAATTTCGAGTGACTCCCGTGTACAAGGAAGTTCTGGTATGGAGATTATGACCGTCTGGGCGTTGCTCGGCTCAGAGTATGCAACCAGGTAGTCTTTGCGTGAGGGCGTCATTGTGCAACTCAATATCCCAAGAAACGAGTACTCGTCCCCAACCGAGTGAATGACGAACTCTTGAGAAGGCTTAGCATTGAGCTTATGCAACGCTAGCAAATACCTACCATAAACATCCATGCCATTGGCACCTGACCCAGGTGGATTGCAGACAGATGCAAAGATGGTACTCGGCCCTGACTCTCGAAGGGAAGAAGAAAATGGAGACTCTGAAAGGCGATTACGCCTGTGCGTAGGTAAAATTTGGCAGCTTACTAGAATTGTTTACTCTCATCACAGAGCCATCGGGGCAAGTGACGTCTATGGCTACAGTTATCGAAGCCGAATCCTCGATAATGAACGTTTCGACAGTTGCGGGATCTCTTTCTCGACATACAGTCTTAACGGTAATCCCTTGTTGACGTATGAGGAACCGAAGATCAGAGTTGGTTGGGCATTGTAGACGGAATTCGCGCTAAGCTTCTACGGGCTGTAAATCATCGCTTGAGGTTCACTCCCGTTATTGCGCAAAGACATGAGCGTGAATACCACCTACCAGTGACAGGCATCAGGAAAATTTCGGAAAAATCATAAACACTTACCAGTACGACCATGCGTAAAGGAAACCTGATAACTTGGTTTCCTAAGCCGTACTTGTCACGTACTGCCGCTCTGCCACCTATTGAGGTCGTGGTTCCAACATCTGGAGAGTGGTTTGGGGGACTATGATACAGGCGCAGGATGTTATTTTCGATGGATATGAACTACCTGCAAGTAAGTGATCGTTTTGAGCCGAGTTCATGATGAAGTGGTGGTTCTCTGGTTTCTTAAAATCGACTCCGTGTCCAGTCAATATCACACGCTTGGTCACCCTAGTGGGTGTCAATATTGTATTCCATCTACCGAAATTCTTATTAGGCGCTGAGGAAACGTGGGAGAGCCTACTCACACAGTGGTCTGTGCACCAAGAAGGACAACAGCCAACCAGGTAACAATTGTCCATTTTTCCAACTGAAAAGTGTGCGCTCTCTCGAGAGCTTGATCCCAATCGCGAGGTGATGTAGGGGAATTGGCTTCGACATATGACCCATCAGTGCATGTCGGATAGCCTGGGCGTGAAGACTGGAGAGTGTCGTTCTGTCAGTGATAAATCGTCTACAATGGAGTCGGAGCGTACAAGCTAGATGCGACTGAGATGATGGTGGAGAATAAAAGCAACGGTTTTGGGAGAATCCATCGCTTTTACTGCAATACCATCTGGAAGGGGCATTGTCCACACCATAGCGTAAATGACAAATGTCCATTCGCCAGCAAGCAAAGCCAACTGACCAGCGATGATGATTACTGGCCAGTAGAAGCTGAGATCACGAAGGCGCGCAGATAGAGGCCAAATTCTGGGACTGAGTAGCTGATTATTTTCAAGATACCGGCACTAAGCTCACTGATTCTAGCGGTTTCTTATCCCTATGGTAGGTTGTTCTGCCAGTTGCAGGTGTTCATATTGCGCCATATTGGAGGGGTCCAGCATTGTTGTGCGCTCGAGTTAGAGGATGGGCGAGATTGCAAATGAATTGAAGATAAGATTGCTTTTATTGTCGATCAAACACTGACAGGGACGAGACCCAAAATCTGGTTACACAGTTTCGTTTAACTCGACAATATCTGTCTAACTGCGCGAAGGACCCTGCTAACCCATAGTGACAAGACACGGCGATCTTGTAGAAAGGTAGCAACGGTTGCAACCAGAAGGGAATAGTAAGGAGCTGTGCACGCCTTACTGCTGTGTCGAGGTTCTTGCCAAGATGCCAAGAATTAATGAGAGTCACAAGTGCCTCCCGGCCGGATTGACCCGGAGGCCGGCATGGACCCTGCACGTCAAGCACCAGCTCCTTCTTGCACAACCAAGACAATTGCTGGCATATGGGGCTGGTACAACGACCACCATTTTCATAGCATATGCGGGATTTTCCCCAGAAGTGCAATGGAAATCAGTATCGACATTTCGCCAACGACCCATGCTAGCGTCCCCCTTTTCCACTAGTGACGGTGCAGATGTGCATAAAATGGTACCATCATCCCACTCCATGCAAGACCGACTAGAGAGCCCCTCATTGTTATCTCAAATTTCCTAGAGCCTTCGATGAGATATATCCAGGAATACTCAAGCACATAGCATTGGCATGTGAAGTGATTTCGCCTGCCCTTGTCCCACCTCCTGTGAATTATCTCAGTAGTGGTATACCTATGTCAGTAGTGACGGATGAGGATCATAATTCAGATATTAGGGTAAGTGATCAACGAAAGGGTTCTCTCCAAAATAATACTGACACCACCATCTGGTAAGAGCCACTGTGCTGCACGAGCAGCCGAGAATGCAACTAGACCTGCATTGATTCACTTCACCCGAGGCAATTCTACTTTGAACTCGGGGACTCCAACGGATCTCATCATTCATGGCCGTCAGCTGCAAGCACATGCTGAGAATGGCGGACATAAGCATGCTCGATACGTCCATCTCTTCCCTTTGCATGGATCCAGGATTCATCTTATTCGATTCGCGCTTTGTCTCTGTAAACCTTCCGTACTGCACAAGGCTCACTGCGATGTATATGCGGACTCTCAAAAACTTCCCGGTCTCGACGCCTCTGTGCCGTAACGCGCTCACGTGACCGTGTTCATCGAACTCAGCCACATGTTTTGCTCTGACAACAGACCGTTGCTTATAGCCATCCTCCCCCATTTCCCCCCATCATCGCCAGCTCAGATGGCTTCCTCGCCTCTCAAACGACGCGCATCGGCTCTTGACCGTGATGACGAGGACTACGCCCGTACGCGACCTTCAAATGAACATGGATACGGACCTTCACCAAAGAAGCGCTCCAGGTACCTATCAACCACAACGCCTCCCCAGACACCATCATCTTTACGTTCCAAGGCCAAGTACAGCCAGCTATTTGAGGTGCCTCATACGCACCAAGGCATACCCTCCAGAACTCTGAACACGCCTTCATATTCCTTCCCGATGGGGCCATCTGACTCACCCACCAATCCATTTGGTCGTACCAGACGGCTCAGGCTTACCAAGATGTTGCCACCACCCACAAAATTTGCACATCATTTTCCGCTGCGGCTTCAACTTGTTCGCAGTCATGGGATGAGCCCTTACATGGGTGGAGTGCATCGGATTGTCCAGGTTCCACTGAACTATACTTTCGTGCATCTGAGATGCTTGATCCTATGGGTCTTTTCGAGACCTTCCGAGGTTTCAAAGACCCAAAGACGGAGGAGGATAATGGACGACGTAGACCTTCAGAGTGATGAAGGCTATTGGTTTGAAGTCAGGAAGGGTGCGAAGACGTATAGCATGACATATAAACCCGGCCAAGTCAGGGGTGGGATGACGATTGTCAAGCTGTCCAAGGTCAGAGATCCATGTCGATTTAGACCCGAGAAGGATGGGTTTGTAGCATTGGAGGATGAGGATGAAGACTTTGGTGCAGAAATCAGCGCGGGTAGCGGCAGTGACGATGAAGAAAACCCATTTGAAGTTAAGAGACGTTCCGATGACATTAATTTACCTGCACCAGACGAGGGGTTTGAAGAAGGCACATCTCTAGTCAAGATTGATGCTGCCGACCTAGAAGAAATAGATGATGAAGAAGATGTTGAGGAAAGAGATGAAGACGATGCAGATTGGAGATGGGAACCTGAAGACGAGTTCACATTGGCGAACGCTTGGGCTGTAGGCCCCAACATGGATCGCGTCATCATATACGTATGTCAACGACCGGTATCGCGTCTTTCTCGTGGCTGATAATGATAAAATAGCATCACGATGAGACTACACAAGTACACATCACCCTCAATACCCTTCCGATAGAACGACGACGAGGGACATCCAACACGCCCTACGTTTTCCAAGCTCGAGGAAGGGTATCCTTGTATCCCCAAACCGAAGCGTACGAGTCTGGATGGGAGACCTCAGACTCGGAATATGGTATCGACCTGTATCCCCCCTCGTCTCCGGAACCGCGCAAACACACCAAGAACCATTTGCTGAGCCAGCGCGTCACGCGGTCTTTACAGAAAGAGGGTAGCGGAAGACTCGCCTGGCTGTATAGGAATAAGGCAGACATGAGGTTTCAGCGTTCCAGCTCTCCGACACCTTCGAATCAGAGGTTGGAGGATGCTACAGCCTCAGTTATCCCGGGGCTCGAGCATCTGGACTCAGCGGGTACTTCTCAGCGAGTGGGGCACAACATGGATTCTAGGGCCAAGACGCACGCCACATTGGATGACGATGAGCTGGATCAAGAGATAGAACAGGAAGAGGAAGACGACACAGAGCAGTATCATGAAGGAGAGGAGCTCGCCACGGTCGTACTTCCCGTCAACCGGTGGAACGATGACCCGGATCTCTTCGAAGGTTTCGTAGAGAGATACAACAAGGAAGAGGAGAGAGAGGCAAGACGCGAGCTCCGGAGAAAGAGGAAAACCATGGGTAGGGGCAGCAGAAGTTCCTCCCTTGGCGGTAGTGAATCAAAGGTCTCACAAGATAGCCAGCATTTAGGAGAGGATGAAGAATCACAATCGCACAGCTGGTTTGACAGCTCATTATCTTCGCGTTCAGCGCAAATTGATGGAGACACTAACCGTGTAAGTTGAACGAGACAGCATTCTGACTTTCATCGCCGGAAGCTAAGCTCATTCTTTGCTTAGGTCCCATTTCCATCTCAACCTGAATCGCCACCCCGGAAGTCGTTACACTCGCTGGACGAGCCAGGATGGGGTGATATTTCTTCCTCTAGGTCACCCAGAAAGCCGTACGCTCGGATACAACCAACCCCTCCAGCGTTCCTCAATGCTGAAGCCTTGAGCTCAAAGAAAAGTGTTCCACAGTCCATATTCCCATCCAAGCTTCCACAGCATGCTCCAGCGCGGTCTTATGGCTATCATTCCTCCAAATCATCAGTTTCAACGTCCCCTGTCTCCCATTTCGATCATCATCCTCCAAATACATCACCCGTCACTTCACCAGATCATGTCGAAACTCTTAAAACTCCCGCTCAAGATCGAGAATTATTGTCGCTCGAAAGTCATAGCGAGCCTCGGCCATTCCCTTCCACTCAATCACATACTTATTTACCTTTGCAGCTATCGTCGTCTTCGTACCGTGATGCATACTCTTCGCCTATCCGAGGTCGCACTGCATCCAATGCAACTACTTCATCATTGCCGGACAATTTACCACATCGAGGCGTTGTAGAACTGACGAAGAGGATGGTGAACGATTTCAAGTTCACGCCAGCACCTGCTAAGGCCGTGAGGAGGAAGATTGAGCGAGTTAAGCGGAGGTTGATTAGATTAAGCCATCGAGTCAAAGAGGAAGGAGAGAAGAAACGGAAAGGCAAGAAACGGAGTGACGATGACGAAAGCGAATCCGGGAGTGGTGAAAGTGGGGGTGATGAGAAGGATGACGAAAACCAGTTAGCCAAATTTGAGGTCAAAGTGGAAGAGGAAGATTATAGTCAAAAGTTGGCCCGGAAAGTAGATGGCAAACAGACAGTGGAAGTGAAACAGGAACCAGCTGACGATCCCATACTATATGAGACTGGAAGAGAGCAGCACGGCATGCGGTCGAGACAGGTGGCTATCGAAGACGACGACGACGCTGGAGTTGGTTCTCGTTTTAAGCGACAAGACGACGAGGAAGAGCGGCGGAACGCCCGACGAGCGCAACGATGGCCGTTCACGCGGCAAACACGGAAAAACTCCAGGCAGCAACGAACAAGTGAAACAATTCGGGCAGCAGGCGCAACCGTGCGAAGGGCAAACGGGAAGGCGGTCGATTCGCACCCCGAGGATGCCGAGGACATCGAGGAGTGGGGCAGTTCTGATCGGAGAGGATTGAAAGATTTGAGAAAGATGGGGATTATTTCCGAGTCGAATCACTATTTGCAACAGCTCAGAGATAAGATTCAAGCAGAAGCAGAGCTGGAGCAAGATGATGATGAAGAGGAGCAGGAGGTTATTGATGTAGTGCAACATTCGGAGGATGAAGACAATTACGTTGAACCTTCATCCGAGGTTGGATTGTGTTCCTTGGGACAGATCCTTGGTGCCGAGAGGGCGAGGATGAGAAGACAATTTGGTACTAGAAAAGGGCGGACTTTGAAGCAATCTATGTATCCTGTTGACTAGCACATGGACTTGGCTTAGCTAAGCTTTCTGTACGCATCGTTCTGAAACGCGGCCGACGGTACGGTTGACACTCACGACGTGCAACGCTGGGGGAGCTTGGATGATTTTCAAAGCCAAATCGTTCGCTTATAGCACTACGGGGGTTTACTACTTTTTGGACGCTATTAAATTAAATCTAAATATAAGGGTTCTTCTCAATCAAGAACGCTGAGCCTTCATTGGATTATTTTAGAAATGATTTTATTTAACTCTAACCCCTGTAGTGCCATTAATGTATACAAATTTAGGTAAATGTGTTCCCACGTTTGTTCACGCAACCACAGTCGACGTCTTCGGGGGGGGGGGGTGCTAAGCGATTGTTTGCACAATAAGTACGACCGGGTGTGCCAGCTTGGGCCTGGGCGTGATTCTTTTCCTTCATCCCAACGTGGCTACCCAGCAAGATGGTTAGCGACGCACCATATAATGTTGGGGGATTGCCATCAGACATCGTTGAACGTATTGCATCCCTCATTGACGACTATTCAACTCTTTTAAGCTTCACTCAACTATGCAAACGCGCCTACTTCCTAACACGAGGGCTAGCCTTTCGTGCTGTGCACATCCACCATCGCAATTCGACAGAATTCTTGGAGCTAATGGAACATCCATTTTCTTCTATCCCATCCTCTGTTACTCAACTGTCCATTAGGGGCAATAACATTTCCGACATCACAAGGGATATCATCTCTTCGCGACGAAACCCCGAACAACCGTCATGGATTAACACAGCAATTCGACAACTCGCGTTATTAACCCGCGTCAAGCAGTTGTCGATCAAGGATGTGATGTGGGAACTTGTGAACCAAGAGACGAGGGACACCTTGATCACGATTTTCAAGGAGATAGACGTGTTGGAAATGGACGGTATTTTGTTTGCTGGGTATGAGGACCTGATGACACACTTGTGTGCATTCCCAAATTTACGGGAAGTACACTTGGTGGATATCGTTTGGTTGAACCGGGACGGGAATGAGTCAGATGATTGGAGTGATAGCGACGAAGAGGTAGAAAATGAAGAAGAAACAGCACTGGAAGCGGGCGGGACCGTGTTGCATGAGATCCAGAAATGGACTCCCAAATTTCCTTCTCTGAACGTTCTGGCAGCAGCACCCCCCACTATATGGGACCTTCTCATGCGCATGGACGTCGACGACGACGACGGCCGGCCAGCACCACCGTCCTCCTTGTCAGTCAAGGCCTTGGTCTCGCCTATGTTGTTCGACTCCGCATTTACGCCGCTTAATAACGTGCTCAAGATTATCGGTCCTTCCTTGGAACACTTGGCGCTAAATTTACGATGTATCGAGGGACCGTTGAGTTCTCCACCTTCCTTAGGTACGCCTCCTCATATGGGTCAATTCTTTGGACTGACCCACCTTTGTCCGATCCAGAAAATTTATCGTTGAATACGAATCTACGAACCATGTTCCTGGTTCTACCTCGATGTCACACGGATCATTCCTTGGACTGGCTTTTGCCCCTCCTATCTCAAGTTTCTTCCAACAAACTCATAGTCATCACGCTTTGGTTTCAGCAACACCTTGATTCCACATCATATTTCCCTTGGGCCGAACTGGATGAACTCCTAACCACCCATGCAAACTTCCAAAACCTGGAGAGACTTGCGCTAGAAGCACCTGGGACTTCCCGTTGGGACATCATGTCATCCAAGTTGAAAGGATGCTATGATAGGAAGCTTGTGTCAGTGAAGAGAGTCAATGAATCTTTCTATCGAACATCGACAAGACATGTGGATGCGTTGGACTTCTACAGACTTCCTACGCTTGGGCTGAACAGGGATTGGTTGAATTTTGAGTAATCGTAATAATAATATAGACTAATCTGCTCAAAACAGGCCGGAATGCTATCATATTCTTGTAACGATATCTCATGGTATGCAGTTGATGTACCTGGTTAAAAATTACAATGTATCAGAGCTTCGGAAACTGAGATTTTCCTTATATAGGGTTACCCCATCAAGTAGCTACACACAACGGGCAGAACGGAATCTTTCTGTGTGGAATACATGAATAAGATTTAGAAGCCCTTTGTGTCCGTGGAATAGTTGAGCTGTTTTTACCGTTCTTCATCCTATTCCCACTCAAAGATCTGATTCTGCCTGTTGTGACAGTAATACACCTGCCATCTGAACAGCATGTTTGTTTTTGATGTACAGCTGTCATTATTATATATCAACATTAAGCAGCATATGAAACGATAGCCTATGTCAAGTTTTGTGGGATTTGAATAAGAAAACGCTGCAGCCAGAGCCATTTCAAGAGCGGATGGCCAAATTGGGCACAACCAGTCTAAACATGCGTGACAAACGACAGATATGTCACATGTCATGAGGCATTATCCTCCTTTTTCTTTCTTCTTCTCAGGAATGACAAGATATGTAGACATGTGAAAATAGAGTACATTTGCACTAGAAGTGAGGTGACAAAATAGTGTGGGGTGCGCCGACACTGCATATTGCATTGAGAGCCTGAACATTCTGACATCACGTCACACTCTAATTTCTGTGAATACCCTATTATCACCTATTTTGGAGCTGCTGACCTGGTCGTACGAAACTCTGTATATAAATGACATACATTGGAAGAGACAACATGATTACATATAAAAAGAATAGAAGTTGTGGAGAAATTACCTGAATGACGATGAAATAGCCAGTTAATAGCCAGTTGTTCAGATGGTCTCGGTTTGGCTTAATGCCGTACTATATTTGGCATAAACAAAATTACTCATTTAGGCATTTTTCCATGAGCTTTTTGTTTGTGGCCGCCTATATGTAGCCACTGCGTTTTCATCCTGGGACTCATTTCTTTGTACATGCACTATGCTTGAGGGGTTTCTATCCCTCTCCAGGCTCTAGCTACCTACCAGGCATTATTTGAAGCTCTTTCTCATTCATACTGCGTCACCAGAGTGCTCATGATCTGCAATTGCCATATCAGGAAGTGCAAACTGGTCAATAACCAATTTCAAACTGAACTAATCTATTCAGCATCGTTAGTTAACGGCAGGAGTTCCACACTTCTTTCTTACTTACTAACACTGCGGTAGTTGAGAGCTAAAAGGGACGGTGAAATGTCAAATAAAATAGTAACTTTCTGAAAATTTTTGTGCATCATCGATCTTGATATCAAAAAATTTGGCTGGTGGGAATGGGACTTTATTCCCGAAGGGCGAAAAAGAGGTAGGCTCCTGAAGCGTTCAGTTTGCTTGGTTCTGTTGTGGTCGTGGTAGGATCTTGAATGATTTGTTTGCGCCGTGTATGGGTCATCGTCTTTGTTGTGCAAACTCGGGCTGTATTCATTGATTGTATGGCTCGTTGCATTTGTGCAATGGCCTCAGGACTAGCGTGCTCCTAGTCAAGTTAGGGGACGCGCTCGTTAGTAGATATGATATAGATTGTCAATGGTCATAATGCTGTATCCCTCAAACGCCATGGTAAGGGAAAAAAAGAAAAAAAAGGGGGATCATGAGTTGCGTGCAGCGCCTACTAAATTATTTCAATTTGATACATCATGTATTTTTGTTGTTTGAATTGTAGTCAGCCATTCATTTCATACGCTTAATTGTGGTTTAGCCTGTGCAGTTAAGCCGAGCCCGACCGAATTGTGGCAACCCTAAAATTTATAGGGTGGATGTGAGGGGTTCTAATATGGAGGTGACTACTGGCAACAACGAACGGAATTACTTCGACCATGTCCACAGACGTTCTATGGACTCAGTCCCAGATGCAGAGCATGCCATTCATTGCAATTACTACGAACGTGACTTCGATGTTAAAGGGGGCGTCACTGCTGTGGTACCAGTGACAAATTAGACATGAATTGCTGAAAAAGGCAGGAATAAATGTGAACATCAACGTACATCAAGAGGCGCGCATCCGTGTAAAGCCCGCGCAGCAACTTCCACAACCTTGCCTCGGCCAAAGGGGGGAATTGACCACCAACAACCCCGTGAGCCAAACCATTTTATTATTAGTAACAGCCATCGCCAAGCATTATTCCCAGGTGCCAAGTGTATGAGATAAGATAATGTAAGGTAGATTGGGAGAGCCAAGGGTGGATAGGTAAACCTATCACACATCTATTCCAGACCACGATAGCCCTCCTGAGACGGATACCAGCACCCACGTACTTCCGCAAAGTAAAGAAACACAGCGTAAATGAGGGAAATGGCAGGGCAGACGAGGAGGCAGGAAGAGCCGCATTCCGACCTCACCCAGATCCAATACCCGACTTCAGGCAGCCAACCTTAGCCTTCACAGGCGCGAGACTGCAAGCCATGAAGCAAACAAGGCTATACAGAGGCACAATGGCATGACGAAGGGTGCCGTCGAGGGAGATGACCACCCAGACCCTGACAATACGATACGCAATCCAGGATCCGGATAGAACAAACAGACTACCCACCGACGAAACAATCTGGAAGTCCTTCAGAAAGCCTCACCTAGTATCCCAGACTGTATGACGATTCCCAGAGAAGGAGACGCACGGGACCCATCAATGTGGAAAGTACTGGGTGAAAATCACAGGTCACGAACAGAAAGCAGAGTGCCCAGAATGCTACACGGTGGAAACCATGAACCACATCCTAACTAAATGCTCAGCGAGCGGCCAAGCCACGGCCTGGCGCCTGGCAGAACATATCGTCACAGAAAAGGGCATCGTGTGGCGCTAACAGCGCGACTAATGCCCAGGCCACTGGACGACTTAAGCTTGCAGACTACCTGGGTTAACCGCTACTTCGGTTCGTTTTATCTAAGCGATTATTGTCTTGGCTCTCGCTCGGTCCTCGTTTCTTGCAAATTTGCTGTCTTTATTTGATCCCTAATACCTCGTATTATTACACGTGAGTTCATATGACATCTAATCTTTAATAGCTTTACACCAAATTTACATGATTCATCTAGCCAACAAAAAGTGGTTTAGCCAGGCAAACAGTTCGACTTAGGGTCAAATTGATTAACACCACCAAGTCACTGTCAAAATTACAATTTTGTGCGCCTCTTGGCTCCTATAGTAATAACGAAAATCCCGGATATAAGACGAAAACAAAGGACCATGACGTGATTAGTAAAAACAAACGTGGCGGTGTCTACATCCACGAGAGCGGTGTTATGTATCCCCCGCCAAATCTATATGCATCTGGTATTCCTTCCCAGGGCGAGTCCGAGTAATCGCTGTCGGGTGAATGCGCAGGGTATGTGACCACAAAGCGCATGCCATTCGACTCCAGCTCGTTTATATCATCCCAGATATCCTCTGTCATCGCTCTGGCACTCTTGACTTGGACCGCCTTCAACCTCGAAGCCCCACTGGGCACACGGTACCACCTGGACCGGGCGAATTGGATGAGACATTTATCTGAAAATGCACCAACTTGGTTTAGAGCCAGTGACTCGAGTTTGGGACAGAGAGCAGGAGTGTCGGAACCGAACATGAGATGCTGTAAGAGTTTGTCGTTGACAATGGGTATCACTCTGCTAGTATCCGTGGTATCATTGGGTATGGCAGGCAATACAAAACTGTAGTCTGTAATAGAGAGCGTCTTCAGATGAGGTAGGTGCCAAAGGCAATCAATGAAGACGTCAGGTTCTATTCGAAGATGGACCAAGGTAAGCTTCTCCAGATGAACGTTCGACCCTGAAAGCAAACTCCGGAAGGGAACATGGGAGGCTGGGGAGGTGTGGAAGTCGTAGTTCATGTAGACAATGATGGCTAGTTCTTTGATGTTGGGCGCGTGGATATTGTCAAATATGGTATCAAGTTCATTAATGTGATCAGGGTAGACGCGGAATCTGAGGGTCGATATCTTGGGAAGTACGACATGTTGTAGATGTTGTTCCTCTTCCGGGGCGAGCGGTGGACGAATACCAAGAGCACATGACTCCAGATTTGGCGTCCGCTTGAAAATGTCAAGGACTTCCGAAACTTGCAAACACGCTTCGGTCGAATCACATTCCAAGGAGAGCTCGGAGAGCAAAGACCACGCTAATGGAAGATTACGCGGGTTCCCTTGGAAATGAACGAAGCTCACGCTTCTGAGCCGTGGGGCGGCCAACAAGGGAAAATGCCATTGATATGTCTGGTCCCAGTTGAAAACGTCGTCAATTTTCAAAATCTCCAATCGTGGCACATCCGCTTGCGTTAATTCGCTAAAAGGTTGGAGAAGCGTGTAGGGTACCCGGAGGATGACACTTCGCCAACGTCTTGAAAACTTGATTAAGGCCTTGAGCAAGGGCGCTGCTGCAACATCGGCAGAAAAGCCATTGTTCGCCGTGACGAGAGATAGGGATATTGGACGCGTACCGGAGCGTTCCAGCCATGCATTGACAGCAAGGCAGCGGAGTTTGACGACTTCGGTGATCTTGCTGGGGTCGAAATGAGTGGGTATGATCATGTGGAGGCCGGACCATAAGCGTGGCGTGTTAATGGCAATGCGTCGCCAGGAACTGCATATTCGGCCCAGCAGCAGTGGCGTCTCGGATACGCAACGGACAGGGTTGTGTCCGGTAGGCAGACAGTCAACAAAGATTTCAGCGATAATTTCTGGCGGAAGACGCCTAATTGGTGAAAGGAGGGCTCTGTGAGCATCAATATGCCGTCTGACGTCCTCGCGGGCGCTTGTAACCTGATCAACCAACTTGTTTAGTCGATCAAGCTCTTTGTCAAGAGCAGTGAGGTTGCTTTGAGGTGCAATTAAGAGCTCATTGATCTTCTCGACTTCGTAGGGTGATGGGGCATGATTGGTATACAGAACCTTCGCGAAAGGGGATGGCTCTCCTGGGAGTAATCGAACGCAATGAAGTTGCCACAATGACATCCATTATGGGAAATTGGGTTCGCACCTTCATATGTCAGGATTGTAGGTTGTTGCTCCTGATAGTGAAGCAAAGAATGCGATGCATGCAAGTTGAGCTGGAGTGGTTGATATGGCACAATACAGCTACAAGTACGCATGCTGGCGAATGTTGGAGGTGGAAGTAAGGCCTTGCATGCCTCCGAATGGGGCACGCAACCCAAATGCTTCACAGATGTTTGGTTGGGTCCCTCCTGTGCAAACAAAAAAGGATCGGACCGCTAACCGAGAACAATAAAGGATCCGGATTTGGCGTGAGATTGAGTACTTCAACTTGCAGGGTAGAACTCGAATCAAAATGCAGTAGAGGCGTGTTGGGACTCACTAGTGAGCGAGGGCCGTGCAAGCTAATTAGTTATTTTTCTTGGATGCGAAGAGAAGAATAAAAGTGGCGGATCATCATTTAAAGGCTTCGGCCACCTGACAAATCAACGACGCTTTGAAAACAAGGCCCAAATAAGAAAATTGGTTGACCGCACATGGGCTGGCGCATAGAATACGAAGACCAAATACAGGACGACTGGATGTCTAGGGTGAAGCGGCCACCAGGCAGAAATAGACAGACCAAGGCCGCATACACCCTGGAGTCCCACACACCCAGTAGTATCTACTGCTGTCGTGCGTCAATGCATTTTCCCTTGGGACACATCGGCACGAGACTTAACTAGAACTGTTGTAGCTCACTCGTGGCCATTTGGCCACAGAAAAAAAAGAAAGAAGAAAAAAGAAAAGAGAGAAGAGCAAGTGCTTGAAAGTACTCTGCACTACCTGCTCAGTCGCTCGCAGAAAACTTCGAGCATGAGCCGAGGGGTTATTCTCTTCGTTGAGTGCTGAGCTTGTACCAAGCGCGAGTGCCGCAGCGGTCAGGGACGGCGATGAGTACTCCCTTCTTACCCTTGTCGTGACCTTGTTATCGAAGCTGGAATCAGTGGATCGTGTGAACGGTTTGGACAAGGGCAAGATCCTAGGGTTAGGGGTGGTGAAGTACACAGAAGCTAAAGCCAAATAATGGTATACACATATGAGCGTGGGCGTTCGACTTCAAGTACTTGGGTGAGGGCCATGAAGCAACTTAAGATATACCCATCGCCTCCACACCAAACTTGAAAGAATAGCTCAAGTTGACTTAGGGGGCTGTGTACAAACTTTCAGACTATACGGTGCAGGGGGACGCAAGTTCTTCTTGGAATTCCGGATAGGCAGTCCGCCGAACCCAACGTTAACACGCCCACCATAGTATGTAAGTGGGATGACAAGGAACGCGTGTGTTGTGAGATCTTACAAAGGCCCCCGGAGCAGAATTCGATCTTGATGTGGCCGCTGTACATTCAAGATTAGTATCGCAGTTAATATACACTGACGTCCCTGACAAGTTTTCAAGTGAGAGGTTGAATGCTTGGTCCTTTCCTTGATTGATAAATAGATCCTTTCAAGGCTTACGTTCCACTCATCATTTGTATCGAGAATACTGTACCTGCCTGTGGTGTTCTCATATATGTCAAAGTGGCGTTGAGGCATATCGATACCAGGGGATGGCCACAATTTGCATCGGCGCTTGCCGTGTGATTGATGACAGCCTTGCCTGCTCATGCCGGATGTGGACTGGTGAAGCTGGTGATGAGCGAGCCAGCTCGCGATCATCATCATGCATCACTTAGATTCATACCCATGGCGTCTTCGGAGACCTACTGGAAGGGGTTCTGTTTGAAGGCCGCACGGAGGGTCGTGTATCATGAGTTTTGGGCGGGCAACTGCGTCTCGTAAAGATCTTATATCTTATGATAGCAAGTTTGACAGCGTTCTGAGTCCGAATAGTTTCACAACATCCAGAAATTGGTTTAGTGAAACTGTGAAGGATGAGATACAGTTCCATCGTATGAACTCTTTTCACCGCCCATAAACCTATGGATATCTCATTATGGGACCAGGCAGCTCATTTTAGCATCAACATGAACCGCCCGTTCGCACAGATCAACGTTGAGTCAAGGTGTCACTTACCCCTCACACGCTCAGCTTCTGGGACAACGATTGAGCTCGAATCACATGTGACGGTGTCATAGAGAAATTGATTACTATAGACAGAAGGCGTACAATATAGACATGAGAAGATTTCCCAGAAGCCCTATGATGCTTGTGGTTGTGGTAATACCCAATATGAACTGGGTATTGCGCCAGCCTGTAAATTGTTGACTGCCACCTTTGCATTAGCTCTTAAAGGTCCAGCCTGGCCTTGCTGCTGTTGGGGCCCCGTTTCATTCTCCATTCTATCTCCAACGTCATCGAATCCAAGTCCAACACCACGCGCCACTCTTCTGACTTCTGCGTCTCTTCTAATAACATCACCTTCCTTCTTCTCCCTATCCCACCACCTTTCCGCCGTCCGCCTTAACTCCGGTGTTCTCATCACAGATGCGTGGGTGTATTTGATGAGATGTAAACGTGTTAACGAGCTCTGTAGATTCTCAAATGTCTTTTGGATAGACTGGGATGGATTGGGTGCAGCTGGATTTGGTATTGTGGCACCCGGTTTTGTGGGATGGGGAATACGTGGGAAGGGCGAAAGGAAGGGCGGCAAATACAGGATTAATGGAGAAGATATGAGGATCGGGAGTAAGAGAAACAGGCTGTGTCTTAGGAGTGTAATGCTGTCAAACCACTGAAAATGAAATGTCAGATGAGAATGAGAGAAAATCATCCAATAAAGAATTCAAGTATAACAGGGTGCAGGGAGAGGAAACGAAGGGCAATACAGCGCAGAGACAGGAAGGAGCACGTCACATACCATAAGCACGCCATCCCCTTGACCTCGTTGAGGGATTATAATGGAGGTGGTGAGCAATTTATATGCCTCCAAGACACCTGCACAAGCTAGGATGCCAAGTCCGACAGTTCGCAAAGGTTCGCGATGTGAATTCCGGATAGTCACAAACTAAATGATCGCCAAGACTGAGTATCTGTAGAAGAGGTAGGCAAACCATAAAACGTACACCAATAACAGCAGCCTCCAAAATATATGTCACTAGTACTGGTGATAAGGCAAATAATGCGTAGTCTCCAAATCCGTTGCAATATTCACAATGGCTAAGGGCATCATGACCAAATCTAACGAACAACAGGTTTGAGTATGCGAATGAAGAAGAGCTTTCGAATCATTAGAATACCTAACATACAACGCTCGTGCATCGAATAAACTTAATTTCTTCAGGAGAATCTCCAAGTGACGCGGAAGCTCGGCGTCAGCAGTCCGCTGCAATAAGATTGCTCGCAACGAGTCGGTAGGGGAGTTGATAGGAACATTAAGCGCTTTGAAGATGTTCGGTGGAGGGTGAACTACAAGTACTTTGGTCCAATACAGGGTGTGCACGAGAATAAACGAGTTAATGGCCGTGTGCAAGATTCGATGTGTATTATGCGATTGCTGTTGGTAAGCCCGTCGAATGAAGTAGAACCATGCCCCTGCGACTGCCACAGCACTTGTCAAGACCGTGGTGGGCGATAGAGGGCTGGACATCCCGCCCGACGAGATTCAAGGCTACGAGGTGTTGAAAAAGGGACGAAGTCTGAGGGGTACCCTAGGTGGTGACATAGAACGAAAGGCCACGTGGATGTGCCTTGGCCGTAACAAAAAAGTTGGTTCAATCCAGGATCGAACTGGAGACCTTCTGTGTGTAAGACAGAAATCATAACCACTAGACCATTGAACCTCCTGAAGAATGGGGACCCCCTAACCTCAATTCAGAAACAACTGGAAGCGCCAGCTTCTGACACAAACTCGCTGGCGAGGAGGGAGGCTACATTATTCCATATCAGCTCCATAAAATGCTGATGAAGAAAGAGCGCCGAAGTCACTGGCAGGTGGCGGCGTTCCCAACCCCACGGTGCTCCCAAATCCATAGTTGATCCACGGCTACCCCTTGCCCGGCCGCTTAGCGCTCACGCTGACTGAGTTTGGTGATTTCTCTGTGGCGCCATTCCTTCCTTCTCCGTATTGCCGTCAATCACTCTCAGACGGTCTGAGACCTTAGTTGGTCTCAAAGAACATTGTGTTCTGGCTCCAGCTTTGCTGCGCAACACATTACCTTCAAGTGATCCGCAGCGCCCGTCTGGAAGGCAACACCACCCAAGGAAGCTCAGGAAACTCAACCCAAATCTAAGCTCACATCCCTTTCCTCGCGCCGCGACATTTAAAAACCGAGGTTATCGCTAACATTGGGTCCGAATACGATTTTTGTCAATTTATAACAATCAATACTCAAAGTGCCTCCAGATCCCTGGTTGCTAAGGTCGAACTCACCTCGAATTTATCCATATCACCCTCTGCCATGCATCGCAGTATCCTTTACTGTCTCGCTCTCCTTTCTTCCACCTTCTTTGGATGCACCCTAGGCGCCACCTTATCACCAACCCGCGTTCTCAAGCAACGACAGGCTCGTGAGTATTAACTCTTCTCTTTGCACAGCCATGCACATACTGAATATCTGACTCCTCCCCTTCGCGTCCATAAGCTCCGCCTAGTCCATTCCTCGTCCTTACCCGCCCCACTGATTTGACAACATGTACCAATGGTGTCCTTCAATGGGCTTATACGGGGCCCGACCTCACCATGACTCTTCAGATCACCAACGTCGGAGTTCCTCAGGGTGCGCCACCAGCTAGTTCGCTTCCTCCTCCTCGAGTGAACTCTGCATCTGACGATGGGAGAGTTGTCGAAAGTCTTGCACCTGGGCCAGCTCTCAGTCCTCTCCCACCTGCAGGCGAGCACGTGAGAGACCTCCCTGCCGTTGCACGCAGGTCTGAAGTTTCTTTCTCCAAGCGTGCATCATTTCGCGTAACCGTCACATACCCCCCCGATGGCACCTTCTTGTTCACAACAGACGAGACCTTTCGTGTTCCAACCGTTCAAGTTCCAGAAGGATGGTATGTCATGACTGCTACCGTCCTGCTCGAAGATGGCGGTCCGAGCGACGTACCCACATTTTATCGCCCTATTGCCACAGGTGCATTCTTTGTCAGAAATGGTACGGACACCAGCTGTGTAATCACAGAAAATGGGGCTCCCTCACCAAGTCAATCCTCTTCATCACCCTCTTCAAGTGATTCTCAAACGGCTTCTTCCACCTCCAGTTCAGAGTCTTCAACGGAATCAGAAACTGTTTCGCCAGTTGTCGTTGGAGCAGTGTCTTCAAAACCGATTAATTCAGGTGCTATCGCTGGAGGGGTTGTTGGGGGTCTTGCAGTTCTGGCCCTAATCATCGCAGCTCTCTTGTATGTTCGTTACCTCCAGTCGAAATCATCTGGCTATCCCAAAACCGTAGGAGGCGGCCATATACGAAAGAGAGGGAACAGGAAGTGGGGAGGTCTTGGAAGCTTGGACTCGGTATCAGTTTCAGGTCGTGGCGAATCCAATACTGTCCTTGATGTTACTCCGGTATTGGTTAGGCCCGAGCGAAGGCCATCTGGTACCAGTGCTAAGCAGCGTTCTACGCACAGGCATCAATCAACTTCTTCTTCTCTAGGAGCCATGCTTGCTCAACCCTCGTTATCATATCAGTACAATCCTTATGTTGAATCCCCAGATTCACCTCATGACGGTAACTCAATTTCATTGGATAATGCTGATCATCGCTCATCCACTCGATCTCCAGGGCTATCATCTTCCCCAACTTCTGCTGCTTACTTGACTTCCGTATCCCCAACTCCTGCAAGGAGTCCATCCCAGTCACCTCAAATCAGGGGCCAGTTCCCTCCCTACCCAGACCCTTTCAGTGGCGACTTGCGCTCGCAAACCGTGACATCCCTTCCGGCCTCCACAGAGCGACGACCCAGTGCCAGTACTACGCATGAGATCAGCAGACCAGAGACGTCTGCACCGTACTTTACAGTCTTAGGGAATTCCTCCTCTGTTGGAGACTTCCGTGAAGAAACCCGATCGCGCAGTGCAAGTAATGGAAGAAAGCGTGGCTCAATTGAGGTGCCCGCTCAGGGGTATGCTTATCAAATGCCAACGCGCTTAAGAGAAAATAATGAGACAGTGGCGCCAATCAAGACTACCTATCCACCTTCGACTTCTCCGACGACTGCGTCACCCGTCACCCGTGGTCGAAGGGTTTCCAGTACTAAGAACCCTTCTCCTATCACCCCATCTACTTCGACCGGACCTGAACCAATTTTGAGTAATGGCCAGGGATATAATAGCCAAGGTCGAAAGAAGGCTGCACGAAAACCTGTACCGAGTTATGACGCGACTGAGCTCCAATCCTCGTATTCATCGGGACCGACGCCGGCATCCACACCACCTTCATCTGTTCCTAACACATCCCCACTCGCTGCCAGACTGCAGAGGGAAAAGGACAGCATGAAACGTCAATTTTCTGCATCAGCGGGCAATCTACATAGCTCACAGATAGATTTGACGCTGGCGGCCCAAAATCCAGAGGATTCACCGGAATTACAAGCACTGAGGCACAAGAATAGCTTCGGCATTGGATTGCCAGGTGCTGGTGACGGTGGACGCCAAGTGCATTACCTTATCCCAGATCTGCCGCCACCCAACAGGGAGTAAAGCATTCACGTAAAGACGAGATCTAGTCTCGGTCACGTTCCGGAATGCGTAGTGCGCATATATGTCCTGTTTATTGACGATTTAATGCCTTTTGGTTACGTTTTCTTTGTTGCAATTTGCTTTTCTTTATTACGCTTCGTCGCATCAAGGATGGACTGTTAGAGGCAAGTTTTGATTATCAACCCTGTCTGGTACTCGTTGCTTTCCTTTTTATATATATCATTTTTGTATGGTTGCCGGCTTCGTGTATCAGAGGTTCCTTCCGTTTAGCCAAAGGGCTGGAAAATACCCTTGAAATTCAATTGCAGTTGTTCGAGTGATATCAGTGTGTGGGTTAACTATTCTCTTGTGATGGATGCTTGGTGAGAGAGCAGAGAAGGTTGCCTCAATTCGGAAATATGCGTAATCGCTGAGTGCGGTTGGTATTTTTCCTGAGGTTCTTGTCAAGGTAGACGCAGTGAAAGCAAAGTGATTGTGCGCCTTCGCTAATATCCGAAGCAAGCTTAAGCCTTTACGCATTTTCCACCAATAGGCTGCCTGCCTACTACTACTCTAAGTGACTTCGCTCGTAACATGTTAATCGAACCTCAAACCTCCGTAGAACTACACGCATAAATCATGTCCCAAATAAAACTCGTGACAAAGAGTGGATGCAGCTGTTCCTACTGTAAGCAACCTTCCCTATCACAGAAGCGATGCGAAGGAATCGCGAGTACTTTAAATTACCTGCCAAACATCACAACCTCCACATGGTTAATGACATTTGTATCTTTATCTTCCTTTGACTGATATGCATGATGTAACATCCGAAGATATCTGGCTCGACAGATCGGTGGGAATAGCCAGAAAATCTGTATTGGAAGAGGGCTTGATGACGCTGAAAGTTCGATGGGCTGTAACAGCGCTACCACCACTCCTTAACGTCAAGGCGTGATGGGACAACACCGCAAATAAAGAGCCTGTTTAATTTGATTTTACTGATTCAGCTGCAACGAGCATTTCTATGCTTTCCCACTATTGAAATATCAGCTCGAAGGTTCATCCCGAGCATCCATTGCCAGTGGCGAAATCTAGTCCGTTTGTAGGCGCGCGAATTTGGAGCTATCCTCAACTGAGTTGAGGATGGCCCAGGCAGCGGATCATGCATAGCCCATCAATTGTGAGCAGACGATAAAATAATTAAATATTCTCGATCCTACCTCATGGCATCCTGAGTCAAACTAATTGCCACCTTAATACAAATGCCCCTGATCACTTCCATCTGACTTACAGTTCATGACCATAAAGGGACATGCGAGTATTGAGGAAACTTATCTTACTTGCCATCCACTATTTCCGAAAGAGTGACAGGTAATCCCCTCGTCAGAGGAAAGGGTCTGAACCAATGTTATGCATCCATTTGAGAGGGACAGACCGCATACCACGCTACTGGGCATTCTCGATACCGAAATGAATGATCTGGATGGGTGTTCCTGAAGTCGCTGCCCCAGATGATCCCCTTCGCATAATGGCCCAATGAGGCTTTTCTCTGACATGCACCACGCACCTCAACGCCAAGGAACGACAGAGCTGTGCTCAATCATTGCGATGAGTACCTGCAGGCAAACGTTGACTCTCATCTAAGGTCAGCTGGACCAGGTGATGACAGTTCACATGATAAATGAAGAACAGGAGAGTTGCTTCTACCCCAGACACACAACGCACCTGGAACGACTTGTCACATCGCATTGGAGCCCTCGACGGGCAACGTTCTTCAAGTTACACAAGTATGGCGTCCTCGGAGCTTTCCGAGACGCTGCTTTCAGTCATATCCACAATGCATAGGATATACAAGCTCGAACATCACTTTTTGGGAAATCCGAGCGAATTCTACTTGAGTGTGAATCTCCGGAACTGTGAAAGCTCATGAGGTTGAAATCCACCGATTGATACCCATCACTATTAAGCATTTCCATGATCCCTGTCAAATAACGAGAAGGAGGAACAAGACCTGCATCGCGCATTGTATGTGCAAGTGGCAGAAGCAAATGACAAACGTGGCCATTGCGGTTAAGGGTTCGTTGGTGGTTGTGAGCAGCTATGATCTTGGGGCTCGGGAATAAGCTTACGTAAACTAGGTTTGGTGCCGGTGACATTTTCTCGCGACAGAACCCTTTAATGCCATCTACTAGTATACTGTACTGCGTCATCGTGAGGGGCGCCTAGTGCCAGAGGAGTAACGTGTTGTTGATGTATTTATTTGAACCATTTGATCTATAGCTCCGAGAGACATCATCTGCTATGTCATCCCAGTATACTGGCTGACACCTAGCCTGTGTTGCACCAGGCAACCCAGGACGCCACTCGGGGTCGTGGTAATATCAACAATTGCAATATCAGTGGAGGTAGTAATGAAGCGGAATTTTCTTTGGATTCATTTTTCCTCCATGTTGTGCTATAATCGTCACCAGAGACCCGGCCACAAAGGCACACCGGATCATAGCCAGAGGGGTGCGGACTTCAAGCGTGGGTCGTCACTACGCCGGAAACCGCTAAATGATCTCATATTCCGTAGCTATATGTACATTGGTCACTGCGTGAAGTAATATTTAGTTACATCTCCAGAGCGAGCCTGCATTCCGTGATGACATTGAAACAACACCCTTAGTCAAATGATCCAGTGGGATGATCGCTTCAAAACATGCTCCCTACGGGTGGCTGCATCATCAGGCCATCTACGAAGAATAACACACTCGGAGGTAACCCAGCTACTTACATTGGTAGGCACGCTCCATCACAATCCAAGGATCGATGTTGATAAAATATCGGCCGACAATGTATGCCTGCCTCATTCGCATCAGACGGATATATCTATCAGACATGGGACCATAATGCAGTCAAAACGATTGCATAGTCAATCACTTTGCGAGGGAACTAGTTCACAAGGAATTTATTCCATCAAGCTTTTAGGCATCATCCCTGTCAATCGCAGACCACCCCCGAAGCAGAGGGCGAGCTTAGCTAACCTGCTCAAAGTTCAGCAGACAGGATCCGGATTGCAATTACCTGAGTATTGATGACCTTGAGACGACTGCATGGAGCGTAGCCAAATTGAGGTCACCTCACAGGTGTAGGAGTACTAGCGGGAATTAAAAATACCCCGACTCCAGTAATCTATCCCCCAATTGCAATTGTCGATGGTAAGTTTGAGGTAATTGCTAACTATAGGGATTGCATAATCAACTTGGAGATATTTGCTTTCGGCGGGGAGCTAACACTAGACGTCGATTATTCGTACACGGCGATACGAAGCTAACAAAGGTAAGACTCAGTCTTAACGGCCGGACATGTGGAGTGGCGATACCCGCCATCTCCTCGAGGCGAAGTGCCTTGATTGTGTTTTCATCATCACTGCAAGCTCGACACCCCGTGGTCAGTGGTGTTTTGTTGGAGTCTCAAGAACTCCGTGACGGCGAATAGAGGCATATTAGATTGATGGTGATACGGCCTGCGGAGGTCACTTGATATTATCCTAAAACACCTGTGATCAGGAAACCATTATTGTCCTCGATGGGGCATGTGTGCCAGGAAAAGCAGTTTCTTGGTTGTCGGCCGTGACAAAGTTCCTTATGTAGGAATTTAGTGATGCGACGCCCCTCTGCCCGTTTGAGAAAGCCAGCTAAGACGGGCAAGAGCACTCTATTAGATGTTTGTGAAATTATGAACGTGGGGTACTGGGTAAGGTATCAGTATAGTATACGACATCAAGACCAGCCGCCAGGATTTCGCTTTCGTAATGGTAGACGCAACCATCCATGACGGTTCGGGCCAGTATTCGAAAGTCCAACCTTCCGAATTCTGGCCAATCTGAGGAAAAAGAGCACGGTTGGCATACAACTACATTGCGCTAAGAGCAGTCCGAGGTACCCACTTTCGTAGCCCAGCCCAAGCAACCAGCAACGCAATAGCAGCCGACGACGTCGACATAAAATAAAAGGCGTAGGGGTGATTCTCCATGTGACTAGTTAACTGAGTTGGGGTGAGTTCGGGACAAGATTATCGAAAATGCAAGGTATTACATTCATTCCAAATAACCCTGCTAGTAGGGCGCCTGTGCCTATTCCGAGAGTAGCTATAGACACCTGAAGCGATGCCTTACTAGAAGTCACAGATTATGCTGACCAGACTTTGCTTACTTTGAGTTCAAGCGCCAGCAATGCATTGCGATTGGAGTCTAGAATTAATTCCACGATTTCTTGGGTTGACTGCACATTACTCTAGAGGCGTCATTAGGTGAAGTCTAGCTGACAAATAGACGACCTAATGACGACCTACCTGAATATTTTCGGCCTCATTGACAATCTCCTCAACCTGCTTTGAGAATGACTCCAGCAGCAACTCTATTTCTTCGTGATCATTTATAGCATGTGCGACACCCTTCCGCTTATCAGAGAGGTACATCGCAATAAGATCCTCGTCTATTGGCGGAGTTAGTCCAAGTGTGACTAGAAGTGAGTCGAGACCGACCCTGGGATAGTACTTCGTCCAAAGCCTGCTCTACCTGAGAATGTAGCATTATTTCGAGTGCTAGAGCTATGAGGAGTGTGACATACTAGTTTTGCCCGATTCTGGAAGCTAGTGAGCCGCCGGGAGTAATGCAAGAGTCGTTTGAACCGATCGTGATCTATGTCGTCTTCAAGCTCCGCTAACAACCCACCAACTAGGCTTCGGATAAAAACCGTTTCTGCTTCCAGAGCGCTTGATACCGATAGCAAGATCGATTCGAGGGCACTAAGATCGGGAGTGAGATGGTGTAGTCAACTGAGGGGGAAGAGGCTCACCGGAATTCATATGGGGACCCGGAACCCTTAGCCTTCAGGTTGTGCTGCAGATGGGTCGCCTTTGAGTAAATCAACATGTGTATGTCATCAACTACCGACCTCTAGATGATACAAAAATGCGGAATGTAACCTGGAGTCCGCCGAACCGTAGGAGTCGAATAGAAGGACAGCATCAGATTTCACAAGGGCGCGAATGTGAAGCATATTGACCTAAAAGGGATCAAATAGTATCCGTACTGAAGTAGGACCTCTCTCGTTAACATACGAGGATTGCTTCCTTGCGAACAAGAATGGTAGGAAGAAGGTTGGGTACTCGGGAATCAATTTTACGCAAATCACGAGCCTAGTGTCATCTTGTGCATGAGTACGAATTATAATGACAGTAGACGTTGCATGGGTGGCACTCACATTGATGGAATGTTCTGCGCTGAGGTCGGACTTCTTAAATTGGCCGGAAATCGTCTTCACATTTCCTATAATTTCGTGGTGAGCAAAATTTGAAGCCCGGCCAGCAAAAACAAGTCACCTTGTGCATCCAATATAGTACCTGAAAAGCCGTGAGATCCAGCTGCAATTCGACACTAAACATGGACCTACAACGAAGCATTAGGTCCGTCGGCTGGCGACCTTTCATGACCTTTTCCAGTATTGCAGCCTTAGTTACATCCTCCTGTTCGTCAGGTGGGTCTCCGGAATCGAATGAACGTGAAAGTGGACGTGTCCATGTTGGGAATCGAATGAATCTCCGATTGGACGCCGAGGAACGGATGCTGCAGTTCATTCCGCCCAGTATAGGGGGGGTTGCGAACGGGGTTGACAGAAGTAAGCGCTTTGCGCCCGTGTAGGTGCTCCACGGACCAGGCATAGCTTGGGTTGAGGCATGGCGCGACGATGAAATCCACGACCTTGAGGCACTGCTGACGACTCTAAAGCTGCTGCCCATTACATGATTGCTATGCTGCCTCAAGAGCGCACTATGCATGCGCAAAATGACGGTGTCCTTGAGAACAAGCGTCGCGCCTTTCGTTTTCGTGTTGGGAGTCAGGGAGTGGATGTCCGGGTGAATTTGCTTGACGAAGGGTGTGACGGGATCGTCACGAGTCACAAGTGACTTCGTGACGGGCAAGGTTTGACCTCTATCGAGTGTCACAATGGCCCGCCCCAGAAAACGAGGTTTGCGAAATCTCCCCCACAACGAAAGCAGTTAAAGGTAATCACAAGCACGAAGATAGCCGCATTGACTGGACCCTAGGATATTTGAAATAAGTTGATAGATTGCATCTCACTCCTATGCACCACCGGGCCTGCCATGTTCCTCGGAGGTACCCCATCATGTTGATGTGAATAACCATCAATGCAAGGTTAAGTTGCCCTGGTGGATATTTTGACTCAGATTCCATTCCACTATCATAACCTTCCCCATTATTTATTCCTATTCGGAGATCTTCCTGAACGCCCCGATTGTCCCCCAGAACAATGTGGTCATCGTGATATGATTATTCTAATTCTTCCCTAGTTTCAACTCAAAACGTTGGGACAACGTGCCAACCATGGACTCGCCTGATCGGACAAGTCCGTCTTCGGCAGGTCTGAAGGAAGATCAGGCATCTACTGATTCTCTTTGCCAGGTTTCCGCCTCCTTCACGGCTTATTACATATCTAGCCATCGTTCTTTCGCAGTTACTTCAACCTGCCTCGATTCTCCATATCATGGTCCACTTGCAACACTAAACTCTCGTCCTGCTCGTCCTCGTCCTCCACCTTCTCTTTCATTTCCTCTTTCCGACATGTTCGAAACCCACAGATCTCTGCAAGCCGCGGCAGTTCTTTCACAACTACTTACTGCTCAAGGAACACCCCATGCATTCCATGGAACTATTCTTCCAGCCGTCTTGTCTAACTACTCACATACCGATGTTAGTGCTGATACATCTTACACTTGTGGTATACGAGCACTGAACTTGTCCAGGAGATTTTCTGCATTGTTGAGGGTGGTCAAGGACAAACCCATCCCTTTCGACGGGTACGAGAAGCTGTCGCAGGCAACGAAGACTTTGCCATCACCATGTCCCCATGGACCAACAGGTGAGCTCACCCTACCGGCGATACATCGTCACACCAACTTCATAATGCAATAGACTACACGTCAGTTACCGTGGCCACATCCCACAAATCGATGTAAGTGCACCACCCGTCGCGGTTAGAGTGGATGGCTGAAGGTATTCCAAAGATTGAAATTTTGCCAGCGGGGGAAACTGGACCACGACATTTGGACACGTCAACCGTGATGAGAATTCAGGGCATACCCTTTCTAACCATTTCAGAATTTGTTCGTGACAGGCTAAAATCCTGGGTGATGTATGGTTCCTCATTCTCTCTTTCGGTGTCCTCCTTGACCGTTTTATAGACGAGCCGCAGAACGGGACGCTCACGAAATCTGTTACATGCTTACTCGTTATTGGAACAAGGTCGACATCAATCGAATACCAGAGCAAGACATGCACCAGTTCATCGTGCGGAATACTTCAGCTGCACCAGCATGGTCAGCGTTGAAGAGGAAATACGGAATGTAGCCGTCCCGACATCGAGGCATACATGATCCCAACTAGCAAAAAACTTGAGGGGAAGCTGGCAAAATAAAAACGGCGCTGCCATCGTTCGACGTATTGCGTATCATAGCACATGTATCCATATCACTTTAGTGGTTAGAAACAAGGATGAATGCATCTATTTTATGAAATTACTCATGAATATATGATACTTGTCCACCCTGAGGCACTGGCAGCTGCTCCGGATCTTCCTTGAGGAGAGTAGATTACTGATATCTTGTACTCTAGTTGCCTATGTCGAGTCCAGCGGCATTCAGTCCACATTTTGTCCTTCACGATAATGGAGAACGACATTTGCGCCCTTCGTAAACGCTCTTGCTGTTGCGGCCGATGACCTATTGGCAGATATAGCGAAATAAAACCCGTGGGATCATGGTGTGTGATCAGTTCGCAGGAAAACCATTTGGAGGTTTAGGGGTTCTACTGGACTGAAGGCGCTCGAGATTGTGTTCTGATCCTGAGCCTAAGGGTTCATGGGATGACCAGTGCTGTCCACATTACCTACGTGTCAAACGTGGCCGTGGACAAACCGATTTTGACGAAATGTCCGGATGCAAGCTTAGTCATGACTTTTTCCCGACTTACTGCTGTGACTTGATGCATCATTTCTTCGTTCTCGTCTCGGTACTATTTGATCAGCTAATACTTCCCCTCTAGAAGAGAGGGGGTTTTCGTTATTCGAAAAGGGTGCTAGGAGCTGAAGCTGGATGTGCAGCACAACAGTCGCCCGCCGATGGGTAACCGGTAGCCCCGGCGCATTTTGCCTTGCTTTCCTGGAATCCTGCGCTCCCACACACTCAAAACTTGATACCTTGCCATTTTGGAGTCGACCATTTCAACTATCAATCAGAGATCTACCCCCGCTTCGTTGACAATACTAATCAGGCGCATCGGAGGTGTCAATGAAGGATCGACTACCTTGAAAGGAACTCCCCAGTGGAGCTGTCATGACGAGGAGAGTGACCCAGAAGCTATTCAAGCGAGGCCATCGGTCTAGGCAATTTATGGCAGTCTTATGGTTGGTCTACAAGCTATTGCTGCCTAGCCTTGTAGGCATTCTATGCTATTATTTGCTTCCTTCTGAACGAAAAGGCACTCTCAAGGAGATGATATATCAAAGCTCACAGATTGTTTCTCTTCGATTAAATTGCGATGGTCAGAAATGCACAAAGAGCAGGTTCTTTAGTCGCCACAATTCGGTGATCCTTCCACGTGGGTTTAATTATCGTTCAGGGGTTGGGAAATAAATTGCATTGTGCTTGTTCGTCAGCAGCCTTGCGTTCATGGTATGTTCGATTCCTGTCGTTCCGCATGACTATCTATTGAGTGAGAAAAATGCTTACACAGCAACTAACTCATGAGACTGACCACATCTGAATGGCTCCAGCCGTGCGGCAGATCTGCAAGCCATAACCTGAACTTGTATGACCCAATCCGTTTCCAACTGCCGCTATATTAGCAGGAGAGGAGTCGCTGTTGAGTGCATTGAAAGTCACTGGTACGTTTGAAAGTCCAATCCTTCTAACGATGACGAAGTGTTGCTTGAAGTCCCAATGAACGTATCACGACGGAGGAAAAGATCATGAGAAGAATTTCCATTCTCGCTTGACAACAAACAGCTAGCCGGCCGTTTGGTACACTGATACGGCCAATCCCCCACGCCCTATTCATCAACACTTGCACTGCGTTACTGCCATGATTTGGTTCTAGCCATGCAGGTTTATACCAAAAAGTGAGTTGCGAGGATTGCTGGTTCATTTGTATAGGCACCTTGTCCATAGGTCGACATTATGGATGTCGTTTGTATGCTCGTGGTCTATCTCGCCATGCCAGTGCACGTAGTAAACGGAGGCTGATAATCTGGTTAGCAATAACGGTGGCGAATGTACTGCTGGGATTCAGCGCCTTAGCACGTCTGATGGGTCAATTTGCTGGCTGGTTACGTCGTCGTTCTCAATTACAATTACTTGGTCTTCCAGAATGTAACTGTAGCGCCTCGGAATCGACGATTGCTAAATCCCCCCCATTTGGTGCTCAACGGCCAGCAATGCCATTTCCTACGACTAGAATGGCTCAGACCATGAAGTCTGATTGGAGTGACCTTATCTCTAGAACGACGTCTTTTGATCATGTCGCCATGGACTACACGGCCGGCTCCCTTTTGCTCGACAGTATGAAAACGTTATCATGGCACGTCAACTCTTGGTCCCCATGCTATTACTCGGCCAGCACTCATATCACAATCTTGATATTTGTATAACCTGTTCGAAAAATACTAGGTAGTCTATTTGCATGTGGTCGGGTTCGACCGATTGCAATCAGCAACTTCACTGCAGCTGAACATCATCTGTCCTTGACAACACAGAATCAAGGAGTTACGAACGCTTTCCCGTTTAGCAACATGAAGATAGAGTCTAGGATTCTCACTGTCCTGGAAACCGGTCCGACTGGCATGCCTTGATGGGCTTATGTCGAGTCTCTTATCACCATCACTGTTGCTGCTGTTACTTGTCGAACTAAATGTACACCTTAGAAGCTATGAGATGCAAATTTCCTCGCTTTCTGAGCAAAGTTGGCGTGAAGCGGCAATTGGGCGTGCGCAACCAGGGGGACCGCATTGGAAAACGCTTTCTTACTCCTTCTGGCCGTGAATGCTGGTTTGATTCTGTATTGTGGACCGTTGCAATGTTTCTTCTCCCAAACTAACTCCAAGCCCATTCCAAGATCAAGACACCACGAATGTTCCATCAATACCTTCAGCCACCCTTCAAAATATGTGTACAATGAACATTTGACATAGCTGGCTGGTCACCATATCGATATCCATTTCACTGCTACTCGTTGTCTCTAGTTACGGCTAGGAATGTCACTAGATTTTTCTTCCCCAAGGTAGGCACCCTTTCTTTTATCGAAAGTCTTAGCAGTGTCTTAGTACCGCCTTGGTGGGCGACAGCTACAATTGTATTATTGCATTCCTACAGATCAAGTAACTACGTGTCGATTCCGATGAGCGCAACTTCCGCGTCTGACCCTACACTTTGACGCCAATGGCTGATCTACCTTGCAGTATCCGGTTGCACTCACAGGTGCAGCTTGTAAGTCAATAGTATCAGCAGCACTGCAGGTTGATAGGTGGTGTGACGTCAATGTATCTTGCCTTTGCAAATGCCAGCTGCTTCAATGTGATGCGAGCGTGTTACCGTTCAAGTACTATTTCATATGTCACAGGATGCCTAGCATCCAGGTGTATGGGCTGCGGAAAATGTCCAATAAATGTAACAGGCAGATTCCGACGAAAAACAAACTCGGCCGATTCCAATCTCCAGGGGGGTGATACATATTCTCGACAAATCACAGTATTGCGGACATTGGGAGTTAGCTTTGGGCGTGTTGAACATGACAGGCATAGGAACCCGGGTAATCTAGGGTGATCGCGGCGGAACTGGCCTTTCTATACCAACTAACCCGCGGATCTTTCCAGTAGGAGATGCGTAGTGTCAAGTAAGCTCTGGTACATACAAAGAATTTCATCTAATAGTTTCCTGTCCATGAAATTACCAGTGGGCCTGTCTCCAAAAATTCGAATGGGCTTAATATGGATCAAGCCGCTCCCGAATATCCCTGATATAGAGGAATAGCGGAGGTCGGCACAGGTTAGAAGAGGTGAACAGCCAACCTGCTAAGGGACGTATTGTAATTAGATTGAATTCGCACTTCACACTCGATGAATGTTTGGTACATACAAATGACCAGCGGAAAGTAGTAGAAAGTCAATTCCATTAAGGGTCACCTATTCACGCAATATACCCAACTCGTGCCACAACCTGCCCAAATACCGACTGCCCGCGTTTTCTCGAACTCAGGCTTCATGGGCCAGATCAATACAGGCCCAGGAGCATCCTGGGTATCGCCTTTGCCTAGATTCCCGTGCTCGTTCCAACCCCAACCCCACACCTGAGAAGTTACGCCAGCGTCCGGGTTAGTGGTGAACAACGCAAGAGCATGCTCACTTCCGCACGCAAGCCGATCTAGTGTGGATCGACTGCACTCATCCTCTGGAAAGTGGACGCAACCGGGGGCGGAGAGGTTATCTTCGTTATCAACTGCTGCATCAACTCCACTAACTCCTGCTGAAGCAGAAGGGGCTCTCCCTAATTGCCCATGAGTGTCCGATCCTATCCCTATCAAAGTTGACCTTTTTCAATGGGCGGATCAGTTGCCAGCAGCTCTCTCAAGAAATCGCGGAAGCATACCTTCTTTCCCTGTCGACGACCAAAAAATAAGAACCATTCCACGTGCATCCCACTCTATCCACGTTTAGTGCTATGGGTATCCTGCCGGTGTCCCCTATGCTCTTTGCAGTCTTGATAGGGTTGACGAGGCTAATTAACGTTTGTAATTGACCCTTTCGGTTAGTTCCTAGGCCCTCGACCAGGCCATTAGAGTAAAGGTTGAGCGTATGTTGGCTTCCTAGGGCAAGGGATTTAACCTTTACACCCGGGGCTAGGCTCGTCATGGGAATGACCACAGGTCGAGCCACAAATGGTAATGGGCGACCATTTTGTTGGGTAAACTCAGTTGAACCTAATTGACCATGACGGCAAGCTCCCCACCCTACTAACACTTCCTGGGTTGTACGGTTGCCATCCCATGTCGCTTCGAGACATGCCACGACATGGTGCTGGCCAGCTTGAAGGTGGTTGACAGTGATATGAGCGTTTGACAGATTTTGACCATTAACATAGACGTGGTCAAACTGCACAACGTGAACTAACGAGGTTTGCTTGCTCTGTCGTTGCATGTTCCGAGCAGCTGGTCTCCTTCCAGGCAAATTACCCCTGCCTCTGCCAGATGTTGTGATCGTCCCCCATTTCGGACCAGTCGTGGTGTTCCCAATCCCCAAGTCACCGTAGTCATCAGCCCCCATGGACAGTATAAGGTCATTAGCTTTCCCCTTCCCCACATTCGAAGCAGCGTCAAGGGCGGTAGAGGGAGTAAGCACAATATAACTCGTCTCCCAGGAGGCTTCAATAGCCTTGATATTATACCCAGATATCCCCACCTCCTGCGTCAATGTCGAAATCGAAATTTGCCGGAACGTAGTCGCGTCACCAGATTGACCAGGACCTAATTGGCCCTTCGATCCATCGCCGCAGCCCCACAACTCCTTGACCTCAATGGTACTCTCCAGTTCATCTCCATGACTAACTGTTCGCGACGCGTTAAGCAGCAACAGAGTGTGATTTCCTCCGCTGGCAATATTATCTATAGATTGGACATTAATGGGTAAATGGGCAAACTGCTTCTCGCCACATTTGAAACCACACGGTTGGAAGATATGGGAGTCCTCTATTGACCCATTAGAGAGCTGTCCGTGACCATTCGAGCCTGCAGAATATAGGACCGAAGGGAGCATCATGGATATAGCGTAGTGCATCGTTATTCGGATGGATCTCAGAGCACAGTACGGATCGGTGTATTAGTCAGCATCGATAATATCATAAACTCAACTTGGAATAAATTTTGCCGGGTTCAATGGTCTAGTGGTTATGATTTCTGTCTTACACACAGAAGGTCTCCAGTTCGATCCTGGATTGAACCAGTTTTTGTACAACGCAAGCAATCGACCAGCAGCACCAGGCGTAGCACAGGTTGAACCAGTACAATCGCGCGATACACCGAAATTGAAAGACTAGAAGAGACTACTTAGGCAAGAAAGGGAAAGTTGCACTAATGTAGGAGATACATGTACACGGATTCCAAGGACATGAGACAAAGAACAAAGTACTAGTAATTCCGGAGCCGATACTACACCCTTCCAGCCTAGTCATCATCATCAAATCAGAACCAATTTACCCGAACCTTCGTTGGGGAACAAAGAAAAGAAAGGAAACGAGGAAACGATCTACTTTTTTTATGTGATTTTTCGTATTTCACGACACAAGCTGAAATCACGGTAATGAGTCCAACCCTGTCTCACTCTTTGTCGTCTTTCTCCAATTCTTCCATCGTTTTAAGAAAGAGAGACCGTCGCTCAACGTCTTCTTCAGCTTCAGGCGCTTGCTATCAGCGCCCACCGTTCTCGTCCTATGTAGACTTGCCGCTGGACGATGCACTCCTTTTTCTCCCAACACCGGCCAACATATCCGCCAAACCTTCCATTTCATCCGGCTCACCGCCGCCACCACCAGCCCTAGACTCTGGTCCATCCCAAACGCCTTGGATCAGAGACAAAGTACTTTCCAAGCTTCTCCTTCTAGTACTTGGACTAGTCATCGTAGTTCCAAGACTAGCTTGTCTGGCGTGTCCCTTCCTCTGGTGCATGCCAGGTGATCCTGGAGTGATTGGACTAGGCGGTGACCCGAAGGTAGTAGATGGTGTAGATGGCAAAGACCCATTCGAAATCGCAGCTTCCAATCCGGCCGAAACGCCGTTAGCAGAGACACCGCCAACGTCACGATCTTCAGATGGTGTAGTAGGCTGTGACATAAGAGCTTTGCCTTCTTCAGAGTCCGCATCGAAGAGTTCGGGTGGCAGTCGTTCGTTCTCGATATCTGATTTACGGCTGAAGAATTAAAGCTGTTAGGCAAGTTGTGGAGTGATACCCATGGGGAACACTCACGCGTCATCGAAGCCACTGATAGTTTCCTTAATTTCTTCTTGACCGGAGGCAAGACTACCGTAGGGTAGCTTGCCTGATGCAGCAACGCTCTTGAGCTCTGATACCTTCTCAGATTCCTCACTATATGCGTGGCAGCGGTGAATAAACAGAATTTCATGCTAGAGAAAACCAACATACCGAAGCAAAGCGAAGACTCTGGCCATGCGACCAACAGCCATGATCTTGTTCTTGATGACTTTCCGCCGCTCGATGGACTCCTCAGAGGAAACAGATGTTGGGGACACGAGAGCTGTGTCCTCGTCTTCCTCTTCCAACTCTTCCTTTGTACAGGTATTTAAAACCGCCACAAGCATATCAGTAACTGAGAAAGTTCATACGTTAGTAAACGTCAATGGGATCGAAAATGAAGAGGAGTAGAGGAAATACGCCGCTACCATGGAGAAAACTCACTCTTTTCTCCAACGAATGGAAGACTCCACGTGAATACATCCATAAAGTTAGGAAGCCAATAAGGATGAGGTGTACAATTAAACTGGCGGATATTCATGACGTTGCTTTCATACTTGAGCACTGCGGCCTTGTTATTGTAGACATCAAGGTAATTGGGGGCGGAGAAGATCGTCATCACAGAAGGGAACCCTGTTGTTTTGGTCTTGCGATACATCCGATATCTGAGTAGATGAGTGAGTGCCATCACAAGTGGGAATAACCTATGACGAACCCGGCATCTTGTGCTTCATGTGCTCTGATGATAGACAGTAGATTGTTACGCTCCAAGAATTGGCAGGCGGCCTGGTAGCTGTACGAATGACGTCAAAGTGGTGCGCAACAACAAAGAGAACCAAGGCTCACGTGAAGAAGTATGAGCAACCGCGTACGTGATTATGCAGAAAGCTTTCTGTCGATTTTTCAGTGCCGAAATCTTCGATGGGATCAGCCCATAAGATGTCACACATAAGACCGTGGGTTGGTGGTTCACGGAATCGGTCGAGCTATAAGCATCGGCACCTGTCAGGATAACGATGCCTTTGAGATGAGTTTGAGACCAACATTGCGGATATCATCAAGGGTATTGAGCTCTGGTGATAGACCACCATGAATGCACAAAAATTGCTTGTTCATTACCGCGGCGAGCGGCAGAGAGCAGAAAGACTCCATGCAAGCATCGTAGACTCGTTCCGTATATTTATGTTTGCCTGGAAAGCGAACATGTAAAAGAGTGACGGGTCAAGGAGGAAACGAAACGGTGCCATCAGAGGAATATATCAAAAGGATAGGTGGGGGTGTGATACCCACATTCAAGTTTGAACGTGAAGTAGTCCGTTAGATGACGGCATTCGTGATTTCCACGGAGGAGAAATAGCGTTTCTGGATACCAAATCTTGAGGGACCATAGATACAATACACACTAATGTGGTTGGTGAGCAGCATGGTCATCAGAGAAGAAAGCGCAGGGCGCACCTCGATACTGAAATAACCACGATCCACATAATCGCCAAGGAATAGGTATCTGGTATCAGCGGGGCTTCCTCCTACTTCGAAAAGCTTCATCAAGTCATACTGTGAAAAGTTGTCAGTTCCCCCGAGGGTGAAGTTGGTGGGGTTGTGACGGACGCACATATTGACCATGAATATCACCGCAAACTGGGATGGTTGAAAGATCGCAGAGGCGATATGTATCAGGAACGACGAGAGGTGGGGGGTATCAAGACGAACCTGTGATTGGAGCATCAACAGACAAGACATTGGGTTCACGCCTTAGCAACTCTGACCCCCTCTCCAATATCCACAAAGCTTGTTCCTCGGTCAATCTTCCTTCACGATAAAAGTGGTTTTTCAGGAATGCAATATCAGGTTTCGTTTGATCCCTTCCTCTGTCGTTGAAGAACTGCTCCGGGGTCGGTTTAAACATTGCTGGTGCTTGAATCTATCCATCAAGGCCCGTAGAGAGTGAAGTGGTGCGATATGATGAGGCGAGAGATGGGCATGTAAGAGCAAAAAATAGACGCACATCCTTGACGACCCGTTCTTGTGTGCTGACGACAGTACCATCTTCGAGGGTGTGTTGCGTAAAGTCCATTTCTCGACCAGATTGTTTACTGTCTTGAATCTGGCCAATCGCCCGCTCGACTTGTGTGCTCATCGCGATAACGCGGTTCGACGAAAATAGAATAGTTTCGAGTAAAAAATGGGCGTATTAGGCACAGCAGTTCGGAAGAAGTAAAATAATTGGTCGTCGAGGAAGGGTGAAATGCAAGAGCAAGTAAGGAAGGCGAGCTTAGCGAGCGTGACACTACGGTGGTATTACACAAATGCCGCGTGTTCTCTCCATCAATCTCACTGCTCAGACTCAAATTAAGTTAAGAACAGCATAAAGTTCGCCCCTTTAACTATATGCACAGCTACGACCCAAAGTATACTTGGAGAACATGCTTTCCAACGTTGAAGCCTAATAGCGACACAATATACGCTGTGAACAAAGGTAGCAGCGGTGATAACAGCAGTTCCGAGCGAATCAAAAACGGCAACGCTATAGATACGACAACCTGTTACATGGGATGTTTCCACGACGCTAAGGGTGGGCGTACCATTCAGCCCAAGATATATGCCGTACGTGTATTGGGCAAAGCTAAGGTTAAAATGAGTCGAAGAGCAAGGACCTGGTAAATCATGACATACGCTACTAGATAAAGTGTATTGCCCACCCATAGGCATACCCAGTTATCCTTGAGAATCACCGGAAGCAAAAACAACTGTGCAAGGTAGAGGGTTAAGTACAGGGGAAAGAATGCGTTAGTGTGAACATCGAAGGCGTATGCCCATTCTATTGACGAATCAGCCGGGGTTGCATGGGAGGGTGGTGACACAAGGAGGCGATTAGAGATAAACCTGACATTACAATTCAGCAGGGAGAAGGGCAGTTGGACGAGTCACCCACCACAATATCGTGGAGACGACGATCCCTGACAAGAGGAAATCTCGCAGAACCATAAGGATGGCTAGTTTGACTGCCTCAAGAAGGCTGAAGCTATACACCAGTGACCATGCAATTGCGGAGACTATAATGTGCAATTGGTGAGCACTTCGCTCGATTTAACTTGCAAGGGACTTACCACCGAGGCATGCCGCAACAAGCACCAAAATGGCGGGGTCATCTCGTGCCCAGGTGTTTTTTGTTTCTATATCGGCGCATATAAGCTGCGGTCCGCCCAGCTGAGCCGGATAGGATAACTTACGTTTATGATAGTAGACGTTCCTATACCTAACAGCATCACAATAGCAGAAGAAGCATCAGTTAATCACGACACAATGCTTGACGTGTGAGTGCTCTTACGTACACTCTCCTGGGAGCCAGGCATAAATATGTCAATTGCCATGCGGCTAGCTCGAAATCCTAAACCCAAGCGAGGCCGCCCATTACTAAGTCGTCACGAAACAATTACAGAGTTACGAACCATCTGGTGAAACCTATGAAGTCTTCTAAAGATCGCGGGGACCTGTTGCAACACCGCCGTGGATGTATGAGATGAATGTGTGCCTTCCTCTAGATTGTATGACGCGCTCGTTGGGAGAACCATGGCTTCATTGACGGTCCTAATTCGACGAGATGTTGCCAGCGTGAGTCAGTTGGATGAAAAAGGGAGAAAGGAAGGGTTATACAGGGTATTTCGTCGAAGACGTTGAGCAGAACATCGCCGTCGACAATGTCATGGGTATTAATTTAAGCGGAGTTGGAATTCATTCCAGCGCCACTGCTGTGCTCCCTGGGTCCAACTTTGCTTACCTTTCTGTTTCACGGGTCCTTTGTTTCCTTACACGCCTCATGGACGACGACACTGAAGTCCTCGACTGGTCAAATGACGACGACGAACAGCCACCTGTCTCCCAATCAGCTGGTCTTGGGGCCCATCATAGCTCCGCTGACCTTGACGACGAGGATGCAGTCTCTCTGGGTGATGAAGAAGAGGATGTCCATCTTTTCCATCGCGAAGAACAGCATCTCAATTCCAGACTGCCTCCATCAAATGGTCACGATGACATAGACCAAGCAACAAAAACAGGTTCTATGGACCAACCTTTTGCGGAAAACGAGACATACAAGCACAACTTCAACCCACATCAGACACCTTCAAAAGCAACCCCTGGCTCGCCCACTAGGCTGTCATATCCGGAAAATCAACAGAACTCACCCACACCAAGGCCAACAACTCGGCTCACGCATGCGTTGCCCGCCAAGCCTACAGCCGCTGTGTTGGCCTTCATTCCACCTTCATCAACTTTGGTCGAAGCAACTGCCATGGCTAGACATGGAGGTCGCAGTGCGTTGTCACCCAATTATTATCCTCCTTCTGCATGGTAGCTCAAGTACATAACAGGTAGTGCGAAGAACTCCACACCCACCGACATCGACAACCTCCCAGCCCCTTGGGAAACTCGCCGTTCTCGAGACCACCAAGTTTATTATTACAATCCAGTGACCGAGGTTTCGACTTGGACACATCCCGGAAGTAGCAGTAAAGAAGGCCAGCCGGCGTCAGGCCGGCGTCGAGGTAGCAGCTCATCAGCAAGGGACAAACCCTCAAATATTGCCCTCTCGGATACGTCTCGACAACCGCCGCGTTCCTCTCGAGGGCCATCTGGGGCAACTGATACAGACCAAAAGGATGATTCACAAGGGAATCATCCAACTTACCCACAAGCAGGGACAGAGCTCTCTTTTGAGGACAGGCATTACCGACCCGGTGCCCCAGACTCATTTCCCTCTGACCTTAGGCGCAGTGACAGAGGAAAGGATGAGTTAGAGCGTGAACACGACCGCCATTATATTGCCCCTTCCGCTAGAAGACCCTCTCTTTCTGGGTCGCCCAGGCCGAGATTTGAACGTGAACGATCCATTTCACCTTTGCCTTCGGGGTCTCTGTCTCAGTCGCAACGCACTTCCCGTGATTCACGTCCGTCACGAAGTGGAAATGGCGCACATCGTTCTGGGCGCAGTTCCCGGGATACTACTAACACAGATGGCACTGCTCCCGCTACCTCGAAAGACCGCGATCGTCATCCTGGCGATCTTTCGGCGCATTATTATTCTCCTGCTCGTGATAGCCGTTCGCGAACATTGACTTCCGAACAGGTGAACGGTACCAATAGCCAAACGTACCCATTGCAAGTCCCCCAGGATAATAGAGAAGATCTAGACAACAAGTCATCAACTCATGGCTTTAGCGGCAACTCAGCTCCTACTCGCCTTGGCACTGCTTCTGGTGCTCGTGGTCGGCGAGATCGTGAGACTGATTATGAGCCACAAGTTGTTCATAAGCGCGATCCATCTCTTTCAGCCACCTCAGAAGGACGTGAACGTCAACACCAACACCATCATACCCATCAGGAACAAAACATATCCGCACCAAGTAGGTTATCAGCCTCATCCCATCACCCCCTCTGCACACCCTCCTATCGTGTTATTCCCGTACGGCACTCCAAAGGTGGAGAGCGGTTGTGCCTCCCGAAATCTGTAGTACCAGGAGTGTGGATAAAGCACTTTGCTTTATCTCTACACTCACTCTCCCCCATATCAGTACATGGTTGTACTCTGCGCCGGCCTCATTCCCTATCCCTTCCTGACTCTTCTCGCAATGCGTTCGTCCTTCCCTACCCGTTATGTGCCATCACATGACTCTACCCGAGGACGCACCTACTCGTATTCCTGACGGAGATGGTATTATGACCATGCCCTCGCTTTCGCTTGTCCTTATCCCGCTTTCTTCCTCTGTTCTATCTCTCGAAAATGTGAACTTGCCCCTCATGCATTTCGCTCTTCCCTTTCATGAATACAGGACGTAGATCGCATTCGCATTCGTCACTACCACGTTCACGATCACGAAGACAAGCATCGCGCTCCCCAGAATCACGCGCTCCTTCGCCTCGCCCTCGCCCTTCTCAGCGCCACACATCGTTAAGCTCGCAAAGCCAAGCTAATGAAGCACCTGATTCCCAGTCACAACGTGAAGATGGAAAGGATCGCCGAAGAGCAACTATATCAATTACAACAGAGGATGGCGACCGGCAGCAACAACAACATTCTGCTCAACCTCCGACGCCGATGTCAGCATCCTTTCAATCTCAACTCCCAGGAACTCGTCATCGAGATCGGCGATCAAGATTCGGCGATAACAAATCCACGTCTTTTCTTGCTATGGATGAAACTATGGTTGCCGTTGCTACGGCTAATGCGGCTACAATCGCTCAGAGGATCACCGCTTCGATCTCGGTCACGAGCTCAACCTCGGTTATGCAAGTTGACGATGAATCCATGGTGCCTGACGAATTTTTGGTCGAAGCCTCTAGCCGTGATGAAAGGAGATTGAACGTTGGCCAGAGGTGGGAAGGAGAGAAGAGAAGTTGGAAGAGTGATAGAGGAAGGGGCAGCGAGCGTGAAAGACGTGGAGAGAGACCTGCTGATGATCATAGTTCTGGGCCATCTGCAGCTAACGCACCGATATCAGCCTCAGATGGTTATACAGATAGACGAATGGCAGAGTCAGACAGCCACTCACAGCCGCCGACTCATCAAACGTCATTGCAAGCGCAGACGGCGTCATTAGCTCCGCCCACTTCTCGTGTGTAGCTTTCTTCCTCACATTAATCTATAATTCAACGTGTTGCTAGGTTGGAAACGAGAACCTCTTCCCCCACAAAAAGAAAGGTTCCTTGAAGCATCGAAGTCAAGATTATCCCACCCGCCTCCTCCGCCTCTGTCTTCTTCAAACTCTGGGACAGCACCGTTACCCCGTACTGATTCGCTCTCGCATCCGCCATCAGGTCCACGAGAACAGCGTCCTGCTGCTAGCCATTCCTACCCACCCTCTGGACCACGAGGATCGGCATCACAAAGCGCAAAAGGCGACGATCATGATAAAGAATGGGGAAGGAGTCGAGACCGAGGGGGGTGCGGCCCACCTTCTCTCGTTGCATCGTCATCCTACCAGGCCGACAGTGACTCGGCCGCCATGGATGTTGATAAGAACCTGGGCCAGGCTCCGACTCCTGTGCCACCAACAGCCAGAACCTTACATCCTGATAGGGAAGCGTTAATCATGCAAACGGCAGTACCCACTGGTCCAAGAAGGTGGGGGGACCGTGAAAAGGATAAAGACTTGGAGCAAGATTGGGAACGTGATCGGGAGAGGGGTCACGAACGCGATGGCAATGTAACATCAGGCAGTTTGAGAGGGAGGGATGCTGAATCATCAATGGATCGGAGTGTGCCTCCTGCAACTAGCGCATATGACGCCAGCACAAGTGGAAGGAGCAGAGATATGGACACATCACCCGCACCCACGATGTCAACCTCATCTATGAGATTTGGCGACAACGCCTCTGCCAAAAGAGCACTGAGAGACTTACCCCGAGAGGGTTCAAATTATCGTGAAATCGATGTAAATGATAGGAGGGATGATCCACCACGACACAGTGACCGACATGTACGTTTATTCTTCATTCGTTACCATTACCCCAATATTCTAACCCTCTGTCATCGCCAGCCTCGCAAAGAGACTAGTGGGCGTAGGCAACCACCAACTCATGCCCCACCGCCACCACCCCGGATGTCCGGCACGAACAGTGTACCAATTGGAAAGCGATCTGGGCCCCCAGATGAGAGCCCTTCTCTAGTCAACGCCTTGCCTCCTATTGATCATTCACCGCGGCGAGGTAGATACAGGGATGCACCTCCCCACAGCTCACGAGGCTCTCGCTCAGTAAGTTCCTGTCAACCTATCAATAAAAACCGCGTGACTCATCCCGATCTTACAATGCAGTCCAAGCCCGTACCCTTGATTGATAGTTATCGACCAGATCACTATGATGATCTTCCCGCTCGACGATACTCAAGAAGTCCGCCTGTAAGTCTTTCATGGTATATATAGATGAAATATGCTTATACTCGAATAACAGCCGCAATTACCTAGAGAGAGGTCACCCCATCAGCATTCCGATTCCGGCCTAGTAAGTTTCCTTGCGCCACCATCTATCTGGATGACTCATGAACACACTATAACAGACTACGTTACGACCTATTACTTGGACGCGGACGCCATCTCCAGCGAATGAGAGGCCTGAGAGGCAGGGTAGTTTCGGCTCGGGAAGCGATCAACGAACAGTCACTCCACCTCCTCTTTCCCGCGAACCATCACTAGCTTCACCGGCCTATAACAGCTCGTTTACGGACCTGGTTTTGGCTTCCGGCGGCGGCCTCGAGAATCATCCTTGGAAAGGCAAGCGCATACTAGAATTTAGCAACCCAAGAGGAACATGGAGTGAATCAGACGCAGTCGCCGATCTATACGAAACGATTAACGGACGATCGGATAGTGGTCTGGGACAAAGGACACAGGTCAATATTCCGGTACCTCCGTCGATTAAGAAATACGAGCAGATGCGTGGCCCACCATCTTTGCCAAATCGCCCGGAGCAGGGTTTCCGTGAGGCACCCGCTGGGAACGACAATCGCGGTGGAAGACGTCGGGGCAACAACAGGGGCAACAGTTCAAGGCACGAGACTAATGGTAGTAAACAGCCTCCTCCGCTGTCGATGCAGGACTCGGAGGCAGCAACAGCGTCCTCCATTCAGCTTCCACCTGCTCCTCAGTCTGCCTCAGCTCCCTTACCACAACGGCGAGATCGCGACGATCGGTTACCAGACCACTTACCACCGCGCCCATCCCATCTTCCACCGCCACCACCCCATCCTTTAGAACGTCGTCGCGGCTCAAATCCCTCGAAACGGCCTCAACCAGGCTCTTTACTGGAACGTTTGTCATTTGACAAGAGTGTCGATGTACTCGCACCGGTCCCTCCGTCAATAGGTTCTCCGCCCCAACAATCACTGAGGGACAGAGTGCAAGTGCCATCAAAGAGAGACAGGGAGGAAGGGCTTGTAGATGAACCTCCTAGAGAGCGACGCGATTTCATGGACGACGATGGAAGTCCAGGAAATGTGTCTAAACGACGCCGAAGAGGAGGCAAACTCAGGAAAGGGCGTAGGGTTCCATGATGGAAAAATTTGATTTTTCCTATGTCCTTCCGCATTCATTCCGACGTCACTTTTATCCGCATATTGCTTCCGCTGTAGACTGTTAGCTTCGCACTTACTTACTCTGTTCCCATGACTGGATGGTAACGAGGCTAGTTAGGTAACTGTTACTTTCCCAGTTTCATGATAGCCTTCAGAATTTCAAAAATACCTCCATTCCATTGAAGATGCACGTAGCCGGCTAATTATAATCGTTATTCCCAACGTATACGTATCCTATGCACATACAAATTATAGTGACGTTCCTATCCCGCTTTCGTTCGAGAATTGACAAGTTGAATCTGTCAAAGTATGGTGACCCGTCCCCTATCCTCAAACTGAATAACTTATAATGCTTGCTGGTCTCGAGGTCAAACTCTTACGTGCATAAGCCTGGTATCCTTGGATTATGCGGGTAGTGCATGAGGTGCCAATCGCATGGACCTCTCGCATGATCGATATCATCCTACAAATTCTACGATATACCAGTTGAGGCCTTGAGGCCTGATGCATGTTATAGAAGGCGTACGGTGTAGAGCGGCCATTCAAAATCCTCCGCAATTACAGTAAGCTGCCTTTTTATAGCGAATTCTTACCTTGCCTCTTACTAGATACCACTCGGACCAGCTGAACGACATGGCCTCTCCACCACCGGTGTCACACATCCTGGAACTCCTGCAAGCTCTAGTCGAACCAAGTACGTTGGTATATTCCTCGCCCATTTCCTAATAGTGTGCACTACCCTGCCTTTGGTGGTCCTAACGCAAGTTCATTGTAGCTTTCCGGGAGGTCCTTCCGCTGCAAGAGCCACGTAGACAACTGATTCTTAGCCACCCAAAGCAAACATTCCAGTATGGGGCCACCGACCGACACAAGGTACGTCTAATCCCTCGATCCCCTGGCAGAATTACTAACGCTGTTCTGGCTGTGGCACCAGCTGGACATATATTATCCCACCTCGCCCTTTCTTCCCGGCGCACCTACCTTCACTAGAACACCTATCTTATTTTACATCTACGGCGGTGGATTTATCGCAGGTGAACGGCAGCTCCCCGCCCCAGCCGACTTGTTTTATGCAAATCTCGGGGCATACTTTGCTTCCCAGGGATTCCTGGTCGTCATTCCTGACTATCGTTTGGCTCCAGACTTCCAGTATCCAAGCGCTCTTGAAGATGTCAGAGATGCCGTGACCTGGGCCGTCAATCATCCTGCCGAGTTGATATTCCCTGGAAGGGTAGAAGGATTTGTACCGCCCAAGCCAGATACGGAAAATCTGTTCATCTTGGCACCATCCTCTGGGGCGTCTCATGCCGCATCTCTATTCCTTCATCCGACGCTGCTTCTCTCGCCACCTTCACCCTCGATTCGCTCCAAAGTGGCTGGACTGGCTCTCTTCGCAGGACCATTCCACCTGGAGATACCGAATCACAACATGGATGTTTTATGTCAATATCATTGGGGTAGTATGGAGAATACGCATGCAAACTGCTCGATGGCATTGCTTCGACGACTCCGCACCAGTGATGTGCGGAACTACCTTCCACCCAACCTCTTATTGCTTGAAGCTGAGAGAGACATACCATGGATAAAAGTTGCAAGGGAGGACTTCCAGAAAGAGATAGTCAGCCAATTAGAACAAAAGGGCTCTTCAGCCGGAGCTTTGGCCTCGGGAAATAGTCGGGAGATGCTGACTGTTGATGCCATTCAATTCTTGGAGGCAAAGGGCCATGATCATTCTAGCCCAGCATTTGCCCTTGGAACTGGAGAAAGGGACCAGTGGGCTGAGGCGATCAGAGATTGGGCTGGGAGCATTTTGAGAAAGAAACTTGACAATGCCAATGTTTGAAATGGTCAACAAGAGCTGTCAATATGTGTATGTAGATGTGCAGCATATGGAACAACAACTACTAGTTTGCAGCATTGGCATACAATATCAAGACCCACGTGACCGCCGTGCTCACAAAAGGTGCCCTCAGTCCCAACTTGTGGCTCCGTCAACTTGTCTTCCACCTTCATCCTGATTACTCGGGGCTTCTGAGGGCATCCTTGACCCATCGGGCTCGAGTCACCAAAGTCGATGTAAAAATGGCCTCGCGGAAGGCGAAGGAAGATTCTCCACCTCAACAGAGAAATATGTCGAAGCCCCTGTCAAGGCTCCCACCAGAAGTCATCACCGAAATCTTGACCTACATCGTTGAAGATATGTTTGCAACTCAAAGAAGGGAGCAAAGGAATGAACTATTCTTTGCTTGGGTCTATATTACACAACTTTGTGCCCTATTGGAGGGATGTGGCCTTGGACACTCCGGCACCATGGACACGTATCTCGACGACGAATCCTCACTGGTTCAGAGTGTTTATCACTCATTCCCGATCTCTACTTTAGATGTTGATGCATCCTCTGGCTGTGCAACGGATGGTGAGCATAATGGAGTGCTCTTACTCCTGATTGCCAATATGAACCAGATTCGAATGTTGGTCCTTGGGTGCAAATGTTCCTCGAAGCTTTACTGGGTGAAGAATGAACCTGCACCCCAGTTAGAAGTATTGATGCTCAATTACTTAGATTCCGACATGGCTTCTGTCGGCGGTATCTATCCATGCGCTGGCTCCCGTTGTCTTAGGTCTTTGCCCAAACTTCGCCATCTAGAAATAACTGGATGTGTGAATCATCATTGGAATGCCTTGCTCCCTCACCACCTCCCAACTGTCACCAATATTGCTCTTCGGGCAGTATCTCCTGATCATCAACTAGAACTCCTCAGCTATTGCACTGCCGTTTAATGGCTATCGATGGACACTGGAATATTGCCTGGAGGTTGGGAGGAGCCAATGTGACCAATTCCCTTGGCATTGCCTCGCCTTCAATACCTGTGGGCACGGAACACACCTTGGCCTGTATTGGCCCTTTTGACTATTCCGTTGCTATTGCAAATGGACTTTGCTGCTGGTCTATCTGTCATGCCTATTTTGCATGCACAGCAAGTATTTTCAACTTTTGCCAGATTACTTGCACCATTCAACTCTCTCACTCGTAAATGCATGACTTCACCACTTTTCACTTGTGTTTGAATGTGTGGACTTGGTGATTATGACCCAAGACATCCAGGGTTGGACTATTGCACAACTGAGGATTCAGAACACCCCATATACTGTAACATTGAACAAGCAGCATTATTCGCGCAATGGACAACCACAGAAATATACCATCAAGCCTTTGACAGGTATTAATCTTCAAGACCAATTCTACTTTCTCCGAAATGACACCAAGTTTTGTGGAAGTTTGCATGCACCAGATGACGCCTCTGCTGAGCTTTCTCTCATATCCTAATGTTGGTGATCCTGCCTGCACATCCAAATTAGCTGTAGTTCCAACTTCCAAGTTGCCTTTCATACTTGATCTCTCTTATTGATACCCACATGGTGTACCTTTGTAGCTGCAACTATTGCTACCATATACATGTTACATCCTAGTCCAGTTTAGCCACCATTATCCTCAAGGACATGGATGAAAACTAGAAGTATGGTTCTAGTAATGGTGATAGGCCAGGCCTATGGCTGGGCTTATATTTTCACATAACTATTCAAAAGAATAGTTGTCTCTCCAACCTAATCATCTAGAATATCTTTAGATTCATCTAGATAGTCTCTATCTGTGACATAGGTTATTCTAGAAGAAAAGCAGTCTTGCATTCCTGTATAGTTTTCAATATTTGGACATGTTTATCTAAAACCTCTACATATTTAATTCTATTTTTGTAAACATTCTTACTGATCAATGCCCAATTAGGCATGCATCTATATTTAGACTTTCCCACCCCTATCCATTGGACTATCTTTCCCTTCCCACTGCACACCGGACTATCTTTCTTTTTCATATACTACGTGTTCTGTTACCAAACCCAGTAGTTTACACATATCTTCCATGACTCATATCATATCTCCACTCTCCTGCAGCGCTATCTTCTCTCACAAACATGTAGTCAGTTTCTGAACTCAGTATCTGGACACATATAGGCATATATAGCTCTTCTCAATACCCATACCATATAAGCTACTGATACATAGTCATGTAACCTTAGTTTATCCTCCTATATCAACGTCGCTTTTACTTCGCTTCTTATAGCAAGTCTAACTGAGAAGCCGCTTTATCAGTTAGCTTGAACGAGCAAAGTCTTCTCAAGTCGACAACCAACCTTGCCTAGATAAAGTAGGCTTGGTTGTAACACAAAATGCCTTCTACCTCATTCAAAGAATCGACCTCACGTGCAACACAACCATTTGAATTAATCCATTCTGATCTCAAAGAATTTCCAGTACTTTCATATCACAAATACAAGTACTACATGTCAATTATTGATGATTATACCTCTCATGCATGGATCACATGTTTGAGCAGTTGTAACATTTTGATTGATCTAACTCCTCATCCCCTTCTTTCTGCTCATTGTCATCATCGACAGAGACAATGAGCAGCTTTTTTTACTTTCTTTGACTAGTACCAATGGACGCATTGTTGCGTACATTGGAAATATCACTCTTTTCCCCCACTCACGTCAAAATCGTGTCATTAGTCTACACTCTATCATCGTCGCCAACAGAGATGACTGACATTTCAAGAGAGTCACCTCATGTAACAGTGAGGGTAGCGCTTCAGCCTACATGATGATCTTATCACCGGACCATAGGCATAACGGGTACACTGTGTCCTAGCGACAATGGTATCAGTATCTTTGGACAAGCCAAGAGCACCCTAATAGATGTAACAACAGCAAGCTGGCATTGGCAGTGTGAACAATGTATAATACATCATCCAACCAAGTTTGCAGAAGGGGTGAAACCCTTCTGAGATCCTCACATACCCCCTGACCTGGAGAGAGAGTCCAGGCAGATGCCAACACTACCGCGATGACCAACTATCATGTTGGATGTGCTCCATCTCATGATCAGTTGCGTCTGTCATCGACCGACATGGCCACGATCGACCGAGATAGAGAAGTAGATTTTTCCTTTCCTAGTAGTATTTGCTGAAATAGGAATGTTACTTATTTCACTTGCCTTAGATGCCAAAAGCACAATACAATGCCATGTCCAGTCACGAGCTCGACTCGCTCTATAAAACAATTAATATGCCCGCTGCGACCTACCTCAAGTTCAAGCATCAGATGCAATGAGAGACAGCTGACAAAAGTCTTCTCAACTGCATCATGACCCCGATGCTAGGACAACAGCTTGAACCATTACCTCTGATTGACCGTATTTCTACACCTGTCCCAGAACTCAATTTATCCCCACCGATTTCTCTCAATCTATATTTCCGACAGACCAAGGAACTCAACAGAATCAGGGAATTCCAGGTCCTGTTTGACGCTGTAAAGATCTAAATGGATCCAGTTTTCGAAAAATTACAAGAGGAGGATATTAAAGCAAACCCATCTATACCTTTAGTGCGGCAAAATGTGCTCTGGAGATGGTGGATGCACTTTCAAGATTTATATGAGAGATTAGATACTATTGGGCATAGCCTTGCAAATTCACAATGGCAACAAATTAAAGGAGCGGCCAAACGTGTGGGTAAAGTTCCTACATACGATTTAAATAATCGATTATCAGAAATCTGCGAACTACTCGCAGATATCTCTTTTGTATAACAAAAAAAATTAATAAATTTTTGTATAACTGGATATTTGCACATATTATGCTAAGGCATCGGAGCTCCTGTTTCCAACATTCTACATCATGATGATACACTAAATACATCGCAAGAAAGCATGATGTCTCACTATAAACTCACCATCGTTTTTCACTAAATGGATGAAGAAGAATCAAGAAATTTATTCTTCTTCACCACATGGAGAGACCTGCCATTTCATGATGCAGATTACTTTCAAAATGATTGGAGAGACAAAAATGATATCAGAAGAATCATTCATCTCTTCATGGAAGAATCCAATATCTGGGCAGAGGCGTACGGGTACAACTATGACAAATATATCACCTCTGATGACTCAGCTTACTATCTGTCTGATTAGATTTTGTCACGAAGCTTCTTTGTTCTCTTTAGAAAAATATATCTATACTGTTTTGTAACATTTCTAACTTTGTAACAAGATGCTTTTTCAATTGTTTGTACCTACTTTCCAACTTTCCCAAGTCGCAGACTTGGCACAAAGACTTGCAAATGGCATTAACACCACTCTTTTGGAGGCACAAGATGTTCAAAACCCTGTTGGAGGAATGGCTGCCAACGCCCATAATTCAGCCGTTGAAACTATTAAAAATTACATCAACTTGCAATTACAAACCTTTGTACATCATTATAATGATGCAATAGATGCAGCCTACCACAACAGTGACACCATGAAAACTCGTATCAATAATCTTGAAGATGAAATCTGACAATTGCGCGAGGCCCTCAGCGGTCAAGAAAACACGCAACGTCACATCAAAATTCCTGATCTCTCTACTTTCGATGGTGCTGATAGTAAATTAGCTCTGGATGCATGGTTTAATCAAATCTCATTATACTGTTCTGCCTCTGGAACTATTTCTGATAACCAAAAAACTGTGTGTGTGCTGACAAGGCTACACAGTTCAGCGGCAGTATACATGAGGAAGAAATTTGATGATAACCGTGAGAGAAAAGACTTGGGTACTTGGAAGGATTTCATGAAAGAATTGGAAGGAATCTATAAAAAACGTAGTGATATCGACACTGCAAAAGAGGAGTTATCCATGCTTTGGAACAACAAAGATCTGGCACATAAAGACTTTATCAAATATGTTGAGCAATAACGCACGCTTGCACAATTGGCTGAATACGAGCACAAGATCCACATTAATAAACTCATGCATGTCATTCTCCAGGAATTGCGCAACTCGTTAGTTATGTTAGAGATCGAGAACAAGATTCCTGAACACTGGGAAAATTATTTGGAGTTATTGCTCTGAGCATATAAAGCACTTCATTCTAAACATGCTAGAGGTTTTATTTTTGGCAATGAATCTGAAAAAGGAAAGGAAAGGAACCCTGACGCTATGGAGGTTGACGCAGCAAAAAAGACTAAGGGCAAAAGCAAAGAGGTTAATACTTTTAGTGCTGACAAAAAATTCTGCTTGCACTGTAACAAGCATAACCCTTGGTATAAGAATTTACACAATACTGTTGACTGCCGCTCAAAGTCGAAGGATGAAAAGTCTTTGACCAAGTCTTCGTCAACCGCCAGCAAGGGCAAGAAAGAAGATAAGACATCAGATCGCAAGGCATTCAAAACACAAATTGCCGAGATGGAGAAATCTCTTCAGAATCTGAAAAAAGGCTACGACACTGACACCGAGTCAGATAGTGACTCCGATGCTGTGCCCAAAGCATCTACCAGCAAGGCGGCCAGCATTAACTCTGCGAGAATTAAGGAGATCCCAGACGATGACTTCTCGTCATCCAAAATGGAGACGACCCCTGAGAACAATAAATCAGGCAGAAGCGGGTCCACCAAATGGCCAAAATCTAAAGCGTCTTGGTGAATTCAGGGTTTTTCCAAGAAACTGTAGTGGCCAACGTCTGTGACCTACAGTCTAGAGAAGACAGCACCCTAGTTAGAATTAGTTTAGAGAGTAACACAGTGAAGTTCAATGTAATTAATATATCTCACAATAAGAAAACTTCATTTAAAATTCCTGTTACACTCTGGATGCAAAACAAAAAAGTGCAGACTGAAGCTCTAGTAGACTTGGGAGCCACGGCAAATTTTATTGACCAATCATTTGCTGAAACAAATCATCTGGAGTTAAAGAGACTGGCAACCCCATACCACGTTAGAAATGCGGACGGCACTCCCAACGCTGCAGGACAAATTAAATACTATGTCCTCGCGCAAATTGAAATAAGTGATCACCGTTCTTCACACTACCTCATCGTTACACAACTAGGTGACAAGAGTATGATGATCGGTTACTCATACCTATATAAGCACGATCCACATATAGATTGGGCAGCAGGAGAATGGGAGTATACCAGATGCCCGATGTCCTGCTTTACCAGTAGGGCTCATAAAATAACCAACATGGAAGCCGGATCCGATGAACTTCCATCCAACTCATGGGATTTTTTGCTGGATGAAATAGGAGAGAAAGATCCCAGAAATCACTTTATAAATCGGGTTAGTCTTAACAACTCCAAAAACCTATATACAGCATCACAAGTCGCATTTTTGACTGGCAAGGATGGTTTCAACGATGATGATGAGAACACTTGCAATTGGAAACAATATGTTCCCAAATGGTTACATGACCACGGCGATGTTTTTTCAAGAGTCAAGTCAGAATGTATGCCTAAACAAAAAGAATACAATCATTCTATCGACTTTATACCAAGAGTAAAACATCTAAAGTATACCCACTCTCACCTTCTCAACGGAGCTCTCTAGAAGAGTGGATTGATGAGAAACTATGCAAAGGGTACATTTGACTATCAACAAGTTCTTTAGCAGCAGAATTCTTTTTTGTACCAAAAGCCAATAGAGACCTACGACCTTGCATGGATTATCGACCCCTTAACGATGTTATTATTAAGAATCGCTATCCTATCCCACGGATTTATGACTTAATTGATGCTCTTAGTAAAGCATCGATCTTTACTAAAATAGATCTTTGCTGGGGCTATAATAACATCAGAATTCGTAAAGGCAATGAATGGAAAAAAGCATTCATAACTAGACGAGGTCTGTTTGAGGCAACGGTCATGTACTTTGGGTTTTCCATTGCACCTGCTACATTTCAAACTATGATGAATACCATCCTTAGTAATTTAATTCGTCAAGGAAATGTAATGGTGTACTTGGATGATATTTTAATTTTTGGTAACGAAAGAAAAGAACACAGACGCATCATCAAAGAAGTGCTGAAAAGGCTTCAAGACAACGATCTGTTTGCTAAAGCCGAGAAATGTTTCTTTGAACAAAAATCTATACATTATCTTGGAATGATTATTCATAAAGGACATGTTAAAATGGACCCAATAAAAGTAAATGCAGTTCTTGAGTGGCCAGTACCAACAAAAATAAAGCATGTACAAGCCTTTCTTGGATTTGCCAATTTGTTACGACCTCGACCCAATCTATATGGGTATAGGTCGCTTGATTGGTGTATACAAGCTTTATGAGAGCTTAGACAACAATACTATTGACACAAGAGGATAAGCTAAAGTTACATGTAGATGTACTGAGGCTTATAAGGTATCGGTGTCGGAATAGTCCACGTAGCGTATACGTGGCGCATTGCTAAGTCCGGTAAGAGAATACGTGTCGATGGGGGAAGATATGCTGTAGCGAGGATAGAAGTGGGTCGAATCGTGGAGGATACGTGTATACTACTGTAAAGAGAAGGGAACACGTAGTATACGGGGAGAGATGATAGTCCGGTGTACAGCATGAGAGAGATAGACAGTCCGAGGATAGGGGTGAGAAAATAAAAGACAGGGGCAGCACCTCAGTCCGTAACATTACCCCTCCACTAACCCTTGAACGTCCTCGTTCAAGATTTCACTACGCGGATTCGTTGGACGGGTTGATGCTCGTTGAGTCGTCGAATTGAAGGGGAGAGAAGGATGGATCATTCTCGTATTCCCTTGTTGGTGTCCATGGAGTGATGTGGTCGAGACTGCTAGCGCTCCATTCTCCAGGTGTAGACTGAGGCCGTAATTCGGGGGTGGGTGGTTGGGCGACGACGGGAGGGGATGTGACAGAGTGTTGCCGGGTTCGTGTTTCTGCTCGAGCGTTCCTGAGCATGGCTCGCTCGGTTCGCACTGTACGAGCATGGTTCGGGAATAGGTGGTTAAGGTTTGCCCTTCCGTGGATTCTCCTTCCATCGATTCGGCAGAGGCAGACCGTATGGCAGCGCCAGCAGACGTCGACTTTGTGCTGGGGTTCCCGGAGGGGTTCGTAGACGCTACAAGTGTACAGGCGCATGATGGGTCGGTGTCGTCCGTAAGGACATCCGTTTCGTTCACAACGGTCCGCGGGTGGGAGTTGGCGAAGGTGTTCCGGTACGATTGGAGGATTGGGGTTAGGGAGGTCTGTCGGGGAAGGTAGCAGGAGGTTTTGATTATGTAGTGGACAGAGGAAGGCGTCATTTGTTTCATTGGGAACAACTCCGACGCTAGCTAGTTCTGCTAGACGTTCGTGCATCATCCCAGCTATGGTTTGCAAAACGTCATCTACGTCCCCATGCAAGGCGGCGATGACTCCTATGAGTTCTTCTAGTTTGAGGTATGGCGTCAGGATCCTGCTGAGGTTTAGAGCGGGGAGAGTTAGTTCTCGATCTTGGGGATGGAAAGTTTGCATGTGGTAAATGAAGTCTTGAATAGCCGAGTTTCGTTGATCAATGACTTGGATGAGATTATTGATGATGTCGCGATACTGGGCGATGAGGGTTTGGGACATGATGGAAGGAGGGCGAGGGAGATGACGATGTAGGCCAAGAGATCCAGTTTTAGTATAGAGGGGGGGAGGTGCTAGTTCTATTTCAGGTGATGTCTCTTTTTATAGTCTTGAGTTATCTCCGTTGAGTGTTCCATATGTTCTTCTGATACCCAACAATTTTGGGAACTGGGGTATCCCTTCCAAGCGACCCAGAATTGTAATTGTTTCCATTGTTTCCCCTTCCTTCCTTTGGTGGTATATCGGTGTTTGAGAATGTCTTCCACTTCCCATTCGGCTTCGTGTTGTATGGTTTCTGGGAGAGGAAGGGGGAACTGCGGGCCATATTCGGGAGTTACGATCGTAGGTTTGAGCAGCGTAGTGTGGAACACGTCGTGAATTCTCCATGTTTTCGGAAGTTTGAGTTTGTACGTGAGTGGACCTAGGACTTCGGATATTTCAAACGGCCCTTCGAACTTAGGGGATAGCTTGGCGTGAGACGGGCGGGAGATATTTCGGGCGTCCAGCCAAACTTTTTCTCCTTTCTTGAGTATTCGTGTGGTTTTTCCCCATTGTATCATCTTTGAGGCTGCCAGTTGGTGAGCGGCTCGAGCGTCGTCTCGGTGTTTCTTTAATTCCGTTAATCTACGTTCTACCGTTGTGACCGAGGTTTTGGGGAATGCTAAAGGTAATCCCTGGGGTTGATAACCGTACATCAGATAGAAGGGTGACAGGGTTTGGGAAGCATGAGGGACGCTGTTATGGGAAAACTCCATTCCAGTCATGTGTTGATCGTTGGCCCACTCTTGTGGATGATTTCCGCAATATATTCGGAGGTACGCCTCGATCTGTTGGTTGAATCGTTCAGTTTGCCCATCGGTTTGCGGATGAAATGCAGTGGATAGTGAGGTTTTCACCCCGATGAGTCGTTGCCATTCTTTGAACAGTTGGGCGGCGAATTGAGGACCACGGTCTGAGATGATCTTGTCGGGAAGTCCGAATCGTTTGAATACTAGATTGTGTAGAATCAGTGCGGTATCTGCGGCTCCAGTCTTTTTGGTACAGGGGTGGAGAAGGAGAGCCTTTGACATTCCTTGATCTATAACGACTAGTAATGCGTTTTTCCCTTCTGATTCCGGAAGATCTGTAATGAAGTCCATGGTGATTTGACCAAAGGGGCGTCCTGTGTGGGGTGGTAAGGGAAGTAATGGAGGTTTCGTGGGGTGAGTGTTGATCTTCATTTGCTGACATGCTGCGCATCCCTTAACAAATCGTCTAACCATACCATACTGTCCAGGCCACCAGTAGTCTTGTCGGAGAAGCCAGGCAGTGGCGTTTTCTCCCGGGTGTCCTGTTACATTTGCCTCGTGGTAACTGCGGATAATATCTTTTCTGAGTTCTCGATCTAAGGGAACGTAACATCGTCCCTCGTAGTATACCAATTCGTCGTTCGTTGACCATTTCTCGAATTCCTTCTTCATTAACCGTCCATCCTTAGGGGAAGTTTTCCATGTTTTATATGCCGACACTATAGCGTCTTCTTTTTGACATTCCAATATTTGTCTTTGAAGGTCATCATCTATGGCTCTAATGATCATCTTGTCAGGAATAAGGGTAATTGGATCGTCTTCTTTCTCTCCTCCTAAGGGAATATGGTCGGCTCTACGAGACAGTTCGTCCGCTCCAGTGAGTTTGTTTCCCGGTACATGTGTGAGTTTTAAGTCATACTCAGACAGTAGCTGGTGCCATCGCGCTTGTCTTGGGGTGAGTCGTTGGGGTTGACGATAATAGGTCAGATTTTTATGGTCACAGTGGACGATGGTTGGTCCATTTCCGAGTAGGTAATGTCGCCATTCCTTCAGTGCGGTGACTATGGCCAGAAGTTCGCGATCATAGATTTGATAGTTTCTCTCCGCGGGTAGGAGGGTCTTCGACATGTACCCACAAGGTTTCCAGTCTCCATTTTCGTCGTTTTGCTTTAGGACAGCTCCTAGAGCATATTTCGAGGCGTCTGTTTCTAATAGGAATGGTCTACTTGGGTCCGGGGCCGTTAACATTGTGGCTTCAATGAAGGCCTTCTTGAGAGTTCTAAAGGCCTGCGCGGCTTCTTTTCCCCATTTCCAGATTGTGGTCTTCTTCAAGAGTTCATTGAGGGGCTTTACGATTGCCGAAAAGTGTGGTATAAATTTGCAATAGAAATTACAGAACCCTAAGAAACTCCTGATCTGTTTGGGGGTAGTGGGTGTCGGCCAGTCGGATATTCCTGTCAGCTTCTCTGTAGACATATGAACTTGGTTGAATGATACCATCATTCCCAAGAATTCTACTGATGTCTGTTCCAACCGACACTTTTCAGGATTCAAGTATAGGTCATTATCTCTGAGCCTTTGGAGCGTCCGTTTGACGAGCTCCGAATGGCGTTCAGGGTCGTTTTCGGAGTAGATTAGGATGTCGTCCATATATACTATTAGCCATCCCTCACTGAGAAAGTCAGCGAGGATTTCGTCCATCATAGCTTGGAATGTAGCTGGTGAATTGCTCATTCCAAAGAACATTACGGTGGGTTCAAAGAGCCCTCGACGTGTTTTGAACGCGGCCTTCCACTCGTCTCCTTCCCGGATTCGGACGTTGTTGTATCCCCATCGGAGATCTAATTTCGTAAAGAGAGATGCCCCTTTTAGTTTATCGATCAATTCAGGGATGAGGGGTAACGGGTATTGGTTCCTGATGATTCTTTCATTAAGGGCTCGATAATCCTGACATGGTCTTAATTTCCCTCCCTTCTTAGGTATGAAGAAGAAGGAGGAGGCCACATTGGAGGAACTGGGTCGGATGTAACCCTTCTTGAGATTGTCGTCGATGAACTTGTCTAACTCCTTTGTTTGAGACTTTGGGAGAGGATACAACCTGCAGTTGAGATCCTTCCCTTCCCATTCTGGTTTGAAGTCGATGGGGTGATCCCATTTTCGTCGTTTAGGTAATCGGGTAGATGCCTTTTCATCAAAAACCTTAAGGAATTGTCGGTATTTCTTAGGAATTTTCCATGAAGAGGGTATGACGTGGTTCACTCCCTCCGCGATCGCGGATTTTAATCGGATCCAAGTGCCTTTGATTGGGGAAAAGGTAATTCTGGGGTCATGTTGGATCTGTCGTATCGTAATCTTCTGATCGGGGTGCTTGGTACCTGTGAGAATCTGCGATATGGTTTCTTCCCAGGGTGCTGGTCTTTGGAATTCGATCGTGCCTTCTTTCCAATCGATAGATGGATTATTATCTCGTAACCAGGGGAGGCCTAGTATGACGTCTTCTTTCCCCAGGGCTGCTTCTAAGAGCTGTACTTCTGAGGCGTCTTCGGTGTCGGTAGTTATTCCGAGTTTAACTTGTCTTCGTATCATTCCTTGTCGGTTCGTTGTTCCATCGGCGTTATAGATCTGGATGGGTCGGATAATTCGTTGCATATGGATTCCCTTTTGTGAACAAAAGCGAGAGCTAATGAAGTTTCCCATCGCTCCTGAGTCAATGAGGGCATTGACTTCGACGGTTTTCCCTCTATTGTCTGTCAATATGATAGGGATTCTTAAAGAATTCTTATTGGCAGATAAGGGAGAGAGATATACATGAGGAACAGGCGACGTCGATTCGATGTTCCTTTCTAAAAATCCATTTCCTTGCTGGCTAGATCTAGTTCATCCATGATTTCTAATTTTTCTCCATCGTCGGCTTCATCCAATAAGGCGCGTAATCGCCTTCGTAGTGGGGCCTTGCCCTTAATCGGTCTTCGGGAGGTTTCTGGCTTTCTTGGGCATTCGCGGGAAAGATGTCCCTTCTGTTTACAGTGGAAACATCGTCCTTCCTTGATTAGTCGGGTTCTTTCTTCTGTGCTCATTCGATCGACGTCTATAGCGTCAAGGGCCGGAGAATTATATGTTTTGAATGCCATGTCGGAGTTTATTCGGGCTCCTCTATAAATAGAGTCTACCCTTCTCAAGTTGGCTTCCACCCGTTGCGCTAGCGCCTTGGTGGCCGCGTAGTCTACTGGTGCGGGTGTTTGGGTAGCCACGGTTATTCCTACAGTAGGATGGAGTCCTCGCAAGAAGTAACTCTTGATTTGTTCTTCCGTGAGATCTCCGATGATGTGAACTAGCCGTTCGAATTCGTTGAGATAATTGGTTAATTGTCTTTTGTCCATTCTAAGTCTTTCGAGACTCGTAAGTGCGGCTTCCTTTCGGTCAGGTGGGAGGAAGTCGGCGTTCATTCTTTCCCAGAACGCTTCTATCGTTCCGAACATTTCTCCTCTACGGGCGTTTTGTTCGTTGGGTGGGACTCGCTTGAAGGCGTTTGTGGCTGTTTCAATGAAGTTATTCTTCCAATCGGCTGCACGTTTGTTCGAGTCTTCGAAGTTGGAAAGGACCCATGCAATTTTCTTTGCGTGGTTATCGTAGACTTGGGTGTTAATTGACAGGTACAAGTTGCACGTATTCTGGAAGGTTTTAACATCATCTTCGTTTCCTGTGAACTTAGCAGGGGGTGCAAGTCTGAGTTCTCGTATCTCTGCCATTGGAGGTGGGGGAGGAGGAAAGGGGGCGGGTTCGGGAGATGGGAGTCGTGAAGGGATTGGGGTGGGTTCTCGAGTTGGGTTAAGAGAGAGTTGGGCAAGTTGTTCTAGCAGATGGTCTGCTTCTGCTGAAAAGTTTCCGTCGTCGTCGTCTAATGGGGGTACTGGGGAGACCGTTCTCGAAGGACAAAGTGAGGGGTTGGGTTGGTCTACGTCGATCTGTTGGATGGTTCGGTCTCCTTCTTCGGAAGAGTTATCCGAGTCTGAGTCGTCTACTTGGTCGGGGACGTCGAGTTGTCTTCTAGCGAATACCTGATTGAGTGGGTTACTCCGGGTGATTCGCTTGGTTTCTTTGAATTTCGATGAGTGGACGATTCGTCCGTTGTCTTCGTATCTCCACCTCCTGGAGGCGAGTTCGTAGTAGATCTCTCGGTTCTTTAACCGAAGTCGTCCTTCTAGGTATGCTGTTTTCCGGGGGATTCGGGTCCAGTCTGCGCTTCGTCGAATTCGGGGTGAGGGTTCCAGAGCGACTAAGTTGTCGTTGGATTGATGAGCTTATCCTAATGTTACGACCTCGACCCAATCTATATGGGTATAGGTCGCTTGATTGGTGTATACAAGCTTTATGAGAGCTTAGACAACAATACTATTGACACAAGAGGATAAGCTAAAGTTACATGTAGATGTACTGAGGCTTATAAGGTATCGGTGTCGGAATAGTCCACGTAGCGTATACGTGGCGCATTGCTAAGTCCGGTAAGAGAATACGTGTCGATGGGGGAAGATATGCTGTAGCGAGGATAGAAGTGGGTCGAATCGTGGAGGATACGTGTATACTACTGTAAAGGGAAGGGGACACGTAGTATACGGGGAGAGATGATAGTCCGGTGTACAGCATGAGAGAGATAGACAGTCCGAGGATAGGGGTGAGAAAATAAAAGACAGGGGCAGCACCTCAGTCCGTAACACAATTTCTATTGACGCTTCATTGAAGAATTTGGCAAAATAACCAAACCACTCACCAATCTTACGAAGAAAGACCCTTCTTGGACTTGGGGAAATGAGGAACAAGAGGCTTTTGACGTGCTGAAAAAAATGTTCACCTCTGCTCCTGTACTTAGAATACCCAAAAACGTTAACCTCTTCTGAATTTCTACCGATGCAAGCAATTTTGCCACTGGTGCAATATTATCACAACTGGACCCCGTCGACAAGAGGTGGCACCCAGTTGCATATTACTCCAAATACCTCAATACATCAGAATACAACTATGAAATATATGACAAACAACTACTTGCCATCATTCAAGGCCTTGAAGAATATTGTCACTATCTTGAGAGACATCCTGAGAAAATTGAGATCTGGTCTGACCACTAAAACCTCACCTACTTAGATTTGCACAAAAACTCACTAGGCAACAAGCACGATGGTCATTATTTTTAACGCGATTTAATTTCTCTCTACATCACAAACCTGGAAAAACCATGCAAGCTAAAGACCCTCTGTCCAGGTGGCCAGATCATGAAAAGGGGGTAGAGCTCGATAATCACAACAACACTCTTCTTAAACCTGAATTTTTTGCTATTCAGTCTATTGAGCCCACTCACGCATCAGAAGTCAACAACGACCAAATCCTAAGAGAGGTTAAAGAAGCATTACTTTTCGATGAGGTTACAAAAAATTATCAAAGTCTATTACAATCGGGACCTAGAGAATTCAAAAATTCATTAGAGGATTGAAATTATGAAAACGGCTTATTACTGCATAGAGGAAAAGTCTATATACCAAAGAGTACAAATGAATATCTACGTAGAAGAATAGTACACATGCACCATGACATACCATCTGCAGGATACCCTGAATGATGGAAAACGTATGAGCTAGTCTCTAGAAACTATTGGTGGCCCGGAATGTCAGTCTTTACAAAGAATTATGTAGCCGGTTGCGACACTTGTCAGCGGATGAAAGATTGCAGACAATATCAATTTGGACTTCTTCAACCAAATGAAATACCAAACGCACCTTGGGAAATTACCACTGCTGATATTATTCCTTCACTACCCGAGTCTGATGGATTCAACGCAATATTTGTTATAGTTGATCATCTAACTAAACGTGCACACTTTTACCCAATAACCAAGCATTTCTTCATGAAAGATCTCGTGCAACTCTTGTACCATAGGATCTATCCTATTCATGGATTGCCACTATGGATTATTTCCGACCAAGGATCTCAATTCGCATCTGAACTCTTTCAGGAATGGTGGAATTGATGGGCATAAAATCTGCAATGACGACAGCATACCATTCACAAGCTGAAGGTCAAACTGAATGCGTTAATCAGATACTCGAACAGTACCTACGCTATTATGTTGATACAAATTTGGATGACTGGTCACGCTATTTACCCAGTGCTGAATTTGCATACAATAATCATGTGCATGAAGGAACTCGCGAGTCTCCATTCTACTTAGAATATAGACAACACCCAAAAGCTGGTCCAACATTGCTCAAGGCAACCGCTACTGTAAATCTTAATGATATTATGAGACGAAGACTAGAGGCTCAAGAGCAGGCAAAAGCAGCTCTCAAACTTGCAGCTGAATGAATGAAATGGTATTATGACAAAGGAGCACAGAATGTACCATTCAAAGAGGGTGACAAAGTTCTACTTAGTCTTAAAATCTATCATGACAAAAGCAAGAACAAATCACTCAAACCTAGATATGAGAGACCATTTAAAATCATTAAACAACTCTCACCGGTCACATTTGAACTTGAACTACCTTCCAAGTTCCACACCTATCATCCAGTATTTCACGCTTCAAAACTAGCTCCATACACTGATTTCATTGTACCTGGACAAAAACTACCTGAACCTCAACCAGAAGTAGTTAGAGGAAATGAAGAATGGGAAGTTGAAAGAATCCTACAACATCGTATTCGTGGAAGAACTACACAATATCTGGTTCGATGGAAAGGCTTTGGTCCTGATGCAAACACATGAGAACCTGAGAAAAACCTCACTCATGCAAAAGAGGTAATCAAGAATTACAAGTCTCAGAACCGAGAAGCTATTCGAGCTATACAAACTCCTGACGATGAATTTAAAGCACTTCTACAACATGACTCTACACTTCAAGTAGAACTCATAGGAGGAAAACTTCCTCTTAAAAGATCTACAGAAGCTGCAGGATTGGACCTGTACACTGCTTCACCAACTGAACTCACTTCTCACACTAGAACTCTTATATCCATCGGTATCAAGATTAAAGTTCCACATGGAACATATACCTGCATTGCACCAAGGAGTGGACTTTTACTTAAAGGCATCGATGTCGCTGCTGGAGTTGTTGACAGAGACTTCACTGGTGAACTCAAAGTAGTACTAGTCAATAACTCAAGTACTACCTTTAAAATCAATAACAGCGACCACATTGCTCAATTAATATGTGAGAGAATTGCAACGGTCAATGTCGAACAAGTAGACTCTATTGGAGATACAGAGCGAGGAAGCAAAGATTTTGGATCCACAGGAATGTTTTAACACTCTCAACAGAGCTCAATCCTTGAAAAGGGGGTAATGTCACAGTTTTCAATATTTGGACATGTTTACCTAAGACCTCTACATATTAAATTCTATTTTTGTACTATTCTTATTGATCAATGCCCAATAAGGCATGTATCTATATTTAGACACTTCATTCATAAGCACCCTTTATTACCAATCCCTTTATTACTCATCCAAGTTCCAGATGCACTTACTCAGCACTCTAGAACTTAAACCCATTGTATTGACATAGCTTCATAGAATGTCCTAGAATAATCTAGACACTCTGAGAGACATGCTATTGGTTAATTAGGTAGACACATGATCTATAGGTAGCTGTGTAATCTGTAGACAGTCATTTACATTATAAACAAGAAGTAAATAGGCCTACATGTATATAAGGCCCCACATCTGAGGCATACTCCTCAGATCAATCAATCACTCTTCTTTCTCTCTATTTTGTTGCTGCATTAACTGCACCAACTCTACCCTTGACTATCTCCTGCAAGTTATATTATTCAAGGTAAGCAGTTGTGACAGGAAGTAGAGCAGATAAGAGAGTAGATTGAACTTTGGAAAAATTTGCAAAAATACAGGCCTCCTTATATACAAAAGAGATAAGTAAAAAGACTACTATAAAAATAGTACACATGGTATCTATGATCCACTTTATAATTGGGTCTTGTATTTTGGTACAAAAATATTGATGTACCATTGTTCTTGGTTGTTATGCTGCATATATTGATCATTATGAGCAACATGGATTAGAAATGAGAATCTTCAAGATGTGGTCTATTTTTTTCAGCATCATGCAGGAATCGTGGAAACCAAGCTAACTTCCTCAGTTGCTTTCTCTCATATCCTAATGCTGGTCGCCCCACCTGCACATCCGACTCAGATTTGGGCTTTCAAGCTGGTTATATACTCAAATCCACCAATATACCATGCCTTTATGCTTGTGAGCACTGCCACAATATGTGCATTGAGTCCTACCGCGACTTGCCTACCCTTATTCTTGAGGAGATAGAACAATAGATGAATTTGTCTGGTTATGGAAAGTTGTGCTTAGGGATGTTTCTGGTTTGGCTTGAAGCATAGAAACAAAGAGGCAAGGCACTGGAGCCATTGTGGATTGTGTGCAGCAAAGTGGATCAAGATTTTCTGGATAGCTATAGGAGTGCTGTTGTTAACCTCATTGATATGTGATGGAAGAACATTCAGTGCATGCATCCATTTTTCTTTCATTTGTGATCGAGCTCCTTAGCTATTGCTACTTCTGATACTTACCACAAAGCAGTATGACAACATTGTGAAGCAGGGGTGTATCTGCCTCTGCATCACTCTCATTTCATACTGTGACTGATGGATAGTGACTGCCACTATGAACAGTATACTCAAATATTGATATTGCTACCATAAATAAAGCATTGTGATCAAATCATAGCAGGCATGAAACAGCGCTCGAGTTCGTCGTGCAACGTTGTATTAGAATTCAATTGGTGGTCTTGTGGGCAGTGCCGAAATGCGTTAATTCATTCCCGACATTTTGGCCACACTGGCTTGCACATAGGCAGATAGGAGAAAGTCTTAAAGATCGTTCTCACCGTGTAGGTGTGTGTAGATTGCTAATATGATCTCGACTAACATTGATGGTCACAGACTGTCCTCGAGGCACGTTGAAATGGCATTCATTGGCTTAGCACAGCCCATTAATGTAGCCGCAAATAAATGACGACCTCAACAATTTCCCATTTTTTGTCCGCAACAGCAGATTTAGCAGCCCATTTCTTCTTAATATACTACGACCAGAAACCCAAAATGCTCCTTCCCCCTTCTCCACCCTGGCGTATCAACACCTTTCTCTCCGTTAAACATAACTGGTCTCTACTAAATGGCTATATCTAGACATCTACGGATGGTAGTAATGCCTTCCAGGGCATCAAGAACTTGAGAATGACGGAAGCTGTGGAATAAATGTAGATATTCTAGTTAGCAACACGCAATGGACGGGCAACTGTTTACGCACCTGTTCTGTGATGACTCGCGAGGGGAGCAGAGCAATCTCGCCTGCGCTTTCGATAAGTCCCTCGGTGTTACGCGGTGACATGCATAGCAGGTAGAGGGAAGTGGAGCATGGCCCATCAATCATAGACATGGCGTGCACTCGATGCTATGATGATCGGCAAAGGTCCGGAATAGACGGCGGGCCCACCGTCGTTCGGAATCCGATGTTGAGTCGACCGAGACGAAGCGAAGCGATATCGAGGAGGGACCGATCAGAGCCTTGGTTTCAAAACTGATGGGATAAGCTACAAGAGGGTAAATATTATGAAAGACCACCGTCCAACGGCGGTTGTGCAACATGCACGAGAGACGAGAAATCCTCTTGGCTCTCGGCAACTATTAACCAGCATTGCGAATCGTCAAGATGTCACGAGCATTCACCTTGAACGGCCCTCTCTAGAGCCTAGTAGTATCTTGCCACAGCCTCTGATGTCTGTGTGTCGAAGGTCTTGAAGTATTGCCATGTTCCCTTTAGTCAAGGACTTGCCTTGGAGGTGCCAGTCGACCTGCAAAAACGCCTGCGTCTTCCATGGATCAAAGCTTCAAGTTGAGGACAGATGAGTGTTAAAAAATCTTGAAGTGTTCTTGCGATAAGGTACTGCCAGAGTCGAGAGAGGGCCGAAGTCCCTAAAATGATGAATAACTTGTGGATGTCGAACGAATGCATTGCCTGGTGGCCGATGGCGTCGATAGGGGTGGGAATTTTGTGGCATCGCGCCCGCGGATGCTTCAAATTGCCCGTGAAAGGTACGGAGGACCTGCTCAGAGATATAAATACCAACGCCGACTTACCTTTTTAAGCATCCTGTAAGATATTTATTAATAACTACGACTGTCGTCGGAGTCGTCGGAGTCGAGGGTAGATGATCGCCGAATTGTCGATGGGAGTTTGGGACTGCCGATGGTTCTGGCGAGATGTGCGTCTCTGGTGGAAGAATTGCGTCTTGCTTGTCGGAAGTGGTTTCCCAATGCAGTTCGTGACGGTGGTGGTTGTTGGTTGATGTAGTACGGGTACTCGTACCGTCTAGGGGCACCTGGCACCCTTCGCGGCACGGGCCCAATGTTGAAGCGTACGCGGCGTTTCTCCTCTTGGATTGGGTCCATTGGCGGACTGGGCGGACAGGGAATTCTTTCGCAATGTTGTACACGAGGTGTGACAGGGGGAGTGGGATTGGCGGAGGGAGTTTGTTGTTTTTCTTTTTCTTTGTCGGATTTGTTGAATGTCTCTCTTATGGCCTTCCTCACGAGGAGGAAGAACGTTACGAGGAAGGTGAGGCAGCTAACCCCTAGGAGGACGAAGATGATGATTTTGAGGTTGCGGTCTTCTCTGTGGGTGATGGGGGCGATGTTGTAATCCCAGGCTTCTTTGGGATCTATACTGGGTGGTGGATGCTTAGGATCGATTGTCATGTCGGGAAATACAAGTTCGTTGGTTGGAAGAGGATCGTCGTTTAGGTTGAGATGTGGCATAGTGAACCGCGCTGCGTTTCTCTAATGGGATGATGATAGTGTAAAGCCAAGATGATATGGTCGGATAGGAAGAGGAGTAAGGATGTTATACCATGCTTAGGGGCCAGCAATGTTAGACAAAAAACCCGAAGGACAATGAAAGGGGATAATTGGCACACCTGGAGGGTAGGGTTCGTGCACTGGGGAGCCTCAGTAAGCGTCAATAAAATATGTTCAAAACCACCTCAAGTCGTAGTACACCCGGTGTGCTTTTCCTTGTGTCCAAATGGCATCTTCCCCTATGTCAGCATCAAAGTGCTCTAGTTCTGATTCTGCGTTAAATCCCCATCTGACTCGTGATCCACACCTTTACGGTATTGAGTGTCACGCCCTGTTCTCTTTAAATCTACCTGAACGCCATCGCTGGATTGATCCCCGTCTTCAGCGTGGACTCCCTCAATGCACGTCATTACAGCGTTAGTGCACTTTGTGTCCGAGGCCTCAGGTGGCTCTGTACTAAGGAAACTTATAAGACACGGCCATTAAACGAAGAATGGTGCTGTACTACCTCTCATCAACTCCAGCATGTGTAGATGCCTCGGTACTTTTAGAGAGCAGTTTGAATCATCGTTCTTCATCGCTGCATCGTTTCCAGCAACAAAGCGTCAATAGGAAAATGATGCAAACTCCGGACACCAGTTTGGTATGATATCACCACTGGATTGGGACACTTACAACTTGCAATGGATGAACCCTCGAGTCAGATGGCAGCGGTGGATGGTTATGTGGCTACCCGTTTACGGAGCTATATGGTATTAGGAACAGAGTCAGGTGTCGGTGCTATAATCGAGAAGCTGTTCATATGTAGGGCACGCGTTACGCGTAATCGTGGCTTATTTGTCTGCCGTATACAAACGCCACCTCAAAATGTCCAGAATGGCACGAACCCATATTCGCGATGACATCGCATAAGCGAGAGTATGCAAAAATGGTACCATGAGTTTGCCCCATTTGTGACGCGTCTGGAGTGCAATGGCGTCGAATAGTCACTGACCCGCGACCTGAAATGAGTCTTTTGCCAGGGAACCACAGAGTTCAGAGACAAGAGGGACCAAGCATCTCGTGGGCTAGTTAACCGTAAAAGACTTCAATATGCACGCAGTATTAGGCGATAATAGCAAGGCCATGCAACAATGGCAGCTGGCAACAGTACTGCAATAATCGTGTCGCGAGACGCGTCTTGTTGAACAAATCCAAATAGTGACAAATAATGTCGGTGAACGATCAACAAACAGGATTCCCGCCATTATCTTCCAAATTTGGAAATAGCCGCCATCAACGGAATTTCGGATCCCGCCTTCTTGACATAACTGACACTATAACAGCCTGATGAATACCCACGCATTCGCAGGCGGGCGGGTTTTGGAGTCATAAGACCACCGGGTGCATTGCCCCGCTTGTTATTCTATTGATCTATGACTCAGAATGACTTGGATTTAGGTGCGCGTCGGCCAATTATGATCGGTCATAGCAGGAAGAACATTGTTCGGCAGATGTTTACAAGCAATCAAGATGCACGCTATGTGGAGACAGCGCCACCGACTGCTGAGGTACTAGAGAAGGATCAACCGACTGGATACTGTATCCACTGCTCGGCGTTGTACAACGTCTCCATGTTTGGGCACCTGAGCGGACATATATTTAAGACAGCTGAGGTGAAGGGGTGAAGTAACTTCCTCCCCAAGTACCTTCACTAATCAACGCTTGTGTTAGCACCCCTACTCCTCGCTGCTTCTCCTATTATCACATTGCTGCCATGGCCTGTGGAATTGTTGACCCCCGAAATCTAGAATCAGCTCTCGCCCTCCTGGATCATGTCAGGAGGCGATATGCAAACCAGCCGGCTGTTTATCAACAGTTATTGAGGATAATTTCGGAGAGTCAACAGGACGGGTACGTGCATCTGATCCTACATTGCTTCCTACCCTTGGGAAGGGCGACCCCCCCCCCCTCCCCCCCTGGCAGTGTAGCGCACCTGTCAAACTATGTGGGATCGACGTAGAGCGGCTCGACGCAGACGTCAAATTGTCCAGACAATCCCCATAGCCTTGGCGCTACAAGAGAGTAATATTTGGACTAGTGCAACATCTCTAACGAATGTACATACCCCTTCCTCCTTACATTTATTGAACAGGACCAATATCATCGAATTACTCAAAACGGTTTCTCAACTCTGCGTTGAAAACCTTAGCTTGGTAGATGAATTCAACGCATTCTTACCTCCACGATATAAGGTCGGCCATAATGCTGGCGTTGTATATATCACAGGACCAGACGGCAAAATTTGGTGTTCCAGGAACGAGGGCGGAACCCTTTATTGGTTTCCCCTCAATTGAATTATTTTCCAAGCTGCCTCGAAGATTGTGTAGTGCTTAATTGGCGGCCCGAAGTCGGACTGATGACGTTGTCGTCAAGATGATCTATTGTAGGACTAGTAGATACGTGATATTCGAAAGGTATGATTGTTTGTATAATTGTTCTGTAATTTTGCTCCGTAGCTTTCCTCACCTCTGTCATTGCTATTTACATGCCCGACCCTCTTGCAATAAGGACTCGACTCACTTGAAATTGCGAATGATACTTATTATGGCGAGTTCGGACGCGTGACCACAGGTATCTTCAATAACATTGGTAAGTAGCAGAGAGTGTGAATTATCGTAAGTTGTCACCGTATTTGGACTCCTAAAGTTCTTGATTTCATGTCAGTATTCTAGATTCCAAGCTGTGATTATCGTCTGCTTCGAATCAGGAGGTTGAGCCTGGGTGGTCGGTTCACCAGGGAGACGAGCGGCGTTGGCTAGCATATGTGGGCTCATTGATTTAGTGCCCAGCTCAGACAACCTCTGCGTTTATTCCTGTTGATTCAGCGATTTTTATTGAATTTGGGTTGGCGCAAGCGTTCAAGAGTCGCCACCTCGAACCTAACAAGGGAATATGCTTACATAAGCATCAAGAAATACAACATCGAACGCCGCCAACATCGCCTGATTTACTTCTCAGCTCAGTGCTCGAGCGTTCAGGTCTACGATAACCTCCTCGTTCTCTCGCTCTCCTCCTCTGGTCCGAGTCTGGGACCGCCACTCATCCGTCCGAATCCCTTATCGTCCATTATGTCCGTCAGTGAGTACCAGAATCCATTTCGCCCGTGGTCAGGTGCTAAAGGGATGTGCCGGATAATCTAGATTTTAGCCTGTTCGGTGGTGCAGAATCACTCACGGAGGGTGGAGGCCAACAAGCGAGCTTGAAGCCCTCAAGGCACGAGAATGAATGGACCTCCCCAAGGCGAACCATTCCGGATGCGAGGCCGGACATCACAGAGCACAGTGGTCCACCTATGGACCCAAATGATTTCTTGTGGATGATGACGGAGGAGCCACACAGGACAAGGAGAATGCAAATTATGCAGGCCCATCCCAAGGTGTGTGATCTTTTGCTGTATCGAACCAGGGTCGTCATATCCCATCCAATTTCTATGAATCCAAGCGACAGCTCATAATCGTAGAACCCCCCTGTACTCTCCACATAGACCTGGCATTCTATTATGCGTATCGTGCACTAAAGTGGAACGATCGCCCCTAGGTTACAAAGCTCATGGGCCATGAACCCCTCACGAAATACCTCGTGGTTGGAGTTGTTGCTCTTCAACTTACCACTGCCTTCCTCTTGCGACACACCTCCCCTTGGTCGCCTCAATTTATCCTATCCGCATACATCATTGGTGGAACAGCAAACCATAACTTATTCTTGGCTATCCATGAGATCACACACAACCTCGCGTTCAAGGGAGTTGCTCCTAATAAGCTATTGGCCATCTTTGCAAACTTGCCCATTGGCATACCCTACTCTGCTGCTTTCAAGGTGCGCTGTTCATGCTAAGCCCTGAGTGTCATTCAGTGGCGGCCATATCCCACTCACTAAAACGGAATTTGGCGTCAATAGAAATATCATATCGAACATCACAAGTTTATGGGACAAGATGGAATCGACACTGACCTTCCCACGAGATTGGAACTGTTATGTCTGAATAACGTATTGGGCAAGGTCTTCTTTGCGTACGTCTTCGTTATACATCTCCAACTCTATTACGAGTCTAATTACTCTACTCTTAAACTCTGCACACCCATTGGCTCGCACAGTACATTCCAAATCTTATTTTACGCGCTTCGCCCGACCTTTGTGCGAGCCCAACGCCTCACAAAATGGCACTTCCTCAATATCGCCGTACAACTCGTCTTCGACTACATCCTCGTATCGTGCTTTGGTCGCCACCCATTAATCTACCTCATCATGAGTAGTTTTCTTGCTGGAAGTTTACACCCCTGTGCTGGCCATTTCATCGCTGAGCATTACCTATGGGACGGACTCGAGCAAGAGACATTCAGTTATTATGGTTGGTTGAATGTTTTGGCCTACAACGTAAGGAACTCGGGTCTTGATATTAAATGCGCTTATCCAAACCTACACTGACAACAGGTTGGATATCACAATGAGCACCACGACTTCCCATCGATACCTTGGACGCGATTGCCCGCATTGAAGGCATTGGCCCCAGAATTTTATGACCACATCCCGTCGCATCCCTCCTGGCCGATGGTGATCGTTAACTTCATCAGAGATAAAGAAGTTGGCATCTTTGCTAGAGCTAAGAGATTGGCAAAGGAGCAAGGCGGATTGTCTACACCTGGAGTTAACCCCGGGAAGGATTTGGAAACGAAACCGATACAAAAGATGGAGGGCGAGTCAGACGCAGATAAGAGTGATTGAGGACAGGAGTGTGCATCTAAGCGTTAGATGAGGTGGATGTTTCGTTCACAGTCGATCGTGCTTTTTTTTAAATGGCACCCATAAGCCAATGTGCTAGCTACTGTATGCTTCGCTCGCATCCCTTCATTTGGCACCATGTGTCTAACCCCAACTGTCACAAAACGATTCGCTACCAGAATCTATTACGGCAACTCTCTGTCAGACTCCTATAACTACACTTTTTGAATGCTTAGATCCTTTAGAGCGTCACGACTTCATGACCAATATACCTATAGTTTACAACGCAACGGAACGATCATTCAACCTGTTGTGCGGGTATCATGCCTCATAATTGATTGCTGCTGTATCTTATCATCAGATCTTGGGTACTGTGACTAAATCTGAATACATCTGGTTTACCGAACTTTCCAGTCAGCACATGCCATGAAAAGGAATCGTGACCAAACTGAGTAAATCGGCCAACCGTCGAAGTTGACGTTGCTTCGTTACCTTTCGTTCCAACGACCATTCTTATCTATTTGCTGAATATTGCCAGAGATGTCAGTAGATACTAGACAATTGAAAAACGTTGTCGTGTTAGGTGCTGGTGAGCCTCTTTCCTTATCTTATCTTGATTAATAGACGCTAATCTACAGATCGCATGCCTTCTTAATGGATACCGACTGCTCTATCTATTGTGCTACGCTGCATAGGTGTGGTTGGTCTCACCACTGCAGTGAAGATCCAGGAACATGGGGGTTATAAAGTCACTATTATTGCGGAGATATTTCCATCGGATCCAAAATCTATCAAGTATACCAGTCCTTGGGCAGTGAGTAATTGACATACAAGTCGAATTAGCTTGCCCAAGACTAAACCCTAGGCCTTGTGCCTCGTTTAGGGAGCACATCACGTCACTTTTGCGTCTGATGACCCAGAGCAACTTGGTACGTCGAATTTGACTTGTAGCTTGCACAACTAATAGCATTTCACACTCGATTATTGCAGAGATCGATAAGGAGACGTTCAAAGTGTTATGGATGATGTCTGCTCCAGGAGAACCATCCGAGGGGTGTTTCTTACGAATTCAACAATCTGAGCATTATTATACACCAGCGAAGAACGGCCCTCATTTCCTGAACTGGATGCCTGATGTGAGTCTTATCAGCGTACTATTGCACTGGAATCAGTAATGTCCTCTCTGCTACATGTCATCTTGTGATTCAGTTTAGGCCTCTTGAAGAATCGGAATTGGTTAGTAACACCCTGTCTGGTGTAACTTTCTCGACGACAACAATAGATACGCCTGTCTACTTGAATTATCTCCTCTCTCGGTTTTTGGCATCCGGCGGATCCATCATTCGCGGTTCAGTCCAGCATATCGCCCAAGTCGTTGAAGGCGGGGTTAGGACATTCTCTGGTGGGAAACCCTTCGATAGCGGGAATGGGAATGAGGTTGGAAATAAACCGGATGCGATTGTGAATTGTACGGGAATTGGAGCGAGATTCTTGGGGGGTGTGGAGGATAAGGATGTGTATCCTTTGAGAGGTCAGACGGTTTTGCTTAGGGCTCCGTGGGTGAGATTTGGTAGGACGAGGAGTAAGGAGGATGTGTTAACGTATATCATCCCTAGGAGGAGTGGTGATGTGGGTCTCGAGTTATAGTCAGTGGAGGGCCTCCATTAATCCTGGATTTTCTCATAGGTCATTGTTGGAGGAACAAGAACTGCGGATGATTGGTACGTGAATGGACCTAAATCTACGGTCTCGTTTGAATTAACTTCGTTGCCTCGTTTCGGCGTCATGTATTGCTAGGTATCCCAACCCACGACCTGAAATAACTCGCGATATTCTTACGCGAGTGCTGGAGGTGTGTCCGGAACTGGTGCCGCCAGAAATTAGAGCGCAGCGCGCACCGACGGTTGAAGACCTTTACTCCATCATCATTGAGGAAGGGTGTGGGTTGAGACCTGCTAGGAAGGGTGGGATTCGGTTTGAGGTAGAATGGTTCACTGGTGGTGGTGCAGCCAATGGAAGGAAGGTACCTGTCGTGCATAATTATGGGTGAGTGGTTGGCGTAGATTCAAGTCAGATTATTAATTGCAGGAAATCTGCTCATTTCTGGGATAGGCATGGTGGATATGGATATCAGTCGTCTTGGGGATCTGCGACGAAAGCTTTGGGCTTGCTGGAGAAAGCTCTAGCTAATCCTCAGTAAGGGTATTGGGTACTAAATCGCGTTTAATCGTAGCACAGTTCAGGTATACCTTTTTGTCACGGCGATGGATATACCGTGGAGTGTTTTTGGAATTTACGTGTATCGGGGTATCCCAACAGGGAAGACAATGTGTAGTCAAAACCTCCAATTCAAGGAATGTTAGTTTTATGCTGCTGGTGATTGCACGAAAGAATGCGAAGGTGCAACCCCATACCACCACCTCCTACACTGCCATTTAGAATCTGTATCCGAGAGGAAATCAGCACGCCCATGGAATGGTATATCGGATAGTAGCAAGGGTAGCCAGAAACGATCATCATCCCACATCTCTTCGTAAGGAATTTCTGGGTATTCACCGGCTTCAGTGCCAGGGACGGGTTTGAATGGGGTGGAGGGGTCGGTCACTGGGACTTGGAACCACTGAGGTCGCATTTCGTCGCTCCTATTGGGGCACGGTTGGCTCAGCGCGGCGAATCAATCTTGACAGACTTACTCGGTAGGTTCGCCGGTCCAGTTGTTGGCACGATAGATATCGACATGGAAGGCTACTTCGTTCTCTAGGGTTACGAAGAGCATAGTCCCGGCGTGGTATATGTCAGCATGAATGCCTGCTTCTTCCTGTGCATTGAAACGAAGTTGGTGGACTATATTGGAGGTGAATGCAGAACAGGGACTAACGTGTAGTTCGCGTTGCGCGCCTTGGATTGGTGTTTCGCCGGGTTCGACTTTGCCACCTAGATCGCGCAGACCCAATCAACACAATGCTTTACCATGGGCGTAGCTGTGACTTACCGAACCCGTTGTACCTGATGTAACCGATAGACGAGTTATATTGACTTAGTTTCTGTATTTGTACTACTCACATCCCATGCCCAAAACCTCGCTTTTTGAATCCTAAAAGAATCTGGGAGTCGAAATTCACATGCAAGCCGTTGCGATAAACTTGGAATCGGTGCATACCCGCTTGTTCTCTGCATCCACCACGAATACATTGGTATACTGTTTCCGCGAGGTAAAGGGTAGCCACTCGAATTTGTCGTGGCCCCCGCTGTTATTATGCACCCAATCTCCATCGATGCCAGGAGGTATCTCAGATACGTCTGTCATTGATACCATAAGGTGGGCTTTGTGTGTCTGATCCGATATGAATGCTACGAAGGAGATGGACAAAGGTGGTAATGCCGCTGGCGCACGTGTTGCCGATGGCCTGCATTACCGAATTTCGTCATGGTCACTGCGTAGATCGGCCACGACGTGCCGCATCGCTAAGGAGCTCTATTAGGACTGCTCTGCCCTTGTACTTAACCGCAGTTTTCCGCTTGGGCTGAGCACCAGGTGCACGGGACCAGTGGCAATTAGAAAACACGATGTCCCTCCATCAAACCAGGTTACACGTAAACACTCATTAAAAACTCTGGAAATTGGGTTCCACAACCCTCCAATGCATAGAACCATTTTTTCTGATAGAAAGGGGGCAAGGGGATGGGAAGGGAGGACTGCTTACGTGATATGCAACATTTCTATTGGCGCGCCACGATGAATGCGGATTCACATTTCTCTTCAACTCCTCTTTTCCTCGACGCCGTTCCCTCCATGAATCCCCCGAAGCGCCAGGCTTCACGCTCTCCCCTCAATTCAAGGGCGGCAAAGCGGCCTGCCACTTCTTCGCCAGAGGAAGGCGAATTAGACGATTTTACACCGCTGACAACTTCGCAGTCTAATCCCCAATCCTCTCAATTGCATGGGTCATTACCACCACTTCCTATCTCTTCGCAGCCGAGTCTGCCTGCATCATTGCCACCCAAACCTGTTGCAACATTGAAGTCCAAGGTTCCCTTTCCATTCAAAAAGAAACCAGAACCGACAAGAAATGGCTCTGTCGAGCCGTCGGGTATAGCCACAGATACTTCAGCGTCAGCTGCATACGAGCGGAACGAGGAAGATGATCGTAGAACACGAGACTCAAGAAAGAATGCTAGGAGTGCAAGACCTATATCAGATCATTGGGAGCCCGGTCAAAGTCGAGACCGACATTATCCAAGGAGGGAATTCAGCACCTGGGAGCCACCTAGAGAACGAGATAGGGATAGAGAAAGAGACAGGGAACGCGGAAGATCGCCAATACCCGCTGGCTATTCTCCAGCTCGTTCGCGCTCGACCTCACCACATCGTGAAAAACATCGATTGCCCGCCCCGAGGTCTCCAGAGCCCGGGTTCACGCCTTCGAGGAGAGAGTACCCTTCTGAAAGGACAAGGGACACGTGGACCCCCCGCGACTCCGGGAGGAATGGGACTCGAGAAAGAAGATATAGGGATGATGATGGTGACCGGTATGCGCACGTCTCTCGTCATTCTCTTTTCGCTGCTTGCTGAAATTACGACCTTTATGACTAGGCATTACCGACCAGACAGCCATGTCAGCGATTATAGACGAATGGGAGATTCGTGGTCTAGAAGGGATGACTTTGACTCCGATAGAAGATATAGAGCAGACGATTATGATCGACAACGTCGTCATGAGAGCTCATATCGACCGGTCTCGCCGCCTGCAATGCCACCTCCACCTCCCGCCAGGTCAACGATATCTCCTGCCCCCACAACTGCATCTCAACAACGCCCGCCCTTGGACTCACAACCAAACCAAGCAGCAGGGCTTTCTCAGTCGTCAGATCGGGAAGCCTCGTTACCAGCGCTGCCTACTGCATCGACATCGCCTCTAGCATCAATTCCCGAACAAGTTTCTGCATCTACTTCTACATCTGAGCACGCCCTAGAGCAGCTATCACTAGAACAGCCAACAGCACCTCCAACTCAACCTACATCATCTCTTGGTGACAAAACTCCACCCCCGCCTGCATGTTCCCCACCTCCTGCCCCGCCTCCAGACCCAAGACTGATGAAGCAAGAATCTGCAATACCTTTACGACCTCATGAACCATTGCATATCCACCCTAAACCCTTGAACCAACCACAAAATCAAATACACCCATTACCTTTGGCCCGTCCACCGCCTCCCCCTGCTCCAAGGGATGCCCGCTCTCCTCCGTCGATGTCTCTACCTGTGGCTCCTGCACAACAGTCTTCAGCAAAACCGACTGCTCAAGTAGAACCATCTACAGTCCGAGTGGTGAGGAAACGTGAACCGGGAAGGAGGTCATTAAAGGAAGAGGCGGAAGCCTATGGAAAGATGTTCTCTGGCTGTGGCCAGCAGAATGATTACGAAGTCATGACAAAGTTGGGCGAAGGCACTTTCGGGTGGGTTCCGCTCAATGTTTACTTGATCTGTCCCTGAACTCGCTGTCATCAGAGAGGTCCACAAAGCGCTACACAAACCCAATGGCATGATGGTTGCCCTCAAAAGGATTTTGATGCATAACGAGAAGGAAGGGATGCCAGTTACTGCCCTGAGAGAGATCAAAATCCTTAAAGCGCTGAAGCATCCCTGTGTCGTGGAACTGTTAGATATGTTTGTCGTTCGAAGTATGTCTGCGCTTCGTCTCATCGTTCATCCGCTTCCCTTACTATATGCGCTATTTTTGGTTCAATTTCGTTCTGACGATTCCCGTATTCTATTCTTATAGGTCAAGGCAAGGACCCATTGTCAGTATATATGGTCTTCCCATACATGGATCACGACCTAGCGGGTTTACTGGAGAATGAACGCGTCAAGTTACAACCAAGCCATATCAAGCTCTACATGAAGCAATTACTAGAAGGAACAGAGTACATGCATCGGGTGAATATCCTGTTTCTTGCGGTGTTGCATTTGTTACAGGATTATTCGCTTACACAACCCCAATTTTTCTCCTTCCTGGCTATCCCAACCTGTCCATCTGCTAAAATAAACAGAACAACATTCTCCACCGAGACATGAAAGCGGCCAATTTGCTAATATCTAACAGTGGTCGTTTAAAAATTGCCGATTTTGGTCTCGCCCGTGCTTTTGACCCCAACGTCGTTCGAGGCGGAGCCTATGACCACCATCGAGGACGAGAAAAGAAATATACCAACTGTGTCGTCACTCGTTGGTACCGACCGCCCGAGTTGTTGCTTGGAGCTCGACAGTATGGCGGAGAGATCGACATTTGGGGTATTGGTTGCGTTCTGGGAGAGATGTTTATGAGAAGGCCTATCTTGCCGGGTAATTCGGATTTGGATCAGTTGGAGAAGATTTGGCAGTTGTGTGGGACGCCGAATCAGCATACTTGGCCGAATTTTGATGCGTTGCCTGGATGTAGAGGGACCAAGTTCATTAGTTTCCCGCGAAGGGTTAAGCAGGTGTATGAAAGGTGTGCACCCTCTTTCACAATCCTCTGTCTCGCTGAGATTCAATAATTTTGCAGCGTTGGACCGGACACTGCTGACTTGTTGGACAAGTTGTTGATATGTAACCCCCGGGAGAGAATAACTGCATCGGAAGCTTTGGATCATGAGTATTTCTGGACAGACCCGCTACCGGCGGATCCGAAGACGTACGTCTTGGTGTTTGCCCTCATGGATGAATCATACTCATGAATTTCCATCAGTCTCCCATCATACGAGCCGTCACATGAATTTGACAAGAGGGGTCATCGAAACCAACAACCGCCTGTTCAACCTCTTCCTCTACCAGTGCCACAGGAACCACACCACTTACATCATGGTCCACCTCCACCACCCTCAGGTCCGCAACATTACCCGCATTCACATCATAGACCACCACCTCAGCCTGGGCATCACGGGCCGCCACCACCTCCGGGCCATCCATCGGGACATCCTCCAGGAAGCTACTTCAATTCCCATCACCATCGAAATCACCATCCGCCTCTGCCTCCTCCACAGCCTAATCAACCTGTTGCCCTCGCTCCAATGAGATTTGACCCTCAAAATATGCGGTTAAATCCCGTTGGACCACCGCAATTACCGCCAATCGTACCTCCAGGTTTACCACAGCCCGTTGGAATGCCTGGATATCCTCCGCCGCATCCACCTAACGGTCCTGGAGGTGGTCACGTTCATGGACACCTGCATGGGCATGTAGGGGGTAGAGGCCCACCTAGAGGCCCCGGGAGAAACCATAACAGTCATAATAATCACGTTGGAGGTGGAGGCGGACCGGGAATGCAATCATATCCACCTCCTAATTCAGGATTACCAAGGCCATCCCATTTACCCATGAGGCCTCCTGTGCCATTGGGTACTAGAACAGGGAGTACAGGAAGTATTGGTGGTCCTGGAGGGAAGAGACCTTCACAGGGGTCTAATGGATCGGCAGGTAGTGGCAGTTTAAATTATGGATAACCCGCAGCGACGAGATGTCCCAGATGAGCATGATATTCTGTGCAAGCGAGGGACTCGAGTGTTACTGCCATGGAAGTTCAAGAGGGAATTCTGTTGAGCATCTCAGAGCTTACGGTCCTTTTTTTGTACCTTACCACAGCTAGCCGACGCCTGTTCATATAGTACTGTACATGTTGTACCCCATTCTTTAGTATTTTTCGTTGTTTTTTTCTGCCATCGCTTTTTGTTGTCAGTGGCTTGACATTCGTCTTCTTTGGTGCTTTGTGTATGGCATTCGAGGGTTTGTGGTATTTGTATCTACCTTTGGTATTTTATTCAGTTTATATCAACCAGCATCAATCCGGTATCCTCCTTGGATGTACGGTCTACCTAGCTTGCAGTCTTGGAACCCTCCAGTTCTTGATTGCCAAACAAGTGCAAGCAAAGGGCATTATATAAGGGCTTGATTCAGGCTTTTTTGACCCCATGAATGTTACAGACGCTTTCAAACCCATCCGTTTCGCCTATTTGAGCCTGGATGGGCTGTTAGCGTCGCAGAGTAAGTACAGCTCCATTTTCGCTAGCAACTCTAGTCCCGTGTCCGGGGCGATGATGGATTCCTAGATAGTAGTGGAAGCTACATTACAATCACATTTTGATAAATTCTCAAACACGCGTCCTAGTTGCGATATGAAGCGAAACACGTCTGCGCCTCTCGCCTCCGCGTGCGCTGTCCTTCTATCCACACAAAATTAAACAAGGGAATGCAAGGCTTGTGTCTTGATAATAGGATGCAGAATGAAAAGCGAGGAAGATAATACATGGGCATTAACATCTGACAACTTATGCCTTCCCTCCTGCTCCCGCAGCCGCCTTGGCACCCTCAGCAGAATCAACAGCCTGATTGACCTTCTTGCCGTCCTTCCATCGAATACGTGGTGGGGGGGCACGGTTGCGACGACCCTCTCGTGATCGCACACGAACGACTGCGATCTTGTTAGTTTGGATAAGTAAGATGCTACCCAGAAACTCACCATGTGAGTGGATGGCGCAGGATACGCAGTAAACAATTTTGATGTACAGCTTGGGAATGAGGTATTCCTTGCCATAGTCTAAGAGCGCGTCCAAGATTTAGTTGTGGGTCTGCGGTAAATTGGTGTGCACGTACCAGGGTACACACTAGCGTCGTTGATATCTCGAATAGCAGCGGTCTCGACCATGTTCCTTACAGTGAATCGTTTGATGGCTTTATCCTTTGCAACACAGCGTGAACAGTTGGAGCAACGGAGGAAGTTGACGTGACCGCGTCCCTTCTTGTTGCGACCGCCATTTCTTCTTTTCTTGGTCTGATCGGTTGCAATTTAGGAGGAAGCAGAGCACAAGGCAGAGAGAAAAATGACTCGTGAGTATCTTTGTTTTGCAAGTAATCCGAGTGCCTGTGAATAGAAATGTCCGAACGTAATCCAAAAGACCATGAAACCATCCACCTCTCCAACAGCATCAAACTCGATAATACCCGCAACACAGCAGCCAGACGGTGTATACAGTGCAAATGTGGGTCATTGAGATTGACGATGCTCACCATTTTGATATGTCGTTCGTTCGATGTTGTGGATGGTCGTCCTGAGGCTGGTGTATAGCCTTGGTAATGAAGTGCGTGGGAATAGACGGCGTTCACCGAGATACCTATCCCACGATTGTGGCGACTGTCGCATTTCCTTTCATGTCACAAGGTTGCACCGACTTGCAGATGACTGGCCGAGAACAACGCATGCATTTCGACATACCTGCAACGAACAAAGGCTTTGTTCTCGGCCGATTATAAATACTTGACATGATGGTTGCTTATTGCCAACCTTTCCACTCCGAGCTTTCTTATCGAGCCTGGTGCTCTCGACTTTGCACGTTCTCAAGGGCTCGGGACTTGGATAGGACCAAACCTTTCTTTAAATTTTATTTGAAGGGCTGGCTCATTTCCTGTGATTCAAGATGGTTTCTATCACTTATCTTGTGGCGCTCTTGTCATCTTCTTTCACATTTGTCAGGTCTGCACCCGTAGCTGCTCTTGATGCAGACACTTTATCACAGAATGGCATTGACGCTCAAAGGCTTAATGCCATTTTCCAGAGCATAAGGGCGACTGATACATGCAACAGTGAGTAATACCTGCTGTGACACTTGATATCGGAATTAATTATATTCTGTCATAGCTGGTGACATTGCCTGCGTCGGAGGCGCCACAGCTAAGTGCGTTGATGGAGTCTGGCAATTAACAGAATGTCCCGCGACCCAATCTTGCTTAGTACTCCCATCTATCAGGGAAAAGGCTTCAGTACGTCTCCCCCAGCTTTTTCAAACGACATCTACTTAGGATTCGTAGCTCATCACTTGTACGAGTGAACGCAGTGCGTTATCCATCATTGAATCTACTGGCGCCACTGGAGGTATCACAGGAGAACCCATCAGCGGACCTCCTTCAGAGACTTTGAATCCTGCACCCAATCCCGCTTCAGAATCTACTTCCACTAGGGCTGGCAACACCAACGGCGGTGGCCCCTTAACTATTACAGTAACAATCCCCATTCCCGCCCCAGCTACAACAATCACCCTTCCACCTGTAACAATAACCATTCCTTTGGACGATCCCACTATTATTGCCACAGACAGTCAAATCGACACTTTCACTACGTTAGGTCCACCAGGAACAACTACAAGTGGTCCTGTTCTCCCCAGTTCATCATCTGCAACATTAGTCCCTCCCGTTCCTGTCACTACTCTCCCCGTTCCTCCGGCTCCTCTACCATCTACAACCAACTCCCTTGAAGTAATCGTCAGACCTCAGACCAGTGGCGCTCCTGTTACTCTTAGGGTCCCAACTCCTGCATCTCCTACTCAACCTATTAGCTCACAGCCACCCACCACGACGATTCGCTTGACTGCTGCTAGGCCCCTGCAGACTGATGCGGTCGATTCTCCCACTGCAATACAAGCAGCTCATTAGATTGTAATTTTGGATGTACTAGACCAATCTTTCGTGATATGCATTAGTGGACTACCAGGCAAACTGCTGGTCCACATTCATTTGACACTTGGAGCAATAGTCACTCTTCGAGCCCTTTTGTATCTCAAGTCTATGGTAACTCATTACCTTGCTTGCCAAGGTCACTAGACCTGCAAGATCGTCCGAAATGCAAACGAAACCAAATCATGTGTAACAAGACTACAAAAACGTAAAACGTCGCGATAGATAGGGGCGGTGAAATCTGGCGGTCATTGAACCCGACGTGAAATATATGCCACGAAAAATATACATATGATGCCTCGCAACTAGGTCTAGATTATACCAGGATCTTATCTGTGTCGACACGTAATGTAAAGCACGCTGTGAAATGGTGTTGTGTTTACACACCTACGAAACCAAGGACGCACAGTTGTTCCCCCTTAACGAAGCCAACTCCATCCAATCCTTGATATACGGCCTTGACATCGGAGAAGTCCATTCTCTTTGCACTATAAATCGCGCAACGGCCCATCTCCTCGTGTCTGGATACGTCAAAAAATCTTACCCTTCGAGGTACGCAAATGATATTGACGCACAAAATATATTGGGTAACGACTTGCTACAAGGTTGCCCCTTATGGCATTATGTCTATCGTTGCTACACAGGACTGGATGTTACAGATCAATAATTCAGCATTACCAACTTCAACTTCCCTGCGAGAGCACGCGGGATCCCTGTGACGATTAAGAAAAATAAAAGAATTCGACTTTATCGCGTCCGAGATTTGATTAATAATGATTCGAGACAAGAATCAGAAATACTCGACTTTGAATGCACATTGTATAGACAACGACAACACTTGAAGTTTGAAATAATGGGGACAAGCTAACATCGCGCAGATAGTTTGGTTATGTGCCGGTGATTACCTTGCTTGCAAGGTCGTACAATTTCGAGAGTGTCAAACTGGGTGTCACACTTTATTGACGATTTCGGCAAAACTTTGCTTGGGCAAGCAAGGTCTGAGTCACGATTAGTGACGCTAGTTTTGAAATCGGACGCGTGAATAGCGTTGTAGTACATATTTTCGTGACCGTTTCGTCGAAAGAAATGTTGGGAACAATTCAATCCCGTTTTACTAGTTATGCAAGATCACATTTCATAGATGTTGCATAACTGACATGGCGATACTCATACATTACGAGGAAGACAGGAATTCGATTCATTTCATATCATCATTTGAGATAGCTTCAATGTAAGGCGGTCGAGGAGAGACTTCACAACACTTCAACACATGTAAGCGATCGAGAAACGAGATGACAGCCTAAGACACCATCCAGAACATCAGGAGACCAGAAAGAGATAAAGAATAATCAAGTGAGAAAAGTGAAAAAAAGGCAAGTAGTAACTTATGTCTGATGTACGATATAGTTGGTCACAGCAACTTGTGGAGGAGTATCCATAGGTGTCGAGAAGGTATGTGGTTGGTTCATACGTTCATGAAGTAGATGGAGAGGAGCGACAACGGCAACGACAAAGTCAAGTCGGTAGGTGTGATCACTCTTCATCTGAGCCAGCTTCCTCCTCGATGGCTTCTTGGGTCTTCCTAGCACGTGAAGATGATGGTTTAACTTTCTTAGATGCTGGCTTGGTGGCAGCTGCCTTGGAAGCGGGTTTCTACAGAGTCAAAGTATTGTTTACCACTTGCCCGCAGTCACTTATATTATCACATACCTTTCGCTTCTTGCTATTTGTGTCATCGGCGGCAGTCTCAGCAGCAATCTCATTATTCCCAGCCTCGTCGATGTGCATTTCGTCATCCTAAGTGTAACCACGATGAATACCACATACGTCCCCAAAAAAACAATGCCTACTTTCTTCGCAGCAGCCTTCTTGGAGGCTGGCTTAGCCTTTGTTGTCTCTTTCTTCTCCTTCTCCTTTTCTTTGGCCTTGGACTTGGGTTTCTCCTCGCCCTTCTTTTCGGCTTCAGCGGCTGCTTTCTTGGATGCAGGCTTCTTGGACTTGAGCTTCTCTGCCTCTTCTTTTTCCTCCGCCTCCGACTCGCCGTCATCATTTTGTTTCGGTACATCAGCTATTTCTTTGGAGAAGTCTTCACCCAATTCTTCAGCCTCAGCCTCAGCCTTCTAGACAATTGGCATCCCATGAATCATATCGTGATTGAGAAGTAAGTGGAAAAGGGGAGGGAAAAGTCAGCAAGGTATACCGTTTGCGGAATTTAGGGACATACCTTTTTTGAAGCACGCTTCTTAGGGGCAGGTTTCTCTGCACCGTCTTCAGCTGCCTTCTTCTTGGCTGGTGCACGCTTAGCCTTGGGTTTAGGTTCTGCGGCTTCGCCCTCAGCGGCGTCATCCTTCTATAAAATGGTGAGACGGAGCTACTTGTGTATCAGGGCAGAACTCACAGCAGCAGCCTTCTTGCGAGGTGCAGCTCTCTTCTTTGGCTTTTCTTCTTCAGCTGCTGGTGCTGGTGCTGCCTCGTCGTCTGTGGCAGCAGGAGCCTTCTGCATTACGGGGTAAGCCACTGACATGTATGCAAGGTCAACGAATACAAACCTTAGCTCTGGATCTCTTGGGCTTCTCAGCAGCAGTTTCACCATTAGTGTCCTTTTCAGCAGCTTTCTTCTTACCACTGCCCTCGCCGGCCTTGGCTTTGGGTGCAGCAGCCTTCTTGGCTTTCTTTGCACTGGCATCGTCCTCGTCGACCTCTTCTTCACCTTCGTCACCAGCATCGGCAGGTTTTCTAGCACTTTCTGGGATATCAGCGTCGTCTACGTGACCCTCCTGCCAAGCTTTGGTAATCTTGGCTTGGTCTTCGGGTTTGAGTTCTTCATAACCATCTAATTCAGACGGGTTTTCAATGGATTTCTTTATGTTCTCGATGAGCTTTTTGGTGGTGCATCCCCAATGCCTCCAAGAGCTGAAACGGAGAACATGGGCGGCATCAACGGTGTCAGTAGTTGAGGCGTTGAGAACCAGAGATTGATCACGCGACGACCAACGTTGATCAAATAGAGTGCGCGACAACGTCGAAAGTGGCACAGAGCACAGGTGCATGGTGGGAGAGAAAGAGAGCAACAAAATCAGACATGGTTTTCCAAGGATGATGCAGGCACAACAAAGGTGAGCATTCATACAAGCTAGAGTTTCCACGGAAATCAACAACTGAACCCAATCGTAGTTCACCTTTCGTGATTACAGTGCCTGTAGATGATGCGTTAAATGATGGACATAAAATGCCACAGGCAAGAGTGGGGATTTACGTACCGGAACAGGGTTTAGGGCCTAGTCATGCCATCAAAGTGCCAAATGGGCAACGCGCATCATCGCAGCAGCGATGGAGTGTCATGAAAGCATGACGATGATGTTTGAGGTACAGAAAGCAAAACAAGAGCAGTAGTTAGATCAAGTTGCAGTGAGCATGAAGTATTTGTTTATCGCGTTTCAACACGATAGCACACCCAACGGTGTTGTGTACACACCTTTGCACTTGGCTCTAGCAGAGGTCGCGTATTCTACTCGATATCCCGAAGGTTTCTCAGACATTGTGGGTGAAGCAAAATTGGTAGCGATGAGAAGAGGAAGCGGAGGGAGTTGGAGGAATAAAAGGCGAGGAAATAAAAAATCTGGACACACGGGGAGGGAAAGGGCGGAGTGGACCTTAAGTTGGATTCAACTTGTTTATCTCGACGAGCCCCTTTGAAAGTCCGCTTGCCACGACGCATGGACCACCATTTTCTCCTCCCCATTTTCATCCCTTTCTCTCTATTCTTCTGCCATTTCAACGCGACAATATCGTGTCTTGCCTTCTTCACTGTCTATGTCTATTTTTTTCTGTAATTTTTGAAGGCGTGATCCCATGCTTTGGGCCCGGGATTGAAGACTGTTTGAATGTTTATTCTTGTGTACTGAACTGCTGTCATTTGCACAGCATAGTATGACGTGAAGCTTAGATCTCTCATTCGATTGCAAGGCGCGCGATGGCAATGACAGTCCATCACTATCGTATATCGCCCTGCGTCGTGCGAGTACAAAACGGAAGAATCACAAAAGACAAAAGACACATGGCAGAAGACAATGCGCGAGTTGAACCAGACATGGCGGTTCCCGTCATCGCCACCGGCATCAACCAACTTTGCAACATGGAACCTCTTCCCAGCGCAGCTCGATGCGCGAAACGAAAGTCTAATCGTCTGTTCCCGATGTCCTTGGTTGTCCTCAAGTAATGACTACGCTCCTGTCATGAAGAAACGACTCAGCATTTGTAGCCTGTCCGCTTAGACCGCAGAAATCCAATCACAAAGGTTATCCCATAATGCCATCACGCATCATATTCCCAACAAACTCGTGCATGTCCACGTTGACATCCCAACAACAGGGAAGCGGCAACGCAAAGCAACAAAGCTCACCTCAGGGGTCATTGCATCCCATATCTTATCACGCTGGCAATTTCTCCAAACATAATACGCCTGTGTGCTGGGATACATGATGATCAAGTTGAATAAGCAAATGCTAATCAGAATCGCATTTCCTCTTCGGTCTGCCGAACACATCAATGCGAATGTCAGCATCGATCCTCCACTGCTCGGGCATTGTGTCACAGATAATGAGTACATACATCGCGGTGCATCATCCTCGCTATAAATTTGAGCAGAAATGACTGAAGAGTGCTTGCGCGAACCTAAGGGCTTGAAGTTCGCCGAAATTTTTGGTAGCAGAATCTGACGTACATTTTATACACCGACGCATGCACTGTTCGACTAGCCACCGCACCGGAGTTTCTTGAACACCATCCAACTTGAATAGGGTGAGTATAGGGGTACGACAATAACCCTGACGCCAGACCCTGTCGATGCGAACTTAAAACAGTTATTCTCACAAAGGGTTCTTTGCACAATTACAAAATCCATTGGTTAGGGTTTTCCGGTAGCGTGTATAACGCCACTAAGAACGACAATGCCCAAAAATCATCCGACATGGACACCCAGGCACGATCGTTGACTGCTTCAGAAATGGTGTTATGATGATTATGGTGATCGTGTAAGGAGATTGGATTCAAGCGTGTTGAATCTGTCATGAGTGAAGTAAGACAGGAAAATTATGGATGAGAGAAAGATGAACGTGCCCAGTGTTTCGCAGAGAAAGGGTGAGATACGTTGCTGGCGCGGAAACTGGAACCCCAAAGAGAAGACCGCTAAAAAAGAGGAGGCGTTAACGAGCTGCCATTTCGTGGGACACACGGGAATAATACCCACGCAATGTACAGTGGCCACAGATCATAATCACAAACTGCAGTCCAGATTCGCTTCGGGGTTAAAGCTTCACGGTTATGCAAGTCTCCCTGTATACCGGAATGCCCAAGAGAAGAGATAAATAAAAATCTTGAGGACTCAGAGGGATAGATGTACGACGTACTTTCGTTGGATCATCTCTGAGGATTCTGGACACAGCAATGACCTCCTCACGTTCTCTGAACCACCCTTTTGGGCGATACCAGGTCGTGGTTGGGTAGGTCCAGGTGGCATCCTAAAGAATGTCGCAATCCCCACCAAGAGCGTTAAGAGACCCCTTCGCAAAGGTCATTTAAGTAGTGAGCTCATGTGATAAGGACGTTCAATGTGCGGAAAACGTACTCCACGAGAAATAGCCATCTATCGGATGTGAATCATTTGAGTGTAATAGTCTAGAGTAAAGGTGGTAGCGTACAAACCTCCAACCGGAATACCCAAGCACCCCCCTCATCCTCAACACGCCGGTAGCCAGTAAACTCACAAGTATACTGCAGAGATCTGAAGAAAGCCAAAATAAAGCGAGGCGGAAGGGAAGGAAGTTCGTGTTTCGTATAGAAATCTGGGAAGGCATGGATATTCTTGATAAGTCTCTTCAACGAGCTAGAACAGAGTCTGGATGACGTACAGGACAAGTAAAGAACTAGATCTGGCACGACAAACCAGAAAACTTGTTCTACCGGACAACCAAACTTGACACATCGTCAAAATCGACCACACACATCTGGATTGGGATCCAAACATCTGGTCCAAGCTATCAGGAACAATGATAGACTGTCAATATCTTCTCTGCTCCTTCGCGGACATCTTAACAAGCGACCACTTACACGTTTGGATACCAGTTGGGAAGGAAGCTCTGCGGAAAGGAAAGCTGACCTGAAGATACCATTGCCCAGGTTGAAATTTATACAAGAGTCACGAGGGGAGTAAACGCAAGAACGTTTTAGCGTGACCTGGCACAGAGCAGAGATAGCTTACCATCCGTAGTCATTCCCAGATCAGAAAGGAAGTTGTCAGTATTTACCTGACTGAGGTTATTCCGATCGAGGTTCAATGCAGAGAAACTGATGGAAGCGCATAGCATGACTTTCCAATCTATCTTCCGCACAAGCTTCTATACGAGAAAAACGACGCAACGTTCGTTCTGAATGTCAAAGTAACATAACAGAAAGGCACCAACGAAGGTTGCTGAACGACTCACATTCTCTTCACCAAAGGTCCTTCTGGCTTTAGGATCAAACCTGTGATTATTTTCATAATCTGGTTTTGGCCAATAATATTTGGCTAAATTTGAGTCGTCGTAAACGCTCATTCTCGTAGCTGGCCTAATGGAATTCTTGTCCTCTTCATATACTTCACGGTTGAACAACATGCTGTCATGCGGAATGGTTTTGGTTCTGAATCGATTAAGCCGTCGTCATTGATAGAAAGGGAGATGTTGGTTTACCAGAGTTGGAAGTAGAGTCGTTCGATGAGCTGTGAACGGTGCTGGTCTCTGCATTAGGCTGGGTGATCCTCTTGCTTGTGAGATCCAGGATGAATGAGGATGAGCTAGAGACTCGCTTCCCGTCCATTTCACCAGCCTGAGAGGACATCTTAAATAAATGACGAGTAGCAGTGGTTATAGGGGCGGATATGCGTTTTTTCGTGTATGCAGAGGGTGGGTATCTCACACTGAGGAGGGGTGATACGAGCGGGATCCTTTCTTCCTCGTGGCAGGTTGGACGTGAAATATATTCGGGCTAGGATTGGTCCCACGATCTCGTACGTATGTAACTGCTCGCCCAGTTCGGGCTACTTGTCGACATCCAATATCCAAATTCCGAAAGATGGCGACCGAGGAAATGGAGGAAATAGGGCACACAACATCCCTGGATATACCAGCTGGGGATTTAGTCCATTACTGAGGCACGTGATCAGTATTTCGTTTTGGGCTGCCAGATTGGAATAGGTTTAATTCGACCTTATCTGAGGGCGTCATCAAATGTGCTAATAGTGCATGATGATATATCTCATGCAGCACCCGCACTGGAAATCGCGACATTATAGCCTGTGAAGGATACAGTCTTAAATCAAGAGATAACATTAATTGTATCTTCGTACCGAGCGTTGTTCTCCATCCAGCGTCGTAAGTATAATTGTGCGATATTAGTCGGCATGCTGGAGATTAGACAGGCATGGTACACCATGACTGTATTTTCACCCTGAGGAAATTATTTGTGGGTGGAAAAAGACAGAATTGCCGAGGCACTGTGTCGGCAGAAAAATCGACATGAAGCAGGCATAACAAGTGTTTGAGAAATGTTGGCAACACCGGTGAACAATATTGTGACAACGTACCTTGAAAACAACGCCCTCGGGGAGATTTTACGAGTGCCACACATCGGCGATTGCGGAGGACAAACAGTGACTGCAACGGATTTGCAATGCAACCGAGGTACGGTGGTGCCGAAGAGAGAGCCGAGCTTTTCCCTCAAGGTATTGAAACGTGGAGCTACTTATTTCCGGCGACTACAAGATCCGAGGATGTTGGGTGAACGCATCCTTGGAGGCGAGCGAGCGTACAATTCGAGAGCAGAAAGCAGCCGGACAAAGCAAGAAATATGTATCAGATGAAACCCTAACGAAAATCCTTGCATGATCGGGTTCGTGGTGATATTCCGCCTCTACTCACTGACCAAAATTGAAGGGCTGGAATAGCATCACGAAAACAGAGAATACAACTGGGCTCGTGAGGCGACCAGTTGTGATGCAACTCGACGCAATCGCGAAGTTTTTTGTTCCATTAGTGAAACTGAAAGCATACCGAGCGCTGACAGAATGTTGGGTAGTCCACAGTAGATACGAAACCGTTGTAATGCTTCTAGACTTCCCCTTCTTCGCTAGCATTCTTGACAATATGCTATTTCCTTGAGTCAAGAATAACCCGGGCAGTCTGTATCTCTGCCACTGAGTCATAGTGTAGAAATTTAAAAAGCCCCGCCTGGTAGGCTTGATAATCAAAAGATGCTATGGTATTTCATGCTCAGCCAATAACTGTGGTAGTCTATTAGCGCTGCATCGGTAAGGAATGAGTGGTGACACACCATGTTGGGAATTCCGCTCGCTATTGGATACACATGATTACAATTAGGACAGATCATTGCACCCTCTTCAACGTGTATCTGATAATTGTTGGTTACAATATGTATGTTAGATTTCGATGAAGGGGCTTACCTCTAGCAAGACGTGATGAAGATTCTTCAAGAAATCATCATCGATCATCTCGGGCTGGTCGAGCGATAAACTAGTGTCCCCCAGCTACCCATAGCATCTACCCGTCAATTTGTGCATATATGGATGCTGAGAAGTTCCTACCTGTCGAGCTGAGTCTACCAATGCCTTCCACTCGAGTTTTGGCAAGAAGCCTTTCAGGAAATCAGCATTGTATTCTGCCTCTCGCAATTCGAGTTGAACATCCTTGAAGGTCAACGGAAAATTATTCGTGGTACACCCTTTCGCGTGACATGCAAGCAAGTTATGAGTGATGAGGCGAACCATCTGCAATCAGCGTGGTCCCGGTCTTCGCGTTATCGTCGGATGGCAGCGCAAGATGCTGTTGCCAAGCAATGCCAAATGCCCCGCCAACTCCGCCGAAAGTGTGGGTGAAATGACAGGGATTCGTCGAGCGTATGTCTTGTAACATCTCCTATAAACACCCTCAGCTCACACCCCTGTTTGCTCTAAATGCACTTTACTAAACCCTCTTGGGTGGTTCACAAAGACTCTTCGAAAGAGCATAACGCTAAACGTCTTTCGATATTCTCCGTCCATGTACATCCCGACGGTTCAAGAATTGCCACCGGAGGCCTGGACGCAAAAATCCGGATATGGAGTACAAAACCAATATTAAATCCTGCTTCAGAAGCATCCGGAAAGCCGCCGAAAGCGCTGTGTACTCTGTCCATGCACACAGGCCCTGTTCTAACAGTGAGATGGGCGCACAGTGGTCGTTGGTTGGCTAGTGGGAGTGACGACGAGATTGTAATGATTTGGGACCTCGACCTGTGAGTTTGGGGGTGCGATACATCAAGTTCAGCCCTAATCACTATTGCACCCTGTAGCAATGCAAAGGGAAAAGTTTGGGGATCAAATGAAGTAAATATAGAAGGCTGGAAACCTCTCAAGCGACTACCAGGGCATGAAAGTGGTTCGTTTGTGAAATTTCTGGATGAACTCTGCTTCTAAGACTCCTTTAGATGTAACGGATGTAGCATGGTCTCCTGCGGATCGGTATCTCGCTTCGGTTGGATTGGATTCAAAAGTCATTATATGGTGTGGGTTCACACTCGGTATGTCACATATGACAAGATGTGTGGAATATACTCAAGTCATCATGAATAGAACGTGTGATGAAGCTCGACCAACACCAAGGCTTCGTTAAAGGCGTCTGCTGGGATCCAGTCGGGGAATTCCTCGCTACACAATCTGACGATAGAACAGTGAAGATATGGCGCACCATGGATTGGGGGTTGGAAGCAGAAGTGAAGAAGCCGTTCGAGGATTCGCCAGGGAGTACATTCTTTAGACGGCTAAGGTATGCATACATGGATTTGGAAGGGCATTCCCTCACGGTTTTGTTGATAGTTGGTCACCAGATGGGGCACACATCACAGCATCTAATGCAACCAACAACAAGGGCTTTGTATTCATCGCGGCTGTTATAACGCGCAATTCTTGGACATCGGAAATCAGTTTGGTGGGACACGAGAATACAGTTGAAGTTGCGGTAGGTGTGATCCGTTTTAAATGAGCATACTTTTGACCTCTTCTAGGCCTACAACCCCCATATCTTCCTGCGGAATCCAAGCGCTTCGGTTGTCACTTCGAATATATGCTCTGTCGTTGCCCTAGGGGCGGATGATCGTTCCGTATCAATATGGCAAACAAAATCCGCACGACCTTTAATCGTGGCGAAGGAAGTTTTTGATCGGCAAATTATGGACCTCAGCTGGTATGTGATGCTTTCCCAGCCCTTTCACTTCGCATGTATCCCGCTCTCCCCATTCTTTTCATATTTCACATCGCTTATGCAGCACCTGACATTTCCTTGCTTTGACTTTCAGGTCTTGGGATGGCCTCACCCTTTACGCTGCATCCTCAGACGGTACTCTTGCTGTCTTTCACTTCACGCCTGAAGAGCTAGAAGGGATAGCCCCTCATTCAGTCCAGGAACAGTACCTATCCAAGTTTATGTTCACGCCACCATCTTTGCCAGAGGGTTATTCACACACCTCAATACCCGCGCAAGCAAACGATACAAGAATGACACCACCCCTTACACCGCCAGGCGATTCCGCGCAGGCACAGTCCAGCACCTCGCAGCCGAATCCAGATATGGTCGTCACACGGGATGGAGAGCAGGTCAATGTGTTGGTAGCAAAGAAGAGTAACAAGAAAAAAAAACGCGTCGACTTGACATCTGCGTCGGCAATACCATCCGCATCCACTGGGCCGACCAATGCAAATCAAATACACGACTCCCTTAGCACTGTCAACAGCAAAGGCAAATCACCGAACTCCTTCCCCACACCTGCTGAGCAACCTTTCGAGACCGCTGGGATCAAAATCGAGAACAACAACACGTGGTCACGGCGTTATTCAAGTGATATACACGTGCCGGTGGATTTGGATGTTGATGTCCCTATTAGTTCGTTGGACACGGGCGCTGCGAATCCGAGAAAGAGAAAGGGATCACCTATGGATGGGGATGACACGAGAGCCGCAAAGGCGAGAACTCTTGGTGGGGATAGAGTTCGAGAAGCTGTGGCCCACGTTAGAGAGCTGAGTGGGCTGCTGACTGGGGTTGGCAGTACTGGGGCAGTTGCGCAAGCCGGGGCTGGTGTTGCGGGTGTGTTAAATTTGCCGATGGCGACTCTGTTGAACTATGTCAAGGCAGACGTGGAAGGCTCTGAAGAGTCTATTGAGGTTCGAAACTCGGAAAATGATGGTGAGCTTTCGCCCTCGGGCTTGAGATTTGCACGCATGTTGATGTTCGTCTCGCATAGAACCGCATGAATTGATGTTTGTTGGTGGAAAGCAGACGTTGTGGTTGGACTATCTTCCGTCGCCCGCTGTAGCCGTAAAGGCTACTTCGTTATTCTGTGCAGTGGCGATGTTGGATGGGACCGTGAATGTATATTCACCTACAGGCAGACGGTATGTTGATTACAGTTTTTAAGTTTCTCTCTGGTGCTAATGTCTCCTCAGACTTATGCCAAGTCTATGCCTCGGTGCTCCTTGTGCGATGATGGACGCCAATAAGGCTTCCCTTCTCGTCATCACGACATTTGGCCAACTTCATTGCTGGTACGTTGACGATATGGCTTCCGCAATCCTCTTTGCATCTAGTGCTAATGCATCAATCCAGGAACATGAGAAAACTGGCCTCGTACTTCCCACCGCTATCATTAGCCACCATCCTCTCCTCACCAAATCATTCGCTGACGAATGCTACTATTCGTCCAAATGGCTCACCAATTCTAACGTGTACGAATGGCGTTGTATATACTTACGATGCGAATGTACAAAGCTTCGTCAAATTGAGTGAAAGATGGTGGGGTGAAGGGTCGGAGGCTTGGGCTTGGTCCAGTAGACAGAGGATGAGCACGGTGGTCAGCTCGAGTAGTTCGGCGAATAGTGGGAAAGGTGTTTTGGCACTTGTGGAAAGTGGCATCAGTCAAGGAGAGACTGGTGCCAACAGTGCGATTGGTATGACAAGTGCTCATTGTTGGTGAAATGTTACTCAAGTGAAATGTTACTCGACCGCTTTCTAGGATCGCCATCGTCAAAGCCGGAATGGTGGGGTGCTGCAATGACGTTGGGACATTTGGAGAGCAAGATGCATGCGGCCAGATTGCTGGATAGCCCTTCGGAGTATAGAGGGGCTCTTCTCGCGTATGCAAAGAAGATTGCGGATGAAGGGTTTAGAGGGAAAGCGGAAGAGTTAATTAAGGAACTCTTTGGACCGGTTTACTGGTGCGTCGATTTCTACTTTCACAGGCATGACGAAGGGTGGCTGATGACTCGTCCTCCGTGAATGTAGGCGTCCTGGAAGAGACGATGGCTGGCAACCTACTGTTGTTGGATTGCCGAAGAGGGACCTCTTGAGGGAGGTTTTGAGCGTTTTCGGTATGTCGGCCTTTTGCCTCCGCACGTTTTACTATCTCTGACGCTGGTTACGTAGCACGGAGCAAGACGTTGACGAAGCTCGCCATGGACTGGCAAGATATTCAGAAAAGAGCTATCAACGACGATTTGTAGGTAGGCGATTTTCATGGCAAACCTCGTTTTGTGCTTTGTCACCCCTGCTTTGCGCCTCAATTGCCTGTTCTCGGTTGTTGTCACTCCTTGTATCTGCGCTTTCTTCCTCTCTGCTTTGCCTGCTGCGCACTCCATGGCCTCCTAATTGTTTCCCATAAATTATGCCCTTTTTGCGTTTCACTGCCTAATATATCATCGTCCAACTTTCAGATGGGCAACTATACCCTGCATGATTTCAAACACGAGACTACATATCCGCGCTTCAAGGAGGCATAGAGCAACATCAACAATTATGGTGTTCCCTGCCCGTGCCCATGTGATTGTCGTTCAGAAGTTTAGACCCTGCGTGAGGTAAAAATTGATCAAATTCAATCGTCCCTAATCGTGCGCGATAAGTGGTGTATGATCGGGCATTGCATAACGTATTTGGTCTTGCGACCCTTCAAGCTTCAAGCTTTAAGTACGAACCAAAAAGCTCAAACCACACGTACGCTCGCGTCATCGGATCCCTGACGGTCAAGGACGGTCCGGAATAACCAATTCCCAGGTAAGGTGTGACCTGTTTCCTTGCACTTCCCACTACCAGAACACTATCTTCCTGTTTCGATTCGGCCTCTGGCGCATGGGTCTTGTGATGATCCCTTCTGCGCTCACTATAAGCGCAAGTTGCTCAATGGAACTAACAGTCCAGACTATGCTTTCCTGCTATTTATAAACAATAGACGGTATGTGACTGCTCGCGATTGGGTATTCGGATAGACGGTGGAGAAAGTATGCATGACTTTCGGCTAATGAGTTAGAATAGTATGGGAAAAAGTCAAGACTCGGACAGGGCTAATTTCAGTCCATTATTTAATAAGAAGGGTTACAAACATATGTTGGATTGTGGCCCTACAAGTTAGTCGATTCTCTCCTGGAACGTGAGTGGACTCGAGTCACCTGGTATGTCGTCCAAGCAGCCGTTTCAAGAAGAACGAAGTGAAAAAAGCGTCGTGCACATAACGTCAAGCTCCGGAGAAGACATTGCGCCCAATGAAATCGACCTTTTAACGTATCATGAGAAATTTGCCGGGCGCCTAGTCGTCGATCCACAGTGAGTACTATGGTTCTACAGGGTCAAATGTCATTCACAGTAATTCTGCCGTAGGGAGGCGAAGGTAGAGTTCGGTGAAGCCGTCGCTTCCAGACTCAAATTATCAGAAGATGGAACTAAAGTTCTTTGGCCTCAACCCACGGATTCACCCAATGACCCACAAAATTGGTCGGCACGTCGCAAGAGTTTGCACCTCTTCATTATTACCCTGGCTGCAATTGTCCCTGATTTCGACTCCGCGATTGGCACGTCATTCCATTGCGAACTATCCCAACCATAGATGTAGGGCTAAGGACTACTGCGAACAGGTATTCCAGCGATTTTTGCTATCGCGAAGGAGTATGATACCACATCAGGCGTCATCAATAATGTGACCTCAAAGTAAGTCCTACCGGTTGAATTATAATTATGACATGTAACACCCGAAAATAGTTGGAGTATCTTCATGCTCGGTTCGTGACTCACTTAAATATGTCGACTGTGCTTCAATGTACCCTAACCCATCTGGAGTGCAGGTTGGGGTGGCCTTGCTGCCGTTATGATTGTTCGCCGATTTGGTCGCCTTCCCGTTTTATTTTGGTCGCAGGTAATTGCGATGCGTGTGTTCTCGGTTTCATTCGTGTTGAATTTATGGCAGGTCATAAGTCTAGGCTTCCTGATTGGATGCACATTCGCACCCAACCTGAGTACATTTGCTGGTAAGCATGCAATGTCATTTATTGAACTGAGTTGACTTTATGGTCCTGCAGCAATGAGATGTCTGACGGCGTTCTTCGGGTGAGTATACCATTCAAGTCTCAGGACAGGGAGCATACCTCATGCTTTTAATTGCCGCGTAGCACTGTTCCTCAAGTTACAGTACGTTTCTCACTCAGGAACTTTACAACTTTGCATTAATTCACTGGCAAGGGCCTTTATGTTGTGACTGATATGTATCCATTCCATCTCCAAGCCCGGAAGGTCTGTACTCATCCCTGTAATGGACGTGGCACTGACGGAGTGCATTAGCTTAATACCTGGACCATGGGCTTCATTATTTCTCCTTTCATTTCCCCTTTTTTATTAGGTTTTTTGATCGCACGAGAAGATTGGAGATGGGCCTATGGTACAGGATGTTTCTACTCCTTACTCGTTGTCCTCTTGCTTGCTTTCTTTATGCAAGAAACGTAAGCTTGATATCACCACGCAGTAACTTTTCCTAAAAGGTTGCCCTTTAGCCTATATGACCGGAAATTAAAACTCATTCAGGAGCCTACGCCGAACAGTCTTCGTTATAGGATCGAGACCGTGGTCGGTATCACGGGATGGAGACTGTCCAAGTTCCGCACACCTTGGAAGGACACCATTCTCTCCCCTCTCAATATTATATGGCGTCCCCATATTCTTGGGGTGCTGATATACGAGGGTGTTTTATTCGGCTTCGGTGCCATTGGAGTTAATGTCAGTAATGGAATACCATCACTTTTGGTGTGCTGGTGACATTAGGAATAACAGGTAACAATCGTGGTATTCTTGGGTGAACTACCCCCGCTTGGTTTTGGATTAAGTGAAACGGCGATTGCTGGTATCTATGCCACCCCGATTGTGAGCATAAGGTTTCGAAATGTTGATGCACTAATCGAATTCTCCCTAGGTGTCTGTCCTTATTGGAGAGTTATTTGGCCGCTATGTTAACGACTGGCTCATGTATCGAAACATCAAACGCAACAATGGAGTATTTGAAGCAGAAAGTCGGTTGTGGTTAGTAACGGTTTCTACTTGTAGAATTAATTTTTATTGACACAACCCACGCTATAGGGCTTGTTACATAGCACTACCGCTGTTTATATGCTCTTTTGTGCTTTTGGGGGCGGCTTTACAAAAACACCTCTCAATAGGTGCCATTATTATGGGTTGGGGTATTGCAGTATTTTCGACCATGATAAGCACAGTGGCCATCTATGCATACTGCAACGATTGTTTCCCCAAGCATCAGGTTAGTTTCTCAACCTCTTGTGTAGGAGATTCATGTCTCAGACATTTGTCAATAGGGAGAAGTTAGTGCCTTGATCAACTTGGCCCGAACTCTGGGAGGGTTTAGTGTTGCATATTTTCAAATCCCTTGGGCATCTAGCCATGGAGCTCTTCAAGCATTCGGTGTTGAATCTGCGTAAGCATCAACTCATCGTACTCATAATGATGTCTGACAGCCATGACCGTAGTATCGTGGCTGGGGTTTTCCTGCTGGTTATACCCATCGTTCAAATTAAAGGGAAACACATCAGGGTATGTACGCACCCCCTATGTTAGTTATTTCATGAACGCTCATATTCCTCATCAAAGAAAAAGTATTCGCTCTAGATATAGAATGGGATTTCTCACACTTCCGAGTCGTTTTTCGAAGAGGTAATCATGGGTGTCGATATGAGATGCCAAACTTAAGCCTATCACTGTCCTTAGCATATCAAGTAAGGTCTATAATCGAGGCGTTGATTCGTATTGCTATATATACTGTAACGTAGCCGTTCAGAGATAAGTTAGGGAATCCATTCAAGTTGTCAACTTTCAAGTCGTCGGTTCCTCATCCTGTTCTTGGCGCAATGCTTGCCCGTCACTGGCTGAAGCTCCACGCAAGTGCACAATGTATACTACGCTTCTCATTCTCGTTGAGGTAGCAGTCACTCATGCATTCATCTCTGCAGCACTCAGGCTGGCACCCGTTTTATTCTGCGGCTTCGCATTTCGCCGAGGTCCCCTATCTGGCGGATTAATGGTCCCCTGATGAGGCTTGCTCCCTACCATTATTTTTGCTTTCTGGTCCATCGACCGTGGGACCTCTTACACGATCCTATGTCACCACGATTGGCATACTCGGAACAGAATAGGAAAAGCACCTTTTTATCACGTTGAATTGAGAGAAGGTGCCTCGGGATTGCTAACTTAGCAACCATCAACGATCAAGCAATTTCTCGAGCAGATGAGTGTCAGAAATTTCTTAATGTATCACATGCCCGGGCACGTAAAAATATAAGCTTAGCTGGTCTTTACTAGTGGACTTCCCGCGTCCTCAAGCTTCAAGGCCTCATGTTCCAGATACTTTACCTCCACGCCTATCTTAGTTACTACCTGCCCCTTACACTCCTTAGCTCTGCTCACTTACTTACTCGAGCTCACTCACATATCTTCGCTACGAAGAGCTGATGTGGTAATCATTGTTTTGGTTACCTGGAGTTGCTTAGTGCCTGTTCGGGTAGTCGGCTTAATCCCGCCAAATTTGTCCGCTCTGCTCTGCCTCTGCCTAGTAAACCCACGGCTTCGATAGGGAGAGCAGGGTGTCTGCCTTTGTAAGCCGACTATCTGAACAAGCCCTTATGTAGTCAGCCAATCGAATTTCATTTTAACCAAGCAACTGAAGATCTTGTGGCATTAAATTGCCTGTTGCCTGGTGCACAGTGATAATTGACTTACCTGCCTAAGCTTTGAACGTGATGGGGATGTTTTGTTTGCCAACGTTCCGAGGACGGGTAACGTTGGTAGGAAGAAAATTCATCATCATCATAGGTACGGGAAGCGTTTACACAATGTCGACAATTGCATCGGACCTTGCTCCCGAAGTAGAGACAGCTCGGTGAACGGTAGAGTATGGTCACCCAGTATATTCAAATCCTAGGATGTTAGGCGGGGATGGATGCATATGGATGGATGGGCTCGGAAAAGGCTACTTCACTGGAGGCTGCGGAGGTGACATCAGTGCGCTGGCGTTCTTACATCATGGATTATATAATACCTGTTTAGGCTGGCCGTGCATTAATGATGTACTGTGGAAACTCGGGGAGATAACTACTGAAGCCTGGAGCCCGAGGGTCGCGGTTCGCATGTTGTAGATATAAAGGCTTAGTGAGACTCCCCTCTTTTTTCCAGCTACTTGAGTAACACTCATCTCGAACAACAACTTACTCCATCTTTTCACATCAACCTACCTCAACAACTGCCATGGCCGCTTCAGAAGCACAAACCGTTATCCGTGAGGTACGAACTAGTCTGTTCTCAATTGGCCTTGGAGCACCCGGGTATTTGGCTCCAGCGCATATTCCTTTGGGGATCCTCGCAGCGGTCGATTCGCGTTCCGTGTCCTTTCGCAGAGCGGGCTTCTTCAGTTAATTTCGACGTTTACGATTCAGTTCTAACCCTTTTACTTATCTTAGGTCACTAACGGAATCTGGACATTCTCAAAGTAAGTACCGAATTGCAACAATTGTCCTCCAATATTCCCTCCGAGTCCTTCCATGCTGAGTTGATGAGCAACCTTCGAATACCCAAGAGAGGGTTGGTATAGCCTTCAACCTTTTCGTACTTCTATCTTGCGTCGTGTCTCATCCTTTAACATTTTCCCACTAAGCTTTGCATCTATTCACCGCTGACCCTGTTGCTTCATCGCCTAGGCCATTTGCACGATGGGGATGGCTACCCCTTGGAGGAAGATCCACCGCTGTTAAACTAAGAAATGGTGGTGTTTGGCTCGTCGCCTCTACTCCTATCGGTCCGGAGACCCAAAAAACAATTGATGCTTTAGGCCCTGTACGGTAGGTACTAGATTTTCGTGGAATTCTATGGCATTGAATGTTGTGAATATAGGTACATTGTTAGTCCCGATTTGGAGCATACTATGTTTTTGGCCCAATACAAGAGGGCGTACCCAGATGCCAAAATGTTTGCATCGCAAGAGGTGATTGATAAAATGGCTACAGGCGAAAACAGCGACTTGAAATTCGAAGGTGGTACGTACTTCATGAATATCTAGGGTTGCTAGCAGTAATGATTCCTTCAAATAGCCTGGAGCACTGACCTCAACACAAAGTACGGGTTCGAGGACGAGGCATGCATCTCGCCTGGGTTATGAGTTCTTTCGATATGACTATTTTTTGCTCTAGATTAAAGTTTGGTGGGTATCATCACTGATTGGCCAGGCTCAGAGTGCGGATTCCCCGCATTCTTTTAGCACCTGACATTCGCTCTTCTTGTCATCTGCCACTGACATGGTAACTAATACTTCTGCCCCTACTCGACAGTTACTTTTCCGGATTCAGAAACAAGGACATGGCGTTCTTGCACGAACCATCGAAGACCTTAATCCAAGCTGATCTGTTGCTCAATCTTCCCGCGCACGAGCAGGTATGTCGTCTCTACATCCGTCTTTTCCGGAAGTGAGGAGCTAATCTGTGATGTGCTTTGCTAGTATTCAAAGGCAGGCGGTCCAGGACGCGTACCCCTTCTGGGGTCAATGGGCCCATATTCGTTGTTACACCCCCGAGTCCTATGGAGCCTTGGTGACGACAAAGGGTACGTACGGTTCTACTCTGACCAGACGCTCAACTAAAACTCGCTAGTGCTATGCGCCGGGATGCCAAAACTGTAGATTCCTGGAATTTCCAGAGAATCATCCCTTGTCATGGGGTACGTCAATCGCTTATCTCTCGGGATGGCAATCGACACATTCTGACGAGAATCCCGTTCTAGGATGTCATCGAAGAGAATGCCAAGGCAGCATGGAAAGCTGCCTACAAATTTTATCTCGATTAATTTGCAGTACTAATAATACGACCTTGTTCATATGTATCTACGTGGCCTACACTAGTGGGTTGGGGGTTGGATAATAAATGAAGCTGCTCGTGCTGGTGGTGAGGATCCCGGTAAGCCACAAATAGACCGGGCTTTCATTCAGTCTTGAAACTGACAGCACCGTGGATATGTTAATCTCTGTTCAACTCCATATACTAATGGGTAACGTGTCACGACAAGATGATGTCGGAGAGATGCACGCTTCGACCACGCGATGCCAGCGGAGGGTATTCGACCCTTTTCACGTTTTCGGTACCATCCGTACCTTGCATCTCTATGCTCCTATAAACCCACCAAGTCGTTATCACGGCCCAGAGCCCCTTCCATATTCCTCGTATGCCTACTTGTCCATCGTGTGACAACCGTTTCTTCAACAACCGGGAGGCCCTGCAGCAACACCTTCGCACGTCCAGTGCGCCCCATCCATTATGTGTTCTTTGTAATCGCAGGTTCATTGATGAGATTGGCTATAACTCGGTATGTACCCTCAGGCTATTTTTTTCCCCTTGATATGCCAATTGGGGCTCAATCCTCGTCTCGTTCGCATCATTTTCTCGGTTTACCTTTGAGGGTACTCACTCATCACATCGTGTGCGTGTAGCACATGGTGGCCAAACACCCGCCGACGCATCCTTGTGAACCGTGCTCGAGGACATTTACAGCGCAATTTGCTCTCGATGATCATTATCGGGGATCAAGTGCACATCCGAACTGCGGGAGATGTGGCAAGGGGTTCAAGGACATCATCGCGTTGGACGAGGTAAGTCATACTCGGGTTTTCTAGGCATCTGGCTTGTTCCTCTATCACCCTTTCATTGGCAGCTCAATATTATATGTCTTATTTTTCCAGCACCATGCCACTGCCCACTCCCCTGAGGCACCAAAAATTCCGATTACGGCGAACGCTGTGACGTCTCCCAAGCCCACGTCTCCCCCAATGATTACCTCCACCTTCCCAAATTCACCACCAAATCCCGCCATGGATAACGAGGAGCCACCAGCACCTTTCAATCCATCACCATGCCCAAGTGGCGAAGTTAAGCCCGACAGCAGCATTACTACCCCTGCAACCAATGCCACCGCGCTTCCAGACGTTGACCAGCCCGAGGAAAGTATCTCTAAGCCACCGTCGCCCTTGGCAGCCTCGACACGGAAGTTGCCACCATCGCCACCAGTACAGCTGACCCCCGAGCTACCGCTAGTGAAACCAGCAGGAACAACACTAATACCTTCACTCTCTCCCATACTAGAGCCACTATCTCCAGCCACCCCGATCCCTCTACTACATCTGTCGTCTGCGCTATCTTCATTGTCCAACGGAAATCCCCCCACATGTACGACCAACCAATTACCTTCAGATCTACACGATGCACCTACTCCACCCCCGGCACGCGACCCCACACTAAATAACGTCCTTCAAGTCCATTCTTTAGTATCAGAAACCGGTTCTCCAGGATTAGTACTGAACCAAGAGTTCTCCTCGCTACTGCAAGACGTCCAGCCTCCTCATTATTCAAGTCCCGCACCTCCTACACCTTTATGGAATGCCGGTCACAAACCTGGACACTCTTCCAATGGATCTTGGATATCTCGCGACGTGAGTGTTTGTGTCCATCAATAGCGCCACACGACGATCGTGACGTTAATACTATATCCACAGAATATTCAATCTGGCCCGAAAGTTGTGCCACCATTGAATTTACTTGCTCGTGGCCGTGTGGTAACTTCAGGGCTCCAACGACCATTTGTAAGTAATTATATCTAACTTGCATCCTAGCCACTCAATGAGTGTTTCTGATGGCCTCCGGTTTTAACTTTTAGGGTACTATTGCTGCACAGCAAGGTCCATTGAATGCGAATGGAGGCTTCCAACGCTGGTTGAACGGCGTGTCAAGAGGATCTTCTGGATCTCCAATAGACTCATCGAGTCCATCAGTCAGTCAGACGAGCAGCAGAGGAAAAATATTTACTCTCGATCCCACCCCTCCCAACGCATGTCTATTCATTTCTACTTCGTACTTTGCCTAACGTTGTGATCGGATCTTTCTTTCGCAGTCTTCTCTCTTCTGTTCACCTGGAGTGGTCCCGCTCTCAAGACACCCATCGCAAGATTCTATTGTACATGATTTGGGCGAGCTCTATTCCACGAGGCCAACGAATCTACGGAATAGTGTCATAGCTGGGCCTTTATCCCCTCTTCAGCCAACTGGATCAATATCACAACCTTGTCGTTCGCCGACCAATTCCTTCAAGCCTGGTCCAAGTTCATTGGACTTGATCAGTTTCACCACGGATAAAGGGGCTCCGTATGGAAGTGCCGGTAGCGGTATGGGAAGCAGGAGGTCTAGCGCGAGCTCTATCAATCGCTGGACTTGGAATCATGTATGGTGTTTCTTGTCGATGTGATGTGCCAGTTTCTAACTACAGGTCATCCACAGGAGGAAGTTGATATCACATCGGCTCTATCATCTGCATCGGTGGGTGGATCACCACATAAGTCGAAGTTTGGGATGACGTTGAACAATCCGTAAGAATTCTCACTATTGCTGCAGTTCCTTGTTATTTAACGAATTTCATATAAGATAGGAGTCACCCACAGTTATCGCCAGACGAAGCGTCCCCAATTGACCTCGCACAACTTCCCGAACTGTCACCGTTCCCTCGTACACTGTTAGGTGGTGGGTCAAGCTTATTCGATAGTCCGAGGCTATCGTCTTCACAGATCAAGATGGCTACTCAATTGGGAAGCGTGGGCATTGGCAAGTGGCTAGGGGAGAGCGCCAGCGCTGATGGAAAATTTACTGACACCGTTGGTGGGAATATCAGCTCGTCACGAGTTTCTCCTGTTCCGGAAGAAGGCGATATCGTGATGGAATCACAGCTTGGCAGGGAACGAGAGAAGGAGAAGGAAAGCATCAAGGAAGCAAGGGAAAGAAGTCAAATCCAGAGCAGTGCAGATACTCGGAAGGGCAAGCGAAACTCGCTGACCTTGAACTCGGTTTCGATGGAACCTCCCAAAGCACCAAAGGACGACGAGGTAGATGAGGACGTGGAAGATGAGAAGACGAAAATCCAGATCGATCTGGGTGATCTTAACGCTGATATGGCCACGACGTTGAAGAAGATCGATTGTGAGGTGTTTGGGAAGGAGTTTGATGAAGACATCAGCGATATCGAGGGCGACATAGGGTCAGTGGACCTTGTGGCCGAGGTGCATAGGTTGAAGGTGTCGGTAGCACCTCGAGAGGAGCAAAATGCCAGTGCTAGCACCAGCCCGCAGACCGCTAAGCCAAACTCTCATGCGGACGTGGATGATGCTGCCAAGCAGGAGGCAAGGCATAAGCAGGATGTCCCTGTCCATAAGAGCATGAAGAGCGTCCTAGGGAGCATGAATAAGCTGGACTCTGGGTCGTCTACACCACTTAGTGTGCCATTATCCCCATCGTCGAGTATTGCAAGTTACTCCAAGCCGACCAGCAAAGTCTTATCCCCCGTTACCCCTCCATCCGATCTCGAGGAAGAGACCTCACAATTATCTACTTCTGTCTTATCCAAAAAGGCCAAGGGTGACGAATTCGATCTGAGCAGCTCCAAGGAAGACGACATACACGAAGAGCAGGGCTTGCTCGTGCCGGATAAAGTACTTTCTCGACGCCCACCGCTGCATTGTCGAATATGCAAAATTGATCGGTGTCAAGACGCCGCGGCTACCTTTTGTGGCCACGTCTTCTGCTATGGGTAAGTTGGCGAATCGAGTTGTTTGCTGATACATTGTTGATTTAATTTGGTAGGTGTATAACTCATGCAATAATCACAAAGCCAAGTTGTCCGGTATGCGCTACCCCTACTTTGTTGTATTGCGTCTTCAGACTCGACTTGGTGAATTAAGTTGAGGCTATGTTTTATGATTGGTCATGATTGTACACGATTGCTCTCCGTCTTGCCGCTATCAACTGTGTTTTGTATGCTTTGCTGTTTTGTTCACAAAGGAAATAAACTGTGACGGTATGATTGCGTTACTACTGCTAGCAGTTTTATGGCTCTCAATTTTGAATGCTATGAACCTTTTAATATAGCGTACACCAAACGTTGGGTGTGTTCCGCCTCACTCCAGCTGGTAATATTGGTTATCCTAAATCTCACTTAATCATCATACCATGTATCCATTCCGACTAATTTTTCGTACGCTTTGAGAATGCGGGCCACATCATGGCCTGTTAGGAATCGGTTCCCAACAAGCATCTGAGTCCAGGTCAGATTAATGTTATGAAAATCTAGATCGCCACTTACCAATAGCCAATATCGGAGCGCCTCCCATCCGGCGGCCTGATGTATCATTTTCCAATAATACTCGACAAACTTCAGCGCCCCTAGATAATAGTTGGCGATGAACACGTTACTGTAGGCAGATGAGTAATTAGCACCCAGTGCAATCATATTGATGAATAGGGTTACCGGTTCAAGAAAATCCATCTCGCCCATAGAGCATGCATAACCTTATACTCTTCCTTTACATCATCACTCTCATATATTTCCTCCTCACGATCCAGTACTGCCCAAGCGAGAACACCATATTCATCCATTGGAAGAGTTCCTAGCAGGTCATACAAGCATGCACCTCCAGGGCGACATGAATATTTAACAGTAGGGCCGCCATATTCAGAAATGGCTGGGAGGTATGGAGGGGCGGCTGCCGGGCCAAGCGGGTTCGATTTTAGTGGCGGAACGGGGTATTTAGATGGCCGTTGCGTTTGTGATGTTGTGGTAGCTTGCGCCGGTGGGACGATTGGACGCGCGGGGCTGGGAAATCTTGACTCAGAACGAATGGAGATGTTCAGGTTGTCATCCGTGGAAGTTTCCGTTGTACTAGGTGGAACACTTGAGAGGGTTGAGAGCAACGAATCACTCAGAGCTGGACTGTTCTCATGCAATTCTTGCTTAACGGGTAATTGTAAGGAAGGTTTCACATCTCGTTGGGTATGAGCCCGTATGGGTACACTTGGGATATCCGCCGGAGGATATGAAGCCGGGACCGAAGCGGTACGTTCTTCTATACTAGTTGTGGTCGGCGTCTGTGCAGTGGCGGTGGTGCTATACCTGACCTCGGGCCTTATGCAATGCTGAGCCAAGTGATAGAATGCATAATTACACTTACTGAGGAAGAGGAACGTCATCGAGGTTTGGCATGCAAATACTTAGTTCCCAAGCATGGCGTACTGCCTATCTAAATATTAACAAGAGTACCAGTATTGAACGTGGGGACTTCCTCACCTGTGACCTTATCCTCTGCCAAGTTGATGTAACCTCGGAATGATTCCATTTCAAATGCTTAGAGAGCATGGCTCTATTGTTGAACGGACCATGCAGCCGGCAGAGTGGACACAACCACATTTTCATTACGGTTTCGTATTTTTTGGGAGGCGTGGAGTCTCGTAGGGTAAACTTCACCAAAATGGAAACCGAGCCCGAAAGAATACGTGTGTCAACTCCAAGCCGTGTACATCGCGAAAGAAAGCCGACACGTAAATTGCGACGTAGGAACGGAAGGCGATTTGAATGATGCATTCTTAGCTCAGATAGGGAGAGAGCTGCCATAGCTTCTAATAATTCGTCTGCTGGACGCTCAACATCCTTAGGCCGACTCGGATTATCCATAGTCATGGGTATCTGGGATTGGATACTAGTTTGGTTGGGAGCAGGAGGACCCTCTGGGCGAGGGGTAGCATAATCGAGAGGCGGCAAACTTGGACTACGCTCCAGGGGTACTTGCAGGTTACGCTCAACTTCTGAGGCAGAATCCTCATCTCCAGAATCGGACAATTGCTGTATTGGCGTCTCTCCTTCGGGCTCAGATCCTGTTTCTTCCGGCTCAGACTCGGAAGCGGAGCTCGTAGGGTCCGAATCATCTGGGATTGTTGTATTTTTCCTTGCTCCAAAGCGCATAGCTACGGGAGGTGGCCTACGAGACGGTGAGTCCACCCAGTACGATACAGAAGTCAAGGCGGGTTTTCTTACGATTCTGCATCGTCGCTGCTACCGCTAGTGCCATCTCCCTCATCTGAGTCCTCATTTATGAGTTGATTTCCTATGTACAGCTTGAGACCTGCTTTCACACGGGCTTTGGGACGCTTCGCTGGGGGTCCCGAGTTTGTTTCCGTTGTTGGCTGGCTACTGGCGACTTTCGGACGCACCACCCGAGCGGCGGCGGGCATTGATATCCGGCGGTTCGCATCTTGAATGTCCATCCACCGCATGTCTGCATCCGCTTTGCGTCTCTGTGGGGTTAACGTCTCTGCAAATGCATCGTCTGCATGCTGCCAACTTGGGCGTATGGGTGCGTTCTTAGTCGGGAATGCATGAGGCATAGTTTCGTATGTGCGTCGCTCTATGGGTACAGTACTGGTTGTAAGGTGAGTACCTTGATGCTCTGTAGGTCTTGGTTGGTCTAAAATGAATCTAGTTGAATAAACTCCTTCAGAAAACCAATACAAGGCGTACTATTTAACAAATTGGGGGGTGGCATGGAGTTGCCAGCCCTGGCGGCGTTTCCGGATATTGTGCTACCAATCAGCGGGGCCCTCCGCATTCGTGAAGGAATCATCGATGGTCTTGATGTGGGATGTTGCTGACTTGAGTACACACTTGGTACGTTTTCTGGACTGCGATGATAACGAGGTTGGGCGACGCTTTTCATGGGAACGTGATTTCTTCTCGGCCAAGGTTCATTGGATTCGATACCCTGTGCCGTGATCACCTGTGGTGCTGGCCTCGGTATGAGATGTTGCTGGCCAGAATTCATACTTGGTGCGACGTGAGCGGCACTTTTCCTGGCAATGACGCGTCTTTGCAGCCGAGGCACAATTAGCTCGTCGCCGTCTGCTCTACCCGTTGCTGCCATTCGCGTCTGTGAAGAAGGCCCTGCTGCTCTTGCTGGATGTAGCTGATTTGAGTTCGTACCTACTACGTACGGCAGGCGACGACCAATGGATTTCAGCGCAATTTGCCTCCTATATCTGGGTGATTCGTCAAAATCGTCCTCATCATTATTCACGACGTTACGAGACAGCGATTGGTCGTCGCCCATTGTCAAGAACTTAGTTATGATGACGACTATCGGCTGCTAAAAGGTGTGGCGATCTCGGGCTTGAGAGTATGCCTATTAGCAAATATGTACACACACTACGCTATGTCGGAGCAATCGGTGGACCGACATTTCCTTCCTAGCTTGTCCTCCTCTTACTCCCGTGAGACCGAGCGAGCTCAGAAATTCTATTCATGGCGAACATGGTAGGGAGGTCCGAGAGGACACATTTATTGTCCTAAAGCGGTCAAGTGTCTGTCGTACCGGTCAGATAGGGTCCAATGCTCGTTTTAGGATTGCTGAGGGCCTCTGAAGCAACGGGCTCGGAAATTATCTTCTGTTATGGTACCATCGCAGGCTGCATGCCGAATGACTATCTCCAGCCGTCAAGCTAAAGATACCTCCTGAACCTCACATCTCGTCCTACTATCCTGCTCCCATCTTGACGGTCAAAGATGTACCCCCGGCTGCTGCTGTGGGCCAAAATAATCACCATTCGTACGTCATTATCGCCATCCGGAGCGGGCCACGCTAACTTCAACCACAGTTCTGACTTTGAGCTGTGCAGCTATAGCCCTCGTATTGAGCACATTCCAACTGTCCGTGGAAGCAAAATACCCCGATGTCGATTCGTATGCGATCGTTGTGATTTGCGTCACCTCCCTCTACCTCCTGTCGCTACTTATTATGTACGTTCGGGCGCTCCAGTTGTCATTTGGCGCTGACCAATTCTTTTTAGCTTTATCATAGAAGCTGTGCATAGGACTCATCCAAGCCCACTTATTTGTCAGATCGTGTTCGAGCTACCATGGATATGTGAGTTGCTGTCTGATTGCGGTTTTGACGGTGGCCAAACTCTCTCTTGATGTAGTGGTAATCTCAATTCTATTCCTTGGTGCATGTGCAATTCCAACTTATGTGGCACAAGCTTCTCGTCAAGCAGACTGTGCCAGATTGGCACAGCATCGTGTAAAGGTGCTTTAATATCCCTCCTAATCAATGTCTGTTATTGACGCCACTCTACAGGGGAGCCCAGAAGATGTCGACTACTCGTTCATGTGCCCTGGCTCTACTGCCGTTTTGGCTCTTTGCTTTTTGATATTTGGTCTCTGTAAGTCCTAGGAGCATCCTCCCAAATTCAGCATCTAACCTGTCCCGATTACCTAAATCATGCAAGTATGGTCATATTCACTTCTCTTGGTCATCATCGTCCTTCATAAGCGTCGCCGTGGTGATCGTACCATCTGGAGATACAGTGTACGGGAACTCAGCGATGCCGCCGCGGTACCTGTCCATGCATTAAATTCAGCTGGAGGACAAACACACTATAATGCTGGCAGTGTTCAACTTTCGCTTCCACAAATGCACATCCATCAATATTCCAAACGTGGTCCTATCACTCAACTTCCACCATCAAGCTATAGAGCACCAAGGAGAGGTCGCACTGTATATCGGCCAGACGGGGTCAATTCCTATGGGTCAGATATTGATTCGGGGATTATTATTCCAAGCATATACGTGATTCCACCTTCCAATGCGCATGAGGCATATATCATGCGCTCCACAATAGATAGAGAAGGTTAAGTTGTACAAGTACCTGTAATCGTTCTGCATTGTGTAATTGTGGAATGTTAATGTAATCTAGGAGGTACACCCTCGTCAAGTTCTAAATAAAGGCTGTTTCTAGTGCGATTGACATGATACACAATCAAAAGATTGAGACACTAGTGCGATGAGTCAGGTCACCAGGACCTTCGAGACAAAAGACGTAGATCCATTTCTCAGCATAATTATGCCCCTACGGTGGCTGCCGGAGTAACAGTGGAGAATCCATTGACTGCAATATCGGAAGTGGCGGTTGTGGAAGGCGTACGAGAAGCAGGGGGAGTGGCATCAACGCTTGCACTAGCAGTGACCGTGATCGTCGCAGCCAATGTGAAGGCACCACTGGCAGAAGGGATCAAACTTGACGCCGATACCGGTGCAGTTGTAACTTGAGGAGATGGCAAGACAGTGGGCGAATTGTCGGGATTGAGAGCACCTGTGCACTGGTTCTGGATGAGAACGACGGTGGAGGTGACTGTGACGGTGATGACTTCTCCTGCACCGAGGGGGACGCCTGTTGGAGCACTAGTGGTGACGGGTGTGCCCGTTGCTACGGAGATGATGGTAGGAGTAGCGATTACAGGTGTGGATAGTGGCGCAGTGGTAGATTGAGAAACGTCTGTGGCTGGAGAGACAGCGGGCGCTTGATCCTCAGCGATGCTGCTGCTTGTTGGAGTAAGAGTAAGAGTGACGATTGGGGAAATGCGCTTGTGGTGGTGACGAGCTGCGTCTGGAGCCTCTGCAGCGGAATTGACAGTGTTGTTGAACGCCGGCGGTGGTGCACCAGCAGGGCTGCTAGAGTTATCACCTCCGACACACTCCAATTCTTCGTCTCCGCCTGAGGCGTTCGCCGAAGCATTTTGATTGCCTGTTGGTCCACCGGTCACATCTGCTGCCTCAAATCGAGCAATGGCATCTCCTCTGGTCGTGCATTCACGGACCACTTCCGGACTGCTGATGTCAGGGAGAGCGAAGCAGGTGGTCGAGGTTGGGCAGGCAGTGACAACCCAGCGCTGTTGTACACAGTCCGCAGGACTGCCATCAATGCAAACCTTTTCACCATCTATTTCGCGATAACTAAGAGAGATGAGATCATGGAGAAGTTGCACACTGACCTTGGCAAGTATCAGTTGAGTTTAGAGCAGCAAAATAAGAGTTTAGTGCTTGGGCGTCGAGAGCAATGTCGTGTTGATTAAGGCTACTGGGGTTGCTGCGAATGCTCAGCGGAGCGGTCTTCACTGGCGCAGTTTGGAAGAGGGCAAGGACGAAGAGGATAAGGAAGGTAGTTGAGACAAGAACGGCCATGCTGGGAATGCAGTAACTGGAATTAAATTTCAAGTATGCCTAACGTGCAGAGACTTGCTCGGGAGGTCGTGAAGGGTATATCGAGCGCCTGGCCCACGAAATGTCGAGGTTGGAGGAAAGAAAGGGAACAACGGAAGCCGTACCTTTGCATGGAGCTTTAAAGGGCTGAATGCCGAATAACGTGGAATGACAATACCCCTTGCTTGAAGCATTGTAAGCTGCATTGTTACGTTGCATAGCCACCCGTGTGGCTCTGAGGAAGTTGCTTTGCTTATTGTCTTCCGACCACACAAAACCCGATAAGGGCACAATAACGCAGTCACTCATCATGAGAGATTGTGGCTCAGGGTTATCTGGATGGTTGTGCGAGGCCCACATTTAGACGGTCAAAGACATCTGAAGGCGGAATTGAACAAAGGCAGTTCCAATAAAAGGAGTACATGTGGCGTGAGCATTAGTAGACATGTGTACCTAAATGAATCTATGAAACAAACAGTCAGTCACCCAGATTGATGGTAAGGATGAAGAGATTCAGAGAAGCCATTGTTTTCATATTCCCATCTTTGAACGCACGAACTTGAATCCACTAGGCCAGCTGCCCCACTCCAGCACGAGGCCCTCGACCAGAACGGTAAGCACCCTAGCCAGAACGGGACACAGGCCTCCAACCGTTAATGTCACCACCACACCAGAACGATGAAGCAGGACGAAGGAAGGAGAGGACCAAGCAAGTGCGTAGATAGGCATTGTGTCAAAGAATGGATGAACTTGTTTTCATCGTTGCGCGCGAGAAAGTGGAAGAGAGGTTTTATATTCACCTTATTCTAAATACGCAAGGCGCCGCCTGTGAAGGAAGGGGGTTAGTTCTGGATACGACTCTAGACGCAATGGTGCTTATAAAGATCAGAAAAGTTTTTGGTAAAAAGGTTGTCCACAAGAGGTTTTGGCTCTTTCGGAAGCAGAACTGATTACAGGATCATCATAGAAAGAGGATGAAAGAGCCTCGATGAATGGAACTGAAAGGAACTCACCATCAGTGTGCACAACGACCAGCACCAGATTGTTGGAACAAGGAATTGTTGAGGCTCTAAAACTGTACAGTCGGCTTTAGGGCCGGTCGGGATATTTTGGTGTCCATCCCACATGGCTGGCACTCTTTTCACCGAGTTCATCCTCTGGTTTCTTCCCCCGCGTAAGTGCATGTTACACGCTGTTGATTTCTTTCTCGTTTCTTGATAAGATGATATCTATCCATTTCTCGAGTTGGTGACGTTTATCGATGAACCACGCTCGTAACATGCATCACCAACTGATTCCATTCCATTGCTCCGTTTTCGTGTACTGATCAGGTTATTTCCTCTCTAGTGTAGGTACTACACACGATGTCCGATTGAGGACGATAACGTCGTTAGCGGGCGACATAGCACCATGGGCCCACTGCTAACATCTACCCCCTGCTGAAGTTTGTTTGGGACGTATGCTAGGGTTCATAGGGCTAATGCGACAACACATTAGGTCCATGTGATGTCTGCTGCTTACACCAAGTCTTGTGAGTACTAGAACGTTATTCTTGCAACTTCATTCTTTGCCCTATGATGGTTTTTATATTAAACAAGCATATGTCCGAAACTTGATGACGGACAACTTCATGTTCTACTGAGGGTCCTGCGAACCATTTCGCTTTATTTCGCCATTTTCTAACCCGTTTTCTTTTCAACACAGAAACTGCCTCGAGGCTTGGTCGTAGTGTAGTATGGCTTCACCCAGACATAACGATGTTCACTGTAGTGCTTCCTTGTAGTCCACTGTCGAAATTCTACACCTTTTCTGAGTACGTCACAGTCACGTAAAGTATTCTCGAGTCACGTCACGGTGTGGCGCGTTCTCGACTTGTAATGTCGCCCAATGGCAGCAATATCGACGCAACCCACCAAAAAATTTGGCGCTCAATCCGACCGTGGAGTCCTCCTCTATCACTCATTGTGCGGGAGATAACTTCAGTCTCTGTTACATTCGTTCTCTCCTCCACGCTCAGTGGTGCCCAGGAAGATGCTCTCCACGATCACGAAAGCAGCTCAGACGACGATGATCCGACAAAAAACGCGCGAAACGGCGACGCAAATATCTCAATGAATGGAAACGGCCATTCAAATGCTCAGAATCTCACCGCAAGGCGGAGAAGCTCTGTGATCCCTCTGGATGCCCATGCCCTTACCGTAAATATCAATGGGCAGCCCTGGAGTCGCTTCATTTACTCCCTGTCCGAGAAGACGGATGAAGCTATCATCATAATTTACGGCTTCATGCCAGGAAAACAGTACGATGTCGTGTTGGGTATCGTCCGAGGCGGCCAAACAAACTCTGTTCATGGGCAACTAGTGACAGATGGTAAGGTATCGCTCATTAACCCTCAATCTCCTCTCTGATTGTCGAAATTGGCGCTGATTGTCGTAGACTCTAGCACTAGCGATAGGGAATCAAGCACACCAGCTGTTGAACCAATATCCAATGCCACCACGGTCTCTAGTCTGCAACTCTCTACGTCCACACCCGCAGTCGCACCCCCACCACCTCCAGTCGATCCCGCAGTCAGCAACCCTAGTTCCAGTCCTCCCCCCGCCGCCCCTGAACCATTGACGTTCGAGGAATGCTATGCTCAGCTTCAGCAGAAGCTGGCAACGATCAACGAAGAACGCGATGCGTTGCTTGCCAAGCTAAAAGCCGCCCGGAAGGAAGCTCAAAAGGCTGATGCGGCCTTGAGATCCGAGATTGAGGCATTGAAGCGGGGTTCTGAGAAGCATGCAGCATCCGAAAATCGAGCGAAGCAGAAGTTGCTCTCGCTGCAGGAGATGGTAAAGCGGACGCAGACGCTGACAAGGGAGACAGAGCAGCAAGTGAAAGAGACGGAAGATTCGCTGCCGGAACTAAACAAACAGCAGGCAGGGAAAGAAAATGAATACCAGAGGCTCAAGGAGGAGGCTGAGAGTGTGAGGAAGAATAGGGAGTTGCAAACAGAGAGCGGAAAAAGAAAAATGGAGGGAATGAGAAGTGAATTGGCGATCATTAAAAGCAAACTAGAAAGGTTGCAAGGAAAGAAGGAAAAGCTAGAAACCTCTGTGGTACCGGATCTTGAACAACAGCTGAAGAAGGTCGAGATAGACATTAGTAAAGCCGAGTTGGAGAGTAGGGATCTGCAGGAGCGGCAGGTAGTGCAACAATCTGAATCGCCGCAGGCTATCCAGGAGATGATGCCGCTTCCCCCACACTCAGGGTTGTCCCATGATTCGCAGACATTGAATGGTATAGGGCGAAGTGCCACGACTGGCCTGCATCAGCAATCAGACCCAGTTCTCACTCCAAGTCAAAGGCCCCGGCTCCCAAATTTAAATCTGGGTCCTATTGGCCGCCCAACACCGCCCGCGCCTATTCAAAGACCGACGCTGGGCGAGATAGCCAACATCACGGTACCTTCTGGTCCTGTGCACCACAATCTGTGGCCATCGGCAGGTGCAAGGCAGCTCCATCAATTGCCCCATCGATCTTCCTTGCCTCCACCTGTACCAATTGTGCCCACCAGCCAGTCAGTGGCAGCTCCGCGCGGACGCTCTGGGTCATTATTGGGACACACAAATGATATAACCCCGCCTACCATGGTACCTACGTCATTGTCATCACATCCTCAACTTTCTCAGTATCACCAGTATCAGGGTTATGCGGGGCCGATCCTTTCATCGCAACTGGCATCGATCCTGCCGTCTGTGCCGCTTTCCTCAAAACGCGGTTCATCTTCGTCCTCCTCTTCGCAGTCATCGCCGAGGGATAACAATCTGGGTCCAATAGCACCACCATCTGGACCTGGACCTAGCCGTTTGACGATGAACCCTACCACGACGAATACCGCGTTTGGCGGCATACTTCTCGCGCCTTCTGGCAATTCAACATTGCCTTTTACACCTGCAACCTCTACGGGCTCTACGCTTTCGAGTCGCGCACCACCATTTGAGCCTGGAAAGCCATTGATGAGTGCATCAAACAGCAGTAGCATGGCAAGCTCTGGTATGCCGATGAATGTTCCACCACATTTCGCGGCTCCTCCTGGCCTGACGTTGCAGAAGCTGCCAGTATCGTCAAATCCAAGTGGGAACACTAACTTGGGACCTCCGCCATATCACTATCAGCCTCAACGATCGCCAAAGACTTCACTCACTAGCTCGGGCGGTACGAATTCCAAAACAAACACGAGTGCGAGTGGGCAGATGAAGCCTCAGATTACCATTATGCAGAGACCGCCTGGCGCATCGCGAAATCTGTTGGCAGTTGGAGGTGCAAAGGTAAGACTGGCTTTTACCCCTATTTGAATCGATGCGGCATAAATGCTCATGTGTATGATAGTCACACGCACAGCAACCATAGTGGTCTTGTAGGATGAGACAAAAATCGGGACGCTCGATTCGATTTGGAATCAAGGTCGATGTAGGACCGGTTCTTGGAAGGGCAGAATATATGTTGTAATATGGCTCTCTACTGCTCTCTACTGTACGGTCGATGCTGGTAATGTGAGACTGGCATGGATAACATGAGCATAAAATTAATATTGTTTAGGTAGTGTAAACCTATATTTTGATCAATGACAGTCACTCCTTGTTAGATAGTACATCTGTATTTATCCTGCAATTTCATGACTTGCTTCCTTTCTCATGCCTAGCTAGTGAAGGACTTTGATAAAGCAAAGGTACACGGTAAGAAAGTCAGTCGCTATCATCAACGCAAGGCTATCAGAACTATGATAAAATGCGACCCCTCATAATGTCTCATCTCGTCAATCGTTTCCATTCATCGCCCTTTCAATTCGCCTCCTATTCTTTGCTATCACACCAGCATCCACCGAGTCATCTTTCGGCATATCGTCAGACCATTCCACGGCACTCATCGCGAACATCAACGCTTTGTACAACCAATTACCCCTTAGCGCCATTTCAGATGCATTGCCCAGACAGAGCACTAGCTCCTTTCACACTCCCATCGTCACGGCCACGCAACCATGAACAAGCGGTGCAGTACCTTGATTGGCCTTCTGCGCCTTAGAGAGGCTACGGGTGAGATGAATGACAGCCATTGCTACTTCTGCACCGGCCATATAATCACCTAGAGCGACTGAGGGTCCGTCTGTCTTCTTGAGTGCATTGTGGCCCCGGTCACGTCTATCGGCAAGCTGCTTAAACGTGTGACCGAGAACCTTTCTGATAACTGCCGGGCTGCTAATTTGCTTCGCTTGATTGAGTGCAATGTTGGTCGTTCCCTTTGGAAGAGCATTCCATTTTTCTATTGGAATGGTGTCCCCCGGGCCCGGCGCCTGAGTGGGAGACGAGAGCAATCCCCGTTTGGAAAGCGCAATGAGGAGATGTAGAAGTCCGAGAGGGCCAGAAACTACCTCGTCATGAAGTTTACCAGGCAGATCGACCATCTCTATCCCCAGGAAGCCACAGTAAAACGGGAAGCGGGAAATTCCATAGTAGTGCTCGAGGAGCCGGAAGCCTGGTGTGGTGTCTCCACAAGCCTGAGGTTTCCTTGGTAGGGATGCAGTATATGCCAGCTTGAGGAACGAAAGCAACTCAGGAGTGCTTACGCTATCGTCGTCCCAAGCACAAACTGCTAGAAGGCTGATGAGCTTGAGCATAGATATTCGTGACGTTCCTGGGAACAATTGTGGCATCAGCGTAGTTGGGAGATTCCTTCGACCTACGGCGTGCTTCGAAAATCTGCATGATTTCTTCGGGCTTTGGGACGTTAACTGGGTAATACGATGGTAATTGCGAAAACTTGCTGGTGTTCTCTCAGTTGAAAGTATATCGGATATTTTCGTTTTGACTTACGACGCGACCTGCTCAAAGCTTTCGTCCTCGACGGGTTGCCACACCGCCAGGATTTTTCGTACCCAGTTCGGTCGTGACGTTACTATTTTCCAGGTTTGCAACAATGCTTGATGCTCGCTGTATTCTTGCGCCCTCATCTCGCTGGGAGCCGATGCTGGTAATGGGATACCAATGATTGAATTGAACGAGCCACGGATTAACATAGTCAGAGTCTCGCATGCAACTGAATCGGATATACAATCAGGATACCAAGGCTGCCTCTTCAGCACTGCACACTGGAAGAGCAAGTCAAGGGCTTTTGGATTATGCTGGATGATTTCCAGGCAGAATTGTTGCGTCGGGGGCGGATCACGACATAAAATCCCTGCACTGCCCATATCGCCTTCTCTGTACACATCCCAAAGAACCGAGGTGCATATCGCGTCGCTATGGCAGTAGTTGGCTTTACGAAAATGAAGCACACAAAGTAGAGATCAATGAGTCAAACTCATGATATCACCGCGGCAGAGTAATATTGCCAACCAAGAGCAGGGTTGGCGACGTGGTCTTCAACTATTTCGGGACCGGCGAGAATGAAACGGCACAAGGTCATGATAACGTCGCATGTCTTCTGTGGTGTGAAACGCGAGCCTAAAAAGTTCTCAGAAGCCAGAGTACGCAATGTCTCCACAGAAGCGGAGCGGCAGATGAGATATCTGTGGTTGGGGGAGAACTGGAATAAAATGAACGCGCCAGTTACAAGAATTGACAATATCACAATCAAACCCACATTCAGCAGGGTATCTACGAAATTTAACTCCATAAATTTATCGAGGAGTGTATGACGCTCCTGTATACTTGCTGCTTGACTGATACGCGATAAGCAAGGCAAAATATATAGCCACCCAATAGTCAGGTTCAGGACGTGTGGACTTTGAAATGGTGACCAAGGTTCTTATGAGGCCGGCATTAAGCCCATTGCATGATCTGAAGGAAAAACTTCAAGATCACGCATGAACCGCTGTGATAAGTTCCGCTGTCGAGAGTGAGGGGTCAATTTCAACGTACACAATATATTAGAAGAGTTTCTGGGTCGAACGTGGGGCTGATCAGCTGCTCAAAGACATGAGGGAGGACAGTTGGGACCTTTGTAGAGTCTCCACTAAGGAAAAAGGGAGCATTGTAGCGAGTGAGCTGCATGTGGGTCTAAAGCTGGCGATGAAGACGTGTTGGAGAGCAAGTGCCACGTTCCCACGATTATTATCGCGTTCTATTCAAACCCTTGCACCAAAAGTCGTCCAGAGACAACCTCTGTCGGGAAGCGTAACAATGGAGCCATCAGCTTCATAGTTCAGATCTCAGATGTGAGTTTCTGTATCATGATGCATGGGTGCATATGATGTCCCAACTCGGACAGCCAGCTTACGGACGTCGTGCGATATCGCTTATCTTTCGGATTCTTTTCCATATCGCGTCTACATGGCAGTTCAGGAAAGGAATTGCACGAAAACCCATGCAATTTGACACTTAATTGATCATCGTATTGCTAGACTGACCGCATCTTGACTTCTGTTTCGGCGTCCGCGCCCCCCGGAGCGAAGATGAACGAAGTTGGCGTAGCATCAGTGGTTCTCTGCAGGGGACACGAATGCAACGAAGAGCAATCTCGTTGGCCACACTAGTTAACTACATTCGCTCCCCGGTAGCCATGCTTATTATGCAGGGTTCTTCATGGAGCGCTTTCAACCTTGTGAGCACCACGTGCCATCTCGGCGAAGCACCTACAGCTAGCTTGCTTGACACATTTCCACTTTCAAGCTCCTTTTGGGCATTCATTTCTCGTCACATTGGCACTAATCCTCCGCTCAATTAATCGTCGACAACCCTCGTGTTTTACCTTCACGAGATCCTTGTGCCACCTGCTCTCCCACTCTGTCGACAGCATAGCACGAGCCACGCATGGGGTTCTCTCAGTTCTCTCATTCACAATGTACGGCAGAGGTGATTGAAGCGCTGCCAGAGCAAATTAGTATGCTCATCCATTTCACTTGAGAAGTGTTTATGCGAGTTCTTCGGTTATGCGGTCCAACGACGGTGGACGTAATACTGACCCTTAGGTCTCTTGGAAATGCCTATATGAACAGGAACACCGAACAAAGAAGAGCCGATTACCCTGTGCTTGCCCTTCAGCTTACTTCTTCCCCTCGTCACCCCTCGTCACCGCCTCTTCTGCGTGTGCAATTTGAGTCACCACTAAACACAATCATGGTCCTTACGACCTTATCGAGGGCTACAATCGTCCTTATAATGTTTGGGCTTGCCAGCACAGTCCTTGCTGCTCTCCCTGAAGGACGTCCACATGGCAATATTAGGCCACCACCGAGCATTCCCAAAATCCCACTTCCTCCAGGTGGGCCAGTTACGAGTCGTAACGGGACCGTCATTCCACCATATAACACGATTTACTTGTTCGACCAATTGATTGACCACAATAATCCCTCACTCGGAACGTTCAAACAACGATTCTGGCATACCTATGAATTCTATGAACCTGGTATGTATTATTTATTATGCTGGTGAGGCATCCTGCTATCCCTTCGGCCAAAATATCCTTATCATGAGCTTAACTTTTTCTTCAGGTGGGCCTATCATCTTGTCGACACCTGGAGAGGCAAACGCTGAAGGTTCGTCATTGCCATTTTCGTCGTTATTCGGTGTTGCTAACGTCGTAGATCCTAGGTTACACCGCTTACCTAACTAACCGAACATTGAATGGGGTCATTGGTATGTCCCGAACCTCTTACCTCCGCTCCGACCCAATTCGGGTCTGACGCGGAAGCGATCTATGTTATTTATTGATCACCCAACATGCGCGCTAATACACTATGGTAACCCTTATTATAGCACAACAAGAAAATGGTGCCACTATCGTTCTCGAGCACCGTTATTACGGGTTGAGCAATCCGCTACCCGACCTTTCGGTTCATAGTTTGAGGTTGCATACACTTGATCAAGCTGTGGAGGACTTAGTGTATTTCGCCGAGAATGTTAATTTGCCAATGCCCGGTGGGGACCAAGTCACACCAGATAGGGCTCCTTGGGTCTTGATTGGAGGCAGTTATTCAGGCATGGAACCTTTAGGCATATGCATTATCATTCGCTGACTATGTCTTGATAAAAAAGGAGCTCTAACTGCGTGGGTTATGGTAGAGTAAGTCGTAGCGTTTCGTCTGCAGATTCCTACTGAGTTTCCCTCATTGCGTCCAGTAAACCAGGGATTTTCTATGCTGGGTATGTTTGAAATGTGATTCAAATAGCAACTTATCTCACGACAATAACCTTGAATTCGAAGCTACGCTTCTTCTGCTGTCGTGGAAGCGATCTTGTAAGTCAAATTTGATATTTTGAAGCGAAGCCCCAACATTGATTTGCACCGACCTTTCTCCGTCCAACTTGGTTATATGATTACAGTGATTTCTGGCAATATTTTGAACCCGTCAGGCTTCATATGCCACCAAACTGCTCTGCCGATGTTCAGGCTGTTATCTCGTATGTTGACGAGGTGTTCACATCAGGTGATCACCGAGCTAGCCAAAAAATCAAAGAGACATTTGGCATGGGTGACGTAACTCATCTTGATGATGTTGCTGGTGCTCGTAAGTATTCGTCCGAAATTGTCATGTTCAATATTGCTATGATTCTGACGTGAAATAGTGATGAATAACATGTGGGACTGGCAATCCCTTCAGCCAACTTCAGGTGCCGACACGCAATTCAGGAAATTCTGTGATGCACTCGAAGTAACGAATGGAGTCAGTGCGCCTGCTTCTGGTCGGGGTCTTAATCACGCACTTGAGGCTTGGGGAGATTTTTGGGTTAATGGATATCTTACTCATCGTATGTATCTGCTCAACATGCTAGATCATTATTGACACTGGCACCTAACCGTGAAGTTTGTAACGATAGTTCGGCCGAGTGAGTGGAACTAGCACGCTCCTATATATGTGATACTGACTCACACTGGCAGGGATTGCTTGGGTACTTATAATATTACTCAACCATACTGGACGGACATTTCTGTTGACAACGTGTTGAGGTCTTGGTTATGGATTGTGTAATTTCTTTTCGTTTAACTTGATTTCCATGGCGCTAATGACGACGTTCGCAGTTGCAATGAAGTTGGGTTCCTTCAAGTATGCCTTTTCACCATATAATCCTATATCACAACTAGATCTGACCCTACGGTGCAGGTTGGTGCACCACGCGGCCATCCTTCCCTTGTAACACGCCTCGCAACACCTGCATACAATCTAGCAGGTCTAGTTATTAATCAGTTTGATACTTTTGCTCACGACCATCTCATATAGCGCCAATGCCAACAAATGTTCCCGGATGCCTTCTCAACCCCGCCTACAACTATCGACGTTGAACGCACCAATGAGAGGTACAAAGGTTGGGATGTCAAGATTGATCGTATCTTCTTTGCGAACGGTATCCGTAAGTGTTTTTTTTTCTTCATATCATTGTACGCATCAACGTTATCGCCTTAGGCGATCCATGGAAGGAAGCAACCATGTCCGCAGAGGGCTCAAATGCCGTTAGCACACCTTTACAACCCATCGTGCTTGCGGAAGGCTTCCATTGCTCAGATTTAAGCACTGCTATTGGTGCCGCAGTACCATCGATTGGAGACCTGCAGAAGCAAGCTCTGGCCTTTATGAAAGAATGGTTGGCTGATTGGCAGCCTTCGCCCAGGATCCAGGACGGACCTAGGGAGCCAGTGAGCGTCCCCACTACAGAGAGTTTCCCCAAGCCAGTAAATAGGGCGCCCAAGCCGATTAATGGATATAGAGAGAGTGAAGTACCATCCTAATGACGGCGTGGGGGTTATCAGGAATAAAAACTCGCGAACGGGGCCGGTAGTCATACAGCTTGGATCAGTTTTATTGATTATATATATTTCCGTCGCCGTCGCAACGTATTCTTACACTATGCGACTCTTCCGGCCAAGAACGGTAGATTTACTGTGCTTCACAACGCTCTATGGTCTTATATAACAGGGAGAAGAACCCATCAACCTAGTAGGATATCGTCAGGCCTTGTTCAAGATTTTTCAACAAAAAGTCGACTCACATCTAACGATTCAGCTACCAGACAATTTTTGCCGTTCGCACCCCAGTTATCATCACAAGATCTATAATTCCATACATCCACCACGGTCTCACCAACAGAGTGTTTGCCCTCTAGCTCTATATCCACTCTGTATCTTTTCACCGTGAACAGTTCCGGCTGAATAATGTAGGCGATGGTAAGAGGATCATGAAGTGGTGGTCCTTCGGTGAAATTGAAGGTGGCTTCATATGCTTCGGCGAAGAATGTAACCAATGTGGAGAGGGTATGCCGGAGTGGGCTCTTGGCTAGTGGTAATTGAGGAGATGCAGTGGAAAAAACATGCCCTGGGGATAGGATGGCGGCATGTCGTTCTTTGGTAAAAATTGCAAGGTGTGTCACATTGAGAGGTATCATGGTCTTCTTGACAGGGGCGTCCAAGACGATTTGAGCAGCGTGGGCTAGGATGAAGATGATTTGATCAGTTCACCAGGCTAGGCGATAGGTGAGAAGATACACTGACGGTCGCAAAGGATATTGTACTCGGCCACCGCAGAACGATTGCCAACACCCACTCCACCACCCATAAAGATGAATTCCTGGACCGTATCCAATAGGTCTGGGTATACACTAACAAGCAATGCAATATTCGTCATCGGTCCAGTCGCGACGACGATCAACTGTTTGCCCATTTCTCTAGCACTCTCAAGAGCATTCGCCATGCCATGCAGTGCTCGTATGGTATGCCCGTTGTCATCTACGGCGAATCTCTGCTGGACGAGCGGGTCGGAAGCCAGAGGAAGGCCTTCGACTCCTCCTAAGCCGCCAATACCATGTATCTCTGCGTCTGTTCTTGCGGCTCCTAAGAGAGGCTTGGAAGCACCAGGGTAGACTTTGATGGACGGATCGGCTCTGAATGCTACTAGACATCGTGCAGCGTTGAGCGCAGTGTTTCTGCTATCTGTGTTACCATGTGTCTATGAGTGTGCAATGCAAGATTTAAGTGTAGTTCCACTAATTAGATGAGTATTGACGCACTGTTGATATCCCGACAAGGGTTATCAGTGGGTGATGTGCGGCGAGCAGGATCGCTGTAGCATCATCATGACCCTACTTGCTAGTTAGGTGCGTCGAAAAATGCCCAAGTAGCACTAGCACGCACTGGATCAGCATCTAGCCAAACAAGTTGTTTTGACATTGCTCTGACTCGCAGTTAATGTGGTTGGGGAACAAGAGCCGATGGAAAAGGATGCGGCCCGGGGCTGAACGAATCGTGCGCCAGCAGTTCACACATATGATGCCAATCTCAATGTCAAATGCGTAGATATAATAATATACATTTGCGGCAGAACATGTTGAATGTCCACCAGCCGTGCTAACTACATATGCCGTAAACTCTATCCATCAGCTAAGACCGACCAAACTAGGAAGATAAGAAGTGCAACGATGAATTATATTATATGCTCCCAAAACGAGCGAACGTTGAATCACCCGCCACCGATGAGGGAGTACGGGCTCGCCATTTCCCGCTTAATGTTCCAAGAGGCCCTCGGGCTTCTTGAAGTTTTTGACGTCAACGCCAGGCAAAGGCCATTTAGAAGCGAATTCCTGAACTTCACCCCTCAATTGTTTGACTTGCTTCCAACCTTCCTTGCTCTCGTCGGCGGTAGTTGCAACCCTGACGAAGTCCTTCAACAACTTGGAGCCCGCCTCCTTCTGTAATACCAATGAAAGCTGAACAGCGCGATGAAGGAAGTCGGCCACAACCTTGATGTCTTCCTGCTTCATGTCGCGTGATGTGAGCGCGGAAGTACCGAGACGTATACCGCCTGGAACTTGGGCAGAAGTGTCACCAGAGACAGCGTTCTCTGCGCAGCAGAGATAAGCGACAATAATATTGAAAGACGTGAAGTATCTCACTGTTGATAGTGATACCCAAGAAATCGCAAACCTTTTCAATCTTGCTACCAGTCAAACCAAGAGGGCGGAGATCCCAGAGGACAAGGTGGTTATCGGTACCACCAGTCTGAAGCCTATAGCCATGGTGAACAAGGGATTCGGCCAGAGTCTGGGCGTTGGCGATGACTTGTCTGGCATATTCGCGGAATGCAGGGGTTGCTACTTGTTTGAGAGAAGTGGCAACAGCGGCGATTGTCTGTATCAGATATCACGTCAAGCTTTCAAGGACTAGGTCAAAATGTCGACGACATACGTTATTGTGGGGACCGCCCTGGCAAGCAGGGAACACGGCTTCGTTGACTCGCTTCTCAAGATCCTTTGCGTTTTCTAGGTCTTTTCTAAAGAAGATTAGACCAGCACGAGGGCCACGCAGGGTCTTGTGACTGACGGAGAAGCGTTAGAGAAATAGGTCGGGAGAGGAATATTCACGCACGTTGTGGTTGTGACAACATCACAATACTCGAACGGGTTGTTCAAAGTTTGGGCAGCGATGAGACCACTAGTGTGGGCGATGTCGGCCATCAACCAAGCACCCTCGCGCTCCGCAGTCTGCTTGAGTTTGGCATAATCCCAGTCACGGGGATATGCTGAGGCACCACAGATGATGAGCCGGGGTTTGAAGATTTTGGCTTGTGCAGCAAGATTGTCGTAGTCGATTAGGTTGGTACTTGGGGTGATGCTGTAAGGGAAGGACTGGAAGTAGATGGAAGAGGCAGTCATCTTTTTCTTGGCAGTCTAAAGGGAGCCGGATCAACGAGAATGGCAGCATGGGACTGAAGGAGTACGCACATAGTACCCATGGGTAAGATGACCACCATCTGGGAGACCCAACCCCATGAGACGATCATTAGGTTGAATCAGGGCCGTGAGTGCAGCAAAGCTGGCAAATGAGAGGATAAGGCGAGATGCAGTGTAAAATTTCAAACAACGCACTTTGCGGTCTAATGAAAGTAGGATTTATCAAGCAGTTGAAATATGGAGCGACATAGGGCACGTACACTACCAGAGTAGGGTTGAACATTAACACCCCATTGCGCGGGATCAAGATTGAACGCCTCAAGGGCACGTTTACGACAAAGGTCTTCAAGTTCGTCGATGTACTCGTTACCTCCGTAGTAACGAGCGCCTGGAAGACCCTCCGAGTACTTGTTGGTGAGAATGGAACCATTGGCCTCCATGGTCGCCAGACTGGTCAAGTTCTGGATATTACACGTGAATCCAGAAGGTTGGAGGAATGATAAAAAAGACGTGCCTCTGAAGCAATGAGCTCCAAACCACTGATCTGCCTCCATGTCTCTTTTTCAATGATATTGTGAACTTCGGGATCAATTTCCGCAAGGGGTTGGTAGAGGATCCTGTTCTGGAAAAGGACGGCAGGTCAGCGGCGGTGATGACGAGCTGTGAAAGCAGCGAAAACTAGGCACATATTCAGGAGTATTTTGGGTCGCCATTCGTCTCAAGAGAGGACGAGAGGAAAAGGCTGGGAGAAAGGCGGTGGGTGGACGGAGGAAGGGTCTCGCCAGTAATCGCTGCATCTTGAAAATGGCCAACTTGCAATTTCCTCAAGTTTTGCCGGATACAACCGAAATCCTTATCTTATCGACCCGATCATGTCCTCGGCCGATCTTGCCGGTACACACTTGTGGGCTTTTCCCTCCAGTTTTGACGAAAAATCCTAACGTGATTGAACCCAATGTGGGCATCTTGAATGCACCTGGCCAGTGCCACTTCGCAGCAAGCGTGAACCAGCGTGATTTTGTCCGCCTATCACCTTGCGTGTGAGAGAACTGGACTACGCGATACCTGGGTTCGATGTGAAGCGAAGAATGTAAATCCGACCTGACCAAGCGTGCGGTGATGTGACGTGAAGAAAAGTTCAAATCCGTGTAAACCGTCATAAGCTTTTTCTAAATAAAATCTTCCAAGGCCCGGTCGACCAACACACATTTTATTGGTATGCGCAAATACATGTACAGACTGCAGTGCTGTATTTGTCCCAACCACCATCCGTTCCCACATTGACACCCCTTCTCGACGCTCATCGTTACCCTCGTCAGTCGCGAACAACAGCCTATAATGGCTGTCTCGTGGCTTTTCTCGACCATAGCATCATTCGGCCTCTTCCTCTCCCTGTCTGTGTGGTATATCAAGGTCAATGATCGAAAGTTGAGGGCAATACCCCAGCGTGCGGAGGCTCTCTCACCGAAGCGATGGACACCAGAGTTTACAAAGAAAGAAGCTGCGCGGTTCGCAGAGGCCAAAGGAGAACCTCTCAGAGATCAGTTACCGCCAAAGACAGGAAGGAGATATATTGTTGTTGGTGGTGTGAGTTCTACCGGCTTCGCGTTCTTGCTCTTCTCATCCTAATTACACGCCAACTCAATCTCGTAGAGTGGTTTCGTGGGTGGTTGGATCGTCAGGCATCTTCTAGAGCGCGGCGAAGACCCCCATCGCATCCGCATAATTGATCTTCGCCCACCCGTTCGCAGTGATGTTATTGCTGCCATCTCCAACGGTGTCCAGCTCATCACAACCGACGTGTCCGATCCGGCATCTGTTGACTCTGCTTTCACTGCGCCCTGGCCCAAATCGACAACCAGCGCTAAACCATCCGAGGAACGCGAACTCACAGTATTCCACACTGCTGCCAATATTAGGTTCTTTGAACGTTCTAGAGCTTCGCTGTATAGATCAAACAATGTCAATCTCCTTGGCACCCAGAATGTCGTCAATGCCGCCAAGAAGGCGGGGGCAACCGTTTTGGTCTACACCTCATCTGCGTCCGTTGGCATTAGACGCACAACCTTTCTATTGTGGCCTTGGCAGAAGGAACCAGAACATTTCGTGCAAGTCATCAACGATGACGAGGACAGTCCCTTGCTACCCAAATGTCACGAGGATTACTTCTCCAACTACGCTGTTAGCAAGAATCAGGCTGAACGGTTCGTTCGAGCGGCTGATAAATCCGAATACACCTTCCGTGGCAAGACCAAGACCTTGCGCACTGGTGCCATACGCCCTGGTAATGCAGTTTTCGGACCAAATGGCGACATGCTGTGCGGAGCCTATCTAGTGAGGCAGGACAACCCCTCCTGGCTTCAACCCGTCATCCAATCGTTGACATACGTAGAAAACTGTACTCTCGCCCATCTTCTCTACGAGCGCCAACTGGTTCGCATCCATGAACAAGCTTCGACCCCGAAAACATCCGCTCCGTTACGATACCCAGACATCGGTGGTCAAGCTTATCTTGCTGTAGACCCGGGTCCACCACCCACATACGGTGACGTTTACACCGTCCTCACGACACTTACGGCTGGCAAGACCACTTTTCCCATGCTTTCCCCAACTGGCACCTTGATACTCGCTTATATCATGGAGTTCTACTACACCACCAGAGACTATCTCTTAGAGTCGTTCCCTTCGCTTTTCAAGAACGCTCCATTTCTTAAAGCCCTCCTACCGGCTTTAGGATCGGAAATAGTCAACTTGCAGCCTTCATTGTGGGCTTTGACGACGGTTCACTTAGTTTTAGATGATTCGAGGGCTAGGAAGAGCGTAGAAAAGGGTGGACTAGGATACAAGGGCTTTTGGAATACCTTTGAGGGCGTCTGCAGGACCGTGGAGGATCACATAAGTGGTGTTGGGGTTGCAGGAGTGAGGTCCGGTGATGCTGGTGTGGGTTTTGGGTACCGGAAGAGGAGTCAAGCGAATGCGAATGGACGATGATTGGGCCGTCGGACTTTGCTACCATATCGAAGCCTTGTACTACTTCTGTGTGCTGTGTAGTGTTCTTGTTGCAGTACATGGCCTAATGTCACGGTTAATGCATCCTTGAAATGGTGTGCGAAGCTTCTTTTTCATGTGAATGCTGCCCTATTGGCTAAGTTCAAAAATGCATTCCCATTTGGTCTGCCTAGTCCAACTCATGGAAATCTGGCCCCACTTTCCTACTGGGAAGGCAGTACTTTGTATTGGAGTCAAGGAGCTCGTAGGGGTATGTAGTACTACCAGGAGAGTTCAACAGCTTGGATTGTGGGTAGACAAATGAAGATTCGATGTTAAACAAAAAGTTCTTAGAGTAACAACAGTCAAAGCAAGGAGTGAAGTAGTGTTCGTCGCAGTCTGTTGCTACGTGAGTAATCAGCTATGCCTGAGTGGGGACACTGAAGAAGGGACAGTCACCAAGGCGGGAGTATCCTATGCCTCGGGTCCCCAAGGTGCAGTATGGGAGGAGGGAACTGTTTGCCCAAGGAGTAACATCCCTTCTATCGGGTCCTCAAGGTCCACTGTCGGGAAAGAGAGGGGTGTCGGGATCATCGGGTGCCCAAGGCGCGACGTAATCATTTCCCAAACTGACAGCCACGGTGGTACCGGTGGAGACATTAATGGAGGTGTTCGCGGGCGCATTCTGTCCTGCAAAGACCGTTGGCCGATTAGCAGAGAGTTAGGCCAGAATGGATGTGACTTACCGATTGCAGGCACAGGGATGGCTTGGACGAGGTAGAGGAGAGAAAGAATGGACAGGACGCGGTGGACTTCAGCTGAAAGCTGTTTTTGAATCTTTTGGGAAGAGGGGTGTGGTGAGATGAGCTCCCCCATTCTCTGAAGCCTTTTATCCTATTCCATGAGCCTCGTCCGCTTGGTACGCATGTCCGTTCTATTAGGAGACATAAAGGCGTGAAGACGACGGATAATCAAACTTGAAGGATGCCGATGAGTTTAAAGATGACCTAGGGTAACAACTCCAGTTTGGCTGTTGCATAATTGGCCCCGTCTCCAAGTGCTTTCAGACCCGCATATGACTGCTCACTGGCCGCAATGCTTGGTACACTCGAGCGAGGACCCAAATGGAATTGTTTTCTAGATAGAAGGACCAAATACTATCTGATATTCGTTGTCTCAGGATCTTCGAAACGGCCTGTACTCACTTTCCAACTTGTAAACTGATGATGCAGACATCATTTTCGCAGCTGCCCCTCGATCCTGCATACGGAAGAATGGATCCTGAGCGACATAAGTCCTCATGGATGATAGACTCTGGTGCATCGTCACAAATCAAATAACAGATTTTATATCGTATTATCCATATTCCGACACCCGTTTTAGCAAGACTGCAAATAAAGACGTGCCATTACAGTTACTTGGCAGTGGAACAGTCTTGCTACGCCAGTATATTGGCAAGAGACCGATTGTCTCCAGACTTAGCCCAGTGATTTACGCGCCTAAACTCACGGAACGGCTGCTATCATTAAAACAATTGCTACGACAAGAAAAGCTTACTCTACAAGCTGATTGAACGTAGTATGGTTTTCTACTTCGACAAACAAAAAGTATTAATTGCGTTCCATGACTTCGAAGGAGACACCGTTTTTTGGATGCACACAATCAGTGAAGCGCCAGACACTACCAATATAATCATGATAACCACCAAAGATTATGCAACATGGCACAGACGACTGGGACACCCATTGGATGAAATCCTGCGACAATCATTCCGTCATCAGAAAGGAATAAGAAATCCTATTATAATCCAAGCACGATTCCAATTTGCAAAGGATGCACACAAGGGAAAACGCACGAAAAACCGCATTCAGAAACAAAGTCTCGTGCCACCGCAGCAATTGCTTTGATCCACTCTGACGTAAGTTGTGGCAAACCCGTATGACGGGCTTTAACGGACAAAAATAAGCACAGTTATTAACGTTGAATGTGAACGGATACTGATCGACTGTACTGATCGGCACTACCCAAATTGGGTCATGGTCCTCCCCGCTGGCTCAGGCTGGCTCACACGGGCAGATGTTCTCGTGGGTTGCGTTGGGCGCAACAGTTGTTAGTTAAGTTCTATATACGGTATCAAAATGCTCATATAAGGAGATATACCCCTTATGGCGTCGCTCATGTAGTTGGATAAGCCCTCTATATGGAATAAGATTAATAGGACCAGGGATAGTAGGCGATAGTACACCGCGCGGTATATGGTAGGCAGTAGTAACACTCTAATACATTGTATTGCCTATCTGAGTGCATATTTTGGGCATTTGAGCAATCTTCCACTGGCAGCTCTCTGCCCACAGCTTGGTCTTCCCTCCCTGGACCCCGATACGTGTGCAACGTCCAACTGAACTTTCGCTTTTCACGTAGCTGCACTGTGTAGTGGTTTCGTCGATCGTTTTTGTTGCTGTGGAGGCCCGCGCTAAAATAAGCGTGCCAGAGAAGCAGAGGAAGAGCGCTAATTGCGTGGGGTTGCTGAAGCTGTCTGTGGAAGGTGTAGTGAAGCCCGATTATGGATCAATGAAGGTTGAGAAGATGGCATTCTCCAAAAGGCTGACAGCTTCCTAAGGAAATGGAAGGATCATACTGGCTAGGTAGTGGATGTACATTGTACACTGAGTATAATATGGTGATACCGGGTACGCATGACTCTGATGGTGCTTTCAGTGCGCATGCGCATGCAGAGCACGGTGGTGCTCGGACGGAAAATAACATTATTTTGGTAAATGTGAGCATTGATGTTGAATAGGTAGTAAGACTACATCCGGATGACCTGATACCTTCCGCTCAAAAGCCGGCATCAACGTTGGAAAATGAGGCCCAGACAATAGGTTGCTCTATATCTGTACTTAGGCATCTTGCCACATACCCACATAACCACCAGTTTGCCAGAGCACTGGTACATTGGACGAGAAATAAATTAACATCTTACCTACCGTAAACTATTTATACATTTTGGTAAGTATAATTAATTTCACAGATCGGTATTGATATGCAATTTCAAACGCCATTGTGGACCAGGCTGTGGCGCGATGCATGACTACACCATTGTGCCTCACCGTAGACAGCTTGGTTCACTCTGGTTCACTTCCAGTCACTCCCACACGGACCCCCCCAAGGTTGGGTCTAATTTTGTCCAGGCCCGTTATACCTATACAGGACTACCAGGCTATACCGACCAAAGATGAAATGCAGTCCAGTTGTTTGAAGTGTTAGTTTAATTCCATAAACCGGAACTTGTTGCCACGGTGTAAACGGCTACTGGTTATAAAAATGCAACGGAACTAAAGCAAATCCATAAGCCGCTATTTCTTCGATTTCCTATGGAAAGCACCGCATGGTTCTAGAAGCTGGGTTTGTTAGAAGCCCACCACACTACCGCTTCAGGTAAGTGGGCACAGACGGGCAGAGAGAGCAGTTGAAATGATGATACGTTGGTCACGGACTTGTTCATATCACCCACTCATAGCCTAGCTGCTCAGCCAGAATGTTGAGAAACGGCTGTGATAAAGTACAAGACAGGAAGGCATATATTCACCCCATCTACTGATACGTGCTTGACATTGCTTTCGATACGCCGGGCCCAACTAACCTGAAGCCACTTTTCACATCGCGTTTAGTCCTCCTTCAGCTCTTTGACGACTCGCGAAATTAACCACTCCTTAGATGCTATGTCAAACACCACTGTAGGCACCTTGACAGACACAACCGCCGCTGTGGTCTGCACCTTCCAGTCTCTAAATTTCCCAAATGTGCCAGGCGCAACGATCCGAACTGTTGGCTTTTTGAGATATCCACTGTCAAAGGCAGTGGCATAAGATCCATTAGTGGACAGGAAATGTTGATGAAGCATCTCCGGAGCAGCCTTCGCGTCAAAGCCTTCAGAGAATATTAGGGAGACCTCTGACCAAGACAGAAAAACGACCTGCCAAGGTTATCCTTGAGTTCGACCAAATAACCATACCCGCCAGGGAATGTCCGGTAGTCCAGAACCACCGTAAACTCTAGCGCTGGAAGAATATCGTGTATGGATTGGATCGCCGTTTGTAGGTCTTTCTCAGAAGTCCATTCCTCTCCGATGCGTACTTCGACGCTGGAATTCTTCATCAACCGATGTCATAATTTTTTTCCGGCTCAGCGGATACTCACGTTCTTCTGCTGTGATAGCGTATGATAGGCTGCCCGTCCTCAGGAGAAAATCCAGCAATGTTTATAACATCACCGAGCCTGTAGCGCCAGAATCCGTCCAAGGTGGTAAGAACAAGTTCATAGTGTTTCCCAACCTCAATCTCCCACTGGAATGAGATTAGAGGAGCATTCAAGACAGAACGAGGGAGCGTACTCACCGCTTGTTTCAGGTTGAGCATTATCTCACTCTCCGCTACATCTAAATATTCGATGATATCGTCACATAGGACCTTGTATAGGGTGAAATCCTTGTATGGATCGTAGGCTAAGGCAATCCTAGATTCACTCGAAAGATATGCCCCCGTTCGCATCCTGACTTCGGGCCCCACATAGTGCCGAATCTTCAAAAACATTATTCAGTCTTGCAAGATGGGAATTTGTAATGGAACTTACATGGCGAACGATTGGACTGTCTTGGAAGACGGAATTTCCGGTGATGGTGTCCAAATTACGCCAGATTTTTCTCATCCAACCTGGGTTGGCGGTATCTTTCCCTATGACCCTCAGCTCCGCAGCGCGCTCTGGATATGGTCGGAATTGGGCCTATCGGAGAGCAATTAATAGCATAAAGAAGGATGCTCTTGGAATAATAAACCTGAAGGTGATGTTTGACCTCCTCCAACCCGTCAAAGTCAGGGATCTTGCCCTCTTCCACAGCTTGGACCAATATTTCCCAATGCTCATCCAGTAAGCGCGTAAAATCGAAGAACATAGTAGCAAATTGAGTATTGATTAACTCGAGCGATGTATCGACGAGTGCAAAAAGCGCATGCATTAGCAAGAATGCCCGATAGCGCTTTATGAAACAGATAGCATGCGGAGAACTCTCATTAGGAGCTGCAATAATGTAGATCAGCAGGGGTTATAGCAGAATAATTGTTTGTGGCGCACCTTTGGATGTAATCCTTTTTTCGTCATCCTCCACGTTCCAACCTTCATACATCCGGAGCGCACCCCCACTGACAATGCAGAAAGGGACTTTTTTGATCACTTTTGCTTCTCCTTCTGGAGAGTCGTCGCTTATTACCTCGAGGAGCGACCCGTAGCCAAGGCTATAGGTGGTGAAGCTCGAGCCACCATTCCTCGGCTTAGGCATGCGATTCGTCATGGACGTTCGCCATGCTTTCCAGATGGATTCGGGATGTCGATATTTAGGGATATATTTAGAAGTTCCAGACTTAGACGTCCCTGAAGAGGTAGCTATGAACTCTGGGATCCCAGGAGCAAGAAGATTCGAAACGGCTGATTCATGGCAAGGTCCATCCACCAACAACGGCGCAATGAAGGGCTTGTAATCCTCGTATGATGAGAAGGGCACGGCCTTAGTGAAAGCCTCATACGCTAAATTGGGATCGCTGAGGTGCGAAATATCGTTGGATGTGAGTTTATTCGACAGGCCGAGTGATTGTCGAAGCTCAGCCAACTTCGGAGCTTCTGAGAAGTACTTTGTTACAGAGCCTGCCTGGAGTAGGTACAGCAGGGTGTTCTGAGTACTGAGCTTAAGCTGATCTGCAAGTTGCGGGGTGAGTGAAATAATTGGTGGGGGGGGTGAATCCATTGTCAAGCACGATTGGAAATAGTACTCGTGAAAAGGAAGTAGGCACGGACGTATTATAATGGACCGTTATAACAACATGGTATTATTTTTTCGACTTTCATCAACCAAGGTGAGTAAAGGCTGCATGGGGCTAAAGAAGTTGACAGTCCGTTCATGTGACAGAATCAATGAACGTGCATTGCAAGTGTTGGTGATTTCATAATTGGTCCGGGTAAATTTACACCCACATCTATCAGCTCCTAATCGAGACAGCTCATTGTTGTGTAAATGGAAGGGGTTGAACTTACTAGTCACCAGTGAGGTAGGGTCGAATAGTTGACAGGCATTACGAATCACCAATGCCTTGGCATTTTCGAACCTGAGATGAACTGGTGATAGCCAGACACGGTCCCCCAGCTCAAATAGGTGCGTATTGTGAACATGAGGTTGAGAGTTCCTGCCAGTCAGTGTATCAACGTTCAACACATCTATGTACTGTTAAATTTTTGCTATATCCTACAATGATAAGTCAAGCTACTATCAACCTTATTTAATCCTCTCTTAGCTCTTTGATAACCCGCGAAACCAACCACTCCTTAGAGGTTATATCAAACATGACCGTTGGCACTTTCACAGATACGACGGCTGCTGTAGACTGCACCTTCCAATCCCTAAATTTCCCAAATGTACCAGGTGCCACAACGCGAACTGTGGGCTTTCCGAGATACCCATCTCCGAAGGCAGTTGCGTACGACCCATTCGTGGCTAAGAAATGATTATGAAGCCTCTCCGGAGCAGTGGTAGAGCCAGAACCTTCAGAGAATGTTAGTTCAGCGACTTCAGAGGCAACACAAAAACATGCCAGGGTCTTCCTTGAGTTCAACGAAATAACCATATCCGCCAGGGAATGTCCGGTAATCTAGGACCACCGTAAATTCTACCACTGGTAGAATATCGTTTATGGATTGAATCGCCACTTGGAAGTCTTTCTCCGAAGTCCACTCCTCAGCCATGCGTACTTCGACACTGGAATTGCATATAGGTTATTATAGCAACTTCCATACAGGTGTTTACTCACGTTCTTCTACTGTGATAGCGTATAATAGGCTGTCCATCCTCAGGCGAAAAACCAACAACTTCTACGATATCTCCGAGCCTGTAGCGCCAGAATCCGTCCAGGGTGGTTAGAACAAGCTCGTATCGCATGCCGGCTTCTATCTCCCACTGGGTCGAGATTAGGACCATGCAGAATTCAGAAAAGGGAATTCACTCACCACTTGTTTCAGGTCGGATGTGGTCTCGCAGCCAGTTATATCTAGATATTCGATAATATCGTCACATAGGACCTTGTAAAGATTGAAATCGTTGTATGGATCGTAGGCTAAGGCAATCCTAGATTCACTCGAAAGATATGCCCCGCTTCGCATCCTGACTTCGGGCCCGACATAGTGACAAATCTCAAAAAAGTATTGAGCCGTGTACGAAGGAAGTTCTCAATCGAACTTACATGGCAAATGATAGGGTGCTCTTGGGAGACGGTATTCCCAGTGATGGTGTCCAGGTTGGGCCAAATTTTCTTCAACCAACCTGGGTTGGTCGTATCCTTTCCTATGGCCCTCAGCTCCGTAGCACGCTCTGGGCACGGTCGGAATTGTGCCTGTTGGACCACTTAGTAAAGTAAGGAATGAAGCTTGCAAATAATAAACCTGAAGGTGATGTCTGACTTCTTCCAGTCCATCAAAGTCGGGAATCTTGCCATCTTCCACAGCTTGAATCAAGGTTTCCCAGTGTTCGTCCAGTAAACGAGTAAAGTCGACAAACATGGTGGCAAATTGAGTATTGATTAACTCGAGCGATGTATCGACGAGTGCAAAAAGCGCATGCATTAGCAAGAATGCTCGATAACGCTTTATGAAACAGATCGCATGCGGAAAACTCTCATTAGGAGCTGCAATAATGTAGATCAGCAGGAGCTAAAGCCGAAAATTATAATTCTAGTGCACCTTTGGTACCAATTCTCTTTTCGTCATCCTCCACGTTCCAACCCTCATGCATTCGTAGCGCTCCACCGCTAACAATGCAAAATGGCACCTTTTTCACTGCTTTGGGCTCTCCTTCCGGTGAATGGTCACTTGTCACCTCGAGAAGCGACCCGTAGCCAAGGCTATAGGTGGTGAAGCTGGATCCACCGTTCCTCGGCTTGGGCATGCGATTCACCATGGATGTTCGCCATGCTTTCCAGATGGTTTCAGGATGTCGATATTTTGGAATATACTTGGAACTCCCAGACTTAGACGTCCCTGAAGAGGTAGCAATAAACTCTGGAATTCCAGGAGCAAGAAGATTTGAAATGGATGATTCATGGCAGGGGCCATCCACCAATAATGGAGCGATGAAGGGCTGGTAATCCTCGTATGATGAGAAGGGCACGGCCTTAGTGAAAGCCTCATACGTTGAATTGGGATCTTGGATGCAGTGTGGGACATCATTGGACGTCAATTTATCCGGTAAGTTGAGCGATCGTCGAATACCAGCTAGCTTTGGGGCTTCCGAGAAATACTTCGTTACAGAGCCTGCCTGGAGTAGGTACAGCAGGGTGTTCTGAGCATTGAGCTTCAGCTGAGCCGCAAGCGGTGGGGTAAGCGAAGTAATTGGTTGGAGGGGTGAGTCCATTGTCAAGCACGATTAAATTGGCCTTCGTGAGGTGGAAGTAGGCACGCACTTATTATGATGAACCGCTCAAGGAAAATGGGTTAATTTCCGGATGTCCAAGGTGAAGGATGAGTGTAGACGAGGCTGAAGAAGTGACAATCACTGGCATCAATGTGGTTAATTTATCACTGATACCAATAATGTGCCAGTGAAGACATTGGGCTTGTTCGCGTCTGCATTAGACTTGTCCACATTCTGGAAGGTAGCAGTTTTGAAATTGGACCTTACAGGGCCTACTATGTTGATTTCCGCCAACAGGAACTCTCCGGCGTTTGAACGCTATTAGATGACTTCTTCCCACTATTTTAGACTCACATGATGAACTGCGACTGATGGACAATTTGGAACATTGAACGTGTTGCAGTGTTCTGCCCATTTATTGATATTGTAAAGGCGTTCAAACCCCAAACGGCAATTCGGAAGTAAGTCTAGCAGCCAAGCACTGCCGCGTATACTCCCTCTGGACATGATGGCTTCCATGCAGAACCTTGTCAGGTACATTCTGCTCCATCCTGTTGTATACTATCATAGGTTGGTTAACCATCAACCATGTGTACAGCTCCCCGGCTTTTTTGTGATACCACACCCTGAAGTCTTTCCCGAACACCATTCGACTTGTAATCTATCCTTTCATCAATGCCGAATTAAGCTTTACCTTGATTTTCTCGGCAGCGAGTTGACAGTGTAGGTACATGCTTCTCCCCACACTCAGCTGGCTATAAATGAGGCAAGTGGACAAGTCGCATTCGGCCGCTACCCATTGACTGAACGTCAAGTATGTCATCAACAGTTACTTCCTCAGCAACCTTGAAGAACCAACAAGTTCCCATTGCGCCATTGGAAACCATCGACTTCGCCCGCTTGTCAGCTAACGACCTAGACGAAGTCTCCAAGCTTCTTCGGAGCTGCGAAACCCATGGTTTCTTCTACCTTGACTTACAAGGAAATGATGACGGTCGCCGCACTCTGTCCAACGAGGCAGACGCGTTCCGCATTATGGAGCAATACTTTGCACAACCACTCGAAGTGAAGATGAAAGACGACAGAGCATCAGTGACCCATGGGTAAGTCCAACACCATCTGTAGGGGAAAGCCTCTGACGTCTGTTCATCTAGCTATAAACCACTTGGGACGTTCTCTGGTGTCACTGAGAACTCCAGGGACTGCTATGAAACTTTGAAGGCAAGCTCGCTCCTCCATCTGCTTTGGGGCGTTTCCAATTCTATTTCGTGAAGGTAGCACGCAATGAAATGGTGGAGAAGTCAGAACTTCTTCCCAGCATAGTTCATAGCAACTTGGAACTGTTCGACAGCTTCATTTCCCTCTCCCACTACGTCACCCACACCATCCTGGCCCGACTTTCAGATGCATTGAATCTTCCCGATGCAGCACGCTTTGAGAATAGTCATCGCGACGGCGAGCCCACGAACACGACACTTGTCCTCCTAAGCTACCCCAAGAGTTCGAGCGCCAACCACATTGGACACAACAAACACACCGACATCGGATCTGTCACTCTCTTATTTAGCAAGCAATGGGGTTTGCAGGTCGTGATGCCCGAGACAAAGGAATGGACTTTTGTCCAACCTAGACCAGGTCACGCAGTCATTAACGTCGGTGACTCTCTGCGATTCTTGTCAGGAAAGCGTCTCTATTCCTGCCTCCACCGTGTCATACCCATCGACGGAGTAAACCAACAAGAGCACCGTTATTCCATCGCTTATTTCTTGCGGCCCGAAAGCAACGTGAAATTCGCCGATCCCAATGGGGATGCAGTCACCGCTGTAGATTGGCATGACCAGAAATACGTGATGTTCGGCGAACCTCACGAGAAACAGAAACTGAGCAAAATGCTCACTGGCGGTATGGAGGAGATACTCGTCGCTTGATAATCCTGTATGAGATGTGCTATGTATACAACAATGTAGTGTACCGATAACCTTCCTCAGTCGAACGTCTGTCCTGCCTTGATCCTCCATTTAAGGCACTAAGACTGGTTTGCTAGACACGTTAGACCTTCAGCTTATGGTCATCGTCATACGTCTTGTTCTTCATGATAGCATTCGTTGGTCATTTGCGTCGAAATAGTGACTAAAACGGCTGGGCAACCGTAGCATATAAGAAGTTCTACAAAAATGCGCATGATGATTAAGCAATGGGTATGAGTACTAGTAGTACGGGAGAAACAGCTCAGAATGGGACAACAACAAGTCGGATACCCTTCAACGAACCGCCACAGTATGCATCCTGCCCACACTTCCCTTTCATATGTTTCCTCTCTGCTTTCCTTGCGTGACGCCTTTCTTTGCGTTCCGCCTTCCTAGCCTTCCTGGCCTCCTTACGTGCCGAACGTCTCTCCGCACGCAAAGACTTTCTTTCCGCGCGGTATTGCTTCTTCAACGCCTTCCGCTGAGCATTCAATTCACTTGCCCGAACACACAATGTCGACTTCGCGAGAGGGGATGTATGTACATCCGTAAAAAGCTCGTCAGGTTTACCGGTTCGAGGGTTGGCAGAAACGTGTTTGCTATCGACAACTTGAGGCTTAGTTTCGCCCTTAGCTTTACGGTGACTGTCATGATCTGACATGGTCGGTATAGAGGAGATGGTCGAGGACGATGATGACGAAGAGGATGACGAGGACGACGAGGAACTCGAGCTTGAAATATGCCCATCTTGGTGACTTTCAAACTTTGTCAAAGCAGCAGTGTTTGACCGGTCGCCGCTAAGCCTCTTCGAGCCTTTCATCAGGATGATCTCCATTCTTCTCGGGTGGAAAAATTGCTGCGGGGAGTAGATGAATAATGAGCTTATGAGCACGTACGGATGCACATACTTCGTTCCAACGATCGGTTAGAGACCCGGCCTGTATCAGCTTTTGCTTTCTAGTCTTCCTCCTAATGTGATAATGTATAAGGAACCCTGGCAACCCCATGGCTATCATGGCTGGTAGAGGAAGACCGGCGGATCTTTCCTCCCTCGTCATCGTTGCAACGTTCTGCACGTCACGCAGATAGCTATCGAAGGTAATTAGCCTGGTTATCGCATGTCTGGAGAGCCGGCTTACAGCAGCCAATCATTCTCAGTGATATCATGGTCGACAAAAGGGTGGGGCTGAATGGTGGAGCCCGGTGATTGAGCAGGGAAGCCGAGGGATAGAGATCGGGGGTCATAGGGAAACATTGTCATTGGAGGGAAATCGAGAGGGTAGGTCAATTGCGAAGGCGGGCTCCGCGAGAATGATGGTGGGGCGCTCAAAGTTGAAGTGCTTGTAGAACTTGGAGAGCGGCTGTGAGAGAATAGGCACCATGATGGCGTGGGTCTCTCCTTCAGCATTAAGGGTGCTATGCCCTGAGAAGGGAAAGGAGAAGGCGCACTGCCTGGGTAGACAGCGTAAGCATGGATGAGGGTTGGCGGCGAAGCGAATTCATTGGGACTCTTCACGTCTCTGGGGGAATGGGATAATGCACGGTGAACCACAGCATCGTATGATGGGGGTTGTTGGTCTGTCGTTTGTTGGAAGCCAAGGTGTGATTCTTTCTCATCGTCGGTCTTGATCATCATGGTGGAGATGATTGATGGTGTTGTTACGAGCGCACCTCATTGATTATCTCGAAGATTATATAGTAGCCAGTTGCTGCGGATTTCGGGAGACTAGTCTAGGTCAATTGGGCACGAGAACACGAGTTACACCGCAAAAGTACCGCCAGTATCAGGAACATGGATTATTAGGGCCATGACCCCTGTCCTGCCGCAGTAGGACGTGGAACTGCCGATCCGCAGCTACGGCAAGATGTCACAATGGTCAATCTTCCAAGCCTCGTTGCACTGCAGCACGCCAAGAATCAGGAACATAGAACTGACACACTCACGCATATCCAACTCTTCATTGAGTGCCGAGTTTTACACAACTTTGCATTTTACCGAGAACCATCAGACTATGTGAAACTTCCTAATAATGTACAGCAGGAGTCAAGCATATCGTCCATAAAATGAAAAAAATGTGCGCTTCCGCAGTCCTTTACCGTTGAAAGGATTATGAGATACTGTATAGCCTTATGTTAAGCATCAAAGCCCTATATACATAGCAAACGCTGACCCTCAGTCAGCTCGGGCCGAGATTCTCGCAAGCACATACCGTCTTTTCTTTTTCTTTTTTGGTGAGAATTATCTATTCGTGGCAACGATGAACAGTCTATATGTCTTATCCTTCCCTGCAGCAACCGATTTTTCGTGATCTTGCCTGGATTTCGAAAACGTTCCTGTTGTGCTATTCGGTGAGCCAGACGTGCTATTAACTGTATGATGACTGGGTATTTTGCTTAATGTTGCGCGGGGTGGTGATCCATCAAGATTTGCGCGGCTGGGCCTTTTACTTAGTTTGCGTGCTCGTTGGCTATGACTTTCTGGTAATAGCAGTTGATCGGGAGGGTTCTGTCCCGAAGTACTTGCATCTGGTGAGGGAGACGCTCTGCGACTTGAGTATGTAGACGACGGTGACGCAGGGTTCCAGTCAAGGCCGGGAACATTCGCTACTGAGAAGTTGACCGTTTCTGGGACATGCAAGTTAGGTATTGGGTAGTTCTTTGTCCCGCTAATCCGCACAGGGCCCCTCATTAGGATGAGTTCAACCTTCCTCGGATTGAAGAAATGCTGAAGATACCGTCATTATATGGCCCCGAGGAAGAATGAGTTACTAACATGGTTCCATGCATCCACTATCAAGCTCGCTGGCTCCTCCTTTTTGCGCTTCATCTGGGCTTTTATGGCATGCGCAACGAGGGTATCTGGGAATAAATCAGTTCAATTACAATTAATATAGCGACACACAATAACAGCCTGAATTCTCCGCTGGGCGCCCATTGTTGACAGTCTTGATGTGTGTATGAAAAGGGGACTTACTGACAACAGGAACCATCGAAATTAAGGGGAGTCTTTCTGCCATACTTTTTTGACTAGGCGTCAGTTTGGACGACAGTCTAATGTCCTCCAAGAATCTACCATTTGACACGAGGATGAGAATGAGTTGTAACACGGAGTGAGGAAACGCACTGAATCCAGTCTTGTTGACATACATCATGGTTTGCGAATGGATGGGATCCGAAGGGCGCGGGGGGAGGAACCGGTGGGAATCCTCTATCGAGGTAACGACCACGAGCAATGAGGAAAATGGGTTCAAAAGGGGTATAACCTTCCCTTAGGTTGGGAGGCGTACGCGACCACGATGGAGGTGGACTGTGAATGTCATTCCTTAGGTGCACCACTGATGATCCGGGGTTTTGGTAGCTGCCTCTTTGTGTTGGACTACGCGGCGCAGTTTCATGCCTGGGTGGGTGGACTCGCGGAGAACCGGTACTTGAGGAGGAAGAGGGTTGTGGCTGATGGAAGGCCGACTGCGGATGAGAACTCGTGGACCCATTGCGCCGAAGACGTTGTAAATCGGAGGCATAAGGAGGAGGAGGTGCGTAAAGTGACCTAGAGTCGTCGAGGATGTTGATGTCCTTCTCATCATAGACGCTGAATTCAGCGACCTTGGGGACGTTGTTGGCTTCACCGGGGTCGATGATCATGTGTAATCAACAGCAGAGCTCAATCATGTTATCATATAATTATGACCCCGAGGCTGTGCTTGGCAGCTGTCACACGAAAAAATAAGACAAAAACTTGGACACGTTGGGAATTGAACCCAACACCTCTCGCATACACTTTAAGCGTGCTAAGCGAGCGTGATAACCAACTACACCACGTGCCCTTGTAGAGTACAGAAACAGTTAGCAGCTACGAACTGTATTGAGGACCTTACAAGTTCCAGTTACTAAATGTTAAAACACTACTGTCTACCCAAGGATGGATCACTACAATCGCTTATCTGTGAAGCTTTCGATGTCATAACGGCCATATCCAGGTGCACCACTACGTGTTACATAATGAGCTAGGCCAATTGATGAGAGAATGGACGTACTCTAACCCAATCGGGCTCATCACAGGCTCGGAGTGCATTGTAGGTCCATTGATGTGTGTGTAACTACTGCGAAGACGGAAGGCTAATTCTTGGGCCAGATGTATATCCGATGTCCATACTGAGGCTGACAGCGAGTAACCTGATTATTGGCTAATGAAATCGCCTCTTCTGATGTATCGACCTGCGCGAAGGCGAAATGTGGAGCACAAAGTGCTTTCACGGTGATTAAGCGGGGAGAAGTAGAGACATTTCCTGGTCCAAAAGTCTCTCGATCCCACACACATACCAGGAACGACACCGGTGATTGAGTGCGGTTGTAGGAAAGATCCCGGTCTTGTCACATCTCCTACAACAACCTGCGCGCCCACAACAGATGGCTCCTTTATCATCGTCAAAATGGCTTCCGCCTGCGCCTGTAAAAGGCCGAGAGTCGGATAGTAGATTCCGTGATAGGATTGCCAGCTTTGAGGCTTTGAGTAAGGCTGCAGACCTTCTCAAGGAGGGACTGAACAACACAACGCTGAACGATGACCCGCTCAGTGGACATACAAACTTGTCCTGAATGGGCAATCGCTCCATACGATGGCTTTGGCAACTACATTCAAGTCTGCGTCTGATAGCACCTGATAAAAGCATCAAATTCGATCTCAAGAGCGGCGTTAAAGTACTCGTACAATATCAGGGGCTTTCCCACCTAGTTCCAAGACGCAAGGTTTAATGTGTTTGGCCGCTTCCATCCCGACGATCTTCCAACTTTATCATTGCCAGTGAACTACAACAAATCAAAGCAGAGATGACCTGCCAGAGACAGCGGACACCTACGTTGCCTAGTTGAATAAGAGGATGCCGACCATTTGAGCGATCAGAGCAGGTGAATGTTCTTTGAGGTAGGAACGAAGTTAAACACGCCAGGTGAGAGACCACCCTGTATTTAAAGGGCCACGACCAAGGACTGACTCCGAGGACTCCTCTCAGAGGCTTTCAGCACCGCTACATTCCTGCAAGTAATAGCTGCCGTGACCGCTCGTAGAGCCAGAGCCTGAATGAATGAGGCGTTCCAAGGGGCCATCGCGAGGCTGCAGTATGCAGATGATGTCAGTGTGGTAGCTTGGGCACTGCGCTCATCCCTCACATAACACCTTTCGCTCTCCTCTGTGTGAGGATAGTAGCGCCTGGGACAGATGTAGAAGGGAGATTTTCTCCTTTGAGGTCGTAGACTAGCGATGCGTGAGTCCTTAGGATGTTGACTGCGTCAGTTCAGTTGAATAGCGCCCAGTACTAAGGCATTGCTGCCGTTTCTTAGATCATGGCCACGACCACATTTTCTATGGACGCCTGCGCAGAAGCAATGTCGGCCGCCTCAGCAATATGTCATGTCGTTTGAGCAAGGTACTACTCTCCCATTTGTCGAAGGCGCGGCCTGCAGATTTTGGCAATGGCCGCTCGGCAGTCGTCTGCTGAGCATGAGGCCACGGTTCCGGCGACCTTGTGGGTGTATGGGTTTCGCACCATGAATGTCTCTCCTGTAGATGGTGAGAGAGGCTTGTTACCAATGATAATCAGCGTAAAGACCATAGATTTACATGGAGTAAAAAAAAACGGCATGATGGTGTTGTGGTTCGGCATAAGTGTGGGCTAGAGCGAGGCATTCTTTGTAGGTGAAGGTGCAATAGCTAAATGGAGATCAAGTAATTGTACCTACTTGTTTCACGTCCTGATAGTGATGCCAGATGTTGATTAGGTTAAGCTAGTGTTCGACCCAAACTCTCACGGAAGCTTCTTTGGGCAGCATGTTCAGAAGTTACGATAATATTTTATTCCATCTGTTTTGTACCTTACGTGTATCATGTCATCCAGAAGTGGGAGCATTTGTGTGCGCAGTGTATGATGTGTAGAACCCCGTGATGCAGATAGGAAGTGCCGGAGTCAGTCCGCTGGAAAATGTCATTGCCCCAGGTTCCATCCCACTAAAGCAACGAATACTTCCGGGTCACCCTTGGCGCGACCTTCTACCATTTTGAGTAGCAGGCGATAAGGCCTTAAGGTGTAACACAACACCCTATCTTCTCTGGATGGAGAAACAGTGGGAATGCAGTCGAGAGGACGAGGGTCACTGGAACGAGCTATCGTTACCATCTATGCCCATCAGGGTTACATTCATTGAAAGCACCCCATCGCCTAATTTCGGCCACGCAGAAGTACCGTAAGTTATGACTTGAAAACGCAGGTTCAGCGGTGTACTGAAGTCGTGTGTCAGGCTGTTCCTGGGACTCGTCGAAAAAATCGATTACCACTCTGACGCCTACCCATAGGACAGACCAGTAGGAAAGGAAAGGCAAACCAATAATAATATAAAGTAGTAGTAGTACACGACTTACGCGGAGAAAAAAGGACGAGGTACACTGCCAAAGCAATCGACCAAATTCAAGGGCGGAGACCGTCGATTCGTGCTTCGAAAGTAGGCACTCTATGAGTTGGGAAGGAGTGGAGATCTGGATGCCCGTTCCAACCATTTGCGTCTCAAACCATTCCTCGTCTTTATGTTCCGCTGTGCTTCTTCCATCTCATCCTTATTGATACATTTCCACAAGTAGTCTTCTGTGTTGGGTACATAGAAGAGGCGGTAGGTGCGAATGCACACTTTCAGCTCAATTCCATCATGGGACAGCACAGTTGGTGGTTTATCCCTCACTGTGGGGGGGACATTCCTACAAAGAGTTAGATTACAGGTAATGAAATGTGCCTAGAAGTCAATGCTCACTTGCGAAGGAATGGTCTCTTAACCCTGGCTAAAGAGACGCCGTCCGTATTCTCACTCTAGAGGGGAAATGAGCAACCAGTAGCGCATATGATCCGATATACCTACCGTGACGAACGAGTCAATATATGATTGCCATCGGCCGGTCAGGACCTCTGAATCATCGAAGCTTGAATCATCCTTTCCCAGAAGTTGTACTGTCATTGTCTTTGAGTCCGGGAGCTGCAGAGGACGATGTAAGAAGGGAGAAGGTAAACCTTCAACGTAACAAAACTAACCCAATCGATGCGGAACAAATTTTCATCGGGACCAAGAATCTTTTCGGCGTTGCGCCGGCTGTTAATGAAATCTTGGGTCGTCGGGGATTGGATTGCGCGGTCGCGCTTGAGATTCTCGAGCAACTCTTGACTCCGAGGATCAGTAAATATCGCTTGAACCTGTGGAGCCAAAAGGTTTGTTTTAATCCAAGAGACGTTAAGCACAACACCATACCTGCTTGATGATGGCACCGATCAGCTTGTCAATCGTAAAGATCTTGTACGCATGCTGGAGATAATTTAGTTTGAGGGTCCATTAAGTAATTATTGTTGAATACCTTGATTCCAAACATGTATCGCGTCAGGTCCTCAAAGGCGTATTGCTCGACTTCATTATCAAAAAGTCTTTCGCAAGACTCCAACAGGAGGTCATAAAAGTGCTCTGCATTGGCAGGCCGGTCACCGAAATTGGGGGAATCAGGCCCTACCCCAGGTAGGCCAAGGTGAATGGATATCGCATTTCTTCCGCGGAAACCTGAGCCTTCAGCGACTAGTTGAGAAGTAATATTTTTGAGCAAGCGCAGTCTGCAATACGCCAGCTAAGGGTTCTGTTAGAAAGCGTCAAGGTTTACAGTAGAAACACTCATACTGACCTCGATAAGTCGTAAGAGAACGTAGAACATTGTGTTGGTGAAAAAGACATTCTTCCTTCCCCTCCTTGGTTGATTGCTGCCGTCATTATTCAAGCCTTCATCAGTTAGCGCCGGCGATGCCAACCGAGAAATAGCGGGCGACGATGCTGCCTCCTGTGCCCTAGTTTTCCTGATGGTTGACTTCGCTTGCTCGCTTTTAAGTAGCTTCTTCCTCAAATCCCCACCTCCAGAGGCTACGCCGCCTTTCCGGTTGCGATATCCACCGCCCCGAGATGGACCTGGGGTTACGTTATCTTCTGCAAGTTGGTTGCTCTCCTCTCCGCTTCCACCCCCATTTCCATCGCCCTCAATCATTGCCCCGATCTCCTGCACTACGACAAAGGCGGAATTAAAAGTCACCGGGTCCAGCACAAAGAACAAGGGAACGAAGGACCTCAAAAAGCCCTCGATTTTCCGCCGCTCCGCAAACCCGATTTGACCCTGTGCTCGATCCAAAAACGAGAATGTCAACTTCAGTACGTCTTGTAGTACACCAACATCCTCGAGTCCGTATTCCAGTTGATGACGCGGCCGAGTGCGGGCAAACAAAGGATCAATCAATGAAGCCCTTTTCGCGATTTGCTCTTCTCGAGCAGCCTCGACTTGGGACAAAAAGGCTTTGGTGGTGGTGCTCTTCTTGTCTACTGCTTTGAACATGATGCCTTGATGATCAAGCGACTTCGTGTAATTCCTTGCGTCGACCTCCCTCCAAACCTTGTTCCACTCCCTCTGTGCCCTCTTCCATTCTTCTTCCTTTTGCTTTAGACGCTGGATTACGACAGGAATGGCGGCAGAAGGCGTGTCTTGCATACAACTGAGAACTTCCATCCCCGCCTCCCTTCCATAGATCTTTTTGATGATACGGCCGTGGATTGGTTTAAATTGTCCACCGAGACCGGGCTTGAGTTTAAATGCAGCACGTTCCTCGGGTGATAGCTGAATGATCTTGTGAAGTATTGGCTCCAGATCCTGTATCGTCCGTTGAATGCCATCAAGATGAAAATCGTACTCGTGGCGCTCCTCCTCGCTGCGGTGCAGGGCCTCTTCATAAATGTTTTTCTTGTGAGCTATGAATCCAGATTCCTCGTTGGACCACGTGGGGTGGGACACCCATTCGTCATTGAGAACAGAACGGCACATGTCGTCACGACCCGAGCAAGACACGTTGACATCCTACAGTGTAACTCCATTTAGTCGTTATCGCGAAGAAAAGTGGATGCCTTACGCTATCAGGTAATTTCCTGTAACTTCCATACTTCACCGTCAAATCCGCTCGACTAGGTCTATCTGGGATGCCTGCAATGACGGGTCTAGACCACCCATATTGCTGCTGCTGTTCCGCCAAAAAATGCTCCTTCTCTTTTTTATCATCCCACCCCAAAATCTCCTTGAACTGCCGTAACAACTCCGTGTCCCCCAAGAAGTTTCGTGACTCCTTAACGAGCTTCGCCATGTCGATATAATCCTGAGTGAATAAGTTGACAACTTTGAGGAATTCATTGTAGGTATCACGATTATCAAGGGCGCGTTTAACTCGATCAAAAAAGTGCGCTTCATCAGTTCCTAGTTGTTGTCGCGAAGGAGGCGGTGGAACATGATGCATTAAAGAGCCAAGAATTTGTGAGTAGGGCGGCTGTTGTGTTTGCTGAAGGGATGCAAGCGGTCGTTGTCCCCGAAGAGAAGACAACGGCGGCGAAGATGGGCCAGGCTGATACCTTGGCCCTGTCGATGATGAAGCATGCTGATTGGAATATGAAGCGGGGGTTAAATCTTGACTTGCGGCGTGTCTGAGTTTCTATAAAAAGGCGATACCCAAATGACAGGGAAGAAGGACAAGAAGCGATTCTTAGATAAAGCCCACAACGCCATGTGTTTTAGGCACGAGTGAAGGAATGTGCATACCTTAGTAGCGTTGTTCCCAGCTCTAAGCGGAACCATGTCCTTCTCCTTCTCCTTCTCGCTGGATTTCCTCTTTCTTTTTGCCGGGGGATATGCGTTGCCATTTTGTCTGCTTCCGGGCCCTATAACGCTCCCAGATGATCCGGCGCCAATAATTGCTATATCATCAAGCTTACGCTTGGTGTCCAGGGGTGTATTTGCCCTTGTGCGGCCGTCCGTCGGGAATGGTGGATCGTCCAGGAAGTGTTGACTGGAATCAGGAATAAAGACTCTGAAACCCGACCTGAGTTCGGGGGAGTCTTTGAACAACAGGTTGATCTGCTTTAAAACTTCGTCCTGCATGAACAGAACATCAGCTTGGGATAAATGAACCAGAAGAAGGATTGATCAAAGGAGGGAAGGTGTGGTAGATAACGAGAGGCAGCACTAAGGCAAGACCAGATTGAAAAACCAAAGGAAGGCGGTGGCAGAGATCGACGCGTCAGGCACCCACACCCCGCATCGTCCACATAAAACAGTATCATGATGGAAGTTTGAATTGAAATTGCGCTTACCTCATCGATCGGTTCCGTCTTTCGATGGTGTTTTGCAATAATATCAAGAAAGCGTCGATAGGTATCCGGGTCGCAGGTTTGCTTGATTTTTTGCACGTATGCCACTGCTGGCTCCATAACATCCATCGCAGCAGGGTCAGGGAGGTCACCAGGTTGGCCTGATGTCAAGAAGAAAGGGGGGAAAAAAAGTAAGAATCCGGATAGTAGGAAGTGCCGAGGTTTCAAGAGAAGGGTGAAGAAGGGACGACGCAAAGAAATATAAACTTACCGGGTCCTATAGTTGACAAATTCGCATATGTATCTACAGGGCGGGCAAGGTGAGTGATTTGCTGTGGGGCCGCAGACCACTCCAGCAAACCTTGACTGTTCGAGGCGTGCGTTGTGGTTCCCGCCGGAGTTGTGACTGTGATAACACTGGAGTCGTTTTGGTCGGTAGAGCACTCTATACGATAGCCCACGGGAAGGAAGGTGTTGAAGCCTTGAATCAGGGAGGGATGACCGTAGAAGAGCTGAGAAACGCGTTGTATAACTCCAGGGGTATCGATTCTGCAAAATCAAAGTAGTGGCATCAGACCTGAGCTTCTGATGGTAGTCTAACCAGAGAAAGGAAGACATGTATTATCTCTAACACCGTGAATTAACAAGAACATTGTGCCTCACGTTGATGAGGAAGGTGCAAGATAAAAATGTGCTGCGTTCAGGGAAAGTGGCAGCAAAAAAAGATCACAATGCCGAACTCACTTCTCACTCTTGAAACCCTTCATGATTTCTAAAAAATTATTGTAGACTTCGGGCTGATGCTGAAATTGCTGCTTGACATTGTCTAAATAGGACAAGGCATCGGTGACACTCAACGGCCTATCAGAGGTTTGGTTGTTTTGTAAAGGCGGCGATGGCGGTCCATCCATGTTGACGGAAGGAGGCCGCGAAAGTAGGGTCTGAGCAGATGCCAGAATACTGGCATGTAATGGAATAGATACCGGGGATTCGTCTGGCGGCATCGAATATGGTATTGTTGGATGGGGTGGCGGAGCTGTGGACTCGGAAGTCGAGTCGGGGCGATCAGGCGGTCTTGACGACGGCGAACTGGATAGAGAGTTGGCAGCAAGCTCTGGTATTGTAAGAGTGGAGTGGCTCTTGGCGACGATGGCGGTGACGAGCTCGTCGGTTGGAAGAGACGACTGCTCTGGAGTTAGGTGCACAGGTGGCGAAACCCTTTCACGATCGAGTTTGATGCTCAGCGTCACAGGGTCCGTGGTGCGAGTATTCTCCAGCGTCGCGACGGCTGACTCAGCCGGAGTTGAGTCGGTTATGGCGTAGTCGACGTCCATGACGAGCAAAAACAGTCCGGACAACGTTGTCGACGATGACGGCGCAAGTTCACCACCAGTCTGTGCACGTGCTTGCTTATATCAGCGGATCGGGAGAAACTCGATTCAACGTAACGCATTTAAAAAAAAAAAAAGAAAATCTATGGGGCTATTTATGGTATCCAGTGCTCAGTATAATCGCAACCCAACCTGGCGATCATCCTCAGCGAAGAGGTAATTCAAGATCCCTGCGAGTCGAATACCAGCTTGCGCCAACAGCTTCTCCAGGATCCACTTCTGCTCGATGACACCAGCATACTCTGGAGTATCCAACTGAACATAACGAGGTCTTGGCGGTGGTTTCTGGCCATGTCCACCATCGATCTCAACATCATTAGACTCGATATCTTGGGTTGTAGGAACGCCCACTTCGTCAAAGTGCCCACTAGGGTGCGTGTAAGGTGGTTCATCGAGGGCAGGCGGCCAGACAACCTCGCAATTCAGTTCATGGATGGGGGCCGCCCAGTGGTAAGGGCAGAGAAGGTCATCGTCTGTCTCTTCGGGAAGTTGCGACTTCCGTGTGGCTCCGGTAATGAAGGTGGTAAAGTGGTTCCAAATGGCAAGGACCTGTTGGTAAAGCAAATAGGTCCTTGGCGTTGAAGCCGCAGGTACAAGAGGAAAGGAGGATCCTGAGCGGGGGCACGCGAGCCATGAGTTTAACTCGTCCTTCCATCGTCCAGAAATTCCCTCCCACATGATCTTGCGGATATAAGAATCATAGATGGTAGTCCCTCGGAGGGAATCCTCAATGTAAGAGAGCTGAGGAATAGGGCGGGTATAGTTTTGTGGTGTAAGACGGATGGCTTTTGCAATTAGTAAACCATCCCAAAGAGAGTGGAGGCCTAGAAGGGCGCTCAGAATTAAGTTCGCTTCCCCTTCTAAAGATCGAAACGTACTGGTCTGCCTTGTCCCCCAGAAAACTTTGTCACCATTACCACCTCGATCCCTTCCTGTTAGGTGCAATGGCATGTGCATATCACCCACGAGGTGAATTAAGAACTTGATGGCTTCGTTAGCGGCGTCGTCGCTCACTGCGCCGTTCCCTCCATCCCAATCTTCGAGTAGGTCAGTTACATTACGAATGCCGCGCAACACGTTGATATCATCCCGTTCCCACCCGTCATCACCAGGGAATAAGCACGTCTTGGAGGGATAATCCCCGTGGGCACCAATGTAGTGTAGCCCCGCCGACCACCTCATCTTGAAGCGCAGCTTATCCGCCCAGGTAGACGGGGGCGCAAGATGGCACAGGGGTTGATCTTGATCGTGAGAGGTATAGTTCAGAGCGCGACAGAGATTAGGAAAGACGGTTGGGTGTAAATGAATTTGAGCAATGGTTGCGACTATCTCATGGCCTGCAGGGAAGTTATTAGCCCAATTTTAAGAAAGGAAGATTGTATCGTTACCTGCAGCACCCCAAGCATAAGCGCCAGGAGTTGCGAGAATGCCATACGCAGCAGCGATGAGAGTTAGATGTGCCCGCATGATGGAGGAGTCGTCACACGGTCGCCCTGAATACGCATTTTTAAAATGGAATGATTTGAGATATTGGATCTTGGCAGGGTTGCTCAGCCAATCAGCTTTCATATCCACAATATATTCACGATAAACTGGACTAAATATATAAGCCAATCAGGTACTTCATAACTTCAATTCCGGACGGCAACCAGTCTTCAATAAATTCATTCTCTTGTCTCCAAGCATGACAATCTACCCTACAAGTGCATCTCAGTATCCATATGGGGCTGAGCATAATCAGCCTGCCTTGTGGCTCTTTTCTCCAGCCCTCGTTTTACCAACCGTTGGAACAGGTCTAAAGGATGTTCAGAAGATGAACTTCCCATTTCTACCGCAAGTGTTGGCAAACCGCTCGCCCCGTTCTTTTCCCATCGTCCAACTTCTGCTGAGATTGGAATCCAACTGCTTAATGGGCTTGTACCCATTTCGTAACTGGCTTCAGCAACATAGAGAAGCATACCGTCCGGCTGAATCGTGGCCTGGACGCTTGCTACTGCCGATAGGGTATGTGTGTTGTGTGTAGTAACCTGGGTTTGAAGCTCGGCATGGAGTACGTCGATCTCCATGATTCCATCCTGAGATGAAGGCGGCGCAATTGACGAAAGAACCGGTACCTGTACGTCGATATATCGTATCGAACGTGCAGCAGGGATAATGAGGTTATGAAGAGTTTCCAACGATGTGTTGGTGTGATATGGAACCGGTAAGAATGTAGTTGGGTAGTTAAACTGACGAAGTGATCCAGCATGCTGCGATGACGGCGCGAACAAATTGTTGGTACTTGTCGAATTAGGATAAGTGGGGGTTTGATGAGGAAGCGAGATGGAGAATGTGGTGCTACTGGGGAGTATGGCAGACGCTGCAGCACTTGGCGTTAGTTCAGCCAGGCGAGTGTCCCTCCACCAAAATCTATACAAGACGTTGAGACATACTACTTGATATTAAGGGCCTTCAAATAAAACTAACTGACCTGAAAGCAGTCTCACAGTCCGCTACATCCTGACCCTTCCACTTGATAACGTCTAGGACATGTAAAATTCCATTTTCCTTCCAGTTTGTATCGAGGATGCAGTCCAAGATGGTCAAGGCAGGTAAATTGGATGGAAATTTTGCAATCAGCGTTTTCCCAAGTAACCTCGATTTGAGCGTCGTATTAGGGGCTGGAGTATATCGACAACGGGGTCAAGGGTCGTCTCCGGTGTTATGATAACGAGGACCTACAATTACCAACCGTACCAGAGCTCTGGTGGGTGATTGCCAAACACCGCTTTCCAACTGGGACAGGTGCAACGGCCACCCATCCAGTTTCAAGGTCATTTGGCAGCCCGTCGTTTGCTTCATGACCACTGTTCTCCCATACACCATCTGGCAACATCTCCAGCAGCTCAGCGTACATACATCGGTCCGCCCATTTGCTGGGCTTATTACGACGCCGCTTCTTAGAGCGCTTCTTGGGCGTTATGTTGGTCCCTTGCATTGGCCGAGAAACAGCGAATGGTTCATGTACTTGTTTGGCAGGGGATGATTCGAAGACAGGATTGGTATTAGCTGATTGCAATGCAGGTACGAAGGGGGCCACGCCAGAAGTTTTTCCAACTGAGGCACCCCTTTCTTCTATCGTTTCGTCGTCATCGTCGTCTGAAGGGCCAAGGTTCAAGTCGGCAAATAGATCGAGCTGGCGACCTGAATCAAATTTTTGTGCCCGCCGCTGATGGACAAAGGTTGCAAGGACAGTTTTAACGATACTTTGGGATTATACAACGGTGCCGCATTGATGCTTACACGCTTCTGATCCTCGAGGGCCTACATATGCAATGAAAACGGGGGTGATGGTCAAGACGCTGCTGATGCGGACCTTCTTCCGTCTGGCGTCCTGGGAGATAAGCTTGTCAGTAATCGTAGTTGGTGGGAGCTTGTATGATGTTTTTCGATTAGCGGATGTGGCAAGCATTGGGAGAGCGACTGAAAGGATGTCCAAGGCAGCCTCGTGAGCACACCTAACCCTAACGTGGGGTTCAAATACAGTGCAAATCTAACCGAGAACGCCAGCTGTTAACATGATGTCCTCCTGCTACAGCATCCAGAATCTTGCAAAATTATCTGGCCACCACGATCGGGTCTGGAAGGTCGCTTGGAACCCTGTTGAGCCCATCCTGGCATCCTGTTCTGCGGACAAATCAGTTCAATTATACACCTATGGCAAGAGAGATGACCCTCAAGCCGGATCGAGTTGGGTATTCAAGCATTTGAATACCATCCATACAGGTCACACAAAGACAGTCCGCTCCTTATCCTGGTCACCTTCTGGAACGACCCTGGCAACTGGGTCATTCGATTCAAATATCGGTATTTGGGAGCAAGAGGATCATGATGAGCAGGATGATGATGATCCCATGAATGGTACAAGACGAAAGAGGGTCAGTCCTGGCGATTGGGAGTGTGTCAGCTTATTGGAAGGGCATGAAACAGAGTGCAAGGACATTGCATATTCATCGACTGGGACGCTTTTGGCCAGTTGTAGTAGAGATAAAACCGTCTGGGTGTGGGAAGGTGCAGATGTGATCCAAGTATTTCCTCACCATCATGTCTCAACGGTTACATAGCACAGGCTGGAGCAGATTTCGAATGCCTTGCCGTCCTCATGGAACATAATCAAGATGTCAAATGTGTAGCCTGGCATCCAAACGAGGAGGCGAGTTGATCCTGGCATCTATTTTCATGGAACTAATCGTACATTGCTCCTTAGATTCTTGCATCAGGATCGTATGACGATACGATCAAACTCTATGTGGATGATCCTGACGATGATTGGTATTGTTTCAATACATTGACTGGCCACACCTCGACGGTATGGTCTCTCAGTTGGTCACCAAATGGGGAATACCTTGCCTCTGCCTCGGATGACAAGACTATCCGCATTTGGCACCGATCAAGCAATCAGCGTGAATGGGACTGCGTGCTGACAACTGAGAGTGGTCACAATCGAACGATTTACTCTATCAGCTGGGGTAATGGGCCAAAAGCGAAGGAGAGTTTAGGCTGGCTTGCAAGCTGCGGGGGTGACGGTCAGATTATCGTGCGAGAATTTTGTGTACGTTGGAAGTATCCTCAAACCATGATTTGGTTAACCATCTCCCTTTCAGGCACCTAGCCCTGAGCTTCCCGGTTCAACATTATCGAATACACTTATTGCAAAGATTGAAGACGCACATGGAGTTCATGATATTAACCATGTTGCCTGGTGTCCCGCGGAGGGTCATGAAGGGCTACTGGCGACAGCTGGGGATGATGGGTTTGTGCAGGTATGGCGAGTAGTTGAAATGGACTAACTTGGGACCAGCGACGGTGAAGAGCTCATTACACTGTTGGCAATTATGATAGCTTGCGCCAAGGTGGTTCGGAAACCGTGTCAATGAATTACCAACTCTCATAAAAATCATTCCAATTCACAATGAAGTCACCGCATAGAGGTGCGAGAACCTGAAAGCATATCTATAATATAATTGTGATTATGCGCGTGATATGATTGCGTGCCCGACATAGAACCTAGTAGATATTACACCTATAGCTTTATACACGTCGAGTACCCTCCCACGTGCTACATATCGTCCATTACAAATCCAAACAAACAACAATTCTCTTCTTGGCGGAACGAGGCCAGTTGTCGACAATGCCTCTACCATTTGACCTTTGTGCACGCGTCCAAAATGCTTTTCGCGCACGCCACCTCCGCTTAGCTGTTGATCACAACACTCAAAACCTCGGCATCCTTTCCATTCTTCTCCGCTCGGGATTTATATCCACTGTCACCCGGGGAACCATCGAGGCACCTTCACCAGAGCTATATCAAGAAGCAGGCGACGCCCAGCGAAGGATATGGGCAGAACTCAAATATAGAGATGACAGGCCTGTCCTCAACAACATGGAGCTCGTGAGCAAGCCGAGCAAGAGGATCTTCTTGACACCAACCGACATTCGGCTGCTATGTTCAGGAAGGAGGGCGCAGACTATCAAGCCGCTTGGAATGGGCGAGATTGCAGTGGTTAGGACAAAAAGAAAGGAGAACGAGTGGCTGGAGGCCCGTGAAGCTCTGCAACTGAAGCTCGGAGGTGAAGTCATTTGCCGTGCACGCTGACTGTTCTGTACATACATCCTTCTCCCCTAGGTGAGTCACGTCTCGTACATGGTTAAACCTTTTCTCAGTCGCGTCTTTCTACTTTGTTTATAGAAAAAGTGCTGCTCTCTCTAATACACTATCTTCATGCCTCCCCATCGACTAGAGATTGTAGAACTGTCTGCATCACCACACTCCTACGGCATTATGTCGTAAAAATGGTACATGGTCATAATCGTCAATAAAGCGTGAAAGTTACTGCTGCAGTCGTTCCTCGTCGGTAGCTGCAGCATTCTTGGCATTTTCCCTTTTCAGTCTCTCCAACACTTTCCGAGCTTCGTGATCCCAGTCGGTTCTAAGACATATCCAAGTGCCCAGGACGGAGGCATAGATGAGGGATACCGTAAACCCAACCCACAAGCCGTATATGCCGAAATCCCACTTAAATGCAAGCCAGATTCCAAACGGAAGCCCTTTAGGAAACAAGGTGAGATAGGGCGCGAAGTATCGTATGAGAAGTCGTACCAATTACATAGTATGCACTGCAAGGTAGATCATGACAATAATGTTACACCAAAAAATGAATGCGACATTACCTTATATTTAGCACTGCTCCAGTGAACTAAAAGAAGACATTGTTTGCTTAAGCGCCCAAACGTTGCAGGGGAAGAAAAAACGTGCCTGTTTACCCCTTGCCCTCAATATTCCGCCAACTACTGCGCAGTTCCCATCGAAAATCTGGAAAAGGGAGACGAGAGGTAGCACTGAAGCCACGAGACTGACGACCTCTTGTGCAATGGTCAACAGTGTTGGTTATACTTGACTTATGCGTTAACTTACCAGGATCATCATTGAATAGATGTCCCCACGATTTCCTGAATATCAAAAACATGGCGCTGAAAGAGTGATTGGTTAATTTTGATGCACAGGCCAGCTCCTTTCACGTAATAGGGAACGCACCTGAAAACACCAGAGATGGCTGCAGCTAGAACGATGGAAGCATTTGCTGATATCCCAGCTCGTCGAGGCCGTTGGTCGCCCAGTAGATTACCAATTCTTCCAAGAAATGTTGGTTGGCAATTTGGTTGAGGAATGAGCAGAAAGCATACCGAACCGATGTTGCAACACTAAGTGCAAAAGGTGCTTGATAACTAGATGACGCAGAGACGAGCAAGACTGATTGGGTGGCAAGCACCACAGGTCCCAACCTGGCCAAAGATCGAGGTTAACAGCTTCCGAAGATAGGTTAGATCATCAGTACTGACAAGGAAGCTGCGAGCGCAATCAATTCCCATGCCCACCACTCAGACGCAGTTTGACCTACACCGGCCAAACCTAACTGCAGAAGGACCCCCAGACTAGTGAATATTCTACGGGAGATGGGGTGCCAGGCAGTCCGTGGCACGAAGAAGACACCATAGATAATGGACATCAATGATATCAGATTGAACGAGATGGCAGTTGCTAGTGGAGCTCCGATGAAACCAAGCTTTGGGTGTCCCCACACTGCATATGCGGTCAGTTAGGCGAATGGCAAGCCATGCTGACAGTACCTAGCCAATAGTTTAGTATTGCATTAACGGGAGCGACCACGAAGGTGATCCTCGTTGGCACGTCAAATAAACCTGTCAGAAAGTAATTGTGAGGCTGCTTGTTGAACGCTCAAAAGCACAAGTATCTACCTTGCGATTGAAAGTATCGGCTAGGTAGAGAGTTAGTCAGAAATAGGGGTATACACGAACGTTATGAAGCATACCGGCTGATGGAATTGAAGCCATATGCTGGAACAGAGTTGGATGATGATCGCGCAAGGAACGATGCGACTTACCAGGTAGCCCTAAAGACACCCAGCGGAGATAGATTGCAGCAAGGTGGGCCACTTCAGGATCCTGCTTCAGCGCAAGAAGTATGGCTTCGGCATTAAACCAAACCAGGAACATTGGCTACCTTTGAAGTCAGGAGATGAAAACAGTCTAACTGCTCGTGTGCGTACAATTAAAGCTCCAGCGACGATCACAACTGCACTCCAATTGCGATAAACAGCGTGTAAATTTAGAGTATCAGAAAACGTACCCATTCTCTGAGTCCAAAGCCCCACTAGATGAGGTTGGGAGGAAGTCCAAGCAGGAGGGAGCATGGTATCGAGCGCGCTAGTTAGGCCATGGATTACACTGAAGCCGGATACGCTGGCCGTCATCGAACCAAGGCTAATGGCAGCCAAAGCAGTGGTAGAGATATGACCAATAGAGACAACAGATGCGATAACAAGGCTATACTCGAGCATGTGTGTTCTAAAGAGGAGTTAACCAGAGCGGGCGAAAACAGTGTGCTGAACGAACCCGAAGACTGGAGAGGCGTATTTTGCCAGAATTCTGAATTCTTCCCAAAAGAGTTTAACTGAGCTGTCGGATTGACTCTCCGGCTCCCCACCTGCCTCTGGAGCCTCTGCTATTCTGGGTACGGGTGGATTGAGCAATGGGGAAGTTTCGTCGAGAGCACGATTTCTCCCAACACCATATGGGTCGAAAGTAGGATTTTGGGGTTCAAGGTAAGGAGTTGGGAAATTAACCCTCTGGCCATGAGTGGGCACGCTCAGCCTCCTGCGAGGAGGCCGGGGGTGATGATCTTCAAAATCTTCCTCGTTGAGAGATGATTCCCCCTCGCGCTCTTCCCCGTCGGCAAAATGGGACAGCACGGCATAATCGCGAGGGAGAGAAGCGGGGCCCTGGTAGTGAGCGTACGTAGAAGACATAAAATATCACTGCCTTGGCTTGACTGGTGAAAGTCGAGCAGAAAGGAGAGTGCTGGTATGGAGTTTCTTACCACTCGATGATCACATGACCTTCCCTGACTCGTCCCCGGTCGTGGTCAGTGGTCATCTACCTTGATACTATGATAGCGAAAGCCGCACGTCTAGGCTGTACATTTCAATTTATTCCAGCTAGACTCAGAGCGCCTCTGCTGTGCGCAACAAAGTGAGCTTTGCGATGCAACCTTGATGGCGCGTTGCCGTGATCCGCCCGAGTGAGTTACTCACCCATCGCAGATCTCGCTCCAAAAATACTATCTCCGAGTATTCTCGCGGTAGCTGCACTCCGGGGGCAGCGTCGGAGCGGGATGGGTACAATGAAGTGGCTGACTACGTTACATAGGTAGCTATCAACAGACAATTACCTCGCCGGCTTTTGACAGCCAACAAGAATAAGGAATAACGTAGCGTATAAAGTAACTACGAAGGATGTTATTGATTTGCTGCAAGTCACGCGTTACAATTATCACGTGCTCTAGGTTTGTGGAACACACTGCAGGCATCCGCATCAAATTCATAATTCATATATGGAGGGTGAGTCGCTCACTGGCGGTACACCCGAACTCTCCCCTCCGCTCCGAAACTCGTCGTCACCCCGCGAGATGGAGCCAGACGAGTTGATCAAGCTGCGCAGGTGGCAAGAAAAACGCATTGAGAGGAAGCTCAGAGGAGAGTATGAGTCCGCAATTCTCCAGTTGTCCGAATTGGTGCGTGCACATTGTCCACAGTCGTAACAAACTCTCATTGTGCTTTAGATTCATGACAACCACAAGACGCCGATGAGGATTTCCTCAGTGAAAATAGAAGGAGCTACAAACACCAGAAAGTCATTCTTGGCTTTCCTAATTGACCCCATACTGGCTCAGCACACGTCACAGGACAGCACTCTCGAGGGCGTGCTGCACTCCGTGAAGCACATCTCACATGTTCTCCAGGAAACCGACATATTCAAATCTCTAGATGCAAAAATTGAGCGTTCTCGTGATGCCTTGGCAGGCGACAATGACGTCGACGTCGTTATCCGTACGCGTGAAAAAGGGAGACTATACCTGAACAGTTCAACCGAACTAGGAAACAATGAAGGCAATGCTGTATGTCACTCGTGTTTCTTCCCAATCCATTGCTCAGACATATGTTAGAGTGCTACCGCTCGCATTCGTAACGTCTTCGGTGGCGCGGAACTGTTTGAAGCCAATGTCTCCTTCGGCACAAAAACTAAGCGCTCATTCCGTGCGACACTGTCAGCACCACTATCACACAATCTTAAAACATCAGGAGAACTATCTGTGTATGGACTGGAGCGCGACAACACCAGCTTTGCCAGCTCCATGGAAGGCCTTCGCGGCATGAAGGCACTAGTTAGGGTGAGCTAGGTCAGCCCCAGCCTCATGACTTGAAAACCGAAGCGTTTATCTCCCCTCTACAGAACGGTACAGCAGTCTACGGTATGCATGAATTTGCTTATGAAGCTGTCTTGCGACACATCAATGGCCTCCTGCCTACTGCTTCCATCAGGTATATACTTGTTTTAGATGGTTGCAGCCACTAGATTGACTTGTTCACTCAGTATGCGAGAAGCAGCGGGACAGTCAGTCAAGTCCTCTATATCACACACCTTTACGTGGGATACTCGGAACGACAAGATATCCGCTACCAAGGGGTATTACATGAAACTCTTCCATGAATTTGCAGGGCTCGGAGGGGATGCTTCGTTCTACAAGGTTGACCTTGAAAGTCAAATCTCGCGGCCAGTGAGCCACGGCGTTGTGAGTGCAACTTCATCGCTACATCATTATGCTGACTCGACCCCCTAGTCAATATCGTTTGCCGCCCGTTCAGGCCTATTATGGGGGCTTAACAAGCCAACTATATTCTCTGATCGATTTCAACTGGGAGGTCCAACGTCCATTCGTGCGTTCCGCGCAAATGGCCTGGGACCACACGACCAAAGTACGCATTTAAATCTAACTCTAGCGATCTCCTTGCTTAGGGTTGGACAGCTGATGCGATTGGGGGTGATGTTCACTGGTCGGCTGGTGTAAGCCTCATTTCCAACATCCCGAAGCGTGAACACTGGCCGATAAAACTGCACGGATGGATAAATGCCGGTCGACTAGATGCTATATCTAGAGGTGATATAAGTGTAGACATCGCCTCAAGTCCGTATTGATGTCCCTTGCAGATAAGCCTCTGATCAACACTATTCAAGAAACCCTAACAAAGCCGTCGGTATCGGGAGGCGTTGGATTGTTGTATCGCTTTGATCCCATACGAATGGAAGTCAGTGTTGGGGTGCCACTAGTAGCAAGCAAAAGTGATACCTTGAGGAGAGGTATCCAGGTTGGTGTGGGATTAGAATTCTTATGATGCTTCCCTCTTGATGAATTGGTAATCGTCAAAAAGCTGGATACCCAGATGCTTATTACTTAGCTCCAGTCACACAGTTAGAATACATATGAAAATTAAATTATCGCTCAATGCGATTGAGGTGCCCCTAGGGCGGCCGCAATGCGCGACAAGACAAGAATTAAATCATAGAACTGGGACAACAGACATTTATCAATGGGCTATTTATTTCTTGTTGACGTGAACGATATGCTCTTCAGGTTGAACGGCGCCAACCGGGCGTTCGCTCTTCTCTGAACCATGACTATTTCAACCCATGGAGGGAGGATCTTTGGCCAGTCTGGCTCTCAACGCATCAAGGATGTGACTAAACCGTTCCTCTATGAATAGTAAATCATTATCTGAATTCTTGTCTACCATGGTTCCAGGTAGGACATCGAGCTACTCGATGTGAACAGAGGTAGTACTAGGCGGCGTGAAAGGTGCTCACCGTAAATGAAGGTGCATAGTCCAGGATGCCCCAGTGCTCTGGAATTGGCGTCTCCACATTCAGTGGGTGTTGAAGCTATGGCGAACATGAGAACAGTGAAACATGGAAAGGTAAGAGCATACTGCGATGGAGGTTAGGTATGCCCAGGCACGCGCAGCATTTGGTGAGTTATACCCCCCTGATTCATGGCTGTTCAAGTGTATTTAGTCACGACATGAAATGGGACCTACCACCTCCCAAAAGCAATTTCCTTCCAGGCCATTCGTTGATTATGCGGTTAATACACCATCCCAATGATCCCTCACCAGAAGCCAAAGACCAATTGAACGTTGCGCAAGGATCTCCAGACAAGGCATCTAATCCACATTGCACCACCACGCAGTCCGGCTGAAATACATCCTTCACTGATTCCACTAGTCCCCAAATGCGCTTGTAGGCCTGGTCTGAAGCCCCTTGGCTGAGTGGAATGGATAGGGTGAATGGATCAAAGTTTGCTGATGAAGGGTCCGGGAGTGATGCAAGGGCGGACGCCGGAAAAAAACCTGGAGCTGCATGATGTATGCTGAGAGTCTGGAGATGCCCATGCTTAGTACCTGCACTGAGTCAGCTCGAAGCAAGAGGGAAGTACCAGGATTTGAGGGTTGAGTTGTGACGAAATTTTGCAAAATGCCTGCGAGACAGCATCAGAGAAGTGGAGGTCCAGGTCCAGATATAATATGTGCGACTTGGTGCGTGATGCCGTTAAAGGTGGAAGTGCCCTTTTGAGTTTCAGCAAAGCCAAGACGCAATCTGCCACATAGCAGTAGCCCGATGCGTGAGATTTATGGGCGTGGTGTCTGCATGGTTAGAAATATAGGTAAGAAGAATGTATAAAGAGGATACAGGGAATGAATGACACCTGCCCCCATCCCAGCAAATGGCTACTTCAGCAATTCCACGGCACAGCGCTTCGACAGCAGTTAACGTTGCTCCTGCGACTAGTTCAACATAGTCCGGCAGCCCTAGAAATGGAGGACAGTCCTACACAACCATTGATAGTCCAAAAACATTAGTTCTGCCAGGAAGCCAAGGAGCATCCGACGAAGCAAACCCACATCTTCTAGCCCAAAGTTCATGTCGAGGTGTTCCTCATCCTGGTCCTCGACTTGACCCTTTCCACTATCTTTAATATTCTCTGGTTCAAGGACGTAGTCCATATATTCTCGAGTGTGATATGAAGTGAGGTCCTTGTAGGAAGCTCTGCGAGGGGTGATAACTTGGATTCGATGCGTCGGGGAATATGTGGGCGAGAGCAAGCCCAGTGAATTGATCAACGAGTGGACCATCATTGACCGATTTTTATTTGAAGGAAGAAGTGAAGAGAACTAGATATGAGATGCAATCATGATAATCAGGATACCGTGCAGTATGCACCTTGACCAACTCTTTTGACACAACATAAACCACCAGCTTCTTGTTTTGCGCCATGGTTGATGCTAGAATGTTAACGTTATTGATATGGAAAGATTGTATTGAGGTGGCGCTGTTTATGTCTGTGTCAGTAAGCTTTAAGTTGGGCACTTCTTAAGGGTTTTTACAGATGTCGTCTGGATATTTGCTTTATTCTCCATCTGTTGGTACATTAAAGCTCAAATGCAGTATTTATACAAGCCATTGGTAATATACAAGTATGGTTAAAGATGTGCTGTTCATATCCCGGGGGCAATAATTTTGCGTGATTTATGGACAGTCCCACTCCTTTCCACTGCATTCCTCATTGCCTTCACGCTTGATACGATTTCCGCTGCGTGCTTGGAACTCTCTGCTTCGAAATCATATCGTTTGCTTCCACCGGGGCCCTTGGTGATGATGACCTTGAAGTAGGCAGAATTCTTTGACGACTGAGAGCATTCTACGATACTGCGGACATGATACGACGACGTCTTGCCATGGTCAAAGACTACCTTCGCTTTAGTGGCAGAAGGCATGATATGCATATAAACGCCATCGAGAGCGAGTGTCCGTTCTTGCCTGGTGACCAGCATTGGAAGCTTGCGATAGATTGTAAATTCCTGGGTAGTTTCGGATGAGTATGAATTCCAAAAGATACTATGTTTCAGTATTTACCTTGTAAGCAGAGGCGTAGTCTAGGGTCGATGGTACAACAGAGGGAGGAGGTGGAGGTTCTACGGTAGTTTCAAAGACCGATGCTGCAAGGCCATTAATGGGTTGAACAATGATTTCAGGATAAACGCGTACCATTTGGGTCAGTTGTCTTCCCGATGACTTTCGTGATGTCAATGCCCAGACGAGGTAACGAATTCTTCTGCATCAGTAACAACTCCCTTTTCCCTTGCAGACTAGCAACTGTGCGGTCAAGTGGGATGAGCAAGTTCGCATTGGAGTCTGAGATAATCAACACGTAGTCGTTTGGATCCGATATTTTTCGCCTGCGACAGACCATCTCCAAGGCCTCTTGCATATACATTCCAGCAGAACTGTTGATTTATTGAATGCGAGCAACGGACTTGGAAAAATACCACTCACACTGGGATTGTTGTAGAAACGTGAACAGCGTCTGTAGCATCACCAACTCGGATCCTCAAGAATATTTGTGGGCCGTGACTAGACGAAGGTCCAAGTGAGGTGGACAGTGGCAAAGAAGTCGAAGTTGCACCGAATATTGATGTCGCACCACCTGTGGTCACGGAGGGTGCTAGATGTGAACTTAGTGGGATTAAACCCGAGGGCTTCTTTAGAGTCGTCCGCGAGGGACGGCGCACGATTTTGCCTTCCAGTACTTGATTCCGTTGCACTGAACTCGTGAGCCATGAGCGATATCCATGAAGTGGACTCCTACCTTGTGAAGGATTGGCCTCAAGTATGGCATAGGCATCACTCTTAAACCCTACGATTTTGGCTAAACGATCAGGGGCTAGGCAGGACGTTAAATGGGCTCTACTTGGAATATGGCTGCAGACTTACGGGGGAAGTCGTCGTCCACTTCGCCGTCTTCCTCTGCCAATCTAAGGATCCACCCAACCGCTGATAGTCTAATTTGCCACTTTGGGTCATCCTCCCCAGAAAGACCTTCGTTCAACTCAGGTAGCCATCCTTCTTCCCAGTATGACCACAGCGCGAAGCCAATCACCTCCTCTACAGTTGCATCCTTGCGGACATTTAGTTCCATTGGCTTCCCAGCAGGTCGGGTAGCGTGGGGGAAGTACACTTGCACATCGGAAGATGCGCCTTCACCTCGACCCGAGATCGCAGCGTAAAACTCCCCAAAAGGATTGAAAGAACCACCCGAGGATGCCAACATTGCAGACAATAGTGATTTCTGTGGTTTGATTGGCGTGACGACTTTTCGCTGGAAGTCGATTTCTGGAGGTGGTATTGTGGGAGTTAAGGCTTGTACTGTACGCTTCTCATTTTCGGTATGGGAAGAATCCCTTTCCTCAGGCTTTGCGTTGGGTGCTGGGGTCAAGGGCGACGACGGTTCTGCTGGCCTTGGTGTGACAGAGAAGCGTTTAGAATCAGGCAAGGCCTTCCCATTCACTCGGATTCCAACACCTCCCCTCCTGCCGCCCGTTATAGTTTGTTGGGATCTTAGTTTGGCGCCAGGAAATCCCGAAGGACGTTCGCCATCATCATCACTGAGAGGAGGACTACTTGGCATGGTCAGCTCTGGCCATCGCTCGACATCAGTTAATGAAGCAGCATGGATATACGGATTGGCCTGGTAGTAAGGATCTAGGGCGATGAGGCGGGGCCCATAAGGATCATCAACATCGCGCAAGTAAGATAACCGAATAGAGTGAATAAGGAAGCTACATGGGAGTTATGAGGAGCAGTACAAGGAGTAGCAAAGCGGTCAGCGTACTTGGTGTCGCTGATGAGCGACATGGCGCAACGGCAAGGAGCTATTTCTGTTTGCGCATATTTACACCCCTCCTATGAGCTCGCGGGCGGCGTTGCTCCTCCTCCACGTCGTCACTGCCATGTCCAACTTTGCCTCTCACTCCCCGCCCCCACTTCGCCATCCGGTCCCCACCTATCCAGCATATATACCAGAACCACCTACTACGCCAGTATGGGGAATGAACGACGCGACTGCTCAATTTAGTATGCAGCTAGGCCAGAGTGCCGTCGCAGCAGGACAAGAGTATGTGCAACGTAATGTAAGGTATTATTCTACGTAGTAACTCAAGCGACTAACTAGGCGTATCTGTTTATTAAGTTTGGGGGCATGTTACCTGCAGCGACAGCATTGAAGCACCATTTCAACGTCTCAAATTCGTATGTTGTCAAGAAAATCAGTTTGCTGCTCTTTCCTTGGCTACACAAGCCATGGAGCAGACGGATACGACGACTCGAGCATGGACAGATGGAGTGGCATCCTCCACGCGATGATGTCAATAGTCCTGACCTCTATATACCAGGTATGGCCAAAGCCACGCAGTGTTTCCACTAAATTTACGTGTCCTAGTAATGGCCTTCTTGACTTACGTTCTTTTCGCTGCGTTATTGTCAAACACGAAGGATCCCAAAGTCTGCTTCTTTTTCTCATCCATTAATTCTGGCTGACCTCGAACAGGTCCTGGGAGAGACCGCATCAAGGGCACTTGGGGTGGTGCTTTTGGATTTCTTGTTTGTGCAGTTGGGGTGTTATTTCCTCAACGTACAAGGGCCTAGCCAAGTTGTTGACCTCGTCGCCTACGCGGGATACAAGTTTGTTGGGTGAGCATTCATGTGCCCATTTTACATTGTGGATTTGTTGATCTTCGACCAGCGTTATATTAACTCTAGCTTCAAGTCTTCTCCCTATGCTTCCAAGTTTTCTGTGGAAACTAGTATTTATCTATGCCTTCCTCGCTAATGCCTTTTTCCTTGTGAGTTTGATGCGTGAGGACTGATTTACATCAGCTAACCTCCCAATTAGCTACGATCGCTCCGCAGCGTTGTCCTTCCTGACCCCTCTATCTCAATTTCTACAAACCCAACCCCTACAACTACAGCAACTGTAAATCCAGCACAGAGACGAAGGCGGATTATGTTACTATTTCTGGTCGCTGTCTGTCAGATTGTGTACATGGGTATTTTAGTACGAGTATAATAAGCACACCTCCAAAATTTCGAAGGCTGGCATGAGGCTCAATATGTGACTGATTTTATGCCGAGCAATGTACTGGACAGTTGCATGCAAAAAGATAGCACGGTGACAGTCACATGTCACATTGTGCAACGATATGAGCAATGATTCACTGCTTGTCGTATATTAGTATCAAGTATTATACTAAAATATTGGAGTTTACACATTGTGTTTACATAAGCCCTATCAACCACACACTTCTGCTCTGGCACCTTCCTCCTCGCAATCTGTTATGACCTTTGTCCAATCTATATAGATAAGATCATGTAGATGACTTCGGTTTGTCTGACTGAAGAGAATAAGACTGTTTTCATGCAAAGTCAAAGTAACAGGACTAGGCAAGCTATAGGGCAAGTTCTTATAGTGAGGTTTACAAGAGGATAAGCTAGAGTTTATGTTGAAGTAATCTAGCTTATATACATTTAGGTAGTCTGAATTGGATAAGTAACACATAGTTGCATACATGTTTGTCTAGCTATACTAGGTAACAGATACAGTGGAGAATTAGAAGTACTGCAGAGGGAGAGAAGATGGAGATGTGTGTGGATACATGTATACTAGCAGATAAGGAAAGGAACACATAGTATATGGTACAGAAGAGAACTAGTCTATTGTGCAGTACAAAAGAAAAGTAGATCTGATTAGATAAGAAAGAGAGAAAGAGAGAGAGACTAGTAGGTTGGTTGGCTAACTAAACTTTGTTGTATATATTTTAATATTAATAAAAAAGTAACAACTACTAGCTTCACTAGAATAGCATTTGCTATGTAACACAGAGTGATTCGCAGCCACAACACTGGATATTCTTTTTATTTTGAATTATAGTATTACTGATTTTTTGAAATTGCTAGCCCAACAGTCTATAACACAATCCTGATTTGAGGCCTAAAGGTATGTCAAAAATGAGGTAATCCAGCCTTCAAAACAAAATTATTGTATTTTTAAAATTCTAATTCTTAGGCCCAATTGTTCATGTCATTATTTCCTGTCTTACATCTTGTTTTGTATTTTCTTGTGTTTCAACAAAGGTGTTGCATGCAACTCAGCCTCATCCTCTGACACTCTTGCTATATTTGATTATATTATTAATTAAGTTAAAACTCATCCTCCAGTGTAGTTCAGCTCTCAGTCATTCATTTCTGTTGACTCATTTTTATAACATTACCCAATAATTCAAGATATGTTTTTAGAGGCATCAATCTCTTTTTGCACACAAGAAATAAAGACATTATCTACTGAGATCATCACTTCTGGAATCAATGCCAATTCTATGAACAAATGTATGCAAGTTGTTTATGATTACTTGAAAGAAGAAATTGCTGAATTTCTCACTATTCTCAGATTGCACAATCTACTAAAAAAAAGGTTAGACAGCACAGAAGAACAAGAGGGAATTGTTAACCAGTATCTCAAAAGTCATCAACAACTTTGAACAAGTACTATAGTATATAAGTATCAGCTGAGAAGTGAGAAAATAGAAACTGACATACTAGTCCTGACTTACAAGGACATAGAAATAGAGATGGGTGAATCGAACCTCTTGGAGAATTTTGTAGTGAATCTTATATTAGTTGAGAAATCCTCATTAGTAATGTGTTGCCCCTTCACTCTGCCACTTTCATTATGTGACAAAATGAGATATTCCCATTAGTTATATTGTGAACATCATATATACATCTTGGGACTTACCACCAGGACATATATAGTAATAGTAGATGTACTTAATGTATATAAAAGAGCAGTACTTGAGTGTATAATACAGAGAGTTTTTCCCTCTACTGTGTATGTAACTCAATCAGATAACTCAGTAAGTCTCGTAATCAATCTCTGCACTAGACCAGCTGTATTTGTTACTATATATAAGCAAACCAGACATAGTAACTCAGATAATAAGTCTGTGCAGCAAAACTCAAGTATTGACCTTATAAAGAATGTTTGATCTCCCTCAACTTCTCTACAGCTGAGTTAGCACTGGTGAACTGCTTAATGTCTTTTCTGAGATTTAAAAACTTAAAAGATTCTCCTCAATATCTCCTATAACCTCAAAAGCACAAAAGTGGACTCATATAACACACTTGGAAGACATATTACAACTACTTACCTTGAGCGATATATGTGCAAGGAATAATTGTTAAGAATAGAGTTGGCATTAGTAATGTAGCGATGAAAGAGGTTGATTGATCTGAGGAGTATGTCTCAGATGTAGAGCCTTATATACATATAGATTGATTTACTTCTTGTTTGTGATATAAGCAACTATCTATGGACTACTCAGCTACTTATAGGCCATATGTCTACTAAGTTATCCAATAGCATATCTTTCTCATATCTAGATAATTCTAGGATATTTTATGAAGCTGTACTGATGATAAATCTATAGCATGATAATAGATTGGAGATTTAGAGTGTTAAGTAAGTGCACCTAGAACCTGTTTGAGTAATAAATGAGTAATGATAAAAAGCACTTATGTACAAGTGCTGAGGTTAGGTATCTAAATATAGATGTGTGTCACAACTGCTTACCTTGAACAATATAATTTGCAGGAGGTAGTCAGAGGTAGAGTTGGCACAGTTAATGCAGCGATGAAATAGAGAGAAGGAAAGAGAGATTGATTGATCTGAGAAGTATGCCTCAGATGTGAGGCCTTATATACATGTAGGCCTATTTACTTCTTGTTTGTAATGTAAATGACTGTCTACAGATTACACAGCTACCTATAGATCATGTGTCTATCTAATTAACTAATAGTATGTCTCTCTCAGTGTCTAGATTACTCTAGGACATTCTATGAGGCTGTGTCACTACAATGGGTCCAAGTTCTAGAGTGCTGAGTAAGTGGATCTGGAACTTGGATGAGTAATAAAGGGATTGGTAATAAAGGGTGCTTATGAATGAAGTGTTTAAATATAGATGTTACGGACTAAGGTGTCGCCCCTATCTTTTCTTTCTCACCCCTATCCTCGGACTGTTTATCTCCTTCATGCTGTACACCGGACTATCATCTCTTCCTGTATACTACGTGTCCTTTCCCCTTTTCAATAGTATACACGTATCCTCCACGACTCGGACCATTCCTACTCTCGCTACAGCATATCTCCCCCCATCGACACGTATCCAATTACCGGACTTAGCAACTAGACACGTACAAGCCTACGTGGCTTAACTAGACACCTATACCTTATAAGCATTGGTACATCCTCATGTAACCTTAGCTTATCCTCTTGTGTCAATAAGCATTGTTGTCTTCGCTCATCACAAAGCAAGTATACAGCAATCACCGACCTAACCTATATAGATTAGGCAAGGTCGTAACAATAGATACATGCTTTATTGGGTATTGATCAATAAAAATGGTACAAAAATAGAATTAAATATGTAGAGGCCTTAGGTAAACATATCCAAATATTGAAAACTGTGACAATACCGATTGAGCTCTGTCGAGAGTGTTAAAATATTCCTGTGGATCCAAAACCTTTGCTTCCTCGCTCTGTATCTCCAATAGAGTCTACTTGTTCAACATTGACCGTTGCAACTCTCTCATATATTAATTGAGCAATGTGGTCGCTGTTATTGATTTTAAAGGTACTACTCAAGTTATTGACTAGTACTACTTTGAGTTCACCAGTGAAGTCTCTGTTGACAACTCTAGCAGCAACATCGATGCCTTTAAGTGAAAGTCCACTCCTTGGTGCAATGCGGGCATATGTTCTATGTGGAACTTTAATCTTGATACTGGTGGGTATAAGAGTTCTAGTGTGAGAAGTGAGTTCAGTTGGTGAAGCAGCATACAGGTCCAATCCTGCAGCTTCTGTGGATCCTTTAAGAGGAAGTTTTCCTTCTACGAGTTCTACTCAAAGTGTAGAATTAGGTTGTAGAAGTGCTTTAAATTCATCGTCAGGAGTTTGTATAACTCGAATAGCTTCTTGGTTCTGAGACTTGTAATCTTTGATTACCTCTTTTGCGTGAGTGAAGTTTTTTTCAGGTTCCCATGTGTCTGCATCAGGACCAAAGCCTTTCCATCGAACCAGGTATTGTGTAGTTTTTTCATGAATACAATATTGTAGGATTCTTTTGACTTCCCACTCTTCATTTCCTCTAACTACTTCTGGTTGAGGTTCAGGTAGTTTTTGTCCAGGTACAATAGAATCAGTGTATGGAGCTAGTTTTGAAGCGTGAAATACAGGATGATAGGCATGGAACTTGGAAGGTAGTTCAAGTTCAAATGTGACTGGTGAGAGTTGTTTAATGATTTTAAATGGTCCCTCATATCTAGGTTTGAGTGATTTGTTCTTGCTTTTGTCATGATAGTTTTTAAGACTAAGTAGAACTTTGTCACCCTCTTTGAATGGTACATTCTGTGCTCCTTTGTCATAATACCATTTCATCCATTCAGCTGCAAGTTTGAGAGCTGCTTTTGCCTGCTCTTGAGCCTCTAGTCTTTGTCTCATAATATCATTAAGATCTACAGTAGCAGTTTTCTTGAGCAATGTTGGACCAGCTCTTGGGTGTTGTCCATACTCTGAGTAAAATGGAGACTCGCGAGTTTCTTCATGCACGTAATTATTGTATGCAGATTTAGCACTGGGTAAATAGTGTAACTAGTCATCCAAATTTGTATCAATGTAACAGCATAGGTACTGTTCGAGTATCTGATTAATGCGTTCAGTTTGACCATCAGCTTGTAGATGGTATGCTGTTGTCATTGCAGATTTTATGCCCATCAATTTACACCATTCCTGAAAGAGTTCAGATGCAAATTGAGATCCTCGGTCAGAAATAATCCGTAGTGGCAATCCATGAATAGGATAGATCCTATTATACAAGAGTTGCATGAGATTTTTCATAGAAATGCTTAATTATTGGGTAAAAGTGTGCATGTTTAGTTAGACAATCAACTATAACAAATATTGCGTTGAATCCATCAGACTCAGGTAGTGAAGGAATAATATCGGCAGTGATAATTTTCCAAGGTGCATTTGGTACTTCATTTGGTTGAAGAAGTCCAAATTGATGTCATCTGCGATCTTTCATCCGCTGACAAGTGTTGCAACCAGCTACATAATTCTTTGTAAAGACTGACATTCCGGGCCACCAATAGTTTCTAGAAACTAGCTCATACATTTTCCATTGTCCAGGGTATCCTGCAGATGGTATGTCATAGTGCATGTGTACTATTTTTCTATATAGATGTTTATTTGTACTCTTTGGTATATAGACTTTTTCTCTATGCAGTAATAAGCCATTTTCATAATTTCAATCCTCTAATGACTTTTTGAATTCTCAAGGTCCCAATTGTAAAGATTTTGATAATTTTTTGTAACCTCATCAGAAAGTAATGCTTCTTTAACCTCTCTTAGAATTTGGTTGTTGTTGAATTCTGATGCATGAGTGGGCTCGATAGACTGAATAGCAAAAAATTCAGGTTTAAGAAGAGTGTTGTTGTGATTATCGAGCTCTACCCCCTTTTCATGATCTGGTTGCCTGAACAGAAGGTCTTCAGCTTGCATGGTTTTTCCAGGTTTGTGATGTAGAGAGAAATTAAATCACGTTCAAAATAATGACCATCGTGCTTGTCGCCTAGTGAGTTTTTGTGCAGATCTAAAGTAGGTGAGGTTCTGGTGGTCAGACCAGATCTCAATTTTCTCAGGATGTCCTTTAAGATAGTGACGATATTCTTCAAGACCTCGAATGATGGCAAGTAGTTCTTTGTCATATATCTCATAGTTGTGTTCTGGCGCATTGAGAGATTTGGAGTAATATGCAACTGGGTGCCACCTCTTGTTGACGGGATCCAGTTGTGATAATATTGCACTAGTGGCAAAATTGCTTGCATCGGTGGAGAGTTGAAAGGGGTTAACATTATCGGGTATTCTAAGTACAGGAGCAGAGGTGAACGCCTTTTTCAGCACATCAAAAGCCTCTTGCTCCTCAGTTCTCCAAGTTCAAGAAGTGTCTTTCTTTGTAAGATTGGTGAGTGGTTTGGCTATTTTGCCAAATCCTTCAATGAAGCATCGATAGAAATTGGCAAATCCAAGAAAAGCTTGTACATGCTTTACTTTTGTTGGTACCGGCCACTCAAGAACTGCATTTACTTTTATTGGGTCTATCTTAACATGTCCTTTATAAATAATCATTCCAAGATAATGTATAAATTTCTGTCCAAAGAAACATATCTCGGCTTTAGCAAACAGATTGTTGTCTTGAAGCCTTTTCAGCACTTCTTTGACGATGCATCTGTGTTTTTTTCTATTGTCACCAAAAATTAAGATATTATCCAAGTACATTATTATGTTTCCTTGATGAATTAAATCACTAAGAATAGTATTCATCATAGTTTGGAATGTAGCAGGTGCATTGAAAAATCCAAAGTACATGACCGTTGCCTCAAACAGACCTCGTCTAGTTATGAATGCTGTTTTCCATTTATCACCTTTATGAATTCTGATGTTATTATAGCCCCAGCAAAGATCTATTTTAGTAAAGATCGATGCTTTACTGAGAGTGTCAATTAAGTCAGAAATCCATGAGATAGGATAGTGATTCTTAATAGTAACATCGTTAAGGGGTTGGTAATTCATGCAAGGTTGTAGATCTCTATTGGCTTTTGGTACGAAAAAGAATCCTGCTACTAAAGAACTTGTTGATGGTTGAATGTACCCTTTGCATAGTTCCTCATCAAGCCACTCATCTAGAGAGCTCCATTGAGAAGGTGAGAGTGGGTATACTTTAGATGGTTTAGGCAGTTTTACTCCTGGTATAAAGTCAATAGGATGATCGTATTCCTTTTGTTCAGGCATACATTCTAACTTGACTCTTGAAAAGACATCACCGTGGTCATGTAACCATTTGGAAATATGTTGTTTTCAATTGCGAGTGTCCTCATCATCATCGTCAAAACCATCTTTGCCAGTCAAAAATGCGACTTGTGATGCTGTATATAGGTTTTTGGGGTTGTTAAGACTAACTCAATTTATAAAGTAATTTCTGGGATCTTTCTCTCCTATTTCATCCAGCAAAAAATCCCATGGGTTGGATGAAAGTTCATCGGATCTGGCTTCCATGTTAGTTATTTTATGAGCCCTACTGGTAAAGCAGGATGTCGGGCATCTGATATACTCTCATTCTTCTGCTGCTCAATTTATATATAGATTGTGCTTATATAGGTATGAGTAACCGATCATCATACTCTTGTCGCCTAGTTGTGTAACAAAGAAGTAGTGTGAAGAATGGTGATCACCTATTTCAATTTGCATGAGGACGTAGTATTTAATTTGTCTTGCAGTGTTGGGAGTGCCGTCTGTGTTTCTAATGTGGTACAGGGTTGCCAGTCTCTTTAATTCCAGATGATTTGTTTCAGCAAATGATTGGTCAATGAAATTTGCTATGACTTCCGAGTCTACTAGAGCTTCAGTCTGCACTTTTTTGTTTTGCACCCAGAGTGTAACAGGAATTTTAAATGAAGTTTTTTTATTGCGAGATATATTAATTACAATGGACTCCACTGTGTTACTTTCTAAACTAATTCCGACTAGGGTGCTGTTCTCTCTGGACTGTAGGTCGCCGATGTTGGCCACTACAGTCACTTGAAAAAACCCTGGAGTCACCAAGATGCTTTAGATTTTGGCTATTTGGTGAACCCGCTTCCGCCTGATTCATTGTCCTCAGAGGTTGTCTCCATTTTGGATGACAAGGAGTCATCATCTGAGATCTTCTTAATTCTCGCAGAGTTATGCTGGTAGATGCTTTGGGTGCAGCATCAGAGTCACTATCCAATTCAGTGTCAGTGTCATAGCCTTCTTTCAGATTCCGGAGAGATTTCTCCATCTCGGCGATTCATGTTTTAAATGCCTTGTGATCTGATTTCTTATTATCTTTCTTGCCCTTGCTAGCAGTTGACGAAGACTTGGTTGAAGACTTTTCATTCTTTGACTTTGAGTGGCAGTCAACAGTATTGTGTGAATTCTTATACCAAGGGTTATGCTTGTTATAGTGCGAGCAGAATTTTTTGTCGGCACTAGAAGTATTAACCTCTTTGCTTTTGCCCTTAGTCTTTTTTGCTGCGTCAACTTTCATAGTGTCAGGGTCTCTTCCCTTTCCTTTTCCAGATCTATTGCCAAAAATAGAACCTCTAGCATGTTCAGGATGAAGTGCTTTATATGCTTGGAGCAGTAATTCCAAATAATTCTCCCAGTGTTCAGGAATCTTATTCTTGATCTCTAACATAACTAACAAGTTGCGCAATTCTTGAGGAATGACATGCGTGAGTTTATCGATGTAGATCTTGTGCTCGTATTCAGCCAATCATGCAAGCATGTGATATTGCTCAATATATTTGATAAAGTCTTTATGTGCCAGACCTTTGTTGTTCCAAAGCGTGGACAACTCCTCTTTTGCAGTGTCAATATCACTATGTTTTCCATAGATTCTTCCCAATTCTTTCATGAAATCCTTCCAAGTACCCAAGTCTTTTCCCTCATGGTTATCATCAAATTTCTTCCTCGTATATACTGCCGCCAAACCGCATAGCCTTGTCAGCGCACACACAATTTTTTGGTTATCAGAAATAATTCCAGAGGCAGAACAGTATAATGAGATTTGATTAAACTATGCATCCAGGGCTAATTTATTATCAGTGCCGTCAAAAGTAGAGAAGTCGGGAATTTTGATGTGACATTGCTCATTTCCTTGACCGCAGAGGGCCTCGTGCAATTGTCGGATTTCATCTTCAAGGTTATGGACACGAGTTTTCATGGTGTCATTGTTGTGGTAGGCTGCATCCATTGCATCGTTATAATGATGTACAAAGGTTTGTAATTGCAAGTCGATGTAATTTTTAATAGTTTCAACGGCCGAATTATGGGTGTTGGCAGCCATTCCTTCAACAGCATTTTGAACATCTTGTGCTCTCAAAAGAGTGGTGTTAATGCTATTTGCAAGTCTTTGTGCCAAGTCTGCAACTTGGAAAAGTTGGAAAGTAGGTACAAACAATTGGAAAGGCATCTTATTACAAAGTTAAAAATGTTACAAAACAGTATAGAAATATTTTTCTAAAGAGAACAAAGAGGCTTTGTAACAAAATCTAATCAGACAGATAGTAAGCTGAGTCATCAGGGGTGATATATTTGTTGTAGTCATACCCATACACCTCTGGCCACAAATTGAATTCTTCAATGAAGAGATAAATGATTCTTCTGATATCGTCTTTGTCTCTCCAATTATTTTGAAAGTAATCCACTTCATGAAATGACAGGTCTCTCCATGTAGTGGAGAAGAATAAATCTCTTAATTCTTCTTTGTCCATCCAGTCAAAAACGATGGTGAGGGCAAGTTTATAATGAGACATCATGCTTTTTTGTGATCTGTTTAGTGTATCATCACAATGTAGAATCTCAGAAATAAGGGTTCTGATGCTTTAGCATAATATGCACAAATGTCCAGTTATACAAAAAAGATATCTGCAAGTAGTTTGCAGATTTCTGGTAATCAATTATTTAAATTGTGTGTAGAGACTTTACCCACATGCTTGGCCACTCCTTTAATTTGTCGCCATTGCAAATTTGCAAGGCTATGCCCAATAATATCTATCATATAAATCTTGAAAGCGCTTCTACTATCTTCAGAGTGCATTTCACTACTCCAAAGGTATAGATGGGTTTGCTTTAATATCTTCCTCTTGTAATTTTTTGAAGACCGGATCTATTCAGATCTTTACAGCATTGAACAGAACCTGGAATTCTCTGATCCTGTTGAGTTTCTTGGTCTGTTGAAAATGTAAGTTGGGAGGGATTGGTAGAGATAGGTTGAGTTCTGAGATGGATGTAGAAATACAGTCGACCAGAGGTAATGGTTCAAGCCATTTTCCTATCATCAAGGTCATGATGCAGTTGAGAAGACTCTTGTCAGCTGTCTCTCGTTGCATCTGATACTTGGACTTGAGGTAGGGCGCAGCGGGCATATTAATTCTTTTGTAGAGCAAGTCGAGTTTATGACTGGACATGGCATTGTATTGCTTTTGGCATCTAAGGCAAGTGAAATTAGTAATATTCCTATTTCAGCGAATGCTACTAGGAAAGGAAAATCTACTTCTCCATCTCAGTTGGTCGTAGTCATGTCGGTCGATGACAGATGCAACTGATCATGGGATGGAGCAGATCCGACATGATAGTTGGTTGTTGCAGTAGTGTTAGCATCTGTCTGGACTCTCTCTCCAGGTCAGGGGGTATGTGGGGATCTCAGAAGGGTTCCACCCCTTCTGCAAACTTGGTTGGATGATGTATTACATATTGTCTACACTGCCAATGCCAGCTTGCCATCGTTACACCTTTTAGAGTGCTCTTGGCTTGTCCAAAGACACTGACACCGTTGTCGCTAGAACACAGTGTACCCCTTACACCTAGGGTTCAGCAATAAGATCATCATGTAGGCCAAAGCGCTACCCTCACTGTTACATGAGATGACTCTCTTGAAATGTTAGTCGATCCTGTCCGCGACGATGATGGAGTGTAGACCAATGACACAATTTTGACGTGAGTGGAGGAGAAGAATCACATTCCCAATGTACGCAACAATGCGTCCATTGGTACTAGTCAAAGAAAGTAAAAAAAGCTGCTCATTGTCTCTGTCAATGACAACGAGCAGAAATAAGGGGACGAGGGGTTGAGATCAATCAAAATATCGCAACTGCTTACCTTGAACAATATAATTTGCAGGAGTTAGTCAGAGGTAGAGTTGGCACAGTTAATGCAGCGACGAAAATTGATTGATCTGAGGAATGTTTTTTTATTAGTATTGATATTCTATACTATATTCCATGCAGTTACACTACAATACAGGTTTGGACTACACATATCGTATATAGATAAAGTGAAATCTGGATGCATAAATAATGGGAACATATAGAGGAGAGATCGTAAATAGTGAGACTAGACTAGTTTGGTAGAAAGTTACTGCTAGGATAATGCTGTTTATGAATTAAAAACAAAAGCAAGGGGGTAGCATTCAAGCTATTGGCATATAGTGCTGTAAAGATTGAGGTTCTTGGAAGAATATTTTTCAGAAAGTACTTGAATAAAAGGTGAAGGTCCAATATGAAGACTTGGAATAATGGTGGTAAAAAGCAGTCAAAAAAAACATGGTTTTGAGTTTGGAAATTGTAATGTATAAGGTAATAGAATAATTCTGGAGCCCATCATAAGCAGTATTCTCCAATGGGGGTGTAGCTGATAACTGCTCAAATAAGTCTTGTTGCGACATAGAATGAAGTATTTCTGTTGATATATAGGTGACAAGATCTCGAGGGGTGGCTAGTGTCAGTGAGCTTGTTAAGTATTAGGTAACAGCCTAATACATTGAGTTTTGAGTTAAATGCACTCTACTGAGAGAGTAGTTTCTATTTGACTGTTGCTATAGTGCTAGATATGATGTTGTGAAGATGTATATATCAGGGGTGACAAGCTGCTATTTTTGCAAGTTGGTCGATCTATTTGTTGCCAATAATGTCAGAGTGAGCTGGGCAGTACCAGATATATATGGTGTTGAAGAGGTTAGTGCTAAGCTATCGGTTGAGAGACTACACAATGTATAGAGATGCTTGTTGGTTGAGATGATGATCTGTTTGAGTATAGGATTTTATAGCTGCTTCACTGTCAGTGAAGATGATGATGTCACTAATAAAGCTGGATGTGTTCTGGAGCATTGGATCACTAAGAGCTAATATGAGTGCTTCTACTTTGCATTCACCATTTGTGGATGAGCGCATATACTTCATACCTTCTTTTAGATAGAGATCTTGATGCCATGCTGCAGATGTAGCCTCACTATCTTGAGGGTGGCAATCTATGAGTTTGGGCAAGTTATGAGATTGACCTGTGAATATGACTAAGGCATTGGGGGGATGTTGCAGTTGTTACAACTTTGCCTACTCTATCTAGATGAAATTGGTTGCTGACTATAAACAGGGCTTTGTATGTTCAAGTTGACTGATGAAAGGTATTCAGTCAGACTTGCTATAGAATATAAAGACCAAAGACGGTGTTTGATACAAGAGAATAAGCTAAGAATACAGGGTATTATCTAGTAGCTTATATATGTCCATATATATAAATAAAACATGTAGGCCTGTATATGTTGGTTTGCCTGATTGAGGATCAAGTACATGTTTGTGAGGAAAGATGAACTGCAGATGAATAATAGCGACATAGTATCAATGTAGAAAAAATATATATGCTACTCGAAGAGGTAGGCAGATATGTAGCATACTGAATGGAGAAGTTAGTCCGATGTGCAGCCCAAGGGGAAGTATAGTCTGAGCGATAAGGGTGAGAAGAAAAAGATAGGAGTGGTCTTCTTAGTCCATAACAGCAGTGCCCTTAGCCATTCTGAATAGAGTCTATGTTGTCTCTTCATATTTGAAGCCATTCAGGCCAGTCATCTGATTGTTTTTGAAGATATAAAACATCATAGCAGATTTGATATGACCATAAGTCAATGAATCATTGACCTGATTAGTTAGAGAGGTGCTGAAGTTTTATTGGTCTTTGATGTATATGAGTTGAGTCAGAGTAATTACTTGAGTTATACAGGTAATAATTCTCAGGTTGTAGTGCATGTGAAATAGATCTGCTGGTAAGAAATGGGCTTGAGAGAGGTTGAAAATAGATATAAACAGATGAGAAGTGCTAACCTTTAGTAAGTGCACATGAGTTTTGTCGATATGTGCTTGAAGGCTGAGGGTGATAGGTGGTATCTCCAATAATAGCTGTATTGCCATGATGTTGGTAGATTTGAAGGTGCTGGATATCCACCTTAATGCTCTGGATTGAGCTTTTTGTATATGCTCTTATTGTTATTGCCTTTGTTGTTGTTGGTTTTTCAGAGAACTGCTTCATACGTCATAAGAGAAAAAATACAAGAAAAAAAGAAAAGATGTTAGGTTTCATGAGAAATGCCTCTGATGGAGTCTTCTAGTAGTGTGAAGGCTACTACAGTAAAAAACACCTTGTTAGCATAATAGGTGACATGGTGTTTGAAAAAAAGTTGAGAGCTGAAGCTTCCAAGTATCTCCAAACTTCCTTTTCCCATAGGAGACTGTTCTGGGTGTAAAATGTACCAGGTATAACTAGTATAGGGGTAATGAGGTAGAAAGGGGTGTTTGAAAGAAAGTGAGCATGGCACGTCTTAGCTCAAGTGGTGTGTTTCTTATAGAAGTGTTTCAATTCTGTTTTGTTGCCTTTTTCTATAATGAGCCCAAACTTGAGAAAGATGTTCACTGTCGAGGTATAGAGACGAGATGCAATAGTAATGTTATGTTTGAAGGAGGGTGAGGCAATCATCTAGTTGGCATCATTAATGGATGTGTTGAAAATCTTGATATTGAATAGCTTGTGGGTTGGATAGAGATGATGCATGATGGGGGCTAGGTAGAGAGCCGATAAGCAGGTGAATAGGGCAGAACTCTGCCCAAGGCCTATCTCAAAGTCTACAAGTTCATCTAAGATGCCATTGAAAAGATAACAGATTTGTCGGGTGAGGTAATTTGTGTAAAAGCCCAGCTTCTTGAGGACAAGTAGTAAACCATTGTGCAGAACTGAAAGAAAAAATTGGGATATATCCGTCACTAAGCAGGTGATGTCTAATTCCTTTACCCTGTTATGGTTTTTCTAGTTACATAAGCAAATAAATATGATTACAAAAGTCAAGATTTTAAATTCTTTTCTACTTACATATAAATACCACTTATATATAGGCATGTGCTTATTTTAGGCGCTCTATTACATAGATGCTCTAAGGTGCTAGTACTCTGGTGCTAATACTCTAGCAAACAGTAATGACTACATGTGTCATAAGATTGGTTAGCACATCAAATATGACATCATAATCTCTGATAAGATCTGTATGTTATTATTTACTATACAAATAAATAGCAAATAGCTCTTTATATATATAAAGGTGCAATACTCTGAGAATTTCCCTCAGATCAATCAATCTCTTTTGTGCTCCTACTACATCATTGCAGCAACATCTGTGCTCAACTACTTAATTACTTTGCTTGCCCCAAGCTTACAAGTATAAACAAAGTAAGTTGTGATATGCCCAAAAGTGCTTGATTCAATATATAAGCCAGGAACAAGCTTCTTTGGCACTGTAGTTCTTGGTACCTCTAAATTGATTAGGGTGAAAGATGCAATGTTTGGTAGCTTCCCATTGAAATTGGTTAGCTAGAACTTTTTCCAGGAGTTTCACTACAGTGTTGTATAATGCTATCAGTTGATAGGATTTGGATGAGAAGTAATTTTTTTTTAGTTTGGAGATGACTACTATTACAGAAATTTTGAGGATTTTCAGCCAATGTGATGTTTTTAGCAGCAAAAAATTATATATGATACCTCAGTATGTATTTTCCACTGAGGGTGTACAGATAACGATACAAGTTATCTACTATGTGTCATGTGATGATACCTAAATGGGGTTATGACTTGATACTTGTCCAACACTCCCTCTCAAGGCAAACAACCTTCTACTACATCCAACATAGCTCTGAACCTCTTGAACCTGACTCTAGCAAGTAATTTGGTGAAGATATCTGCAATCATATCTTTGGTAGGGCAGTAGATGATGGAGATAGAGCAGTAGATGACAGAGGTAGAGCCTTAAGACACAGTTTGGTAGACAAAATAAAAATTGATATCAATGTGTTTAGTTAAGGCATGAAATATGGCATTCTTCGAGAGCTTAATAGCTCTGTTGTTGTCACATTGTAATGTAGTTGGGTCGCTGTCAAAAAGGGATGCAAATGAGAGTTTGTTGAGAAATTTTCTTGTCTATATGAGATCCTTGAAGGCATGGGTTAATGCCACATCTTTGGCCTCCATACTTAAAAGCATGATAACTAGTTTTTTCTTCAATGACCAGAAAACTGCACCTGTACCTATAAACATTGCATAGCCTGAGATCGAGTGGTGATATAATTGCAATCTTTAATCAGCATCACTATAGGCCATGAGCTTTGTATCACCACTGAGTGTTAACTGAAGGTACTTGATGCCTTTAATGTATCATATAACTTGTTTAGCACTAGCTAGATAGATCACAGTTGGACTTTATAGGTATTGAGATGGAGTGCTAATGGCAAAGGTGATGTCAGGGCTTGTCATGGTAGAGAGGTACATGAGTGAGCCTATAATCTCATGGTAGTTTGCTTTTTAGCTTGATAGAGAAGTCATGGAGATACCAATTTTGACGATGGTGTAAGATCAACTCCCAGTTTGAGTGGGGTTGACACCTCACATGCTTTGTTATGGACCACGGAAACCACCCTCCTATCTTTTTCTCTCGCTCCTAACACTCGGACTATCTTTCCTCTTCTGCTGCACACTAGACTATCTTTCTTTTTTGTATACTACATGTTCACTTGCCCATTTCAGTAGTATATATGTATCTCCACAATTTATATTCATCATCTCTACTCTTCTGCAGCATAGTCTTCTCTCACAAACACGTAGTCAAGTCCTGAACTAGTAAATAGACACATATAAGTATATATATCATTATTCAATATAGTCACCATATAAGCTACTAGTACATAGTCATGTATTTCGAGCTTATCCTCTTGTATCAAACGTCGCTTGTACTTCTTTTCTTACAGCAAGTCTAACTGAGAAAACTTAACATCAGTTAACTTGAATATATGAAGTAATCTCATAATCGACAACTGATCTCGCCTAGATAAAGTAGGCTTGATTGTAATACTAGGATAAGCTCCTCCCACAATAACTCTCTAGTCGCTCTGAAACCCACACACCAAATCAGATGAAGTGAAGACTGGTCACAAATACCCGAAACACTATCCTAGTTGAAGGAAGACTATGACTCAAAACCAGAGAGATATACTACAAACTCTCCTCACAAAGGTGGAGATACAAAGACAACAGACTCATTGTTCATTCGTTCAAATTCAAAAAAACCAAACAAATCACCAGACTCAATCCACCTCAACAACCATTCACCAAACTTTACCAAAAAACCCTAGATCAGATTGACGAATCCGAGTCTGACAGTTTCTCTGAAGAAGGAAACTGTACCATCCAACAGATTGACATTAACCAACCCTTCCTCTCGCTTCACCCATTATGCACAGTATCTCCAGTCCCTATTCTAGAAGACGAAGAAAGGAACACCACCACTGAAGCAACGCTATTATACAAACAACTTGAATGTCTTTCACTCAACCCAACAAGAGAACCCACTCTTATTTCTTCTAGAACCCCTTCACCAGAACCCCCTCCACCTTCACCACCTCTATAACTGCCTGCGATGGCAGAAGCAAGAGAACTTAGATTAGCCTTCTCTACAAGGTTTTTGGAAAAAAAGAAAGAAGTCAAAACCTTCCAGAATACTGGCAACCTATACTTCACAGTAAATGGTTAAATCTATAACACTTGCACCAAACAAATTGCATGGATATTGTCTAACTTCAATGACTCCAGTAGGAGGGCTGCTGACTGAAAAAACAATTTTATTGAATGAGCAATAGCAGTCGAAGAATTACCTGTAGCAGACAGAGATGTGAGATGACCTAAAATGTTCAGCACCATTGAAGCCTTTTGGGAATAGCTCAATGCTGACTTCTTTCCCCTAGATAGGAAGAAGGTAGCTGTTGTCAGTCTTGAAAAACTCAGGATGGAAAAAAGGCAACTCACCAACTACTTCAACAAGTTTGAATGACTCGTCCACATAGTCAGAAACCTCTCGTTGCCCAAGTCAAGAATTACTTCCTCCAAAGATTACACCCTCAGTAGAAAGAACAGCAGCTACTCATTCCCAGCTCTGGCTGACTATGCAGCGGTCAAAAAGCTCATCCAAAGGGTTGAAGTAAACCTACAAATAGTTGACTTCCTTTATGGAGAAAACCAAAGGAATTCTGACATCCTATGGGAAACTACTGCAGCTCCTCCATCTGATGCCATAAACATAGATTAAATGAGTACTAAATCAAAGAAAAATAATGCTTCTACTGCAAGCAGAAAAAACACCTCTCTCATGAATGCTCAAAGAAAAGTGATGCCCAAAAGAAATTCCCTAAAGCCAAGACCCCCTTCCGAAGACAGCTACATGATTGCTTGATGAGGCCGGTGACAGGTCAGACCTGTAGCCAGGCTTATATTTTCACATAACTATTCAAGAGAATAGTTGTCTCTCCAACCTGATTGTCCAAAAAGCATTCCAAGATTCACCTAAGTAGTCTCTACCTGCAACATAGTTGTTTCTAGCAGTCCCGCGTTCCTTTGAGAAAACTAACAAAGGATTACCATGTTTTATTCGTGGAGACCCTTGTCTAAAATATCAGATGGATTATGCAAAGATGCATGACAGATATAGTGCATCTGTGGCGAGCTTGGAGGACCAATTACCTGAAGTGGAGGTTTCTAGAAGTGGCTAATTTGGAATGGGAAAGAACCTCGAGGGAAACCAAGAAGCAGAATCTGAGTCCAGAAACTTACAGCTATATCCAAAAAACCTTCACCAAAAGGAGTCTCTCTCATTTTGTGAAGAAAAATTTGCACAGAATGTGGAATAGGAACTTGGTACTTAATTACTAGTTTCTAAAAATAGATTCTGCATGATTAGAACCATCTAGAATCGCTTGCCGAAGAAGGTTGAGCAGAATCTTGACTCGTATTTCTATGTGGCTCTTGACTTGTCTCCTTTCTTCTATTTCATTCAAGATTTCACATGTAAAAACATGAAGTTGCATATGTTTTAAAATCATATAAAACAATCTTGATTATATTTGGTCTTTACTATACAGCTACTATACAGTTTCACAAATATTTCTTGTATATAACCTTGTCGATCTCAGAATCAAAAGAACAAGTTCTCTTGACGTCAGATTTCATCCTTGGTATGACAGACGGAGCTCTCTCACTTGGGATTATATTCTAGAGCATTCTCAAGTAGACTGACTAGATTGATAAAAACTTAGTTGGCATTTGGTATTTGAATCTGCAGCTCAGGTCGAGTTGCCTTATTTCAGGATTAGTACTATCCTGCTATTTAGGAAGTGACAGTGGATGGTCCTAGAAGCAGGTAGACTTGGTTAGCTTTAGGAACCAATACAGTTAGAAAGGTCGAAGAGCGACTTTGGCTAACTTGTAGGTAGTTCTAGATAGAAATGAGTCTTGGATAGACGCTTCCTATCATCTTCTAGAAAGAAGAATATATTTGGGTTATTGGGGGTTTACTTCAGGTCTAATAAGACCTATTATCGAGCACAAAGAAAATATCACAATTCTATTTGTCAGAGTAAATACTTGAATCCTTCCTTAAAAACAAAGGCATAGAGTCTTGAGCCCTCCAAACAAACACTTAAGTCCTATCTACTTGGGTGTTGGATAGATCGATAGAATAGTAGCTGGGTCTTTCTAGATCTATCTACTTATGTCTATTACTCTATCTTACATCCTATACAGTTAGATTTAGGGTCTTTCACCAGTGATGAAGAAAGAATGGAAATTCTAGATGAGCTAGAAATAGCAAGCAAAGAGACGGATTTTGAGAATGGGACTTTAAATCGACATTGTCTGTTTCCCATGTATACCTCTTCTCCTTGTCTGCCAATAAAAATTCATTACAAATCCCCCTTACACTCACAGACAAAGGAGGAAAAATTGTCGAAGTAATTACATTAATTGATTCAGGAGCCATGGGCAACTTTATAGACTCAAACTTCTGCTTGAGAAGAAAAATCCCCCTTCATCAAATGATGAAACCCATCAAGATATATAACGCAGATGAGACTACAAACTGACAATGTCCAATACAAGGACAGGTGAACTTACGTCTCACTACTGATACCCAAGAATTCCCCCAAGTCAGTCTCATGGAGGCTGCCTTAGGAAAAGAAGAAGTAATATTGGAATGACCTTGGCTAAAAAAAATAATTCCATGATTGATTGGAAAGAAGAAACGATACAGTTCCATGACCTTCTGCAATGGGAAGACATGCTGCCTCAAATTATCATGAGAACCAAGGATTGAGATCAACACATTGTGATCAAACAAATCCAACTTGACCCTAACATCACCTACTCTCATATCAAAGGCACATGGATCCGATTAAAATCTACTGCAGCCTGAAAAATCAAACAGCTCCTCCCTACCTTACGGAAAATTTCAAAGAAGTACCAAAATTTTGCCAAAGTCTTTGATGAAAAGGAATTAACCCGACTCTCTAAGTGTCAAAAGTGGGACCACTTCATAGACTTCAAACCAGGATGGGAAGGAAAAGACCTTAACAGCAAGCTCTACCCTTTTCCTCAAGCCCAGGCTAAGGAGCTCAACAAGTTCATGGACAAAAATTTCCAAAAGGGATGTATACATCTACCTAAGCTCTTTACCAGTTGCTTCACCCTTTTTCTTCATCTCTAAAAAGGGAGGAAAACTGTGACCCTGTCAGGATTACCAGGCCCTAAATGACAGAATCATCTAGAATCAATACCTCTTACCGCTTATACCCAAAATTGATCAACAAACTTAAAAAGGCATCCCTGTTTACTAAACTAGATCTTCGCTGAGGTTACAACAATGTTTGCATTTGAAAAAAAATGAATGAAAAGCTGCCTTCAAAACCCAACAAGGGCTATTTGAACCCACAGTTATGTTTTTCAGTATGAGCAACTCCCCAGCGACCTTCCAAGCCATGATGGATGACATCTTTGCTGACTTTCTAAACAAAGGGTGGCTTATTGTATACAGGAATGATATCCTCATCTATTCCAAAAATGATCTGGTACGACATTCACAGCTCATCAAGAGAGTACTTCAAAGATTACAAGCTCTCTACCTCAATCTAGAAAAATGCTTTTTTGAACAAACATCAGTTGAATTCCTAGGGATGATCATCTTCCACAACCAAGTACACATAGCTGCCGAAAAACTACAAGAAAAATCTGACTGGCCAGCACCTACTGCTCCGAAACAGATTCAAAGTTTTCTCAGGTTCTGCGATTTCTACCAGAAATTTATCTCTTATTTCTTGGAAATTGTAAAACCCCTCAATGACTTATTAAAGAAAGCAGTGATCTGAAAATGGAAACATGAAACTGCCAATGCCTTCTCCAAAATAAAGAAGGCATTCACTGAAGCTACAATGCTCACAGCCCCCCACAGACTATTCCTATTTGAAACTGATGCCTCGAAGTACGCCTTAGGGTCTATACTCAAGCAAGCAGACGATAGCAGAAAGTGGAAACCTTGTGAATACATATCGAAAACCCTGCTTCCGGCAGAACATAACTACCAGATTTCTGATCAAGAACTCCTAGCCATCATGATGGCACTGAAGACACTATCTCTTGGGAAACAGACCACAATTGTCCATTGTGATCACAAAAATCTCACGTATTACCGACAACCCAGAAGATTAACTCTAGGCAGGCCAGATGGCACCTCCTTCTCTCCGAATATGATATAAAACCTACTCATGTCCCTGGAAATAAACTCACAGGAGCAGATGAACTATCCAGAAGACCTGATCATATACCAATCAGGAAACGAGAAGAGAAAGAACCTATAACTCTCATCTTTGACACCATGATTATCTGGGTCATGGATGGATACAGGATTACATGAACATATAGAAATGTGTCAAAAGAAAGATTTGATCATCCAGGCATATCGCACATAGAATAATCTACCTAAAGAAGAGGAAATTATGAAGAAAGAGTTTGACAAGTGGTCAACTCATGATGGTATGATATATTATGAAGAAAGATGCCTTGACCAAGAATTGCGTAGGGACATCATCTGCAATTATCATAAATCCAATGTGACAGGCCATCCTGGAGAAAATACTACTGCCTGGCTCCTAAGACAGAACTACTGGTAGCCTGGGCAGCATGGAATGGTTAGATGATTTGTGAAAGGCTGCGCAGCATGCCAGCAGATGCAAATTAACACCTATTCTACAAAACCCCCTTTACTTTCCTTACCGCCTTATAAAACCAGTCTCTTTAGACAAATCACTATGAATTTTATTATAGAAGTCTCAGAATCAGAGGGGAAGAATGTGCTACTGGTCATTGTCGGTCAAGAAGTGTCTAAAGCAATTATAAAGGCGCAATACTCTGAGGATTCCCCTCAGATCAATCAATCTCTCTTGTTGCTCCTACCACATTGTCGCAGCATTATCTGTGCTCAACTACTTAACTACTTCGCTCACCCCAAGCTAACAAGTATAAACAAAGTAAGTTGTGACATTTTGATTGATCTCATATCCTCCCCCTTCTCCAGATGCTCGTCGTCGTTGTCAGAGGTAATGGGCACCAAGATTTATTTTCTTTGACCAGTATCAATGGGCGCATTGTTGTGCACATTGAGAACATCACCCTACATTTCTCACCAATTGGTTGTCTGTGTTGTCTCCCCACCTATCCTTGTCATCAATGCTGCAAGGGTCGATCGACATTCTTTGAGAGTTGCCTCATGTAACAATGAGGGTAGCGCTTTGGCCTACATGACGATCTATCCGCCAGACCCTCCCTAGGCATAAAGGGAACACTGTGCTCTAGTGACAACAGTGCTAGTGTCTTCAGACGTCTTCGGATGGCCATGAGCACCTCAATAGGTGTAATGACGGCGAACTAGTATCTGATAGTGTGGTCAACATGTAATACAATGACCAACCAAGTTTGCAGAAGGCGTAAAACCCTTCTAAGATCCCCATATTTCTCCTGATCTGGAAAGAGAGTCCAGACAGATGCCGATACTACTACGGATAGACCAACACTCGTGTCAGGTATATTCCACCCCATGACTGTTGCACCTGTCATCGACCGATGCACGACACACTAAATGAGTTGAAACTGTAGAATTCTTTCCTTTGTTAGCTATATTCACTGAAATAGGAATATCGCTAATTCTATTTGCCACAGATACCCAAAGCACAAAACCACATGATGTCCAGAAGCGAGCTCAACTCGCTATACAAAAGAATTAACATGAACGCCAAACCGTACCTCAAATCCAAGCGTCAGATACAATGAGAGACAGCTGCTAAGAGTCTCGTTGAACGTATCACAATACCGACGCTGGAACAACTGTCTCCTCTGTTTACAGTGGAAGCATCGTCTTTCTATGATCAGCCTTGTTTTTTTCTCTATGCTTATACGATCTACATCTATAGCAATCGAGGGTGGGGCAGCTGTGGCCCTCTACAAATAGTCATTGGTTCTTTGTTCTCCTCTGTAGCAATCATTGAGTCTACCACTTGTATGTAGGTTGGCTTCTACTTTCTGAGCTAATTCCTTGACTGCGGTATAGTTCAAGTACTACATGTTATTTATTGATGATTATACCTCCCATGCATGAATTACATATTTGCACAAGAAATCTGATGTGATAAATGCACTTAAAGATTTTGCTGCACTTGTAGATACATACTAAATCAAATGCAGGAAAACAATTTAAATTGCAGGAATTTGATAGAAAACTTTGTAAATGTGGTATTAGTGTTGAGACCAGCACTCCACATACAATGGTTGTGCAGAGAGATTTGATCACACAATTATAGATAAAGCACAGACATTACACTTTCAAGTGTGTATTCTAGATTTCGGATGGGAATTTGCTGTTGAGCATACACTATATCTGTAAAAACATGGACTGTTAACAAACACACTGGCTGGCAAACCCCATATAAATTGTTACACACTTTTGTTCTATGTTATGACCTTGTCCCATTTACATAGACAAAATCGTATGCTTAAATGATATTGCTTATGTTCTTGTTGAGTTAATAGAGGTCAAGTTGTGACATTTTGATCTCAACCCTTCGTCTCCTTCTTTCTGCTCATCGTCATTGACAAAGACAATAAGCAGCTTTCTTTACTTTCTTTGACTAGTACCAATGGACACATTGTTGCATACATTGGAAATGCCACTCCTCTCCTCCACTTGTATCGAAATTGTGTCACTGGTCTACACTCTATCATCCTCGCCAACAGGGACGACTGATATTTCAAGAGAGTCATCTCATGTAACAGTGAGGGTAGCGCTTCGGCCTACATGATGATCTTATCGCCGGACCCTAGATGTAAGGGTACATTGTGTCCTAGTGACAACAGTGTCAATGTTAGTGTCTTTGGACAAGCCAAGAGCACCCTAATAGGTGTAACGATAGCAAGCTTGGTAGTGTGGACAATATGTAATACATCGTTCAACCAAGGTTGCAGAAGGGGTGGAACCCTTCTGAGATCTCCACATACCACCCTGACCTGGAGAGAGAGTCCAGGCAGACACCAACACTATTGCAACGGCCAACTATCATGTCGGATCTGCTCCATCCCATGATCAGTTGTGTCTGTCATTGACTGACATGATCATGCCGACTGAGATAGAGAAGTAGATTTTCCTTTCCTAGTAGCATTCACTGAAATAGAAATGTTACTTATTTCACTTGCCTTAGATGCCGAAAGCACAATACAATGCCATGTCTAGTCATGAGCTCAACTTGCTCTACAAAAGAATTAATACACCTGCTGCGCCCTACTTCAAGTCCGAGTGTCAGATACTATGAGAGACAGCTGACAAGAGTTTTCTCAATCACATCATGACCCGGATGCTAGGACAATGGCTCGAACCATTACCTCTAATCAACTGTATTTCTACACCTACCCCAGAACTCAACCTATTTCTACTGATCCCTCCCAACCTACATTTCCGACAGATCAAAAAAACACAACAGAATCAGAGAATTCCAGGTCCTGTTCGACGCTGTAAAGATCCGAATGGATCCGTCTTTGAAAAGTTAACAAGAGGAGGATGTTAAAGCAAACCCATCTAATACCTTTGAAGTGGAAAAATGCACTCTGGAGATGGTGAAAACGCTTTCAGGATTTATATGAGAGATTAGATACAATTGGGCATAGTCTTGCAAATTTGCAATGGTGACAAATTAAAGGAGCGGCCAAGCGTGTGGGTAAAGTCCTACACACAATTTAAATAATCAATTATCAGAAATCTGTGAACTACTTGCAGATATTACTTTTGTATAAACAAAAATAGTTAATAAATTTTTGTATAACTGGATATTTGTGCATATTATGCTAAGGCATCGGAGCCCCTGTTTCCGACATTCTACATTGTGATGATACACTAAACATATTGCAAAAAAGCATGACGTCTCATTATAAACTTGCCCTCACCATCGTTTTTCACTGAATGGACAAAAAGAATTAAGGGATTGATTTTTCTCCATCATATAGCGAGACCTGCCGTTTCACAGAGCAGATTACTTCCAAAATGATTAAAGAGACAAAGAAGATATTAGAAGAATCATTTGTCTCTTCATAAAAGAATTCAAAATCTGGGCAGAGGCATACAGGTACAACTACAACGAATATATCACCCCCGATGACTCAGCTTACTATTTGTCGAATTAGATTTTGTCACGAAGCTTTTTTGTTCTCTTTAGAAAAATATTTCTATACTGTTTTGTAACATTTCTATAAGATGCCTTTCCAATTGTTTGTTTCTACTTTCCAACTTTCTCAAGTTGCAGACTTGGCACAAAGACTTGCAAATGGCATTAACATCACTCTTTTGGAGGCACAAGATGTCCAAAATGCTGTTGGAGGAATGGCTGCTAACACCCATAATTTGGCCATTGAGACTATCAAAAATTACATCTACTTGTAATTACAATCTTTTGTACATCATTATAATAATACAATGGATGCAGCATACCACAACAATGACACCATGGAAACTTGTATCCATAACCTTGAAGATAAAATCTGACAACTGCGCGAAGCCCTCAGCGATCAAGAAAACATGCAACATTATATCAAAATTCCTGATCTCCCTACTTTTGATGGTGCTGATAGTAAATTAGCCCTAGATGTATGGTTTAATCAAATCTTGTTATACTGTTCTGTCTCTGAAATTATTTCTGATAACCCAAAAAATCGTGTGTGTGCTGACAAGGCTATGCGGTTTGGCAGCAGTATACATGAGAAAGAAATTTGATGATAATCATGAGGGAAAAGACTTGGGTACTTGGAAGAATTTCATGAAAGAATTGGGAGAAATCTATGGAAAACATAGTGACATTGATATTGCGAAAGAGGAGTTGTCCACACTTTGAAACAACAAAGATTTGGTGCATAAAGATTTCATCAAATACATTGAGCAATATCACATACACTTGCACAGTTGGCTAAATATAAGAACAAGATCCACATTGATAAACTCACGCATGTCATTTCTCAAGAATTGCGCAACTCGTTAGTTATGTTAGAGATCAAGAACAAGATTCCTGAACACTGGGAGAATTATTTGGAATTACTGCTCCAAGCATATAAAGCACTTCATCCTGAACATGCTAGAGGTTCTATTTTTGGCAATAGATCTGGAAAAGGAAAGGGAAGAGACCCTGATGCTATGGAAGTTGACGCAGCAAAAAAGTCTAAGGGCAAAAGCAAAGAGGTTAATACTTCTAGTGCCGACAAAAAATTCTGCAAGTCTTCGACCAAGTCTTCGTCAACCGCCAGCAAGGGCAAGAAAGAAGATAAGAAATCAGATCACAAGGCATTCAAAGCACAAATTGCCGAGATGAAGAAATCTCTCCAGAATCTGAAAGAAGGCTACGACACCAACTCCAATGCTGCACCCAAAGTGTCTACCAACAAAGCAGCTAGTAGAAGCCTTCTCCCCCTCTCCGAGCAGCCCTACTAGCCAATTGTACGTGCAAGTCTAACGTTAATGTAACCAGCACTTTATCAACTACCACGAACTCAGGTGAGTAAACCGCGTTGATATCAGGTAAGTCCATTCCAATGACGTCGTAAACACACGCGTGCAAATCATAACGACCTAGACCTCGAAGTTCTCTGAATAACGTTAGTATTTCCTCAACGCTATCTTTCTTCAAGACATATGCTCCTTTCCCTAGTTTCAACTTATCTAAATCCCTTAAAGTCGAATATAAGTATAAACTCTTGTTATGCTTTACGTTTCGAGAGTCTCTTGCTAGACCCCACTTAACGTGACTAGGCATCGCAGCCGACGCTACGTAGTTTCCGTGTAACTGCACAACACATAAATTACCCACGTATCGCTTGGAAAATTCTTCAACAAAGCAACCATATTTATCTTTGCGTTGAGCCTCATCAAATAACACTACGAATTTGTTGTTGAGCATTAATCCTTCAAAATGCTTCCTTATTCACCTGATTTGTTTGCACATTTACTACGCTACATTAAAGCAGGAAAAACGGCTGCTAACGAAGAGAAAAACGGAAGGATACCTGGGGTGAATTTGGATTACTTTTTTGAAGGTGATGAACTAGTGTTTTCAGATCAAATGACTGCATCAGTTTTTTCGTACGATATTGACGATTATCTGGCTATGGTTGTAGTATCGAATTTACCGTTAAACGATGCGGACGAATATTTGCTTATTGAAACAAATATGATATTGCACGGGGTAATTGTCAGGAAAGTTACTACTTATGACAGGTCTTTTTACTCGACGCGTGAGAGAGGGATCCGTGTGGACTTATCTGACGTAAAGAAGTATACAACTGTTTATTCATTTGGTTGCCCAGGCGGTTTCTTTGAGAGTAAGTCTTATTTCGTTGATAACGAATTGTATGAACGGTGCTTTGGTTTATTAGTTACTATGCCAGACTTATCTCTAGATGTAGTGAGAAGTACGGTAGCTACACTAAGTGAGACTGTAGTAACATCGATGGGGAAAGTTACACAAGTCCCCTCTCTGACACCAGAGAAGTTCGAAGCGTTATGCGCTACACTTTTTGTGCGAGTGTTTGAGAAAATGTATGACGCTACACAGTTATTAAAATATGACTACGCCGTAAGTGGTGGAAAGGTGGACGACGAAATGTTTGCGAAGTTTAAGAGAGCGGTCTTGATATTAACTGGACTTACCGCTTTCGTGCCGTTGGTAGTTCTATTGCCACCAGTGTTGTTGGCTAAATCGGTCTCGATAGCAAGTATACCTGTGGTTGCATACCTCGGTACTGCTGGAGCAATCTCAAAGTCGATTGATGTAGTCGCGAAAGTTTTAACAAATGTAGTCGACATTGACGGTTATTTGGCGAGGTTTCTACCAGATGATAATTACGTTTACTTTGACGAAGGAAAGGTAGCCAATCTCATATCAACATGGTATGAACCTTTTCATCCATCATTAATCGAATACACAATTCCATCTATGAGAAGGACAGCTTTTGATGTCAAACCTAGCTGTTTTATCTTGGATAATACTTCTTTTATTGAATCAAAGAAAGGAGATTACTTCGAAGCGGATGGAAAGACGTATGCGCAAGCGTACATGGCCGATGACGATGCATATTTGAGTGACATTTAACTTTATTCTGAGAGGGTAATGAGGTATAAGTTAGGCGAAATTTATTCAAACAAGAAGTTTTCGGGTGACGAATTAACTGGATACTTGATTATCGATGAAAATTATTACAAACCCACATTGTATGACGTAGAAAAGGGAAAAAGGCGTTATGGTAAATTTGTGAAGTCATCGTGGTTAGGTGTACCAGATAGGATGTGGTTGTCTTTTGAGTGTTTTTGCGGAAATTGTGACTATAAATTGTTCACCAGTGGTTCGATTGCAGTTGTTAGTTATTTGACATTGAAGCTTGGAACGGATAAGTTTAAGTATGATGAATTGGGTATTCTAAAAATAGTTGAAACAGATATTGAAGATTCGAAACTTGTTGAACTTGGTTTTACTAAATGGTCTCGGAGAATCTGGTATAGTAAAAATTATCGGAAAATCAAATACAGAGACGTGGTTACGACTAGTCTTCGGGAATTCAACGCGGGTATTTATTTACTGTTTTCTGAGAATAATTTTTCGCATTTAAGTTCAAAGTTGTTTAAAGCTGCGCAAGAAATTTATAAAGACTATATTTATTTGAATCGAGGTAAGAATCCTCTGGAACTAGAAATAGTTGACGAGGAAGGAGAAATTCGTTTTGAGTTGGGGAAGTTTTACCCGTCACATATTATATGCTTCCTTATTCACCTGATTTGTTTGCACATTTACTACGCTACATTAAAGCAGGAAAAACGGCTGCTAACGAAGAGAAAAACGGAAAGTTGTGTGCGGAATTGCGGCAATGGACTTAGTTGTTGGTGGAACGTCGGAGATACGCTTAGATGTAGCTACACTATTCGTAAAGATGGTCGGACAGGACGAAGTGTATATCGGTGGACGTGCCTTTTATAGGCATTTCTTTCCCACTGGTGACATTTACTTAAAGCGGGTTGCGAAGCACCTGAGGCCTGAAATTGAACGGGCGCGTGCGGTATTAATCGAAATGGATCCAGTAAACAGAGGGAACTATGACGCATACTATACTGTACTTGCAGGGAAGCAGTCGGCTAGGCGGCATCTTGGTGATTCTACGGTGAAAGCTGCGGGATTGATGTTGAAGGACGTAAAGGACGAAGACGGCGAAATCGGTTTAATCTGATTAGTTGTTGGAAATCTTATGGTGAAGTAATTTATTTGAATATACGTGATACCTGCGTTAAACGGTCCACTTTCATTAAATTTGATAACAATAAATATTAAATATAAATAAATAAATACAAATATAGAATATGAAATATGAATATGAACATAAACTCACAGTTTCATGAGTAATTCTGAAAATGCGCATACTCGGCGTCCTAACTTGATTAGGTTTTTGAGCAAACAATCGTTTATTTTCGTTGCATAGTTAATCTATGTTTTCTTGACGGGGAAAGGTAAAGTATATGAACAGTAATACCTTGGCTATCGTTGAAGGTGAGTATGATGTCATTTTATTCGGTTTTGACGAAAGAAGTGGAGTTGTGAGGAAGTCAAGGGGCTTGACGGATAATGGTATAACTTTTGTTGAAAGAAAGAGGTTGAAAGCTAAGTAATAACTAGCTGTTATTTATTATAGTTGAATTTAAACTCACAGTTTCATGAGTAATTCTGAAAATGCGCTCACTCGGCGTCCTAACTTGATTAGGTTTTAGAGCAAACAATCATTTGTTTTCGTTGCATAGTTTATCTGTGTTTTCTTGACGAGGAAATTCCGAGAGGGCACCATTTGGAGCCACTTATAACGAGACTTACTAGTTTTGAAGGATTCAAAGTGTTTTTCGAAAGATACAGACGATTAACAAGTCGTGCAGCCACACTTAGGTTGCGTGATAAGACTTTAAACTTTCCTGAAAACTGTTTTTCGCGTTCGCTAACTAAGAAGAAGAAGAACTGGTCGAGAAAGAAACAAAGGAAAAGAAACTTTGTACCGTCATGTGAAGTGCACCCTAAACATTTGCGACATTGGGTGCCTAAGAAAGTAAAGTTTGGTCAATATATACATGTAAAAACCATTAACAAAAAACTTGAGGTCTTTCGATTGATGATTAAGAGAGAAAGAGGAGTAAGACTCGAACTTGAAGAAATGAGAGAAGAGCAAGAAAGAAGAGCTTTGTTGAAGAGAGAAGAGATGGCTTTTGAGGCTCAGGAAAAGGCTCGCAAAGAAAACATAGATCAACTATGCAACGAAAACAAATGAATGTTTGCTCTAAAACCTAATCAAGTTAGGACGCCGAGTAAGCGCATTTTCAGAATAACTCATGAAACTGTGAGTAAAATTCACATTAATAAATAAATAAATCAAACTAAATATT